>CM073768.1:89848095-90475485 GCA_037158775.1 Hetaerina titia | reverse complement strand
AATTGGTCCACACCGATTCTCTTAATGTTTAATTCAACGATTTGTGCAAAAGTTTAAGTTCATTGGTAATTGAAGTCCTTAAAGAAATATCGTAAGTCTTAAATTCAATCACTGGCATTAGACTTATCATAGTCAATTTGAAAGCAAGCGATCTATTGGTAGAAGCCTTCGTCCGAATAGAGATAAAAATAAATACGATCGTAGGCCTGTAGAGGATAATTAGTATTGGTAAGGGTTGGATTTTGGTCGATACCATGATTGTATCTTAAATAGAACCTTGTTATATCGTATATCATTGTTACCGCAAGATTTTCGTACATTTTATTATTGAATATTTTTGCGTGCAAGCATTTTATTTCGTGGCGACTAACTTCGTTCGAGTGCGTGGTCGAACTAATACCTGCGTATTAGAGTGAAATAATAAATATTCATGTACTCGTATTCCTGGTGACCTAACACTCCCTGCCACATACCCTCACGTTAGCTTACGGGGTATTATGTAGATGTAGGTAAAGTCGGAAAAAATACTGGAGAAGTTCGTTTCCAATGCGTACGATAGTGAGAGCCACTTATTAATGACGCTTCTTACTATTGATTTATTCAATTTCTTTTTAAACCGCATTAATTTCTTCAAAAAATATAAAGGTATGGAAAATTACCGTGTAATGGCAAATAGCATCACAGAAGCATTTTTTTTAGGTGGATCACAGATACTGAAAACAAGAGGCTGAGAGAATACAGGAAACGTAAATGAGATAATAAAAGCATTTCATGGAACAAGTATAAAAATACTTGATGTATTTTAAGGATTAAAGAAATGTACGAGGTTTAGAATAAATATTTAGGAATAGAATGAGGACGAGGCAAAAACGGAATCACGAGAAATTCGGGAACAATTGTTGTTTAGATGGGGTGTGTGTCGTGTGCAATCGGATGGGTCATGGAAAAAAAGTGCTATGATCAGTTTTGCAAAGGTTGGAGGATGTTCTAAATAAGGATAATTGGAAGAGGAAGAGGTGATGCTAAAAAAGTAATTGAAAAATGGGGAGACTTGGAGGAGAAGTCACTAATGAAAGTAGAAAGGTTACATGAAAGAATTAGACAGGATCCGGAGTTTTGTACTTGTATCAAGGAATAAAATATAGTAGTGGGATTGGATTCTTATGAAGAGTGAGTGGAGTATTAATTGGAGAAACGGATGTATTTTAATGTGGTTTGAAAAGAATGCTAAATTCACGTAAGAGAAAACTATTAAATAAATGAGATGGAGCGATATTTGGAGATAATAAAGTCTGAGCAAACTACAAATCTGTATGTTTGAAGGGGAGGGCGAGGTTTGAAACAAAGCTCAATGTAATTGGCTCAGGATGCTCTTGTCTGCGTGTGTGTGTGTGTTTATATATATATATATATATGTATATATATATATATATATATATATATATATATATATATATATATATATAACAAATAAAACTTAGCAACACACAGCACAAGAACACAAAAAGAACACTCACAATAATATCTTGATAATTTCGACGGAATCGAACTCCGTCTTCTTTGGAAGATAAGATATGACTCTCTATGATCAAGATATTATTGTGAGGGTTCTTTTTATGTGTTCTCGTACTGTATGTTGCTTTCAAGTTTTTTATTCAACACTTCCGTGTTACTTCGAAGAAATCATATATATATATAGGTGATGAAGAAGCACTCATGAGAGCATTTATAAAATTTGGACGGCGCAATAGAACACAAAATAAAATAGAAAACACGTAAAAGGACACACACTCTAGATTGTTTGAGCTTTCCGCCTTCTCTGAGGTCTTCTTCAGATCAGACTCTGGCCAGGAGAAAGCCAGAGTCTGACCTGAAGTTTTTTTGAATTACTTCCTTTTATATAATATTTGGATATATGGAGAATAGTTTTCTGAAATGTATTCTAAATACTATATAAGTTTATGTCTACATAATTGCCCGTTAACCGCCGCAAGGATGTGTGACGGCGGGGGGTGCTAGGTTACCAGCCATACATTTATGTACAATCATAGTCATGACACCTTAAAACCAATATCAGTTGGACTTTGCCCTGGAAATAATTTAATCACATGAAAGAAGGCTCTTGCAAGGAAGATATTCAATTAAAGGATATATTAAATCATGCGGGAGGTGTTATAAAGAGGGGTACATTTAAAATTCATCCAGGTTATCGACAAAATTTATATTATATAAATTATCCACTTCTGCGCCTGTTTAAATACATTTCAGGCAATAAATAGTACCGCAAGAAGATTATAGCTCCAAAGATAAGATAAAGCAATGGTTGAAAACTTAGGAAAAATACTTGATGAACATAGTGAATACAGTAATCCTTTGAAGGAAAGGAGGTTGTGGTACGAAAGAAAATTCAAAGACGATGTTACCAGAAGAACTGTTGATTAACACTCACAGAATAAATACATTAAATATATACCTTAGGCAACGGTAATGCATTGCGCGTATTTTGAATCAAATTGTCTCTATTTGGAAATTATAATTTCAGTGTAAAAGTGGAGACTATGAATACCATACATGCAATAGGCCATATCTGAAATCCTTACAGCACTAAGGTACATAAATGAGGTAGCAAATTCTTCAAATATTTCGGTATACACGCAGCTCAAAAGAGATATATTTTGATCACAACCCTTTTATTTTCGGTAGCATAAATTATGATAGATGTCATAAAATCATGTAAATTTCTCCGTGAAAAGAATCATAGAAGAAAGAGAGCAATTTGCTACGATCATGTGTCCAATGCTTAGGTGGTTGATGTCTCTAATCAGTTGCCTTTTTTGCAGTGCCCATAAATATTTCAGACCTGTAATGATATTTTCGTACAGAGAAAGCAGGGAGTGAAGACTTCACTGAGAGTTAACCTGCAGTTCCGAAATACACATTGCAGTGAAACTGGTGAATCTACCAAGCGTTAATGCAGTCTTCGGCAAGTTGTTTTCACGTGTCCATTGTGGAATGAAAAATATACGTATCTTAAAATTTAGAGTATTATTAAAATTAAAATCATTTTTTTTATATGAATAGATACATAGACGTTTAATGAGAAATCAGATTCAAGTCTGGTATAGAGGATTCACCAAGGTAGATCATGTTTTTCACTATTCAAGTAATAAGTGTCAGCATAATCTCGAAAAAAATCTTTTTTTCACTATTTCCATGCACCATAGTTTATATGAATTTAAAATAAACTTCTTTGATTTAGAAGTGAGAAAAAGATAAAGATAAGATAAGATCAATGAGAGAGAAAACGTGAGCAGTTAAGATCTCTGCTCGGATACATTTCCCATGTGTTTGTTACAATTTATTCTTTTGCGCTCCATCTGCTAAGCACTAAGGTATTAGCTACTTGGTGAAATTTTATGATTTATCGCGTGCAGCGTGAAGAGAATGGAAACGTTAGGCGTACTCTGAAGCATTGAAGCAGTGGTAGTGCACTTATAAAACACAGCCGGTTCATTTAAAAACACAACGGGGGATGAGATCTTAGTAAAGAATATTTTGGAGCTTTGGAGGTGAGAGCTTTCGAGAATTTAATCCTCGACGGAAAAAAATGACAGGATCCAAAATTCTGGAAATGATTTTTTTTTAATACGACAACGCAAAATACCAATGCCACTAAGGTCGAAGAGGAGGCTAAAAACATGTACGGGGGACGGAGAGTCGGAGGTGGGCGTGCTGAGCGAAGAGACAAAGGAGTTGTAGGCAGTGGGGGAGACGGGGCAGAGGAGTCCCTCCACTTGATGAACTCCCTTAATCCCACCTCTCATCCCACCCTCTCATTTACTCCCAACTATTATGCCAACTCTCCCCGGCGAACGTCAGCGACCTCATCCGGACCTTCCGTTATTAATTGCGTCCCCCATCACTCCACCTAACGACGCAGGGCCGGAGCGGTGGCTCCCGGTGGCGGTGGTCCTCTCGCAGGATTGGAAATGGGCGGGATGGATGCTGGAAGAGCGGCGTTGGGGAGAGCAGGCGAGTTGGGCTCCGTAGGAGAAGGTTCGGGCGGAGCGGGAAGGGTCGTGACCCGTGGGCGGGGTGGGCCGTCCGTCCTCCTGAGGGAGAGACAAACCCCAACCCTCTCTCTCTCTCCCTCAAGTCCCTCTTGTCTCCCCTGCACTCCTTCTCTCAACCTTATGACCCAGGCTTTCTGAGAAACATCTCCTTTCCGCCCAAATCCTTCCGCCGAAATTGCTGCCCCTCATCCGACCACCATATCCGCCCCACGCTTCCGCCACTCATGGCATATGAACATCAAGCCGCGCGAAATCGCACGCTCACCCTCTTCACCTGAGTTGGGATGAAACTGATTGTGTCAGGGTCGGGGGCGGTGTCGGGTGGAGGGTTTGGAATGAGAGGATGTAGGGGTTTGGTTGTACGGAGAGGAAGGTGGTTAATTGTGGTGTGGTTTGTAGCGCGGTGGGATCAGAAACGCTTGAAGTGGAGGATTCCGGAGCAAGAAAAAGAGAGCAGCATCACCATGGATCCTAAATATACCAAATTAGCGAAGAAATGTAGTCATTTTTTTGTAATTCAGATGGTACATATTTTTCAAATGGGACATAATAATTAATTGCGCTTGGCCTCTATCCCATTAAAGTAGAAATGCTGAACTGTAGACCATATTTTACTGAATTTGGCTCTGAGAAACTCAAAGAGCAAAATTGAGCCGCATGGATTTTTTAAATTATTTTTTTGTATATTTCAGTCTGTCCCTTTTTCAATCGCTAAATAGACGAGGTATTACTGGATTACATTACTCCGCTATTACTGAGAAGAAATTTGTGTACATATAATAATGCCTGAATTGGATAATTCCGTAATATAATTCTTCTTCTAAAACTCTTCTTGTAAAACCAACCTTTTCATTTTATCGCATTGTGCTAGGATTGTTATCGAAAAACTCTTATGTTGCCTATTAAATCTATTATGATATTTTTTTTCTTGTGAAGCGTTATGAGCTAACGCTTTTACTTCACCTGCATGGCGCCGTGTGTAAACGGTGCGTTTATAACTGGAATGATTAATTTCCAAACTTGAGTCAATAAGTTGAGGAGAGCTTCGTTTGCCTCCATCATTCAATTCGCGATCGGATTTTTACCGGGAAATTGCGAAAATAGTATTTTCTTATAGTGTGTTGGTATTCCTTTCCAATCTTGAGACGTCTCTGCGGCTGTTCATCGAAACGTCTTCGGGTTACATTCGCAATGCTAAAAAAAGAACCAATAGTACCATGGTAATAATGGAAATCGATCAAATGAAGTTGGGTGCTACAAGGTTAGAGAGAATACATGACTTGAATCTTACCGGTGCCCGATAAAAAAATGATGACCCTCCTCCGGCGTAATATA
This sequence comes from Hetaerina titia, assembly GCA_037158775.1. Lineage (NCBI taxonomy): Eukaryota > Metazoa > Arthropoda > Insecta > Odonata > Calopterygidae > Hetaerina > Hetaerina titia. The sequence goes on along the minus strand of CM073768.1, from coordinate 90,470,077 downwards.
AACTTCTCAAGATAGCGAGGCTGCACGTTTTTCCCCCACCTCAATTCCTTTCCTCCCGCGTCCCCCTAGGTGCTATCGACCCTCAGGGTCGACCCCACCATCGCCGGTGAATACTCCGGGGCACCTTGCTCCATCAGCCCCTTCTGCCTTGTACGTTCCTTAGCTCCCAAGTGCACGATGAAAATATGAAATAACGGCCATGAGAAAGCCATAAAGTGTCTCCGCTCTTCGCATATGCCTCCGTGGGTGGATGCGGCTTGTTTGGGATTAAGACAGTTTTCGCAGAGGGGCAGGAGGCAAGGATGAGTGGGAGGGGAAGGTTCGAGCGGCGAAGTGTCAGGTGAGGGAGCGCGAGGGATGAAAGGGATGGGATAGTGGGAAGGGGCGTCCGGGATGTAGATGGAGAAGTTCAGGAAGTGCCGTTTCCCCCATGGAGGTTTGAACTCCTTGCGAGACCATGGCTTACGCACGCGCACTTATGTAGGCAGCACGGAAGGATGAGCTAGATTGGGGATCGTGATTATGTCACCGCGTTTAACGTCCATGTCCTCCTTACTCCACTGTAAGGGTTTCCTTTGAAAGATGAGGGAGACGGAGGCGGCAGGTGGATTGAACATCAGACGCTAAATGAGTTCCAGAAAACGTATCCTTCCTCAAACCTTTGCTCTAAGCAACCCCAGCTGCATAATCAATAGGGCAGGGCGCCAGTAATAATCCGGAGTGATGGACGAACCCGATTATGAGAATTCGTGCGCTATTTAATGAGCTGCTGAGGTGAAGGCACTCAAGTACCTTGAGCTCGCTTTAAACATAGTAGAATGCATGCCATTTAATGCTTTTAAATGAAAAATTAAATTTTACTCTATCAGCCACGCTCATCACACTTAAACAGGGAAGAATTAATCATGTTTACACATAATTACTTGTAGAGAGGTAATCTATGCTAGCAGGCGGAATTTTTATGATATAATAACTATTCTTTCATGAGAAACAAACTCATTAAAACGCACTCAATTGAGCCAAACATTAATTACTATCTTCCGGCATTCTTTTGCCATGGAACCTTGTAAGTAATAACGGTCCATCCTTCCACTAGATTTTTTCACGATTTTCTTAATATTACCGAATGTTGTGGGCAAATATAGAGTTGCCAGAAATCTGACGTGAAAGAAGAGTGAAATATGTTCCTTATTCCTTATTTTAAAATTTTTAAAATTATCTTTATTACTGAGGATTTAACGAGGAAGATTCAGGTGGATTTAAATCTTCTACGATGCAATAATAAATTAATTTGGGACTTCCAAGTGCCCTGGCTGTCAACATATCTTACAGGGCGGAATTTCTTGGAGGACTTGCGTATTTAAAGAGGCATAACTGTGCAAAAGCACTTAGCAGTAGCTGCGGTTATGTGAAGCCCCACCGAGGAAAGTAATGAATTAATCCCCGCTCTTTCTCTCCCGCTGTGTTCATTTGCTCCCTCTTTCATCAGCTACTTCTTTTACCTCCAATGGGATGGGTCTCTAGACAATTTCCGTGCAGAGTTGGATGTCTCCAACGGACTCGTGTTTTCTCATGTCTATCGACACTGTTGTCTCCGGAATTGTTTCCATTCTCAACTCATCCCATCCCTACCCTGCCATGCGCCCTTATGGTTTAACGTTGATTGGCCTTCCTTCCTCGAATGCTTCCGCATACAACCAGCCTCTCCTTCTGGTGCTGGATAGAAGCGAGTAAGAAGCAACTTGTTTTAAGTACCGACGTTTTCCTTTGGGTCGTAAACGGCTATAATGTTCTTAGTAGCCTTCTCTCTCTTATCTCTCGCTCCCTTTCTTCCTCCACCTACCTCACTCCCATCTTTACGTCTTCTCTTCCTCCACGCAAGTTCCTTACATTTCTCTCTTCCATTCCATGGTTTTAGTCTCGTATCAAGTCCTCTCTTTGAGTCCATCTACTCCGTCTCCGATTTGGCGAGGGCGGTGGGAAAGTGATATAATTTTCTTGATAAATTCCGACTCTATTAAATCTTTCACGTGCCTTTAAAGCGGAGTTCACGGAATTAGAGTAGACCTAACTTCGAAGCATACGCATACTATTCCACTATAGTTTCTCCGAACGCTTTCATGAAAATTGTCTAACTTAGAAACAATCAATGAATCGTTTCACGAGTTCAGTTAATTCTCTTTTACACCACATAATGAGTACATAGAAAACACTCGCGTCTCCCTTAACCACGAGGAATCCGTATTGCCAATGTTTCGCTCTTCTACAATGATAAAAGGGGAAATACTTATTTTACGGTCCTTAATTATAACACTGCATTTTTTTAAAAACAGGATAAAATTTATAAATGTTGATTAATTTTATTTTCTTGCATAATTTTCAGTTGAGCTCTACCATATTGTAATTTCAATTATATCGATTATAATGAACTAGAAATGTTAATATGTAAATCATATCCATCGATCTGTCACTTTGAATTGCCGTAGCAGCTTTAAAGAAATATACCTGTACTTAAAAATATAATTTCGTGTAAATATCAAAAGATAATGTCAAGTAAATATCAGTTTGATAATATAAAGTTTAAGTAAAGTGTTTATTCGGAGGTGCATGTGTGTTAGTTAATTTTTTTGTTCATGCATCTGCATGTGTGCGAGTTGTATGGTGAAGTGTGCGTTTTTGCGTGTTTAGATTGGCATGAATGTGTGGCTTTTGCATGCGGCTTTATTCTTAATTACGGGTGGTGGTCTAGCAACCACCACCACACGCCCTTGCGGTGGCTTGCGGGGTATTATATAGATGTTGAAGTGTATATGATTTAGTTTACAAGATAGATAATTGTGTCGTAATGCAGGGATCTGTTAATACCGAGTATTTCATAAGTATTTTGTTGTCCCAATTCTAAATTTATTCTGGAAATTTGATTCAATACCGAAGTCTATAAGATAGAGAAAATAAATGATTGTGTATTCATGTATAAACTTTGAACGCGTAATTCACGCTGCATGCGTGAAAGAAATTCTATATACCCAATAGATATCGGTAATACGAAAGGACCCTCCACTGTATTACTCTTTGCGGAGAAATGAAAATTTGGGTGCATGCCAATGAGGGAAGATCAGAAGAACGACGTATAGGAAACAAATTTCATCGGACACATAGGCGTGAGGTGCTTCGTGCACTTTCTTCTCCTTGGAATTCTCTCCAGCCCATCCATTCGAATAAAAAGGTCGCTGGCTCGCACCAGTGGGGCTCAGACGTGACATCCCCACCGGAAAACATGTACCAACCTACTCTCTCTCTATGAACCGACGGCGTTTCACATCTCGACTCGTCAACGTCATCTCTCGTCGGAGACGACATGGCGCCGTTGATGCACGATTTTGCGACGGAGGGAGAGGGGGTGGGAGGGGCGATCGGTGGCACGGCCCGGGCGAATAAGGCTGCGAATGACAAGGGGGAAGGGAAGGGGAATGGTGGGCCCGAAACAAAAGAGAAGCGTTGAGGTGTATTGGAGAACGTGGCACGATTTCTATCTTACTATGGATCCTTAGTAACACCCGGAAGGAAATAAGTTTCATGCAAACGGGTTTATACGTGTAGCTTTGAAATAAAATGTAATTGTATGTTTGGAAGTGGAGGAAATTAATTCACCTGTTAGAAACTCATGTTTTTACCATTTTTCAACAGTTTCCGTAAATAATTTACTCATGCTAATAGGTACAAGGTAATGGTGCTATACCGTCTTAACTGGCACCATATTAAGATTATGTATGTTAGAGTACCGATAGCCAACATTAATTTTCCAGACTGCTTTTCTCTCATGACATTGAGATTCCCAAACTAAAGGTAACATTTAGTGAAGTTGTAAACGATGTACGTTGATCCGAGCATAATAATTATTTACAATTTAAACTTAAATTAAGTGATAAAGGATGCGGTGTTGGCAAGGATATATATATATATATATATATATATATATATATATACACCTTTTTGGAAAACCCACAAACGTGTAATGTAAATTCACTGATAGTCATAACAAACACAGAAACCAAAACACAAAAGAGGGAAAACTCACTGGTTCTCGAATTTTCGGTGGTCCAACCACCTTTCTCAAGAGGAATTAGGAACAGAACTGTTCTGTTCTGTTCCTAATTCCTCTTGAGAAAGGTGGTTGGACCACCGAAAATTCGAGAACCAGTGAGTTTTCCCTCTTTTGTGTTTTGGTTTCTGTGTTTGTTATGACTATCAGTGAATTTATATATATATATATATATATATATATATATATATATATATATATATATATATATATATATATATATATATATATATATATATATATATATATAAACTTGGAAAAGACGCTCTCCGGCCACGCACAAACACACAAACACTAACACAAAAAACACTACACACATAGAAACATAAAAGAAGGACACTTACATTGGATATTTACGTTTCGACGGCTCGGCCGTCGTCATCAGATCTGATGACGACGGCCGAGCCGTCGAAACGTAAATATCCAATGTAAGTGTCCTTCTTTTATGTTTCTATGTGTGTAGTGTTTTTTGTGTTAGTGTTTGTGTGTTTATATATATATATATATATATATATATATATATATATATATATATATATATATATATATATATATATTCAAATTCAAACTTGAAAATCCCGCCATACGGCGCACAAATATTCATTCAAACAGAAATAGGTATAAGGAAAGGGGATAGGAAAACACATAATAGGCGAAGACAGGACATGTGGGGAAGGCGGTTTTTGAGCAGATCACGAAAGTAAAAATATTTCCCTATCCGGGATTTGAACCACGGACCTTCCACTTTCCGGGCGGATGCTCTACCAGTTGAGCTAATAGGGAAACCTGATTTACCTTGAGATCTGCGATCTTATAAAGCGCCAAAGTGCTCCGATACATATTGCCCGAGAGATGGCGTTATGGAGCTGTTTCACCCACCAAAGGAGAAATGGACGGGACACAAGAAGGGGAAAGGATAGTAGAAAAGCATTCATACGATCTTATAAAGGATAGGAACGGTGCGTTTCATGGCACGCATAGCCAGAAGAAGAGACGAGCCACATTGGCCAAACATATTCAAACTTGAAAATCCCGCCATACGGCGCACAAATATTCATTCAAACAGAAATAGGTATAAGGAAAGGGGATAGGAAAACACATAAAAGGCGAACACAGGACATGTGGGGAAGGCGGTTTTTGAGCAGATCACGAAAGTAAAAATATTTCCCTATCCGGGATTTGAACCACGGACCTTCCACTTTCCGGGCGGATGCTCTACCAGTTGAGCTAATAGGGAAACCTGATTTACCTTGAGATCTGCGATCTTATAAAGCGCCAATACTTTCGTGATCTGCTCAAAAACCGCCTTCCCCACATGTCCTGTCTTCGCCTATTATGTGTTTTCCTATCCCCTTTCCTTATACCTATTTCTGTTTGAATGAATATTTGTGCGCCGTATGGCGGGATTTTCAAGTTTGAATATGTGTTTGGCCAATGTGGCTCGTCTCTTCTTCTGGCTATGCGTGCCATGAAACGCACCGTTCCTATCCTTTATAAGATCGTATGAATGCTTTTCTACTATCCTTTCCCCTTCTTGTGTCCCGTCCATTTCTCCTTTGGTGGGTGAAACAGCTCCATAACGCCATCTCTCGGGCAATATGTATCGGAGCACTTTGGCGCTTTATAAGATCGCAGATCTCAAGGTAAATCAGGTTTCCCTATTAGCTCAACTGGTAGAGCATCCGCCCGGAAAGTGGAAGGTCCGTGGTTCAAATCCCGGATAGGGAAATATTTTTACTTTCGTGATCTGCTCAAAAACCGCCTTCCCCACATGTCCTGTCTTCGCCTATTATGTGTTTTCCTATCCCCTTTCCTTATACCTATTTCTGTTTGAATGAATATATATATATATATATATATATATATATATATATATATACATTACGTAATATATACGTAATATATATATATATATATATATATTACGTAAAATGTTATTTCAAGGCGATAATAAAGAAAATTAAACCTCAGAGCGAACTCAAATTTATATTCTCACGGTGAACTCACACTCTTTGCAGTATATAATGTAACAACGTTCAAAATTATAGAAATCCGAAAGAGCGTATGCTAAGGGAATAAAAAAGAACGAAATTAGATTTCCGCACATTTTATTTTGCTCAATTTAGTTTCATTGAAGATCACTGAGATGATTGCAAGGAGAAGATGTACGTTATTATGCCGTTTAGCCTAAGTAATATCTCTCACACGACCTTACTTTGCTCTTCATTTCATCGCGAAATTCAAGTGACGTTAATGCTCTAGAATCACCTTTTGCGTAGTCTTCCACGCGTCACTTGTCCTCGGCGCTGTCAGGGAGCGGTGGTAGTACCGCCTCCTCCCCCTTCCCCCACACGCGCCTGGCTGTTCAGAGAGGAGAGAGTCAGTCCTTGGAGGCACGGCCAAAAGACGCATGTGGACTGGGCAGAGGCGTGGTGGTGGGGGAGAAAGAGAGAGAGAGAGAGAGAGAGAGAGAGAGGTGATGGTGTGGACTGGAGACTTATGATTAGGTGAGCGGTGATGCGGGCGAGAGGAACGGATAAAGAGAGAGCTCAGCGTGACGTTGGCAGCCCTGTGCCGGGAATGAGCGGGGACGTGTGTGTTTGTGTGTAGTTGGGTGGTTGAAATGAGGATAAAAAGGCAAGGTAGAGGTGAGGGTAGGGATTGGCTGGATCCCGAGAGTCTCGGCGGCGTCCGAGGGAGAAAGGGAGAGATAACGGGGAAAATGAGCGAACACTGCCACGGGGCGTGGCGGGATGACGGCCTTACGTGACATTATCACGAGGGCAACCTGCACTCTCCCCTTGCCCCCATTCCTCCCTCCCTGTTATTCTCTCCCCGTTTTTTTCTCCATATCTCCTCGAAAAGCTTCCTTCCCCTCCCTCTCTCTTTAGGTCTTCACTTTTTACACGTTCTCCAACACGTACCGTTCTTTCCCTCCCCCACTCTCTCTCTCTCACTCTCTCCCTTTTTTGACATATAGCTTTGCCTCTCTCCCCTCTGATGGAAGAATGCGTGCGAACCGAATGGTGCCCAATCTTTCCGCAAATATTCACGTGAAAAAAAGTTTCATAATTTTTTGTCAGAGTCACTTTCTGCTTCAAAGTAATGTATATTTTAAAAGCGACAAGCATCAAGTTTTTGTGCTCGAAAAAGTCGCCGTTCGACACAATTTTTTTCGGGAGCCGTTGGACTTCAAAAGTCCGCTCGTTGACGCGTTGACTTGTTCGCTTGCCCAGAAAGGTCCGGTCTTGCCCTCTGACAGAATGCTACTCAAGAATTTTTTTGGAGGAACGGGCAGTCATGCATGACATGACGCGTGTCTTTAATCTTCTGAGGTACGGCAAAATCACCGGAATCGAACTCTCCTTCGACTAAAAAAGTTCTTCATCCTCGGAGCAACACAGCAGTAGTGCTACCGTCACGAGTTAGTCCTCACTTGGGTGTTATCCCGTGCATGTAAACCTGGACGATCATGATGAGGGATGTATGGAGAGAATAAAATCAATAGCCGTCAAAATGAAAGGGAAAAATAATTCGATTCCGCGGGCGACATTTCGCTGAGGTCGCCGGTTCGATCACGTGCGTCATGCACTCGCCTCGGCGAAGCCCGCGATAGGCCGAGCTCACCAACAGACCGAACGACCTCTTTGCGCGGTCGCCAAATATCGAACTGCACTCCACCACCCGAATTCACTCCTCCCATTGTGAGTTAATGAATTCCGAATCGGATGGAGTTTGGACCAACCGCTCATCCTACACCCACACACCACTCCATACACGTGCGAGCGCGCCTCTCCCCTTCCCCACACGCGCCCTTACCCCTCACCCACCCACACACTCTTGACGAGGCGGAGGCCGCCGCCACGCGGTGTGTATTGTGGCGACACCGCGCGGCGTCCGTCGGTGTTGAACTTTAAACGTCAGTTAATCCATCAATTACGATAAGGTCCGCCCTTTTGTGTGTATGTGTGTGAGAGAGAGGGAGTGCGCGTGTGAATGTGAGAAATGAGTGTGGGTGTGTGAAACCTAGGGCCGGTCAGCAAGGGCGTCAGCCGTAAGTGGAAAGGGGGAGCGGCCCAGAGGCATTCCCGCTGTATACGGTCGCCAAAACTTCCCATCCGTCGTTAGTTTAAAACCTCGCCGTCGTAGGTTAACAGCCACCGCGCTTAAAAGCATTTTAAGTGTGGTTTGGTTTCTCCTCGCGGGGGGAGGGGCGTCTGAGCGGATTGCCGGGTGTGGGGAGGGAAGGGACTCAGTGCGGAGGTCGTGCTGCGGGAAATATGGGAGTGGGTTGAAAAGTGGGATAGGGTTTCGGTCCGTCCTTTTTTTTCTTCCACCCCCTTGTTCCCTCTTCCCCCCCTACTTTATCCTCCCAGCATAGTTTATTTCCTCGCCTAGGGTTCCGGGTCTGCGACGTTCGAATTCCACGTCAACACCTCGTCTAACCGCTCAATTACCGCGCGGTCGCGTATCTCCCGACCCATGCCGCACATCCACAGAAGCGGTGTGTGTGATTGTGTTATGCACGCTGCCTTGAATGGCCGTACCTTTTGTGTGTGTGAGAGTGTGTCCCCATGCGCGATGCCCTCGTATACATGGATAAACCGCTGGAGGTTAACGTCGCCTCCCTTTCCTGTCCCCTTTTCGCGACCCTATCTCTCAAAGTGCTTTACGAAGCCTGGACTCGGTGGATTCCATTCATTGGTGCGGCACTAGGGTGGAAGATAATGAAACAGAGATGTACACAAATACATAGATGTGCGCAATTTGGGTTCTATCCTGTAAGAAGTTAAGGTGGGATCCAGGTTCATGGGCCGGGAACTGATCGAATCTAGAGAAGGGACCGTGCAAAATGAGTTTCAGCTCTCCAGAAATCTATCAGTTGTATAGTCACCGATTGCTTAGTCTCCCTACTGCCCTTCTGTTCCTTCCAATTCCTGTGCTCCGCCCGTTCGTTCTGCGTCTCCTATGTAATGCCTCAGGTTCGCTCTGGAACTCCTCACAATCCCTTTCTATCGCCCTTTCCCACTCAAGCAACTTCTCCATTGACGGATCGTATGTTTTGGAGCTCTGTGGATATATCTTGATCGTTGTTTTTAAAGAGTAGATCCTAGGAATATCTTTTTCCAAGAGGTTCTCCTTTGATGAGGTGTTACATTGAATACTAATTCGGTTCACAGCTACTATATTTTATTCTTAGTAATAATAAAAAAACAATGTTTTATTGTCTGGCAAATTTGACGTTTTTGTGGCTAGATCTCGGATCTTTTTTTAGAAAAAGAAAACTTTCTTTTAGTATATACGTAAAAATAAACGCTTTCCACGCATTTTATAACGCTTGATGACCTTCTTGATTAATTAATTAATTTTCTTTCAGCCTCATAAAATGCGAGAGAATAAATAACATTTTCAATTTTACTAGTAAAATCAATGAATAGTATAATGTTTCGAGATTTAATAATGTTAAAATCAGAGCATGCTCATTGAGAAACTCAATGAGTATATTCGGTATGCATAGGGAGATAAGTATTTTTACACTAAGCATTTGCATGTTAACATTAAATTTATATTTGTAATCGCAATATATTTTATTTGATTTTGAATACTTTTATAAAATCCCACATACAGAATAATTTTAAGCAAACCCATTTTTCCATACTTAAGCATCATTTCCAAGAGTAGGAAAGCAGAAAATGAATTCCTAATATACATCTTAGCAAGGTGGATGTGGGTTACAGCGAGGGAACACCCTTTCTATCTTACTAATATACAAATAACGAAGTCATTTTTCTGTTTTACTGCACCTGATGATAATGCTTGGGCATGGAACATTTGATTGTGTGAAATAATCAAATCTGTGCTATCTTAATAAAAATTTATTTCAATTATAAAATAGCGATGGGAAAACCCACAATTTTCAAAGACTTTATTTTATATTTATTTTGCTTTATCCATATTTGAGAAAACACCGAAATTATTTAACCATTATTCATTTGTTTCATTTCAACTAAAAAATGCTTGAATCTTTGATCTATTAGCAAACAACTTACCAATTGAATTTTATTTGAATACGTCTTTTAGCATACTTGCACTTTTGTGTACATTATATAGAGTTATGTCTTTTTACTAAGCCTAGGCAAGCTCAAAGAGATATCTAGATAGCATCATGACCAGATTACTTCCAAGCTTAAAATGAAAGAGCATCATAGTACCAGTGGTGTTTTCCATAACCGTCCTGGTTCATGATCACGATAAAATCGGTGTGCTCTCGTAGTCAAGGAAATTCGCCAATATAACAATGCTCTAGTAGTCGCGATTTCTTTCTCAGGAAATCTCTCTCCATGTCTCATTCCACAGCTTCGATTTCAAGCACAAGTTGTTCCAGTAGAACCTCACTTATATTCTGCGTGGCATCAATTAATACGATGGACTCATTTACACCTGCGCCAAAGGTCTACATATACATGTATCATTTGGTCTGTAAACAGATTTGATTTTTTTTTAACGATCGCGTAAAATAAATCTGAAATCACTAAAACATAATATTCCCCTTATTTTATCGTAGTTTTAGTCTTCTATAACTCCATCGTCGTATAAGGATAATTGATAATGTTTAGAACTACTAAGAGGAAAATTACAATTCCCCGAATGCATTAAATTAATTACATTAATCATATATTTTGGTGCGTGTCTTAAAAATGAATATGGGAAAAAAATAAATTTTAGGCAACATTATTTATAAACTTGTCAAAATTTTCCTTAATTATTTGTTGCCAATTGGAATTTAAAATTTTAATTGAACTGAAATAACATTAACATTTTTTTTACATTTACTTATTTTTTTAACGTCAAGATAGAAAACATTGTAATGGAAATATTACAAAATTGTCAAGGGGAATGTTCAATTTACTTCGTTTGACGGTTAACGAAAAACATTTGCTAGTAATTTAACATGACGCTACTCATGGTTATGTGAAGATATAATGAACCCCATAAGAGTGCTTACTGGTTATAATTTTTTTGCTTAAAGAAAAGCACAGCAAGGAATTGATATAAAGTGTCAAAATGGTAATGCACCAAAAAAGAGTGAAGTACAGCATTCCTTGATGATTGAAATAAATCTGAGTGCAGCGAATTCATTAATTAAGAATAGAATTTTATGCCCCACATTTTATATACATGTAGCTTCTCTTACGGCTTTGATGATGCATTCTAAGGAATGTTATCATCTAAGAAACCTGAAGGTGATAAACATTTGGTCAAAATTAATAGTGTTTTCATTATCAAATATTATTTCCATATTCGTAGAATTTAGGTATTAAATTTTCCATTTTGTAACTTTCAGGCGCGCATCATAAATTGTATTATAATTAGGGATGAAGTGATTCCAAATGTAATCAAATCTGATTTTTTTGTCATCAAAACTCGAATCCGAAAACTTGAAGCCAAATGGTGATTTTTTCATCGGTAATCGAATCTCGATTTATTTTTTTTTACCAATTGAATTTTTTAAAATAATAAAATTTCATTTTGATATTTATCATAAAATTTTAATCATCAATTTTTTAAGAAATATCAAAATGAATTTTGATTTTTCTTATAAAATTGACGATTCATAATTATTTCTAAGCATTTCTATCAGCCAAAATCTTGATTTCACGTAATAAGAAAAAATAGAAGTGCCTTAAAATTAATTACCTAGAATATTTAAGCAAAATTTTATCAGTTTTCACAGATACTAGATCTATTCTTTATTCGTTCTCACTTCAGTTTATGATGCATTATATGTTTCTGGTTTACTTCTAGATATCATCATGACAGCTATTAAACCTAGAAGAAAAATCATTTGAAATTTAAGGAATAAGGCGTTCACCAAGAGTTTTAAAGTAACCATATATGAATAGTCGCAAAATACTTGCAATAAATAAAATAGTGATAAATAAAAGAGTTATATTTTCAAAATATTTCTTTTGATCATTATTGATATAACGATGTGAAAAAGGTTCTCCTACAAATCACATCTTTTATGAACTTAAAAAATAATAATGTGAATGAGCAAGTCGTAAAGAAACTTTTCCTAAATAATTATTTATTTATTGGTTAATTAGTTAAATATAGCAGAATGAGGCGGCGAGAACCTTTAATTTTGGAGTTAGGGATTTAACAACGTATATCATGAAATAAACATTACTGCAACTTATTGTTTTAGTATCTTATTTTATATTAATACGATGGTTGCTATTTATATTTCACCCTAATAATTTATTGCTAAAAATAGCTTTATTGCTTTTCGAAGTATCCTTCATGATAATAAATACACTTTTGCATGTGCTCGAACCAATTTTCTCAACACTTTCTACTCCGATGGAGGTACCTCCAAAATATGGTTTTTGAATGCATCAACGATTTCTTGAAGCACCGAAAAACGTTGGCCACGCAATTTTTTTTGATAAACGGGAATAAAAAGAAGTCATTTGGTTCTATATATATACTACCTTGATCAAAAAGTTCCCGGAATTTATTCAGAAAATTAAAAATACAAGTTTATTCATCTAAATCTATATTGTCCCCTTCAAAGTAATCCCCATCGACTGCAACACACTTATGCCAGCGCTTGATCCAATCCTCGAAACATTTTTTATATTCGGTTTTCGGTATGTCCATCAGTGCTTCCTGCGATTTTTCCATTACTTCCTCTCGGCTGCTAAAACGCGTTCCCCGTAATGGTTTTTAACTCGATTGAACAGAAAGAAGTCACAGGGAGCCAAATCAGGTGAATTCGGTGGCTGTTGGATGGTATTTGTTGCATTTTTCGTCAAAAAATTACGAATAATGACAGCACTGTGCGACGGTCTCGACGCACTGTGCGACGGTCTCGACGCACTGTGCGACGATTTCTGGTCTCTTTCGGCGAATTGCTTCACGCAAACGTCTCATAACGCCCAAATAATACTCTTTGTTTACTGTCTGGCCTTCTGGCAAAAATTCATTATGCACTACACCGTTGTAATCCATGAAAACCGTTAGCATTGCCTTCTTTTTTGACTGAAAACGACGTGGTTTTTTTGGTCTCGGCTCATTTGGTGAACGCCATTCACTTGCCTGATATCTGGATTGCGTGTCGTACTCATAAGCCCACGTCTCGTCTCCAGTAATGATCCTTTTGATGAATGTGGGATCGGATTCAGCCTCGCAAATCATGTCTTTTGCGACGTCAACACGGTCTCTTTTTTGCATGAAATTGAGGTCTTTTGGCACCAACTTTGCTGCTACGCGACGGAAACCCAAATCATTAACCACAATGTCTTGGGCGGATCCATAGGCAATGTTCAAGTCCTCCGCTATTTCTCTGATGGTTAATTTGCGGTTATTGACCAACATTTCTTTTACTTTATCAATTTTTTCACCGACTTTCGATGTCGATGGTCTGCCACTGCGTTCATCACCTTCGATTAACTCACGACCACTTCTGAACCGCTCGTGCCACTGGTGAACGACCGTTTTTTTTAGAGAATCGTTGCCGAAACACTTTTCCAACATTTCCAACGTCCGTGCGCCACTAAATCCATTTTTTACGCAAAATTTAATACAAGTTCGTTGTTGCAAATTTACATCCATTTCTACAATTGTAAAAAATCGCCAACACACCCAGAGATAGATGTACTCTTGGCTACGTAACTTTTGCAAATGTCAAGTTATGACACTAAGATTTAAAGGGAATATCAACAACAGATGTACCAATTTAACAAAAAAAAACAGAACTCAAATCGGAACGATGGGAGCGCCACACGGTGGTTATTCCGGGAACTTTTTGTTCAAGGTAGTATACACATACATATACACATATACATACACATATATACACATGTATATACACACATATATATGTACATACACACACACACACACACACACACACACACACACACATATATATATATATATATATATATATATATATATATATATATATATATATATATATATATAAGGAGGAGGAGAGGTAAGGGGCCAATAGGAAGCGGACAAGGTTGTGGAGGGGAAAAAACTCAAACTCGTAAATACGGCGAACAAATATTATTTTACAAACATAGAAATAGACATATAAGGAAAGGGGATAGGAAAAAACATAAAAGACCAACACAGGAAAGGTGGGGAAGGCGGTTATGAGCAGATCACAAGTGTAAAAATATTTCCTTATCCGGGATATGATTTGTGGATGGTCCGTGGTTCAAATCCCGGATAAGGACATATTTTTACATTTGTGATCTGCTCAAAACCGCCTTCCCTACCTTTCCTGTGTCTGTTCCTAATTCCTCTTGAGAAAGGTGGTTGCACCACTGAAAATTCGAGAGCTAGTGAGTCCCTCTTTTGTGTGTTTTGGTTTCTGTGTTTGCTGTGACTATTTAGTGAGTTTCATTGTGCACGTTCGTGGCTTTTCCGGGAAAGTGAATATATATATATATATATATATATATATATATATATATATATATATATATATATATATATATATATATATATATATATATATATATATATATATATATATATATATTTATATACACACATACTATTTGCCTCTATGGCGTGAGTTTAGCTGTAAATTGACATTAATCGGCTTCTAAATCTTGAAAAAACAAACGAATAATCTTTATTTAATATATCTCTACCTTAGAGTATAGCAATTATACGTGTGAAGGCGACGTCTTATTTTAAGAGTGATTTATCTTAGTCATAAGGTCGTAAATCACGAGATTATTTGTATTTGGAAATCTAGTATGCCAAATATAGATAAGATAATAGCCATGGCTTTTCTTTTGTGGAATATTTTAACGGCCTCTCACCCGTAAACTTTCGTTAAACATATCTATGCGCAGACCTAGACAAATAAAACGCTATCCGTACAAAAGCAGGCTGTTTCCATTGTTTGAATTACCACAAAAATTCACACACGCAGAAGTTAATATATTTATGTAATTGCCGAGGTATTGATATGGGGTCAGAGGTCACTGAGGTCACGAATCACCTCGGCCATGGTTAGATTTTTTTTAGGTTATGGTTTAGATGTGAATTCAGTTCAATATGAACTGTTATACCCAAATTAATCAACCCGATGATTGGTTTGTTTAGTGATGAGGGAGCTGGCCTCATGCTAAAACCTATACGACCTTTGAAATTCACGTATCTGGGTGATGAGCGGAGTAATTTCCTTT
Organism: Hetaerina titia; assembly: GCA_037158775.1. Taxonomy (NCBI): domain Eukaryota; kingdom Metazoa; phylum Arthropoda; class Insecta; order Odonata; family Calopterygidae; genus Hetaerina; species Hetaerina titia. The sequence continues at coordinate 90,454,759 of CM073768.1, read as the reverse complement.
CACTTTGCCACCTGTGTTTTCCCAGGGAGATCACAGCTTGTGTGAGCCTGAGGGTACTCAAAGTCGGCATACGAAAAAGAACCCGGCCTCTCAGGTCAGTAGCATTGCGAGCTACTCGCTGGAATACCTCACCCCAATCATCATGCACTTAATATTTAACTGGTTCGACGTTGGCATTTGCTCCCATTTGATTAAATTACTTAAATAGGTGATACATGTAAATCTCGTCGGAAGAACAGTGATATCATTATTTTTTCACCTTTTTACCGACTTTATAATAATTTACAAAACACCCCGAAAGCCATAGTAAGGCCGTTGATCCATACATGCACAACTCTACACCATCCTGCATAGTTTTTAATGTATGTTAGCTTAATTACAAAAACATGTGTAAACATACACTCCACTGTGTATTATTAAATAATTGAATAAATAATGAAATAATTGGCGAAAGTAAATATCCTCGGGTACTTGGATTCTATTGTGTTATGATTTTGTATCGTACTTGAATCTGCCTGTGATGATGTCCATCTCTCTTATTCCTTGCCTATTGTCAAAGCTACCAATATAATCTTTGCCCTACAAATTTCATCTATGTCACAAGAAAACTCCGGTTTCCTGCACCTTTCTAAAAGTCTTTAAGTCTTACCTGCTCCATTTGTGAATCAAGAGGCTGCCAAAAGAATTTCTCCCACATACCCGTCGCACAATCTCTTTTCGTGATAGTTTCTTTACAAATCTAGAGGATTTTCCGTGAAAATTTTTCACTTCTTTAATTAACTTTTCCTCTCAAACGATCCTAAAAATTTACCGGTTCTTCCAAATGGGGTCTAAACTAAAGCGCAGTGACACTCCTCTATTACCTTTCATTACATTTTCCTACAACCCAGAAAGATTAAATAAGATAGTGCAACTCCTTAGTATTTTATCTTTGTTGAAATGCTTACTTCGGTCCCATCTATTTTAACATTTACTTCTTGTTTTCTTTTCTCTTATTCCCAATTTTCACTGCTTTACATTTTGTAATATTTAATTCCAGCTCTGATTCATAATACAATATCGATATTTGGTCTGACTCGCTAGGGTTTATTCCGTATTCTCTTGGTTTGGTTATTTTTTGTGAATCACTTTTCCGTCTACTAACAATCAAAGATTGCTAATGTGGGAACTTGTGGGTTATTAATGCATATCAAGTATGGTAGATGGCCCATAAACATTCATATGGCTCTATTAAGGCAATGCATTCCTTTAATGAGCTCACTCCATCGACGACTTGGTTTTGTTTTCAGGGTAGATACGAAGTCCCTAATACAGTTGGTCACCTTTTCATAAATTTAGTAATATCTTATTCTGTGTGTAAATTAATAGTGAGGGACCATGTCTAATATTTTCTTGAAATTTAAAAATAAAACGCTAACTTATGTCCTCTTCCCCATGTTTCCAAATATCATTAATAATTGGGCCAAGTGTGTCTCACATAATCTGATTTACCTAAACCGTGATGGAAACTGCAGAGTTTCGATGTACTTTATTACTAACAGTGGCATGATTAATGAAGATTAGGAAGGATATTGATGTTGAAGACACCAGTCCGTAATTATTGGGGTCTTCCCTATCGCTGATTTGTAGAGGGGGGTTATTTGAGTTAGCTTTCCGTCGCGAGGTATTAAGCCGTCTTATATTGAATGGCAAAAAACTGTTGTTAAATACGGCTCCTTGTCTTCAGTTTGTCCTTTAGTATTTTCAAAGGGATTTCTTCCTAGCCTGAGATTTTGTTTCTTAATATATTTCGGAGTTGTTATATATTCCTTAGCAGCATTCCTTAGCACAATAGCAGTTTAATTGGCCGTGTAGTCCAAATGTTATAACTCGGTACCTACTGCTTTCATTTTACAATGACCATGCCTTTAAAATTCTCCTAAATCAGCTTCACCAATCGTATGTGCAGGTATTTCAAGCTTACACAAACGTACATGGCAAGATAAGTGTACGTCTCGGCATAAAACGAGTTAATGCGGAACAAAGCCTAACAAGCAGATTTCCAGCTTCTTCCAGCACCTTCATTTTTATTGTGTCGTTTCTTCCATTTTCGGTATCTATGTCGTCGAATTTCCGAAACCCTTTGCTGGCGTCAGTGTGTCCGGTGAGTTCTGTTTGGTCCAAATGTCTGATGGAGCTTCCCTAGAGGAGAAATTTTTACAGTTAAGGGATGAGGTGTGAGAAAAAAGGGATAAGCAAAGAGAGCGTATTAAGGATTTGGTAGCAGGATAAGGGAGTTGAAGGAACGGGAGGGGATAAATGTTGTGTGGAGGCTAGATTGAATGACTTACTTTGGAATTGGGAAATTGCCTGGAGTTGATACGGGCACAGGAGGAGCGAAAAGGGTTTCGCAGAGGTGAGGGCAAGTTGCCCTTAATCATTGATGACCACCGTCGGCTACTATTGTGACTCCATTGAGATGACCATTGCCTTGATCTCTCCTCGTAAGTTTTGAAAAATAAAGGAAGGAAAGGCGATGACGAAGTGTTAAAGAGTCCAAGGAAACTGGCATCAAATCTCAAAAGGTGTTCCCTGGTAACCTTTGAAAATTTTTTCTCCAAGTGAGGTAGCTTTGTGCGAATAAAAAGTCAAGGCATTCCAATTGAAGGAATATTTTGAGGAAGACTGTCGACGCTAGAATCACTTTTTGCGATTGCCAAAAATAACGTCTAAAAATCTTCCATTTTATTTATTTATTTTTGGGCATGCATTTTATCTCATGTTACATTTTCAAATAATGATAATCAATACCGACGTACCAAGATGTCTTTATATCGTATGTCTTCGTATCTGGATATCGTATCTTTACACTCCAAACAATGGCTCAAAATTTTAAAAAATGCTACCGAAATGGAACTAGTTTAAATTAATGAATTTTTATTTTATTTTTTAATGAATTTTTTATTTTACCGCTATATCCGGAATATTTTGTGAGTATTATTTGAATTTATGAATAAAAAGAGGTTTAGGGAAAATTAATCTTTAACCCGGAAAACTATGTGAAAAGTTTATATTTTGATGTAGCCTCAAAAAAATAACCTGGGTATTTGATCTATGGAAACATAAAAATACTTTCATGGTTGATTACAAATATTTGGAACACAATTTTAAAACAAGATCTGATTTCCACACCGCGGCTCTCGACCGCACTTTAAATACCTGTCCGAGTGTGTTGTTATTTAGCTGAATATATAGTTTTTGAATGTCTTTGAAAGGGATAGATTCACCGATATCAACTCCCTTGCCCATACTGATTTTTTAGTTTTCAGATTTGAAAATTGTTTTTTTCGCCATTCATGATTTCGGGTGGGTGAATTATTGTAACACTAGAACAACACTGAAAGTTAGTATGATATTGTTTTGACGTATTAAGTGATGAATGTAAATTTGAAAGGACGAGCAAAGAGCGAGAGCGGAATGTGGTCCCTTTAATTGCTTAATGGACTGACTTGATGTTTTACTTATTTTTTCCCTCGCCTACATTCAAGAGCAATAAATTATATAATTTAGAGTAATTTGTTTTTGTAGCTTTATTTGTGATAATTTATATTTATCGTTTTGTGATTGTCATGAAGGGACAAATGCTTCTTTTATCCTTTATAAAGTTTCCATCAGCTAATTTCCATGAAAATTATACCATTTGGGTTTTCTTTGGAGGAAAATATTTGCTTAATTATACATTAAGACTCTTTGGCAGTGATAACAGCATTTTCCTCCAACTGAGAGTGCTATTACTCTTACTAATTCGTATTAAGAGTGAATATTCACCAATTAATAGAATTTAAGTTTCGAGTGTAGTTCAGTTTTTGTTAAAGAAGACAGAGGAGATCGCTGTTTTGATTTTATTTACCTGGATAGAAATGATTCCACCCTTTAGTGTACCTCTTTTCAGGGGAAACCCTTGACGTCATTGTGAGAGAAATGCATCATGTACGCTGCCTAAATTTCGAGCTGAAAGTATCTGCGCTAGATACTCCTAAAATAACTTGACTCTTGGCAAATTTAGATAAAGTTTCTTTGTTAACATATTATTACGATAGGTGAAATATTGGGTGTACTAGTTTATTGCATCATACTGGCACACTCTTAATTTCAAAAAAATATCCAAGAGGACTACTTAAAGAATTTACATTTTCAGTATCCATCATTTTTTTATTGTTAAAAGACCTGGGACCTCCTTATTGTAACGGTTGATTTTGATATACTTGTTTTAAGAGGAGGGAAAGGTGACTTTCACAAAAAAAGGAAAAGCCAATTTATGTACTTTTTTTTCTTTTTAATTATTTTGTTAGGACATGATTTCTTGCCTAAGTGAAGTAAGTCAGATAACAATTCTTATTTTTGCTTTTTATCTCAGACATCTGTTCATATCGGATTCATTAAACATTTGAGTAACGGAGAATTAATATATTTTTGAGGTACTATGAAACTGCTTTCGCCATTACTTGGTAGAATTTAACCATTGTATAGATAATAGAAACAGAAATTCCACAATTAATAAATATTTATAGCCAACCATGGTTCCGCCTCTGTATGGCATTATCAGGTGCGGCTACTCGATGATGTCACCGATTGGCAAAGCCGTATTCGGTAAAAAACATCAATTGTGAGACTGATGTTTCTATTATTCTTACATTTAAGGTACTAATATTTGAAATATAATTTTTATTCGCCTACGGTTCAATCTCTTTCCTTTTACATGCGTTTTTATCAACTATATTCAAAGATAAAATACGAAACATTTGTAAACTTGACCTATTTAACGGTTAAGTACTTGCAAATATAATTTTTTTCCCAAAAGGAGTTTCTTTCAAAGAGTATTTTATTTGTCTTCTTCGTTCTAATGTATTTATGTAAAAAATTGAAGTCATCTTTGCTTATAGTTATACGCATTTTTTAAAATAAAAAGCATGGTAAAAGATTGAATAAACTGATAAATTTGATGAAAATGATATCTTACTTTGCTTAGAATTCTACTTTAGTATCACTTGTTATTAGGTGAGATGTTTTGAAATATCAACTCTCGAGAGGTGGGGATCAAATCCAGGGAAGGATTCTGAATTCGACTCCGTGTGGAAATATGTTAGCTTAGTTACGATACTCAGAATGGACACCATCAACAAATTTAATAATGTCTACCCTTGATTTACTGTGGTCAAAATCAATATCTCCTCATATAAGTTGATTTCATGAACTTGGGCACGACTTCTATTGCCTAATTTACTTACTCTTGGAGAGGAATGTGTGGTGAGAATACATGTGTTCCACAATTTCTCGCCAGCTTGCCTACATTCAAATACGAATTAAATTATTTCTCGGGTGCTTTTGTCACCCTTTTGTTTTAACAGGAAGCCAAGAGTACCGAAGTCGTAGGTCTCCAAATAAGACAAAAAAGAAAACTGCATTCATTCTACGAAATTTTATTCGATAAAAATGAAGAATGATCCGATGACCCAAATTCATGTGCACTTCCGCTCTGAGCGAGTAACAGGACTGTAGTATGTGTGGTACTTGAAGCGGAGGGAAAAGGTGTTTGGAAAAAAGAGACGGATAGAATGATTCATTCCTCATCCATATTTTTTCTCCTCTCTCATATTCTCGATGGCTAGACAACACCCCTTACTGAACAATAATATCTACCTTAGCCTCCAACCGTCGTTCGTCTTTCCCACTGTACCTCGCATCCCTGTCCTCATTCTTCGCCGTGACTCCACTTCTCTTCTTAGAAATCATCCACTAAGCCAGCGAATCAGTCTTCAGTAGGTGTCAGCTGCGAATGAATTCACCTCTCGCCAGGAAGCCTCCCTCATCCTTGACCCCGTCTTCTTCCTTCGTCGCCAGCATTTCCTGGTCTCCGACAGGCCACGACTTCTCTTCCCTCTTTTTCTCCATCTTTCTGCCATCTCCTCCAACGAAACAAAAAATATTTCCCGCGTCCCGAACACCCTGAGGGTTAGGAGTGCTGAGAATGGGAGGAAGGTGGGGGAAAAGGTAATGGGAGAGCAGGATGACGGAGTAGGGGGTGGCGTTGAATGGATGTGGGTGGCCGGAGGAGGGAGTAAAGGTTTGTGAAGGGCTAAAGGAAAGAAAATATATGTATATAAAGCAGAACTTGCTCATGAAGGGGAAGGAAGCGAGCATTTGTAGCTGCTGAAGGTTAAGCGCAAGAGGCGTCGCGGTCGGATCCCACTGCCCTTATTCAGATGGCGAGGGTGTCGCCGAGAATTTTGAACTTCTGGGTAACGGAAGATACCCCGTGGTTCTTTACTTGACCTTCCTTCCTCCTTACTCTTCTTTTTCGGTCCCGTTCTTCTCTTTCTCTGCTTGTCACTTCTCTCCTTCTTATTATCTCACTTCCACCGTCTCTCTCTCTTTCGTCTGCCGTCCTACCGATACAGCAGAGGGGATCCTAGAAGAAATTATATTCATGAGAAAACATTTGAGAAGGAGAGTTGAAGTATTGTGCGTAAGATAAATTCTAGCGTTAAGGCAAAGAGCTTGAGCTTCTTTTGATGACATGCCATAGTTTCGAAAGTGGAGCGAAACAACGCTTACGACTTGAGGAAGAGGGAAAATGTGCCTTATAATATTAGCTAAAAATAAAAACAAATTTAGATGTCATTTTATGAAGTTATGCCTTAAGATTACCCCTGGAATTCTATGTGCATACTTTTATGGTAGTGACGTTATTGCAATTTTGGTTAACGTTTTTTGAGAAGGTGTATAACCATGGAAAGCGTATTAGTATATGTGTTTGTCGTATATAGTATGTGTTCAATTAACTACCGCCTGAAATTCTTGATATTAGAATTATACGTTTAATTGTTTGTATATTAAAGAAAACAAGAGGGTTTCAACTCACCTCTTGTCATTATTATCATCATATAATTCCTTGTTTTTTTATGGATTATTCAGGAGTTATTTTAAGCAGATTAATGCATATAATACTTAGCCAATGATCAATTCCTATCACATAACATCTCTGCCATATTTACGTCAGTTTTAAGTAAAATAATTCATTTTACTGTGAAGATATGTTGAATTACCCAGGTATATTGCTGTGTGCTAGGGGCCTGTAATCTTAGATAAATGAAATTTTATTAGGGAAACGTGTTGAAGATGGCCAATCCTCATAAATATTGACAAATAATTTGTGTGCAAGGTACATTGCTTCCACCTCTTAGCTTAGGATATAGTGTGGTAAGCTTCTAATAATCGTCAATGAGATAAAATGACTGCGAGGGGTCACCATTAGAAAGTCAAAAGGCATAATAATTATTTAGTGTTTTCACTTACCGAGCAGCATATTTAACTCTTCTTGTCGTTGATTTCTGTTTTTTAATTGAATAAAATTACTAATTTTCTTTATTTGTCTCTTTTCTGAACCCATATCCGAAGAGAGAAATCAAAGTTACTCGATCATATCCTCGGCTGTTTTGCATTTGTTATAAAAAATGGCACAATAACCTTGATGATTGTGTGCATTCGCCGTAATTGAGAAGAAGTCAAAAATATCAAAGTATTTCAATCTAGATACCAAATACTAATAATATAAAATGGCAAGAGTACGTCTTGGTGGTAGTTTATCGTTTTACTCTATTCCCAATAGATTCTACTACTTCACAGATTTCAAGTAACGGTCATGGTCAACTCTAGACTAAGAAAAAACGACTTAGTTCCCGTCCGTCCGATCAACACGTCATTTGTCTGGGAAAATTTTCAAGGGATTGAGGTCAATTACATCTCCTCAGTTCAGTAGTTTAGAACAAGCAGCGACCTAAACCCTGAACCTAAAGAATATAAAATGAATAATAATTATTGATAGGATTAGCAGGAACATTCGGTGAAATAAACATAAGGTACGAACTCCTCACATTCATGTTATTTTTGGTGCGTCGAATTTGGTGCGAAATTAATTACGCGTAGTAATTCATTAATATATTGATTTACATAGAAAAAAGTAATGACACTAATGGATTGCGAAGCTCTTAAAGTAGGAAGATTAAAAATAGCTTGGTTTAATTTGAAGAGCCCACATCTTTGTAAGCTTGATTAAGGTAATCGATACTTTGATTGATCGATTGAAGGCACTGTGTGATTGCTCATTTAATCTTTCAATGCTTCAATTGTTCAGCAATGACTTTGATTGGGAAGATGAAAAATTTGGACATTGGGCCATTAACCCCCTTTAGGGATTATTTTTGGGTTAGTTGTAATTCAACATGAATTTTACTTATATGACCGGTAGTTCTTTGGAATAAATGCTATCTCATGAAAATATGTTATCAACTGCCGGGTCCCTAAATTGGTGCGATATTATGAAATACATACTAATTTTAAATTTGGTGTGTAGAGAAAGTTATTAATTTTTTTAATAATGTAGAGAAAGGTTATGAAATTATTTTAATTTTTATTCCAGCAGCCTCACCCGACCCTCTTCTGATTCTTTCCACTTCTGCCTCAGAATTGGGTAGAAATTTGGCTGGGAGAAACTTGGTCTTGAGGATAAATAAGGCGAAATAATCTTTAAAAAAAGGTAATCCGCATCACGTCAGCTTTTGTCCCATTCACAAGATGGAAGTAAGTGGGCCAAAAGGTGCTAAGACGTAATTCGAGTCTCAAATCAGCGGAAGCTTGATGAGCGCGAATTAATGAGTTTGTAGTTAAATTATCTCCACTTTCTCCCTACTTCAACTTCGTTTCAAATCTCACTCAATTACTATTGTTAATAACTTTGGAGGAAAAGTTAAAACGTAAACAGGCATCCATTTCCGTTTGAGTTTTCTCAAAATTGCTCCTTTTGTGTCGCCTTGTTTGGGCTTTCTTAATTTCAATGTTTTCTCCTCCAACTATTTCACGATTACCGCTCCTATAAACGTGATTATTAGATTTTCTTCAGAAGGAGGACGCGTAGATTTATTTCCACTCGTTTTATCATGATGAGAAGGAGTAATTACATTGAGTAATTTTTCTTTAAGCCGTAAAGGGATTTTTACGCCGCTATCAAAGGAAAAAAGGAAGAGAATATTAAAGTTTGTGTGGTAATTTATAGGGAAAGTTTATCCCTCACCAATGATCAGACAAACATTCAAAATTGTAAGACGCTCACATTTACACAGAGGTTTCCCTAATTGATTTACATTTTCCCCTTACCACTAATAAGAAAGGTGTATAAATCTGGTTAAAATTTTTAATGCAAACATTTACTCAAACACTTCAATAAATATAAAAGTTTTTGTGGTAATTAGGCAGTCGATGAAACGCATGCTAGGATGGATAAATGTGATGGTATAAAGTCTAGATATACGCTCTAATGAAAGTTAAACTGATATTCTGGGCAGAGTACGAGTACTCGTATAATGGCACTGTATGCATTTGGCTGTTATGACTTAAAATGATGAAAATTTAACTGTAGCGCCATAAGGGGTGTATTTGTTAGTTATTATAGTAATCAAATAGCAGGCTAATCATTATGATAACAACACCTCTATATATACGTTATTTTCGTCCTGATGATTATTACCGTGGAGCTGTAGAATGAAGTTCTTCCTTTCTTCCTTCCCTTCTCAAATTATCATAAAAAGACTTTTGCCTAAAATTTAAAATAAATAACAATTTCTATATGAAATATTTTGTTCCATCGGTAAATAAAAAGATTTGAGCTCAACGAAAAGTCCAGACACTGTTTTTATATTCCCCTATTCAAGTTCGTTTGTATATCCAATAATTGTTTTTCTATACTGAAATGAATCCCAGTTTTCATGTATGAACACATTTTGAACAATGGAGTCGATGCTCTTAATCGGAGATAATATTTTGAGCTAGAGTTGGATGTTCAATGCATGATAACTAAAGAACATGTCTTCTGTATTCCACTGTCTGTCAAATGCTGTTATTTCACCATGGCACTTTAGTAACAGTTGGGGATTTAAAGATTATATGCCAAAAATGTCCATTAAGAGAAATTATTATACTTACTGAAATACTTTTTTAAAAGCTTGTTCATTTACGGATATAATATCATCTTTTACTAATGTGGCAATTAAACTAGATGGGAAATAAATTTTCACATGCCGTGACAACCCCACCCTTGTTCCAGCTATAAAAAATTTACGGAGTCCATTCAAGTAGCGTTTGATGTTGAATGGATAATGAATAGCTATTTAAAAATCTTCATTGTCTAAGTTTTTAAACATTTGTGTTAAAAAAAGTATTTATGAGTTATATTTTCAATTCCCCTTATGTTCCCTAGTTTTCTTGAATTCTGTGCAGATCTTTTCCACTAAAGAACCAATGCACTTTCCAAGAATTGATGGGCATGGCAAACTCCAATCCGTTGATATGTTTCTATGTCGTCTCTACACTATTTTAAACTGTTCTTTTAAGAACACTAAGCCTCGAATACCACTCTTCGCTAGTCCCTGAGGATTTTGTCACTTGACTTCTAAAGTATCTAATTATCCGAGAACGACTTTCCCATGGAGTATGAGAAGCTATTCGTGTATTATCTGCCAATGAATATTTTTCTTATTTTGACGAACTTTCTTGTCAAATTCATTGAATGAGAAATTTTTAATGAGGTACTTATTTTATAAACTAACTTTTCTCTAAAATCAGTTTCATAAATGGGAATATATAAGAGCCTCTTAATAAGAGCATGGATCTAGGAGGCCTTGAATCAATCGATGGATGGAATGGAAACGTGATCGGTAAATGTCGATACTCATTGAAAGGATTCTTCTCTCTTCCAGAGCATAAATCGATGGTCTAACATTTAATTGGCAATTCGATGTCTCCGTAAGAAAAATGAGACAATAATTGAACTTGAATTAAAAATTGCCGATTACTCAGTCGGTGTTTTACATTTGAGAACTTACGTTGATGTGTCCATAGGTGTATATAGGTGAGAGAAAGAAAATTAAACTTAATTGTAATCGAATACCACTGACGATACTTACCCCTAAATTTAAATATACGATAGAATAGAATAAAAGGTGTAAACTAATTTGTTGATATTTCACCTAAATATGAGTCAATATCTTTTCCTTTGATTGAATCTCTTTAGAATCCTGCAATATTCTTTTCAGCAATATATGAGAGTCTTTTGAGGGTACATGGATGAATTTCTCCCTTAAAATTGGTACGCTCTGACGTTTCAAGTGGGGCAAAGTGACTCGGAAGCAAAACTTTTCGACTCATAGCCTCAGTCTCACGTCAGAACCTCTTAAAGTATCCAATATCCACCCCATTCCCCATCCAAGTAAACGCACCTAATGAATTCTCGCTGGCATTCCCACCACTTTCCTCGTCATCCGGTTCCGTCTAAATCTAGAATTTAGTAACACTTGAAATTGTCCGACGAAGATTGACTGGATGAGTCTATTTATATGTTAGGTTAAGGAGATGAAGGAGCCCTGGAGCCCTCCCTAAACGTCGCCATAGAAAGAGAGAGGGGGTGACGTCGGGAGCGAACGGAGCAAAGGGGGAGTCTTGATGTCGAGTCGGGGGAAGGGAATACAAACTAATCTTCCCCTTCTTGTCAGCCAGTCAATTATGTTTTCCTCGTTGCCTCTCTCCCATTCCATTTACCTCTCCAGCCACGTTTCCCCCGTAACATCTCTCCAAGATCTCTTCTCCTTAAGACCGCCACGCCAGGCTAACAAACCAGACGCAATCGCCCTTGCCATTCCCATCCTCCCAGAAAACTCCCAGGTTGTCTCGCCTACCACTTCTATCCCTCCTTCCTCTCGGTTATAGAGTATTAGTCATTTTACCTACGTGAATTTAGGACTCGGTTAGCGTCTTTGTACTTCGGGAGGTACCACAGACGGGACAAGGTCGAATTGCCTCCTCCCGGTGATTTTCACATTAAATTTTTTGCATAGCCATTGCTTGGTTTTTCAAGTGAGCTCTTAGATCATTTCATGCAGACATGGGAAGGCTAAATGAACCGAGAGTAGTGAGTCATAGAAACATGAGGGAGAATGAAACACCAAAACCTATTTAAGGCATAAAATTTTGAGATAAAAACGTCAACAAATAACTAAATGAGGTCAAACATGCGTGGCGTAATATTTTATAAAATTGTAAATACTGTATTACTGCAGAATATTCTACATTTTGTTTTCCAACTTAGACAGTGAAAAATATTTCATCTTCTATTTTAGCGAGTAGTGACAGATTTTTCCCGTTGTCACAGGATGTCAGCATGTTCATTGATAGGATACTTTAGATACAACAACTGAGGAGTGTATTTCAATAATCATTCGCGTTTTTAGTTAGAAATAACATATCATATACATGGTAACTGCCTTTGGAATTACGTATAATGTAGCATCAATATTATAAGCACAAAAAATCGCTGGATAATTTCTAAATTTTGTGGAACATGTATGTGTGACATACTAAGGCTCGTAAAATAAATCATAGGAAACATACGAATGCTCGTAATGCACCTACTTTACCAATAAATGTAACATGTTATTAATTTAATTTTTTACAGTAATCACATGGACGTTGGTCCTAAAAGTTATATGCTCAATTGAGACCCACACGGGTGTGTGTATATTTATACACACATATAAAATATATATATATATATATGCATATATATATACATACATATATACATATATATGTATGTATATATATATATATATATAAATTTTAATAAAGTAAAGATGCTAAAGAAACTAAATTTTACTAGAGGTCCGACAGCGCAGGAGTTCACCCACATTACTTTTCAAATTCCAGCAATGCCTACATTAAGTCTACATCATATTTTTAACGGTCGTTACGCCAGACTTAAAGAAATATTATTGGGGACACTTCTGATTTTCATAAAACAAAATGAACAAAACTGGAGGGGGTTAGACTTTAGAGATATTTGTAAAGAGTAGGAAATAAGAAATTCATACTCAAAATATTTAGGCTAGGTTCAGATGGCCAATATATATGTTGTGTACAGCCTAGCATGTGTAAAAAGATGGTTCATGCTTCATAATTGCTTTATGTTTTTCGGCCAAAATGTGTTTTATATTTCCGATAATTATTTTTGTAATTATTCTCTGAGTGAGTTTCAAGCGTTTTTTTATTTATATGTGTGTATCGATAGAATTGTCTTTATCTTCTTCCTATTTTTTTATTTATGTCTCTTTATTTTTAAGCAAACTTTAGGGCATAAAAAAGGTTTATCCCTCATCTTCTCCTTCGTACCGTAAAACTTTATTTTTGTAAATAAAATGGTGGAACTCGAGGCAAATTACGCGTAAATCCTTTCATTTTAAAGTGAGTTGCCTCAAACCCTGAGGGGAATCATCAAAACTGTTGGGAAATAAAATCTTTCGGACCTAAAAGAGAACGATTTAGGGGATATAGAGAGATGGAAATGGTTAAAGAGGGAACTGGAAAGAAATAAAAGATTTGACTTTGATTTCATTCTAAAGAAACGTTAACGAGGGTTCGAATGAAGTGTAATTGTGAGACTGTACAAGAGAAATTAAGATAATTAGACGTATAATGAATTTATACTATGGAGTATTATGCGGATCTAAAATATTATAATAATAGATCATAGTGGAATGAAACATTGATATCAGTGAATAAACTGGGAATTCGAAGAGAGATTTATTTTCATTATTATGAATTAATCATATATTACGCATGTGCATATAATTACATTGAACAAATACAATTATAATATTAATTTATGTATATTTATTTTTTTTATTTGCTTACCTTACCATTACTACTTCAAAGAAGGCTAAAAGAAAAGTTAATTCTGCCGCCACAATATTGTTTTAATTAAAAACGTTATGGTATAACTGAATGAAAGGTAGCGAAATGTCATAAGTGTGAATTGAATTGTAACAGTATTAATCTATAACTCACTTATTAGTTAAGTTTACTTCAGAATGAACCATAATAGAGACGAAAATTTGCATAAAAGACCCATTGTAACAATATTCTTATTTATCATCATCATTATAGTAGATTGGTAGATTAATAAAGACCATTTAGCGTCCCTCGAGGCTTTATAGTTAACTGGGAGGCTTGTCATTTCTTAAGGAACATGTACTTAAGGAAGTATTTCTTTAGAGTTGGTTTATCATAGTTCGTGAGTTTTATTTTGACTTCCATACTTCTAAGATATTCCCACAGTAGTGAGATGACTTTTAATGGAGGCTTTAGTTACTTAACAGTAATCCTTGACCGTACTTCATTTTCTAGGTATATGCATATAAGTCTTCACTAACCACTGAACCACTACACAGGGTATCTTTTTCCAGTAATTATTTTCCTGATTATAGCCAGAAGCTATCTAAAGTTAAGAAAAGGTCTCTTCAATCTTTTGCTATATAAGTTATGCCATTTTGTTTTTATTTCTATGCTACACCACCTATACAACTCATGTCTTTGATGCAATTAGGTTATTCTCTGATCAAGTACGTATGTCATGACAACGTAAAGGATTAGGCAAATTCTTTCCTGCAAGCTATCATGTGTAACTAACACTATACTTGACTTGCGAAGTAAAAAAATTGCAACTTAACGTATTTTATGTGTTGAAAATAAGGATACAAATTCAGGTGAAGGACGAAAACCTCATTGTAAAAGCACCGATGACATATTTAATACCGGCATTGATAACACTTCATTTAATAGATTAAATTGATTAAATTCGACGAAATTAAACTTATAGCAACGAATAGAGGTATGGTGTGTTTTATTTGAAGAATGAGAATGAAAAATAATGTAACTTAATTGAATTGTTAATGCAATTAATTATAATTTGATCAGATGGAGGTTTAATGCCTATTTCGGGATACAGAGGAAATAAGGAAATTAATATGGTCGTATTTAATGAAAATGGTTGAATATATGTTTGAAGATTGAATCCTCTTTTATAGCATTAAAACATTGTGGTTAAAAGGCTGGTTGAAAGTTGCATTGGAGATCTAAAGGCTATGTCAATTAAGTGTAATATACGTGGTGTACTTCCTGATTTGATCATTCCTGACCATTCTAATTATTTCGATATTTTGCTTTTTTATTTTCACTATATGAATAATTGTTTGCCTAGCATATCATAAAAATTTTATGATTACGATACATATAGTATTTACAATACAAAAAATAGTTCGATCTTTGTCATGGATTTTGATTTGATTCATTATCTTTTTCGCTGAAGTATGGCAACAAAAGTTTTCCTCATTAAATAATTATCTGAAGTCTCATCTGATTCCCTTGATATTTTACTATTTTTCGGGTTCCGTTTAGTTTTTAATCCTTGGTCATTATCTTTAAAAATCGCCGTAAGTAAAATGCGTATGGTGGAAAGAATGGGAATAATATTGTAGGTTATTTTTAAAGCGTACTTGTTGGCAGATTGAAAGGCCAACTCTATAATTGTTGAGTATTTGAAATTTATATTCTCTTGCTAATAAACTTAATGAGATTGATAAGATGATAACCTGGTCCAAGTTCTGTTTTACTCTACCTACTTTGCTTCGTTAGAAACCCATTTTAACGGTCTAATAATTTGTATATATCGCTCTTGATTTGAATAAGAAATTTTAAAGTTCTTTAAAAATTAATTTACAAGCCTTATTTGGTCCTGAACTGGTGACTTTGCTAGTTAAATATGTTCAATGAAGAACCGTGAAGCCACTTAAACAAAGTATTTCTATGTAATTAAGTTAAAGAATGGTTATGGATTCAATAATAATTAATAGAGCCATGTATATATCTTAAACAAAGCGGGCGATTTACGTGACATGCCAGCTCTATTGTCATTCGAATTCTTGTTTGTAGCATGGAATGGACCATGAGACATATCCCACTCAATTAAATTGTCTTCAAGCGCACCTCTCCTTTGTTATTTGACAATATACACACCGTAATAAAACCTAGAAATAGCGATAATAACACTTGTTCAGAGTTCATGTAGAACAAAAAACTCCACCCAAGGAAGCCTTATGATTCATCGACTTGGTGTCCATGCATGTACGAGTATCACTTTCATATTTTCATACAGGGAAATGATTGATTTTTCCATTGCGAAGGGATATATGGCGTTATTGGCAAACCAGAGAGAGTTTGAGAAATGCCAGAGATGAGAGAAGAACTTTTGGGAAGACGAGAAGGGTGGCAGGAAGATATGTGAGGGAAGAGAGTGAAGAGGGGGAAGCAGTGGCAAGGTTCTGGAAGAAAAGGGAGGGTCGACGAGGAGTGAGATTGAAATGGGGTTTGGGAGGGAGCACGACCTCGGGAAGGCCTATATTTGAATTTTTAAGAATTCATATCGAGTTTCCTCGAGCGCGTGCATCCCTTCGAGGAGAGGCAAAAAAAAAGGGCATGAAATAAAAGCGAGTTTTGCGTGCGTGCTTGCGTGTGTGAGTGGGATGTATAAGTTAATGTGGCAGCACTGAGAGGGAGGGGATAGAGAACGGTGTGAGTCGCCATGGTGAAAGTGTCTATGAAGGGGTATTTGAGCCCATGCGAGATATAGAGGAGAAGCTTATACAGGTATATAGTGCGGCGACTCAGTATATTCAAATAAAAGTCTATATTTTGCATACTAAATAATTAGAACGATTAAAAGAAATATACCTTGAAAGTGAAAGTGCAAACTTAATTAACTTCTCTAATGGGAAACATTGTGGTGGTGGCAAAGTTTGTTAATTTTTTCTCAAAAACCCTGCTATATTTAGACCGTCTTTAATGCTGGGTATCAATATCTTAAACGATATTAAGCCATTTAAAAATTTGTCTACAGTTTCTTCCGTTAACAGATCTGGGAATCTCAATTCCCTTAGTTATCAAGACTAATTATGGAGACAATTTGTGTAAAACATTGAATTGCCATTATTTTTTTTGAAGCTAAGAAGTACATGTCAGGTTGATAAATTTACCTCTATATATGTTAATAATTTGAAATAAAAATATCAATTTGCAAATTGTCAGATTTTCATTCAAGGAATAGTTAAAAACAACCAGGTTTTATCCAAACGAAATACTGGTATATCTAGGACTTTTCTTTCCCCGATATATCTTTGGCTTGAATAATTTATCAACCTGATCATTGAAAATCACATCATTATATCGAGTTGTTTTGTCAAATGAAAAAAAACGTTTTACAATTACTAACACTACCATTAGGAAGCAGCTAGGAGGAAAATGTTGCTGGTATTGTGGATCTGGAGTAAAAAGGTATGATTATGCTCCATTTAAAAGATTTACTTCCAAAAGTAATGGGTAATTAGTATTTTTATATGAAACAAAGCATTTTCCAAATTCATTCAAACAGTAATCAAATCGTTCATTTCTTTTAGCATTCAAGGGAGGATAAGAAAATCTTCAAAAGAACTATTCTACAAAAGAGTGACATCCGATGGTGGAATATTTCTCATCATAGCTGTGGAAGTACAAAGTGAATTAGAATTGTGGTCATTGTAAGCATTTCAACCTGCAAACAGTTCGTTTTGAAATGAAATGTATTTGTTTTTACGTAAAGGTTTAAGATTTAAAATATACTGAATTCGATTAATTATCATAAAAAAGAAAATTTACATCTTTCCATTAGCAGAAACCTGGTTATAGAGAATTAATAAACGGTCTATTTTTTCTTTCCTTGTTGAGTTCCTCCCTGAAGTTTGAAGAACCCTCTGTAATTAGTACCTAGAACTAATGAGCCGTCGCCGAAATGAAGCCTGTTCAGTCTTTTGGGAACGAAAATAATCATAACTTCAAATTAGCTATCAAGAGATAAAATAAGCCAATCATATATTTACAAAGTATAAAAACGCAAACAATACCAGTATGCCAGTATTGATTTCACAGTAGTATACAAAACCCTGGACACCATTTCCGCTCTTTGATATTTCTTCTTTGATCCTAAGTAAGTAAAAGCATTTCCACGGGTTTTGTTCGAGCCGTAACCTTCAAGATAATGTGTTCTGGTACCTGGAGTATGCGAGAATGTTTACTCTCGAGCGCTATCCTTTCGTTCATGCGAATCGCAACTACAGAGATGAGATCGCAGGATGGAACGTATGGGCTATGAAGTTGAAGTGGTGACTAGTCATCACACTCATATAGAAACTCACAAACAAATTAATGCGTTTGTATGAATGTATACGTAATTAAATGTACATAAATCTGAAATATGAACCGTCGGAGTAGAAGGAGGGGACGAATGGAAACGGTCCAAGTTTGCGACTGAAGAGGAGGGAAACAAATGAACGTAAAAATGATGGCTCTTCTCCTGGTCACCCATGCAAATTGAAACAAATATTGGTTTGAGTCATGCTGCTCCTTCCTCAATGGTTGACGGTGGAGCGTTGCTGGAGGAGAAAGTGAGGTGAAAGTTAGTGACAGGAAGAGGGCGTGTGAGGGCTTATGAGGAAGGAATCATGTAGGCGAGCGGGAGCCAGTAAGGATAGGGTTGTTTTTGGAATGAGAGAGAGAGAGAAGATGAGGAGAGGAGGGACAAAACGAAGGGAGAAAGGGGTCGGGCGATGTGGGTGGCTTGGTGCGGATCGGATGGCCTTAGGGGACTTCCCGAAAAAATTGGGGAATGAATAAGTAAGGGATTCAAAGAAAAACTTAGTCGATATCTCCCAGGGAACTGCAGTGCATGGGATGGGGAAAAGTAACATTTCGGCGGCCCTCTTCACGGCCGAGCTCGGGGGAAAAAAATAAGGGGAAATATCCTCATTCTCCCCGAGCAAAGCGTCGAGTAGGCGGGCGAGGGAGCGGCTTACGTAGGGATGGCAACACATAAAACAACCACGCGATGGGGCATAGAATTCTCATCGGGGGAGGGAGGGGGGAGAGGGGAGAGAGAGGAGGAATTTGCGTAGGAACCAGGGAGTTTTTAGGAGCTGGGGAATAACCGCTTAAATAATAGCCTCAGTCGCGAATACTTCAACAACACACGGGAACGGGCGTGAAAAAAAGTAAGTGCAAGAACTTTCGTTCAATATTCTGTCGTATCAATACTATTTATCTCAATATCGGAGGATTACGTTACATTATGTTTCACTCATACTTTCATCCTGCTGCAGTATTTCTTGAAATCGAAACAAATTGAATCAGAGTTTACGTCGGGGAAGTTTGCCTTTTTCATTGAGTGAATGTCCTGTTGATAGCGATAGCACAGCGGGTAAAGAGGACGCATACAGATTTTATGTGGTTCAAATCGGAAGAGTGCTTCAGGATGCCATCAGCGGAATTCAGCTCCCTCGAGTACTAAATAAGCGAACCTCAGTCGCCTTTTTATCAAGCGACTTTCTGGTAAAATACTCTGAAGGTACTCTGTTATATTGGCAAAAATTGACTAAAATTCTGCATTTTCTTCATGTATACTCTATTTTTACCGTCATGTCTTTTTATAACATTGTAAATATGTGGAGAGAACACAAATACATAATTTGAATGAATTTTAGTTTCAAGAATACACAATTCATTATTGGTCGTTCGGTAATCAATGAATGCCCTTTGATCAAGAGCATTGTCCTTGTATATTAATTAATAAAATGTAATACTGGTCGGTTTCTCATTATAATCATTTCTTTATGGGTCTAAATCAATATCATATTGAGTATCATGCAAAATTTAATAAATAACATTGAAAAGAATATTCCTCGAATCAGTTTCAAACAGTAATTTTGATGTGAAAACGGCATCCCAAATATTTAGGGCTGAAACAAAAGCGACGCTTGGATAAATGTTGAACAATATTAGTAAATCCGAGAACGGTTTTTATCAAACTGATTTCTTTATATTTTTGATACGGAATCTAGTATTACGTATTTCCGTATGACAATGTGAATCGCCTATGAAGATACTGTACCATATGGTTCCAAAACAAATGTACTCGATGGAAATAAAGATTTACAAATTCATACTCAAAGTTTTTAAGTGGATCGCGTCTTGGAGAATAGATTTTTTATTGATAAACACATCTACGCTTTCAGCAAAAATGAAACAACAAACAAACCCTGAAGTGTGATTATTGATTGATATGATGAGAGGTACAAACACCAAGACACGAAATGGTCAAGGTAATCTTGCCAGTCAAATGAATTTATATATTCAACAGATACCAATATCAAATCATTATCAGCTATGTTTTTCCGGTTTTTTTTCTGAAAAGCAGTGGAGTTTGATATTCTACCGCTTTCCAAATCTGATCTCTTTGTGAACTTAAACTTTGAAAACAATATAATTAGTAAGAATATTCTGAATTACTTTTAGACTAATTTCATAGTTTCTTTTGTCAATTCAAAGTTGTGATAGAGTAGTTATCTGTCACTTATCATTTCATGCGACAATAGATGGATTACATTCTAAATGCAACTGGGATTAAATCTATGGATTGATTCGTCGATAACTAGATTTACTATGCGTTCTTGACAGTTTATATCTAATCAATGGAAATTATAGACGCGCTCGATTTTGTATTTATCTATGTAGTTTATTACAGAATGTCCAGCGTTATGGATATAGTGACCTTATTATCATCTAATGTAAACTACTTGGGCTGCAAGTTTAACTCGTCGATCGAAATCAATATTGCGAGGTGACATCTGCCAGTCATGACATATTTGCTTCAATCTATGATAGATGTAATTCATGTGCCAAATATCCGACCACAGATAAAGAAAACTTAATCGTTAAATTATAAAATAGCAAGTATATTTCATTGGAAGCACTAAGACAATTGTTTCCCAAAACATAACATGAATACAGGGGAAGGATGCAGGGAGGTTTACAAAAACTGACGTTTTGCCGATTCCTCAGCTTGTAGAGCACTGAGACCAGATTTGCGGCAAAGCTTAGCGTACCCCCCACCTAATTCAAGTGGGGGGGGGGTACACTAAATTAAATCCCACTCTGACCAAAAGGAGCGGCGCGGAAAATTAAAATAGCATTACTTTTGGAACGGACCCTGTAGTCCAATGGCTACAGCGCTGAGGTGTCGATCTTGAACTGGAATGTATCTCCAATATAATATTTATAAAATGTTAGATTCGCCATATTTCGGTGCATTTTGGTGTGTAGAATTATGTATTACTAAGTAGTAATTGTTCTCCCATTACGCTGGCCTTCATCTACAGTACTGCGGTTATTTTCTGTAGTTTCGCTTGCGTTGAGAATGATAGAACTAAACGGTGCGCATGTTTCCTTTACACCGTGTTCTTTAATTTTTCACATTTAATTCTGTTAGTAAAAATATCTGATTCAATTCGTATTTCATTTTTGGTTATATTTAGTCGCTTATTTTACCCGAATCCTACGACAAATTCCCTTATCATAGATAGACATAGTTCAAATGATTACAGTAATTAATAAATACAGTCATTCCACTGTCTTAACTTTTATCCTAAGCAAATGGGACCAATCAATCATGTGCAGTGAAAGGTTGGCTTTTTCTCTAGCTTTTCTAAAACTGTCATTCACAGTTTGGTCGCACACATGAAGGCTACTTTGTAGAGTATGAACTCACGAAAACATTTCTTTTTTATCTTCCGTTCACTAGGGTCTTCCATTCCCATCCCAAATAGATCCATAAGTTGTATCGTATTCTTATGAAAGTGAGCGCATTATGCTCGGATAAAGAAAGTTTCAAGGTAGGCATGAGGGTGGGAAACGAAAATTGGATGATAGTCCGGAAGGTATATGGGTGAGTGCTAGGGACGCGTTGCGTGAAGGGGGCGTGGTTTAGGAGCTTCTGAGGGATTGTAGAATTCGGAAAGGGGACCCATAAAATAAGATCAAACGGGGAGAGTGGGGGAGAGGCGCGCGTGGAAGTGGCAGGAATTCCATTCATTTATTATTAAATTCCTCTTAATTGGAGGCTCTTAAAACCCTTTCTAATTTTCCTTTTGTTTCTATCGCGGAAGAGGAAACAAGAGCACGGTTTGAGAAGGGAAGCGAGGGAAATTCCGTCCTAAATAAAATTAGACGAAACGAAAACTTTTTATAAAGTTAATGTTCGAATGAATGGAAAATAAAGGCAGACTCGTTTCGAGTCTTGCTGATTTTTTCCGATCCCTTTCCCTGTCGTGAGGTAAAAGGGGAAGGGATGAATGAGGAAACGAGGGAACTTCCAAAGGGGGAATGAAATGAAGTTAAAGACGTTGCTTGTGACCCTTTGCAAGTTTCTTGAAAAAAGTGAAGTGAGAGGAATGCGAATTGGTGGTTATTCTTCAATTTGTTTCTAAAAATTGATTCTCTCGAACAAAGAACCGAAATGACCCTCGATTTTCTATATCTGAGGTAAATTTCAGCATTCTACTTGCCATATTTTTTTCTGAAGGCATTATTTGAATAGTGTCCCTATGTATGCATGTACATCTTATTCCCACGGCTCCTAAGAGCTTCGTTGGAATATATCTTTCAAGGGCTTGAGATTAATTTATGTACGATATATATTTTATAGAAAGCTCAGATGATTGGACAAATATACATATAATCATAATCATTTGAGCAAAATGAAATGCTTGCTGGAGTGCTTACAATTAAATAAAATATAAAAATACAGGAATTATATACAATAAAATATTGATATTAGAATGTCATATTTATCTTTATTTTTCAATCGGAGGTGCTCGTGTTTTTTTCTCTTCCATAGTTAATTGGCGTGCGGAATCGTTTTGGTAGTGTCTCATAAGTTAATACGAGTAGCAATATTTCGATGAACAAATATTCTCGCTCGGCAAAGGTAAACTCTCTGTAGAAAATAAAATGTTGATATCACTTATGGAAAAAACTCTCTCAATTAGCCTTTCCATGAATCGTTACATTCTCTGCCCTACACTGCTGTGAAAGTGTTATTTCATCAAATACGGATTGTAATGGACCAATTATTTTTCATGGGCCAACTTTGAAACATAACACAGGCCAACAGTGGTTTTGGTGCCGGAGCTTTTAATGATGATTTAAAGAACAATTGGGGTGCTGAATCCAATTATGACACTAGTTTTTTCCTATCAGCTATAGTTTTCAAGATATAGATATGTTGTTACTTACGTAAAAAAATCTTCTACATGATGATATGGGAATATTATATTAATAATAAAATCCACTAAATATAAAGACTTGATTTATTTCTAGGGCTGTTAAATCACCCACAAACACAACAAAATTTTACAATACAATTGAACACAAATACTAAAATTTTTTACTGTAATAAAACAAATTGAAAAGAAAAAATACATAAAAACATCACTCAACACATCGGAAGCTTCTTTTGCGCGATTTTCTTGAGTGCACCTTGTTCAAACAATCTCGTTTTAAGCACCAGCAGTAATCTGCCATCATATGGTTATCCCATCTTCCTTGGTAGCGAGCTTCCATTGCTTTTATATCCTGGTTAAATCTTTCACCTTGTTCTTCACTTGTGTCTCCTAAATTTCCAAGAAAATTGTCTAAGTGGCTGTGTAGGTAGTGAACTTTTGTGCTCATATTACATCCAAGTGATTTGAAGTTACTGAGCATAATGTCAGCTCAATATAATTTTCACTTTTGTGATTTCCTAGAAAATTTTTTATGACCTCAACAAATGACATCCAACTAATTTTTTCAATCTCATTCATTGACTCGGCAAAAGCTCCTTTGTAAGTTAAGTTAAAAGATCCTTTGTAAGTTGTCTGATTTGTGGCCCCCAAAAATACCAGCTTTAGGTTTTTCAATACTTATATGGGGCATCTTTAGTCTTAAGTAGCCGAAGCATGGTCCATCCTTGTCAAGAGCCTTTACAAATTGCTTCATTAGGCCTAGTTTAATATGTAGTGGCGGTAAGATGATTTTCTCTCTTTCAACTAAAGATTCAGCAATGATGTTTTCTTTCCCAGCGACCAAGTTTTCTCTCTTAGGCCACTCCTTCTTAATCCAGTGGTTTTTGAATGAGCGATTGGTATTGCGCCAAACCTGCTACCATCGTGAAGAAGTACACATTTTAAACTACGCTTGGAGCTATCAATAAACGAACGCCAATCACTAGCATCATATTGTGATAGTAGTCCCATTTTTTCCAAAAGACCTTTAATGTCTAAACAAAATGTAAGATTGTCTTCTTGAGTAAAGAAGGGTAGCATATCCTTTTCCCTTGTGCGATAAAAACTTATTTTTGTACCGAGTTTCAGTAAATTTTTTTCATGCAGTCTTGATGCTAGTAGTTCGGATGCTTCCTTCGATAAGTTCAGTTCTCTAGCAAGATCGCTTAGTTCATCTTGATTAAATAGTTGAGGAATTGTTGATATCCCCTCGTATTCACTGCCACTATCGTCAATAGAATGAGAAATGTTTTCAAATAACTCAACTTCTTCCTTAGATATATCTGGTAACGTCTGAAATATTGGGATCGGTATGTCTTCTGAATGGGGTACCGGGCGTCTAGCTGAAGGCAAATCTGGATATGTCCACTTGTGGCGATTTTTTCGATTAATTCCCGAAACATTTACTATGCAAAAATAACAGTCGTCAATATGGTTCACAGGTTCTCTCCACACCATTGGTACACCAAATTTTAGACTTTTCCTTTGTTCTGTTGTCCATTGCCGCAGATGTTCAGTGCATGTTTTGCCCACAAAATGTGGTGCCCATGTTTTATCTTGGTCACCAAGCTTAACACCAAAATATCCCAAGTATGCACGTTTCACAAAGTCTGTAATATTTTTCCTATTTTCTTTTACCATATTTTCCCATGTATACTTATAGATTTATTTAACTTTGAAAATTATTTTCCGGAATATATCAAATATTAAAACAACTAATCGTAAGATGTGCCATATCTAAAAAAGTAGAGCTGTTAAATAAAAACGGATTTCATATTTGGATTCATCTCTACAAATATAGTTAAAATCAACATATATATTCCCGGCACCAAAAAAAAAATTTTTTTGTAGGCCTGTGTAATCTCTTCCGTAATTTGAGTTGCAGGAGGTCAACTTTCGCTACATTCACCAAAGTTATGATATATAGCCATTTAAGTAAGATCTGGTGCTTTCCCGGCGTATTTGCTGGATGAAGTTTTCTCGGGTCTTCCACCGGGTCAGGGGTTCAGGGGTCATGGAACCCCTGACCCGGTGGAAGACCCGAGAAAACTTCATATAGCCATTTAATTCGTCATGGCAAATTTACCAGAGTCAAAATAGAGTGGAAGTTCAACGATATGTCATATAATTTCATCAAAAGGGCGTCTTTTGTAAATTACTCTCGTTCCCCGGAAAAAAGAAACCCATCGAGAACCTCGAAGCATTTCTTCCAGGAAAATATTGCAAACAAGGGAGAGATAAAAAAAAGGAGTCGGACCGAAATTAAAATACCACCACGAATCTATATAATCAGTGCAGTCCTTGTTTCAAATTTTTATACTGATACAACCAGCCTTCTGCAATCCAGGGAAGGAATCAGATGGAAGGGGCAACCATTTGGATACTTTTCTCCCTCCTTTCCTCCAAACCTCTCTTCAATCTTTCACCTCCCACCCTTCACAGCTGTTTCGACCTTTCCACCTCTCTCAGCGTGCACACAATTCCGGATTCCTTTACCCTTTTTCCTTCCCACCCATCTCTCCTTACCCTCTCTTTAAATCCCTCATCTCCTTCCAACCTTCCCTCTCATTCAACCCGAAACATCCCAGTCCTGTCCATCCCGGCCGCTCCTTCCTTCCTCCTCTTGTCCCTTCATCCATAACATCCCTTGCTCACTCGCCCCACGGACGGATCCGGGTTCTTCCTCTCACCATCCAACCAACTTCCCTACCACCACCCCCAAACGCCGGCTCACTATTTTTCTTCAGCACGCACCCCAGCCCCTTACCATCACTACCCTATCTCTCTCCACTTCTTTCTCTTCCTCTTTGGCCCTCCTATCCCATAACATGCCCATTATCACGCAACGCGCTTCTCTTTCCAACCTCTGCCCCCGTTCCCTTCTACGTCCACCCCTTTCCTCCACATCTCGGGCACTACCCCATTCATATTATTCCTCTCTCTCTCTCTCCTCCACCCCTACATCTATCACCCTTCTTAAATCCTGCGAACTCCATTATCCCTTTTCCTTCCACTACCCCACACGTTCGGTATCATCCTCCTCCTCCGACTTTTCCACTTCCCTCTCGCGAGAGCCCTCTCTATCGCCCACATTTTTTAAAGTTTCATGTCGTGTGTTTCTTGTCGTCTCTTCCGCTTTTACTCTCTATTCCTCTCTTCTTCCTCTCTCGTCTGTAGTGTCCGATCCAATGTCGGCCTTTATGTAGAGGCCCTCCTTCGTTCGTGCGCTCGTTGAGGAATCATCACGGACTAATTTCCGTATTAAACATGTAACGTATTATTTCTACATTTATAGCACCCTCTTTTGCTTCATCAGCGTATCGCACGTCTGCGTGTCTTGGATTCCAATCTGGTGGACAATATGCATTCCCTCAAACTTGCTCTTCGAAAGGATTATCAATCTCGACCCATGTTTCTATAAAACTGACATTCCGTCTTCATTCCGCTCAACACATGGGGCGTTCATATATGCATTCATATTTTAGCTTCAAGGGTGTGGAAAATTTCGTGGAATCTCATCAATGGGGTCAATATTCCAGTTGTTTTGTTTATGTTTTTCTAAAATCACCAAGGAAATGGAATTTGACTTTTCATCTCCAACACCATTTGATGAAAACCGAGGTCTCCAGTTTTAAATCGTCTGAACTGGAGTCAGCGGAAAGCCAACTTAAACCTAAAACATTTTGATCAAAGATCGCCGAGATCTAGTTGGTTATTTCTGCCGATAAATCGAATGGTTTGCGAATAAAAATTACGAAGTAGGGAAAATGATAAAAGTTGTAAATCCAAACTCAAAATTCCCAAAACCAGTTGCTGGATAATTTCAAAATGGGTGAAGAGTGCGTGATAGTAAATTTTCCAAGTTTCTAACATTTATCGTCATCAAACTGTTTATTGCTTCCTTTGACCTACTAGCGATTGCTTTTTTATTAACATCTATAATAGTATAAAAAGTGATTCCTTTACGTTTTAAACCATAGTGTTGCTTATCTAGTGAGGCCCAAAAGAGTGAGAGTCGAAAAAAATCTCGGTTAGCCTTCTAATGAAATCTCTCCTATATCTTCCTTCTTGCAGCTCCGTTCTCCCTTTCCCGAGCCATAACTTCGTCCGTTTTACCTCAAGATCGTCCCTCATGTCTGAGGCTAGCTTTATCTCTCACGGTGTCTATCCCCTTGTCGTTTCAACTCCTTTCTCCCGCACAGCCTTCCCATTTTTGCCGGTCTTCTCTCCTGCTCGAAATCCTTCCAATACGAAAAGATCCCCTTCCTTTGTAGTATCTTCTCCTTCTTGAGGAATGTAAGGGTTCCCTTTGCCTTCTTTTTTTCATTCTTCGGGTGTTCTGCCCTCGACCGCATCGCACTAGACGTCTTCCTTGTCACTCTGGCCACACAATCCGAATCTGTATTCATCTGTTCCGGTATTACGTATGTTAGTTTATAATGTAAGCACATGAATACATATACGCATTTGGACACGGCCATAAAATGTATAGGTATATGAAACCATATATATATATATATATATATATATATATATATATATAAACCATAAACACAGTTTACAACCAGAAGGTCGGTTTGGTAGGTAATGTGGGGTTCACCCAGTACTAAGCCCGACGGCGTGTGAAATTTACACATCAGGGTAGGGGGGTCAGATCCTTTCCCTGTGCCGGTTATGGTTTCTCAGGAAGATCTGGCACCCGAAAAGTCACAAAGCTTGGGTGAAACTGCAGGTGCCCAGAATGTCTTGCCCGGGAATCAAACCCGGGACCCTCCGCTCAGTAGTCCAACGCTCTACCCCCTGCACATATATATATATATATATATATATATATATATATATATATATATATATATATATATATATATACATACATTTTTATACATATACATCTATATACACATATATATTTGTGTGTGTGTGTAGTCTATCTTCTGACTTGTAGACTCTGCTTGGCCTTTTACATAGGACAATGTTCCAAACCCCTGAACCTCAGGATAAATAATCATCGCGCCTCATGCATTCCTTAGTCTCCATCCCAAACATGCCTTCCATCAGAAGACCCCCTTCCACCAGTGTTACAGTGTTTTCTTTCTAGCCTCTCTTTTCCCATCTGATAACCCTATAGAATTAAAAACTCTAGAAATGGCGTATAAATGGCTTTACAAAGCCTATCAACATCCGGGACCCAATGTAATCCATGAATAGAATGGTTTAAAGTGTCACTTAGTGGAAGCGATTCAAATTGGAAAAGAAGATACTTAGTTCCTCCGCGCGTATATTGTTGTTCGCAACCAGAGTTTCCACTTGCAAAGTCCTGATAATGATTTGTAAGTTGGAGCCTGAATTGGGGTTCGAGATCGTGAATTGTGGAGTGTATGTGGGGTGGCATAGTGTTTTCTTTTCTGGTCGTTCATTAACTCCAGCTCTTGCCTCTCCTCCTTCCCTATCTCCACTCCCCTCTCGCCGCTTTCCTTCCTTTCCCCTCCCCCGACCATTTCTTTCACCCCTCCCTCGTCTCCCATTCTCCCCTTCCCTTTCTTCTCTTTCTCTCGCATACCTCCCCTATACCAGCAGGCAGTACTTTCATTTCTTCTGAGGAAGACGAAGCTAATTTCCATCAAAATTATCAAGAAATAACATATGAGTGTTCTATTTATGAGTACCTATATTGTTTGTTGTTGTCCGAGTTTTTTATTCAACACTTAGTGAAACTTCGACGAAATAAAAACGAAAGGGAAAAACGAAAGAAAAGAATCTGGGCGGGAGACTTTGTGAGAACAGTGTTAGTTCCTATTTCGAAAGAGGTAAAAACTACATCATGTGAGGACTACAGAACAATAAGTTTGATATCTAATGTTGTACTCAGGATCGTCAACAATAGGATGGAGAGTAGGCAAATGATTATTTTGGGGATGATCAGTTGTGTGGGTTTAGGAAGGGGGGAGGCACGCGTAATGCCTTTGCAGCAATGAGATCACTAATAGAGAGGAATATAGAATACAATCAGGATGTATTTGCCTGTTTCGTAGATTTCGAATAGGTTTTCGTTAGAGGGAGTTGGGAAAGACTAATGAGTGTATTGCAGAAAATAGGAATAGAGTTTAGGGACAGGATCGGCAACCTGTACATGTCTCAGACTGCTCAAGTGCGAGTGGGGAACGGAGAGTCCGGATGGGCAGTGTTAGGAAGAGATGTAAGGTAGGGTTGCCTTTCATCAACGGTGCTATTCAACGTATATGTGGCGGAAATGATTAAAGAGGCATGGGAAGAACTGGAGGTAGGATTTAAAGTCGGCGGGGAATTCGTAAAATCGGTTAGGTATTGCTAATGACCAAGCATTATTTGCTCAGTCAGCAAAGGGGTTGCAAGCATTGCTGAGTGAATTGGAAATTCAGTGCGATAAATATGGGATAAGAATCAATTTTATTATAACAAAGGTTATGCGATTTTCTATAAAGAAATAGGATAATTTAACATTAAAAATAGGAGAGGAAAAAATAGAGCTGGTAGAACAGTTTATATATCTCGGAAGTGTTTTGGATCAACACGGTCGGGGTAGTAGGGACGTAAGGAGAAGAGTTGCGATAGGCAAAGAGGTTTTCACAAGGAGAAGGGAGTTGATGACTGGGACGCTGATTAAGGATGTTAAAG
Source organism: Hetaerina titia (assembly GCA_037158775.1). Taxonomy (NCBI): domain Eukaryota; kingdom Metazoa; phylum Arthropoda; class Insecta; order Odonata; family Calopterygidae; genus Hetaerina; species Hetaerina titia. The sequence goes on along the minus strand of CM073768.1, from coordinate 90,425,003 downwards.
AATCGTCCAAACTATGGAGCGTAGCGATGTACGGCGCGGAAACGTGGTCGTGGAAGTAAGAGGATAGATGTAGGTTTAGAGGCTTTTGAATTGCACGAGGGAGTTTATCAGGTGGCGTGCCTATGCGGAAGTTCACGCATGGGCGAGACGTGCTGAGCAGTGAAAACACGCCTAAAAGAGCACGAAAGGGCTACTAGGGACAAGAAGTTCAGTTTATCAGCCATTGCTGAACACGCTTGGAGAGGGCCTGGCCATGAAATCAAATTTGATGAGATCAAGATAATATCCAAAGAGTGAAGATATTATCCCAGACTAATAAGAGAATCGATCGAGATACTCAAAGAAATAGACAACTTCAACAGAGAAGATGGCTACGGCTTATCAGTAGCCTGGAAAAGGACAGGGCAGGGCACAGGGCAGGAAGGGAGATGTGAAACATATTATAACCTGGCCAAAACAACGTCCCGGCACTTCGACCTGAAGACGCTCGTTGAAACACGGGCGAAATTGTAGTCAGAAAAACAACCTATTCAAACGCTGTCATCCCGAGAATGGAGAGTCTTTCGTCTTAGATATAGTGTACACTTCAATTGGGAGTATCATATCCATTTTTTTCCAATCACCCGCTAATCGGAGATTCTCGCTGAATTCCTGGTGTACTGAATTACTCCTAGCTTTATAAAATCTGACTGATGCTACGTAGATCATAGTTTTCTAGGAAACATGAGACAGGAAGTGGAAATAAATGTATCTCCTATACCTTGATTAGTGAAAAAGCTACCACCATAGGTATAAGTAAGATAAATTGGTGAAAATAAACCTTATTTAAAGAACAATGATGGAATTAAAAGCAGGTGCGTAACAATAAATAAAGCAGCATACTTCATATGCGATATATACATGTAGTAATGCAATGTGCCATATGTAACTAGTATAATAACAAGCACATATCATTGTACATATTGGGTTATGGGGAAAGCGCAACGATTGTTAACTAATGTTCTTGCACTCTATAATTAATTAACCCTATCACAAAATTGTACAATTATTACCCACAGTTTTTTATAACATGTACAATTCACATATATTCACTTTAAATTTAATTTAATTCAATTAATATCAATCATATTCCGTAATGATTTTTTATCCACATCTTTTATAATTTTATGCATAGATTACATGAAACATATTAGAACTACAATAATGAATTTGATTCAATTTTTTATTCACATCTTTTATAATTTTATGCATAGATTACATGAAACATATTAGAACTACAATAATGAATTTGATTCAATTTTTTATTCACATCTTTTATAATTTTATGCATAGATTACATGAAACATATTAGAACTACAATAATGAATTTGATTCAAATTAAAAACGCGTAAGTGCTGTCACAACAAGCTATTTTGAGAACGACACCTTAAAATAGTCTATCACATATAATAATATACTAAGTGAGGTGAAATATAGTGTCACATGTGAGTCATTCCATTTACGACATTTTTAGACTACCCTTGTCGCACAGGATCTCGTAATTCACACATTGAAATGTTAGAATGTTATTCCAAACACGGGAAATACCTTCATGCATTTTTTCGAGGGCTGAAAAGGAAAGTGCTCAATGTATTCAAACCGCATTAACTGGTGATAAAGACGAGAATTACCGTAAGTGTGAATTTTTTTCCAAAAATTCAAATCTCAAGTCTACTTTTGAAGTAAAATAGGCCAAGGAAAGGAAGACTAATTGCGATTCTGAAAGAAAAAGGGGTTTAGAGAGTGTATAAAATACGGAAGAGAGGTAGGCTCAAATTGGTTAGAAATGCTTTCAAATTCCTATGCCATTAAGATAAAATTCCAGTATTATAACCAGCGTTTCACCTTCTGGGCTGAACGATTCCCATTCCTTTCTTGAAATAGTTGTACTCTGCCTTCATTCTTCATTTTGGGCAGAAAAAATATAACATTCACGTTTATGAACACCTTAGGAATGCGCCGAAAAACTTACTGAGATGAAAATTCTGCAGGGATAAATATGGGGAAAATACCTACTCTCCATTCCCTTCGCCCTGGCTTGGATCTTTGCATACGGATGTGTTCAAGGAAGCAGCGTTTTCTAAGTAACTCTCCTACGAATGCTCATCCTTTATTTCAATTCTATCTCCTTCTATAGTACCTGTGAATCCTAGCGTGACTTTCTAACAGTTCCCGCCATGCCATTTTTCTGAATTCCCAAACGTGCAATATTCTAATCATTTAAGCCTTTTTCTCGTGGGATTTAGGGCTTTATAAAATATTTTATTTTATGTGTCTGCTATGAAAAGGAGAAGTTCTTCTTATGGATTTCCTTTGAATTCAAAGCGAATGAATGCTTTCGCGTCGTCCTTCATTCAATAGTGCTTTACATGCATTACATTCTCTCCTCTCCTCTACGCTTTCATTGTAATAACTAATTCGTTTTATCCCCTATTTCTCTCCATTTTCCTCCACCGATCCTCATTGCCATCACAGTCTCCGTCCCTATTTGTTTCTTCCATGCTTATACCATTTCTAGTCTGCAGCATGGACGTCCGAATCCATGTCGAAATTCCGTATCCATCATCAAAACCGGCCTTTTGCGTTACCTCGTCCTGCACCATACCTACTCCTTTATCGCCGTTTTCCACTCCCTTTTCTCGCTAATCTTCTCCGCCATCCGTCCATTCGGTCACCTCTCTCACTCCATGAATATTTAATCTCTCACTCCTTCCTTCTCTCTCTCTCTCTCCCAACGGCGACAGTTATCCCGGGTGAAGAGTCGGCCTGCGGGTTGACTATGTTAGTGGGCGGTGGGTGCAGAGACGGGGGGAGAAGTGAGGTGAGGGAAAGGAGGGATACGCGGTCTGCGGGGTGCCTTTATAAAAATTGCCCGTGTCGCGTCACCTGCACCCAGCCTTTTCCCAAACTCAGCGGCTTCGCAGCGCTTTCGATATTTTCTTTTATTTCAGTAAACGGGGAGTAAAACTGAATATAAAGAGAAAGAGACGGGAGAGAGTTTGACGGAGCCCATTATTTGACCTAGTCTCTCCGCCGCAACAGAAACTGTCCGGATAATGGAGGGAAATGAGAAAGGAGAAAAAATTGGGTGCACCTTAAAGCTCTGAGCGTCGCTTCGTACGTCTCATGGCAGGACGGTGTTATTGGAATTATGCGCTGTGTGATATTATTTGCATTAAACATAACCCGTTTTGGCGTAAATGGGAACAATATTGAACTGACGTTAACCTGTTAAAGCTGAAATATGAAAATTTTGAAAACATATTCAGATTTCCTGTTTTTTTTCGGTTTCTATTAAATGGAAAAATGCTTGGAGTTGTTTCCTCTCCTATTTTTGTGCCTATGTTTTGGATCCATTATTCATATACAGGTGAAAATGGAAGATCGTATATTATGGCATGTTATATAGGCATGTATCTTATATTACATGAATATCATAAACGATAGTCTGAGTACCCCGAATTGTAATCCATTTCAACTTAATTTCAAACTTTACATTTATTATTACTTTAAACCGTAGATTAAATTAATACCTTGTTAATGTTCTCAATTACGCATATACTCTTATGTAGATTGGCAAGTAGGTAGTTTGGTCATAGGAAGCTTCTAAATAATAAAATATTATATAAATTTGCACAGTAATGAAAATAAATGGCAACTATGGATAATAAAATTTATACAAGATTATATAGATCCTATTGCTACAAGTTTTACTTTTCTTGCTTTTTCAAAAAGTTTAGTTTAAATTATGTCCCTCTTAACGTGAAAAATATTTACTTAGTCTCTATACTTACTTTAGTAAGTAAATATAATTAAATATATAATATTATCTATTTGTAGGCATCCATTTAATAATTTACGATACCATTGGTATAAGCATCACGTACCTGGGGATGAAATTATTTCAGAAATAATGCAGGAAACAATTTTCAACTACTTCTCTCTTTTTCTCCCAGTCTCATCCCTCCGTCTTTATGCACTTCAGTATTTTATATTAAAATAGATACCCCTCGCTACTTGACAGAAAACATGAAATTCAGGAATTTTCATCATGCGAGTAAAATTATTGAAATTCAGTTCACAAAACACACTCTCAGAAAATAGGCAATCAGTATGATATAGTACTTTAGTACTTTTTACAATATTAGCACATTTGTATGTATATGTTGTTGTCTGAAACGTACAGTTAGTGAATATATTATGCATTAATATCTTGTTTAGAGTTCAAATTGGGTGATGTATCAAAGGAAAAATTATATGGTACTTACTTAAAAACATTGCTAAGAAATAATTTATTAACCGTACTCTAGCGTGTGATCATTAACCAAAATTTTGGTTGAATATTGTGCCGAACAATCTTTGACTATACATGGTTAAATTTGGGAAATACAAAACAACCATTAAAATATTTAGCATTATCACTCTACGAGCCGACGAACTTGGTCATTATTCAGGTATACATGCCACCGAGCAACCACAAGGAGGAAGAAGTCGATAGGATGTATGATGAGTTAGAGGATATCATCGCGAGTGTTCCTGCAGGGAAACATTTGATAGTGATGGGGGATTGGAATGCGACGGTAGGCGAAGGAAGAGATGGTGGTGAGGTGGGGGACTATGGGTTAGGCACGAGGAATGAACGCGGGGAGAAAGCAATTGAATTCTGCAGGAGACAGGAGTTAGTCATCACTAACACATGGTTTAGACACCACAAAAGGCGTAGGTATACATGGAAAATGCCAGGTGACTCAGAAAGGTATCAGTTAGATTATATTATGGTTAGGCACAGGTTTAGGAACAGTGTGATAAATTCGCACAGTTTCCCAGGAGCGGATGCGGACTCTGACCACAATTTAGTTGTTATGAAATGTAATGTTCGTTTCAAGAAGATAAGGCAAGGGCGGCGGGTTAAAAAATGGAATTTAGAAGCAGTAAATGAATTAACGAGGAAGGAGTATCAGGAGGCTGTAGAGGAAATGATGGATGACGGTAAAGAACTGAGTGCTATCGAAGAAAAATGGGAATGTATCAAGAAAGGGATATTGGAAGCCGCTAAAGACACTATAGGAACCGTTAACGGGAAAAGGATAAGGAAACCATGGGTAACGGATGAGATGATTGCGAAGATGGATGAGAGAAGAAGATGAAAAAATGTAAACACAGAGTTAGGCAAAATGAAGTACAAAGAGTTAAACAATAAATTGAGAAGGGCCACAAATAAAGCAAAAGAAGAATGGTGGAGAACGCAATGCGAGGATATGGAAAGTTTACAGAAGAAGGGTGAAATTGGTGCTCTATACAGCAAGGTTAAGTTATTATCGGGAAGTAAGAAGGCAAGAGCTGTGCTAACAGTTAAAGATAAATGGGGTAAGATAATAGTTGAACCAGGAAAAATCCAAGAGAGATGGAAGGAATATATAGAAACACTGTATGGTAAAGAACTTAGGCCGACAAGGTTAGACATAGAAAAGGAACATGACGTAGAAGAAGATAGCTTAGGTCCAGGCATACTCGACGATGAAATAGAAAGGGCATTAAAGGAGATGAAAGCAAATAAGGCTGTGGGGGTGGACAATATTCCTGTAGAAATGTTGAAATGGTTAGGGAAAGGTGGGAAGAAGGCCATATATGGACTGATTCGTAGTATCTATGAGGAAGGAATCTGGCCGGAAGATTTTGTGAGATCGGTGTTAGTTCCTATTCCAAAAAAGGCAAAGGCTTCGTCATGTGAGGATTACAGAACAATAAGTTTGATATCCCACGCAGCTAAAGTTATTCTCAGGATCATCAACAAAAGGATAGAGAGTAAGGCAAATGATTACTTAGGGGATGATCAGTTTGGGTTCAGGAAAGGAAGAGGTACGCGTGATGCCATTGCAGTAATGAGATCACTAGTCGAGAGGAATATAGAATACATTCAGGACGTTTTTGCCTGTTTTGTAGATTTCGAAAAAGCGTTTGATAGAGTGAATTGGGAAAAATTAATGCGTGTATTGCAGAAAATAGGAATGGATTGGAGGGACAGGAGACTGATCCGCAACCTGTACATGTCTCAGACTGCTCAGGTGCGAGTGGGGAACGGAGAGTCTGGATGGGCAGTGTTAGGAAGAGGTGTAAGGCAGGGTTGCCCATTGTCACCGGTACTGTTCAACGTATATGTAGAGGAAATGATTAAAGAGGCATGGGAAGAACTGGAGGTAGGAATGAAAGTCGGAGGGGAACTCGTAAAATCGGTTAGGTTTGCTGATGACCAAGCATTAGTTGCTCAGTCAGCCAAGGGGTTGCAAGCATTGTTGAGTGAATTGGAGGTTCAGTGCGATAAATATGGGATGAGAATCAATATTAATAAAACAAAGGTTATGCGATTTTCCAGAAAGAAAAAGGCTAAGCTAAATATTAAAATAGGCGGGGAAAGAATAGAGCAGGTAGAGCAGTTTACATATCTCGGAAGTGTTTTGGACCAACACGGTCAAAGTGGTAGGGACGTAAAGAGAAGAATTGCGCTAGGCAAGGAGGCTTTCTCAAGGAGGAGGGAGTTGATGACGGGGACGTTGAGTAGGGATGTTAAGACAAGACTCGTAAAAACTCTGATATGGAGCGTAGCTATGTACGGCGCGGAAACGTGGTCGCTGAAGCAGGAGGATAGACGTAGATTGGAGGCTTTTGAAATGTGGGTGTGGAGAAGAATGGAGAAGGTGAAATGGACCGAAAGGAAAACAAATGAGGAAGTACTGGAAATGGTGGGTGAGGAGAGGGGTTTGTTGAGAGAAATCCTATGGAGGCAGGAAAAATGGATGAAAGGCGTATTGAGCGGTAGTGGAATGTTGAAGAGGGTAATAGAGGGGAGAATGTTGGGCAAGCGAGGTAAGGGTAGGAACAGGATAGGGATGTTGGACGGGATGAAGGGAGGAAAGAAGTACACCGAGATGAAGAGGGACCTGATATAGATTAGTTTGCTAGGTGGGGAGTCACAAAATGTTTATTTGATAGTTGTGTCCATCCAAAAACCTACCTTAACCGGTAGATTACCTAATAATAATAATAATATCACTCTACGACATTCCCCTTAGTATGCTCTCGTTGAAACGATTTTTTAAAATAGCGTCTTCAATTTACAAATTTGCCATTCTCAAAACATTTTTGAGAAGATCTAATGTATACATTTTTAATATAATTCAAAACAAATTACTGAGCTTAATTCTCAAATAATTATTCCTCATTTATTACGAAATTTATATTTGTTCCACCCAAAAATGCCAATAAATTTCTCATTCCGGGAAAGATTTGAAGCTAATAGCATACGGACTAAATGAAATATGACCGGTAATAAAATTCTCATTTGTTCCTGTGTAAAATGAGCAATTATCCCTTATTAAGTTATCATTTAGGAAAATTTGTATGAAAAGCGTTGAATGGATGCGAAAACGTTTTATGATCTCTTTATACAATTTCCCATGAATTGTATCCCATTACTTAGTATTAATGTGACTTTGTTACAGATTATTTTAAACCAAGTTATTTTCGATTTCCTAATAGCCCAATAATTTTCCAGCGATTTGAAATCATTATCTCCGTAGAAGTTGCGAGAAGTATCATATTTATCGCAGATCAGATTCAAGCGCTGGTTTTGTGATTAATATTTACCTTTATCACTTATTTTATATCATTGTTTGAAACATGAGCAGATTCGCGTTAAATATCGTTGATGATTTTGAGGAGAAAAAGATTGTTGCATATTTTTATTAAACACTTTTGCAGATTTTACGTCAAACCAGTCTGTAGTGATTGTTGTCCTTATTTCTAGCTAGAAGTATGCAACTGTTCCAAATTTGCGCCTCTAATCTGAGATAACCGTAAAGGTGTACGTGAAATACCTTCGGGTAACTTTTTTTGACCTCATATGAGTTCCGAGTTAATAATGACTCTGACAAAAAAAAATGTTACCGACTTTTCTCAAAGAGGATGGATCATGATATTTCGTAAATTGTAGCTGCGTAAAACATTTTAATAGAATTCTATGAAGCTCATATACACTCTTTAGGGTAAAGGCACTGGTTTAGATCGTGATGTTTTGGGAGTCCATGTCAAAGTTGCGCAAAAAGCTTCTTTTTACTAAACTTTTCAAGTAGAAAGATTGCAGCCATCCAAAATATGATTTAACATATAGAGTCATTATGCTTCATAAGCGTGAAATTTTAATAATGCTACGAAGAGTTTCACCCTTCCCAAAGGAGTTTATTGAATAATCGTCGACAACGATTTTTTTACGATTGTTGGCAAAACATTCCAGAACATTTACCAGGTGAGGCGGGCGGTCAGGGGTTCAGGTGCGTGACTCATGGCCATTAAAGAGCCTAACGACCATCAGAATCCAAGTGACCGCAGGAACATGATCGAAGGAAACTCGGGCCTAAGACCTACCTTGATTAGCGCCCACAACTTTGTCATTTTGGGGTCGCATTTCTTGACTGCGTGACATGGCCTCATTTAATGTGTCACCACTGTCGACCTCATCGCGTGAGATACCAACATTCTTCGGCAGGATAGAACTCGCCGTCGATTTTTGACCGGATGCAAGTGCTAATAGAACTGATAAAACAGCAATATTGTGGAGCCCTAATACTTGAATGTATTTGAATTCCTATCGATTTGAGTTGATAATTTCCATTAGGAACAACTATTCAGTGATTGCCATGCATATATTTGTCTATAACGTAATTGGCGTTGTCCTCAATAACACGCTCATATAAAATGAAATTATGAATGAATTTTTAAGGAATATTTTATAAAAATTCATATTTCTGTGTGTCTCGGTATACAATGCCTAGGTAATGCATATATAATAAATTTGAACATTGTCAACCTACCGAGGATTTCAATTTTTGGAAATATATGTTCAAGCATGTAAATTTAAACACTTTTTCCATATCTTCTCTATAATTATCGGAAAATAAATGATGTAGCAAGAAAAATTGAATAAATTTCAATTTTAAATTGTGTATATGAATTTTCTAACGACCTGCTACATCACAGGATAATCCAAATAAATCCTTGATACATTTTTCCACTCGTATAGTTTCCATACATACATAAATAATAAATTTTAAATCTAAATCTAGCCACTACAAAATGTATCAATTAATATTACATCAGGATCAGCTTTTTACGACTTGCATGAAACAAATCCCAAATAGTTACGCTAATGAACAAATTTGAAAGAAAGGAGTCCGCGTCATGGTTTTACTTTAATTATTCTTTGATAATTAGAACTCCACGCAGGTGCGATAGATGATAATATTCAACAACTTCGTCAGAAGTAATTTTCCAGCGGAGTATGTTTACATTTTTACATTATATTAATATGCAAATAGGATTATTTAGAAGCCAAGTAAGGCTGGGCAGACTCCCTCTTACTTAGCTAAGCTCATAGTAGTGAGTATTCGTAGCCTTAAAGTTACTATTAATTATGCAGAGTTGAACCAGACTTTTTAGATCCCCTAAATATGAAGTACAATTTAAGACTACATAAATAAATTCAATTTTTCTTTCCTTATTCATTGTTGCATGCTCCAATTGCATTCCAACATTAATTTTTCAATCTTATAATAATTGAATGTGATGTTATGGTCCCTTACGATGATTAGCTGAACAAAACATGCGCCTGTATAATTAAGGCGTGAAAAAATTTAGAGTGTAGCATATACCTGTTAAAATAAAGTATTTCTTGACCACTTTTAATAATGAACTGTAGAGGCACACGAATTCGAAGCAAGTATTTTTTGTAGCCGGCTAAGCTTAAGTTTCGTAAAATTGAATATTTGAAACAGAGAAATAATTTCATGGCTGTATATAAGCAGCATCATTCAATTTCAAGAACAGCTACTTTTTTGATTATTTAATAATTGTAAATTATAAAAGAAGCAGGGATTTTACCGGCTGTTTATGGTATTTATGAAATACTCCACTTGTGTCCATTTTCAACTAAGGAACATCTTGTCCATGCATAAATGCCGATCAAGTGGTAGTTCAAGTTTCTATGTCTTTTGCTCTGAGAGTGAGCACTTTCATTTGTTTGTTCCAAACTTTGACTCACTCAAAAAGAAATATTTTTTCTCTAACATTGGAAGAGAATAAAGAGTAAAAAAAGGTTTTTATTCTAAATTTGCATCGCAGGGGTCCAAGAAATTACTCCAAAACACTTACGGTGATACTACAGCGCTCTTATGGGAAAAAATATACAAACACGTTCTGTTCTCTTTGAATGCAATAATGATGCTTAAATGAATTTGGAATGAAACAAAGTGACCATTACCGATATAATCTTTCCGGACAATTTGATAAGCTAGGCAACATGATTGTCCCTATAGAGTTGACCAAATACCTAGTTACACTTATGTTCGAGGAACTACATACAGGGTTCGTCCGGAAAATAAGTGTACTGATTCCCGCCGCTCCAGGCGGACCCAGCACCGCTCTGACGGGTTGTGATTGGAGGGGGGTATGTTGGCAAGCGACGCTGAAAAAGGCAGTCGGCTCTGAGCTGTGGTGTAGTGAGGAGCTCTGTTAACGCGAACCTCCACGCTCGACCCACGTCACGGAACGCGATGCCGAAGTTTTTGGAGCAGCATTATTTCATCAAATTTGCGGTAAAGCATGGGAAATCATCTACCGAAACTGTCGATATGATTAACCAGGCTTACGGGGAGTCAGCCATGTCCAGAAACGTGATCTTTCGGTGGCACAAGATGTTCGTGGAGAGAAGAGAAGAGGTCGACGACGAACCACGGCCTGGACGCCCATCAACGACACTCACCTAGGAAAATATGCGAAAAGTTCGCGATGTACTGAACTCTGATCGTCGTCTTAGTGTTTGGATGATAGCAGAGCAGTGTAAAGTGCCCAAAACAATAGTGCACGAGATTATTAGGGACCAATTACAGGTGTGAAAAATTTGTGCAAAGTTGGTGCCGAAAGTGCTCAGTGATGATCAAAGACTCAATCGTTTGGAAATCGCGACACAACTTGTTGATCACTGCAAAAATGATCCACATTTTTTAGAGAACGTCTAGAGACTTCTTTCTGTTCCCGAAGATAAAGAGGAGTTTGAAAGGAACGCGATACGGGACTTCGGACGCCGTCAAAGAGGCCGTGACGACGTGTCTTCGAGAGGTTCCCGATGATGCCTTCGCGGGAACGTTCCAGGAATGGGAACGCCGCTGGAACAAGTGTATCGACTCACAAGGGTCCTATTTTGAGGAATATTAGCTTAAGATATGTAAAAGTGTAATAATTTTTTTTCCTGAGCTCAGTACACTTATCTTCCGGACGAACCCTGTATGTTTAATTTCATCACTTCGTCAAACTGCATTATTTAATCATCTACACAGCTAGATGCAATTGATTCCAACATAAAAATACGCCTACTAGAGAAAAATTGGCCTCGACTGTCATTCATGTCTGAGGAAAAACGTTATATGACTCGTACCAGTGAAGAACATTTTTGGAAAAATGCTCGTTCAGTGAGACAATATCATTCGCGCATGAGGAATTCATGTATGATCTCATTGACCTCTTCACAGTGTTATGGCGCGCTGTCTATGATTTTAGGCGTGCTGAAGTGCATTTTATGATGCTAATCCTATTTTTTGTTAACATCGGTAACCAATGAATGAAGATACATTGAAAAAGTAGGTCTATTTTCTTTTTGGCACGCAATAATTCCATAAAGGGACATCCACCCCAAGAATTGTTTATATAGCCACACATACAAATCGTATCCACACCTTATTATTGAGGCTGATTCTCGTGTTGCTACTTTTTTCTGACAATTTTCGGAAAGCCATGCCCTTGAAAATCAAAATGATCGATTTGCAATATTTTAGGCAATGATTCTTATTATGGGAACATTTAAAAAACAATGGTGTTGAAATGATATTATTTCAAATTATCAGAGAAATGGCTTCCTTATATGATTTAGTTCGTACATGTTCATATGCTAACCTTAAAAAAATCAGATAAATACATATTTGGATGAATTTAGAGACGAAAGAAAAACACATGAAAAACAACATTGAGTGGAAATTTTATCCGACATATTTTTACTCAAATATCATTCTTGTTTCATATTTTTAATTTACTACGACTAAGTCTATCGACGACAAAAAAACTACACTCTATGTTCACCTTTAAAGACTTCATGATAATTCCTAGATCAAAATTTTATGCTATGTAAAGAAAAAGCATTATCTGTTCCAACTTCCGTTGTATAGAGACTTTGGTGCAGATATTTCACATTGAAAAAATGCATTTTCCTTTGAAATTCCTGACGATCAGAATATCCTGGTAGTAATTAGTTCTGGGGTAATGATTAAAAGGCTTTCTTGGATTTCTAAAAGAAATAGTTTTCAATTGAACCGGAATAGTTAAAAATTATGTTATTAAAGCACGTAAATTACTTACGTTTTCCCTGTTTCCTTTTTTCCTAAATACAATAATAATAATGCCCTCAAGACATGAATCTTTTACCACAGGTATTCTGTATAACATTTCTCTGTCTTCTTATAAATTTCACGTGAATGAAAATGTATTTAATTTGCTCATCATCTAAATAATGCATAGGTAAAAAGTTTAAAACATTGTTACATATAAAAAAATTGCAACACAGTTTAATATCTTGCATTCAAATATATGGTTCCAATAATTTCATCAATATTTATTGAAAAGATGTATCAAAATAGATATTTTTAGTATGAAAATGCAAGGAAGTGTCACTTTACACCAACATACGAGGGTAATCCAGAAAGTAACGTGTGGCGTGAGAACTAGTGAAGAGAACCGAATAGTCGCTGTATTGACGCACACAGTAGGTCAGTACGCTTCGAACTACAGTGGTTGTGAGGTCGCACCGCTTGTCGTTTGTTTACAATAGCGAGTCAAAATGAGCAACACAGTTGAGATTCTACTTCTATGAAAAACTAATATCATAAGAAAGTAAATGTCTTTGAGATGGAATATATTTGATATTCTGCTTTCAATTACATTCGATACTATAGGTTTCTTTTCAGAAGTAAAAAGATGTTAAGAAAAAAAGAAGTTTTCATTATGTCTCGATTCCACAATATCACGCCTGATTCTTCACTTTTCGAAAAGAATTTACGTTTTTTATTGTCCGTCATTTTAGTTGTTTTGGCCAAATGTCCTAGAATGGGCCATCATGCAATACAGATCCATCCAAAATGGTACTGATAAAGAAAGAATTACCTTCCCAGTGTGAGTCAATTAAAAACGCTTAATGAATCAGAAATAATTTAAATCATTAACTAGTTGATGCTGACATTCATATGGCGTAAAAAAGACAGATTATATCCAAGGCCTTTCAGCCATGGACATAATCATCGCTCGCCGAAAAAAATGCAGCCCAAGTTGAACTGTTACAATTTGTATTTTGCACTACCCAAATTAATTTTTACACTTTAATTTTTTTCCACAAGAATAATGTTTTCCGACAAGAGCATCTAATTCCATGCTAAATCCCAGTATGACACCCACGGCGTTTGAAAAGGGTCGAGCCTTTTTTAATTTTGCAGAATCGAAGCACCAGGACGTTTAAGTGTAGTGGGGCACTTTCAGTTCAATAATTGTCCAGTAGATGCTAGTTCCAATTCTGGCTTAACGGTCATGCATGCGTGGTCGATGCAAAAATATCGATGGACAACCGGAAATCCGTGTGCAACGTCATGGGAACCTAGAACCAGGTCACTTAGACTCAATAAAGTATTACTATTAATGTACAACTTGCTATCTATGTATGTTTGTCGTTACTGCTTTGTTGTTTGTAGTTACTGCTTATTTAGGCTTATTACCGTTGATGTATTTACTTATAAATGTATCACTCTGTGATATCTTCTTTCTTAATATAAAATATATTTCAACATGTCATTATTGGAAAAGAGGGCAAATGAGTTTTATATAATTTAATTTAAAGCTCTGGAAGATGTTTAATATCCAATTATTCTCTTTAACGAATCTCTTGTGTTATTTCAATCAGAATTTCCAGGAATCAGAATTTCCAGGAATACCTCCAAAATTGTATCATGAAACTTGTAACTACCCAAAATTGAATGGCTCAATATAAGTGGTTTAAAGCGCAGACGGGTTATTTGCTACGGTATATTTTTATCTCACGAATTACGTTCACATTTTGAAAAGGGAAAATGTTGATGGCATTATTATTAGGGATATTTATATCACGCGATGGACGCATCAAATTTTATCAAAGATATGTTTACCGAAAAACGTTACACGCTTATAGAATGCATAAATTTCTTGAGTACTCAATGTTCTGATTAATACAACGGTAATTCATACAGAACTAATTAAACCGCGAAATAAATTCTACATTTATTCAACAATTATAGAACTGGAGAATTGATATTATTCCCATGGCCTTTTTCTCTTGTGATACGAATTCCCTCCTAATTGAATTAAATGCTAGTAAAAATTAATTTCCAAGCAGCACATTTTGATACCTAACTCTTGGTTTGTTATTTGAATCAACGAGATATGAAAATTCGATCACAAAACGTTTTAAGTTAATATATTTTGACCCAGTAGTCTCGTTAATCAGGATTAATTAAGCAACGAGTGTTTATTTAATTCCTTCTTTTTTGTTCCACGGTAAAAAAAAGGATATCGAATATCCCTGTGCTATTAGTTCTATTTTTACGCGGGGACAATCTCAAAAAGTATCACTGCTTGCATGCTTAAAAAACAAAGTAATCTTTACGTCGAAACAGGAAAGCACCGACAAATTGCAAAAACCAGGTACAAAACTCCAGGCAAAGTGTTCCTTTTTTTCACAAACTCCCTCCTCCTTCCTTTTTCCTTCCCTCTTGATCCCTTTGTGTGCGGAAATATTAAACAGAAACACCCGATGGACTCCCTCTTATTCTGCTATACGAATCCCAAGTTTCTCAAAAGATCCATTGTGCTCCGTCATTTAAGAGAGTTTTTGTTTCTTGCAGGTACGTCATCAAGGACCTCCCCTCCCCACCTTTTGTCCGTCTAGAAAGGCCTCGGTTACAACAGGGAAGCCAGAGGCCTCCGAACTCGACTTTTGGGGATGAAAAATGTGAACAGCACTGAAGGAGTTTCCCAGAAGGTACTTCAAGGAGAGATAAGTAAAAATATCGGGGGAAACCAGTGTGCAGTAGTAATCAGGGCTAGAGATTCGACAACGAGAGCTCAGATAAGGTGAAAAAAAGAGAAATGAGACACATTCGTCGATGAAAGAGGGGTGAATGAGTATCTCTGGGAAAATATTTTCCTAATCCTTTTAATTTTTAATTAAACAAAGTGGTCCTTCCCGTCAAAAATGTACGAGAAAGTCGCCATGTGATTTTTATTCGCTTAAAAAATTGGGAGGAACTAAACTGTACAAAGTATTCTGTAGAACGTTTCTGAAAGCTGCTCTTTTTGCGAGGATAGGTATCCATAATGTAGAGGCACGGCGTTTCGAATTTAAGTTCATTGAGCCGCAGCTCAACAAAGTAGAAAAAAAGACCCCGTATTGTTCCTTGAAGCGTGATTTCAGTTCGTCGTTCACTCTATCCTCGCCATCGTTCTCTCTGGTAAATGGGGGGAAGTAGCCAAGGAAAAAACACAGTATTTAAAAAGTATTTCAACATATATCAGCCGGGGTCTTCATCCCATTGTATTTCAATGTCTATGTGATCATAAAAGATAATTATCGACGATAAAGATATCGTTCGCCGATTCAATCGATGTGGTCACGGAAAATTTCGACTCTTTCAATTTCATTTTTTAAATGTCAAGGAATAGCCTTTTCGTACCATAATCTTCAGAAATGTTGTTTTTTGAATGTATAAGTTTAAATTTACATGATAGAAGAAGAATGATTTAGAGGAAAGGCATTTTTTAATTATTTGATATTTGATTCCCTAATCTAGGAATATTTTAGTCCAGATCACCGCAGGATTGCAGTTATTGTTGAACGCATAGTAGGGAATGGCATGGAGATTGTTCACAAGAAAACGAAAGTATTGATATTCTCATGAATAATGAAAGGCTAGTTAATGTTTAAATTTGGAGGGAATAACTAGATCAGATGAAGCAGTCCATTTTTTTGCGCTATGTTTAATAAAAATGGGGAAAATAGTGGAAGCATTAGATAATAAGTGCATTAACAAAAGAGCTATTTGCACGAATAAGTGACTAATAAGTATGGAGAAAAGATTGGTAAAAACATTGACATAAATTATGGTACTATGCAACTGTATTTACTATGCAATCTGCTCTTCTGGAAAAGAGTATGAGCGTAGATTAAGACTTTTGACATGCGAGTGTGACGATGAATGGAGAAAATTAGTTTGACAGAGAGGAAAACAAAAGAGGATGCGCTAAATACGAGACAAGTGGCTCGTACAAGAGACTGTACTGCGGGCGAAGAGAGCAAGTTACTGGCGGAAAATCGAAGGAGGCAAAAAAATTAACAGAAAATTTGAAAGGCATTGTACGTTTTTGCGATAATCAGAAGAAACTAGTCTTTAGGGACCGTTCAAAATTGGACTGAAGTGGGTAGTATAACTACAATAAATTATATTATCGATTCAAACAATAATTCAATGCAAAACAATTGTAAGATAGTACCATAAGCACTCAGTTGATATGAAAAAAACGAGGCTAATTTCGTGCACCGTAAGGTGTCCTAACGTCGCGAAATAGTTCAACTCTTCAGCAAAGCGTCATAGGTGCAAAGTTGGTTAACATTTTTTAGGGAAAGTTTCTCAGCTTCTACTTATACACAATAATAATTTTTAACGTTTTCGCAGTATTAATTTTTGTGTAGAAAGAATCGAATGCATATAGAATAGAAATATAATCCCATTGATCACTAATCCGTTATGAAAAAATACAGCTTGAAGAGCTCTAATCTCTGGCATTTTGATGTTCGATACTAATTATTCACTAAAATGCAAACCAATTAGCCTTAATATTATTGATTTCAAAATCTCAAGATGTTATTTCCTTCGAACTGCGTCATTTGGAAATCATATAAATGTTTGGGTTATAATTACATGATTGATAAATCTAGGATACGGTATTATTATGTATTAAGCTAGTCCTGTTGCTCATCTGCTCTGATCTAACAAAAGATAAAAGGTCATATGTTCTTGATCAAGGTTCACAGTGATTAGAGTCACTGCGTCTATTAAATGAGATTATTCTATATTTTTTTAAGAAATTTAAGAATGGTCTTCATGGAACATTCATTCAATAAAATTGGCCGTAAGCCCCTTAAGCCTTCTTAAACTACTACCTAATTCAAAATGGGAAAAAACCATATAATGATAGAAGACAAGTAAAAAAATAGTGAAGTAGTTCATTAAATAAGCCATATAATCCCCACCGTCGTAAAAGAAAATCACCTCGCCATTTAGTCCGGGCTCATGCATATCGGCAGTCAACATGCTTTGTAACTTTAACTCACAAAATAATTGGTTGAGGTAATGCAGAAAATATGAAAAACTTTGACATTTCATAATTCTAGCGCATGATTGTGCAATAAGTTGATACTTGAATTTCACAATCAGTAGAGAGATGATTTGTAATAGTACGTAATCAGCAATGAAGAGGACTTTTTGGGAACGATAGCGCTCATTTTTCAATTCTCTAGGTTATTGGAATCATGAAATTCATGCTGGAATCCAAGACACATTTTCCCCGTTGAGTATGTTTCAAGTTACTATTCTTTTAATTTAAAGCATACATTTTGCTTTAACAGTCTGATAGCATGTAGCTCATTAATGGCTACACGCCGTTCCCACTCGCGGTAGACATTCAATAAATCACTCGTTTTAGGTTGGCCAAAGGAATGTACCTTTGTAATGTATTTCTTCATTTATTCATATATTTTCTAAAAATTGTTACTTTCATTTTGAGCTTTCCTTCCAAACTTCTCTCAACTCCGTCACAGTCATACCTTACTTCACGCGTTTTCTTCTTTTCCTGAATCTTCTTTTTTTCCTCATTTTGAAAATCCTTCCACCATATTTATACATGACTATCTTGGTCTAATCATTCCTTTAAAATCATTAACTATTCTCTTATATTTTTCTTTCGTGATTCCAAACTCATGCCTTCTTTCAACATAGTTAAACCAACTGGTTGCGCTGTGTAAATAGGTATTACATTGGTGCGGTTATTGTGTTCGTAGTAAGTAAATTTCATGAAATGGTCGTGTCTCATTATTTTTCACAACGTTCTTCCGTTCCCATTCTTCGTGTCTGGCGCTCGGTATTTCACTTTTTTTTAGTGAATGATATTTGAGAGAACCTATTAATAATAATGTTTTCTCCAAATCAGTCAGATAACTCATTTTTACGATAGAGTGATAAGGCTATACGGTTTCCTAGTATGCTTATATTATTTTCTGGCTAGATAAGGTCATTCGAAGTTAATTATTATTTTTATTTATTTTTAGGTATTTTTCAATCAAATTATGCTTTTATTTTTTAGTTCAATATTATATTAAACTTTCCGAGCTAAGCCTTGTATTTTCTCACGCGTAATTTCAACACCGATTTTGATTGCCACGTGCCTGGTTAATCATTTTCGTCTATGACCATGAGCAAATATTAATTTCAGTCTACCAGGGAATATTATAACTTAAATATGATGATGGAATATTCTTTTCTTTCTATGGAAAAGCAAACTCTTAAAAACCTACGTATTTACTAGTGTATGCTCAATTAATGAAAATATCGATTGTCTACATAATTTTAGTTTTTTAGCAGGTATTTATTATAAATTCGTTAAAAAAGAAGATAACTGCTAAACATATAATCGTTTGCCAAATTCATTTGTCATTGAATTTTATCCTCGAATGTTAGTTGCACTCATTAATACTAAGGTTGGATAGTTACATGGCCACAAGCTTTTTTAATTTTTGTGCTTTACTTCAGTCAAGTAGTTTAATATTTCCTATGAGGGATCTTCAGCTCATAACGTCAATGTGATGCACGTTTAAAAACGGAAAGGTATCATTCTAATTACTCTAAGGAGAATTGCATCAGAAAATACTCCGAAGCATAACGATATAAAGCACACTTTAGCATCCCGGATGAGTTAGGGGCAAAATAAATGACTTTGTGAAATATTCTTCCTTTGATCCATATTGTTCACCTATATGTTAACCTCATTCTTTTTAACACCTCGTCCTCACAAACTCTCCTCTCCACTAAATTCCCACGAACTAAAACAAAAACCCTTTCCAAAAGTATGCGGATACTCCGAAAAGAGATCCTATCCCTTTGTTCTATCTCATTACTCCCCCTTGCCCTAGTAGAAGCCACTGTCGCTAACGAGAACGGAGGAAAAACTAATCCCCTCACGGATCCCAGGCAATATATGCTAACATGGGCGGCGACCACTGAGGGAGAGAGTGTGCGGAAGAAGGTGAGAGAGGTTATGGAGAGAGGGTGAACGTTCTCTGCCACCATCCAAAACCCATTCGTCCCCGCTATCTCCTCCGCTATCTTTCCTATTCGCCACTCCCCATCCACACCTCGTCCACGACTCCCTGGCTACGTCCTTATTGAAATTAATGAAGCCACCATTGCCCCCTTGTTTTCCGCGCGCCCTCCGGGCTCCCTTATCCCGGCGGCACATCATATCCGACTCCCATTGCGCGAAGCCCTTTTGACGCCCCCGAGGCCGCATCGGGAGATGAAAGAACTCTCTTTCCTTCCCGATTAACGAGCTTCACGTGACGTTCGATTGGAGTTGCGTGCTATTCCCGGTGTTTGATAACCTTTGATGTGGCGAGGAAAAGTGCGCCCACGCAAACCTTTGCTACAACCACCTGGATGTGGTGTAAAGGCTTCCCGTAGGCAGAGAAACGAGGACGAGATCATTCCAAGACTTACTGATTGGTCGATGGTGGATTACCGAACGCAGCTAGTTCTGTCAATGTTTTCAATTGGCAGCCATACGTAAGGTTCGTCATCATGGTCTATATCCTATATTTATTTCCTATGTATATCAGGTTCAATGAAATTTCATCTGAAATACTTAATCGGTGGTTTTCATGTGTCCTTTGTAATTTTATTTTTCCAAAAACATTAGTTTGCATTTTAGATGTAATAATATTGTGTCATGTTACGTATTTTCACCCATTCCTGCTATCTTATTCTATTGGAACTTGATTTATAGGGTAATTGATATTTTTATGAGAAAATCGATACATCGCTATCGATTAGCACCGTCTGTGAAGATATAAATTCCCATAAACTTCTGTTATTTATTTGAATTTCTTCTTGGAGTAAATTGTTATCATTTCTATGACCCAATAATATTGGAGGAAATGTAAATAGGATGATGATGCTATCAACAAATATAACCGCCTAAGAAAAAAATCCATTGTGTTTGGCTACCTTTCGGAACACTATAGGGAACATTTCATGAAACTCAAAACATAATGATTTGTCATCATTGATGGCTTTATCAGTGAATTATTCTCAATATTTTCCTCGAGAAATCTTTCCGGTAGTATTATGAATTGAATTACCAGATAAACCTTGTTAGACGAATTAAAATTACGCAGAAAAAAACAATTTAAAGAAAAGCCTCACGTGAATTTCCTTATAATCCTTTGATTTTTTGGATATTCAACAGATTTTGGTTAACAAATAAGGTCGTCTGCTTACCTGCGGGGCATGAGTTTGCAACACAGACATAAAATTCAATTATGTTTTGCACTCCGTTAGCACATATAGTTTTTGGATTTACATTTAGCAACATTTACCAAGGAACTCAGAAATCTAAATGTTTATGTACAAAAAGTAAACAATTGCATCCTAGTTCGCTGCAATGGTAGCTATTATCACACATATATCTCCATTCTTCATTGACAGCATAAATATGAGTATATAATGTATCATAGTCTTCTCTGACAGCACGGTATAATCGAAATCCTACTTCTCAGCGATCGAGTTATGTAGTAATTAGGCTGGATGTTATTTCAACTATTGTCGTTTTCAGTGAACACGAAGGATTGCGCGTAAAACATGACGTTGGTGCGGCGCAAGATATATGCAGTGTTCAGGAGGATGGGTATTCGCCCACAGAGTGGGGACTCCTCGCCAGCAGGGGTATCACCCAACTCCTTCCCGCCTCCCCACTGTTCCTCCCTTTAATCCGCGTACGAATATGCTCTCTCCCCCCTAAACCCCACTTGGCCTCCGCAGGCCACACCCATACCTTTCTTCCAGATCTCCTTCAATCCACTCCTACCCCCTCGTGCTTGCCTTCCACCACCACCACCGACCACCGACGATATTGAAGTCATCGCGAGTATGCGCGCGTTTGCGTGCATGTTATTCTCGCATGTGCGTGGCTCCAGGGGTTTTGTGACGAAAATGTAAGATGCATAGAGGGGCGGAAGAGGCACCATGACGAAGTCAGGTGCTGGAAAGGCTTTGAAAGGGCATTGGAAGGATCACGGATCGCGATGGGTTATTTGTGTATGTATTTACATACACACACGCACAAATATAAACAAAATGGAAGAATATAAACGCAGAGTTAGGTAAAATGAAGTACAAAGAGTCAAACGGATGAGTAATGTAAAGCAAAAGAAGCATGGTGGAAAACGGAATTCGAGGATATGAAAAGTTTTCAGAATAAGGTGGAAATTAGTTCGCTATACAGCAAGGTTAAGTTATTATCGAGAATTAAGAAGGCAAGATCTGTTCTAGGAATTAAAAGTAAATGGGGTAAAATAATAGTTGACAAAGAAAAGATCCAAGAGAGATGGAAGGAATATACAGAAAGACTGTATGATAAAGAACATAGGCCAACAAGGTTAAACGTAGGAAAGGAACATGACGTAGGTGAAGTTAGCTTAGGTCCAAGCATACTCGACGTGAAATAGAAAGGGAATTAAGGGAAATGAAACCATACAAAAAAAAACAAAAAAACAGATAAGGCCGTGGGGGTAGACAGCATTCCTGTAGAACTATTGAAATGTTTAGGAAAATGTAGGAAGAAGACTCTATATGGTCTCATTCGTAATGTCTATGAGGAAGGAATCTGGCCGGAAGATTTTGTGAGATTAGTGTTAGTTCCTATTCCGAAAGAGGTAAAGATTACATCATGTGAGGATTACAGAACAATAAGCTTGATATCCCATGCAGCTACGTTATTCTCAGGTTCATCAACAAAAGAAGAGAGAGTAGGGCTAATGATTACTTAGAGGAATATCCGTTTGGGCTTAGGAAGGTGAGAGGTACGCTTGATGCCATTGCAGTAATGAGATCACTAATCGAGAAGAATATAGAATACAATCAGGACGTATTTGCCTGTTTCGTAGATTTCGCAAAAGCGTTTGATAGAGGGAATTGGGAAAAGCTAATGCGTGTATTGCAGGTAATAGGAATGAATTGGAGGGACAGGAGACTGATCCACAACCTGTACATGTCTCAGACTGCTCAGGTGCGAGTGGGGAACGGAGAGTCCGGAGGCAGGGTTGCCCTTTATTACCGCTGATGTTCAACGTATATGTAAAGGAAATGATTAAAGAGACATGGGAAGAACTGGAGGTAAGAATGAAAATCGGCGGGGAGTTCGTAAAATTGGTTAGGTTTACTGACGACCAGGCTTTGGTTTGCCAGTCGGTCAAGGGGCCACAAGCTTTGCTCAGTGAATTGAAAATTCAGTGCAATAGATATGGGATGAGAATTAATATTAATAAAACAAAGGTTATGCGATTTTTCAGAAAGAAAAAGCTAAGCTAAACATTAAAATAGGAGGGGAAAAATAGAGCTGGTAGAACAGTTTATATATCTCGGAAGTGTTTTGGACCAATACGGTCAAAGTAGTAGGGACGTAAGGAGAAGAATTGCGCTAGGCAGGGAGGCGTTCTCAAGGAGGAGGGAGTTGATGACGGGGACGTTGAGTAGGGATGTTAAGACAAGACTCGTAAAAACTTTGATATGGAGCGTTGTAATGTACGGTGGTCACTGAAGCAGGAGGATAGACGTAGATTGGAGGCTTTTGAAATTTGGGTGTGGAGAAGAATGGAGAAGGTGAAATGGACCGAAAGGAAAACAAATGAGGAAGTACTAGGGATGGTGGGTGAGGAAAGGGGTTTGTTAGGAGATATCCTTTGGAGACAGAAAAAATGGATGAAAGATGTATTGAGCGGCAATGGGATGTTGAAGAAGGTAATAGAGGGGAGAATGTTAAGCAAACGAGGGAAGGGCAGGAACAGGATATGGATGTTGGGCGGGATGAAGGGAGGAAGGAGATACACAGAGATGAAGAGGGACCTGATGTAGAGTAGGTTTCTGGATTGTGTTTCTTTTTGGAGACACAATATATTTATTTGATATCTGTGTCCATCCAAAAACCTACCTTGAGCAGTAGATTACCTAATAAATAAATAAAGATATATGTATAATTATATCTATATATATATATACACACACAACCACATTTGCATAAACATACATGTATATATGTGAATAATCGGAACTTTTGTTTGCACAGACTTCATTTTCCTCAAGGGAAGCCTCGAAGGGTTTTTGAGTGCATGAATTGGTTTTATTTTCTCCTTGGCTCCATTCGCTTCGGCTTTCCTCGACGTTTCGGACCCCCTACGGCCCTGCCTGCGATTCCACTCTCTCATACGCATTCGTCAAAACTCGGTTCAGTAATCCGGATGGAAAATAAGGCTATAAGGGGGAGAATGTCTGTAGTTTTTTTTTAATATGCACAACTCCGTGAACTCGCCTTTAAATTTTCCCGATGCAGGGGGCAAAAATACCAACATGCGATATTACACAGTCTTTATTTAATCATATGTCTGTGTCTGAGATGTGAGACCAAGTGCCACTGGCTTAATTCAAGCTCTTCAAATGTTGAGCATGCTCCAGTCAGCTAGATCATATATGTTTGCATTTGATAATCTTTTTATTTGTGTCCCTATATCTTATTTGTGCTTATATTTTTCTTATATGTTCATATTTTCCCCTTGGCGTTACTTCTTTATTACATTATACCAGCCTTTGGGCGGTTTAACGAAGGTTAGTGCCACCATTTATTGTGAATATTCATCGTGCGTATTAAAAGACGAACTCAACTAATTTAAACCAACGAGTTGAACGATGGCACTAAAGGAATTATAAGAGACCCACACTACTTAGTTAGATTAGACCACAAAGGTAAAATAAGGGAGATAGTTTCTAATACAGATAGATTAAAATACTAATTCTTTCCAAGAACAATCAGAAATCATGATATCGAGAAACCGAAGTCACTTTAGAAATATTTAAAACATTTAAATTACAAGTCGGAACAAAATTAAACATTGCTAAGTCATTAGGTGTATCTGTAGGTGCATGTGTATGCTGGTTGGTAGTTTGTGTGTTTGTATGTGTGTGAGGTGTAAGGGTTCTTGCATGAATGTTTTCCATGCTTTGTTTGTGACTTGCATGAATTTGTGGTTTTTGCATGCGTTTTATTTTTTTTCTTAATTACGGGTGGGGCCGTAACACCCCCCGCCACACACCCTTGCGGCGGCTTACGGGGTAGTAAATAGATGTAGATGATTAGTCCACATTCCTTTATTTCATGCATAATGATCCGTCAGTTTGATGGAAAGAGATAGTGAACATTTACCTATTGGATTTTCTCCTAGTACTCAAGAAGATAAAACTCCCTCGTAAATTCAATTAGTAATATTTGTCGACAAATTATGTAAATTGAAGTAAACGTATATTATTTGTTTTCAATATCTTTTCTTAGAAATCATTAATACAAAATAAATAATTGAGATCTCTTTACGGATTTCAATGAGAGAGTTAGGCACAATGCTCGACAAATTCCATGGATCACTGACATTTTTAATCCCTTAGAGTATTAAAGGTTATTCAATCATAACCTTTAAAAAAATTTAGTAATATCAGTAATATTTTACCTTTGAAGTATATTCGTTAAAAATAATGACCTTTTCTGTACACTGGATTGATAATTAAATAGAGGTCATATCCATGACTTTAATGCAGACCAAAAAACGACAGTTATCACACAGAATGTTGGTTCATAAGGTTGGGATAGTGCTCACCTAGTACTAAGCACAAAGGAGTTTGAAATTCTCAGAGCATTGGGCAATCTCCCGGCCCCTCCATCAGTAACTCCGTACTCTACTAATCTGGACCAACCATTCCTTTATGTAGACGAAGTATCCGATTACGCTTTCGGATAAGCATTTTAAGTTTTGCCTAATAGATAGACAGTTGGAGACATGAAATTGCATTTATACTTGTGCGCCTAGTCCTTAAATTAGGCGCTTCCCAGACACTTTGGAGGAAGTTCAACTTAAACTACTCATGTAGCTTGTTGACAGGATAAATTTAAATAAGAATCAGATATATTCAATCCTATTAGCTATGCACACTAGAGGAAATAACGTAAATTTTAAATAGATTGTTGTAATCCTCAGAGGTTGAAAATTTCTCATGAAATAAATCAATAAAATAGGAACCTTTTTTACGGAATAGCAAAGGAAGTACTTTTTTACAGAATACCTATTGCGTAGCTATTATCTCTGATATGTGTATAGACTTCCACGAAGTGAGGCCTGTAACCAAAAAGTTTATTTGTCAAAAAGAATTATTCAAATGTCCTTGAGTGAAGAGCTGTTGTTTGGTGTTTTTTGCAGGAGGGGAAAAAAGTGAATCGCAGTGAAGAGGTTCCTCTAAAAAAATTTTGGAAGTAGCAGGAATAATATTTTCAAGTAAACGCCACCGTTCACGAAAACCCTTTTTAAGTTTGGGGTAATCTCCATTTACCGATAGTACGGTGTGGTTAGCGATGAAGGGTGGTGGGTGGAAAAGGGAAAGGATGCTCTATTTGAAAAAGGCGTTCTGTGGTTTCCTGAGTCGTTGGGTGTTGGCCACAGTGGCCCAGTCGCGGTGATTATGCCTGCGGAAATGAGAGGGGCGATCTCCCTTGCTTCTTCCGGCGTTTTCTTCCTCTTCCATACCGACCCTTCGCCGCCACGTCCTCCTTAATGTATCTCCCTATCTAACCCGGGGAATGAATGAGTGGTTTAATGGAAGTTGAGACCTGAGGGACGGTGATGGGGGAAGGTGGTCTAGTGAGTAGGACTCAGACGAGATTAAAGGACCACGCCCAGTCCTTAAATTAGGCGCCTCCCACGCACTCTGAAGGGAGTTCAACTTAAACCACCCGTGTAGTTCTTGCTGTCAGGAGAAATTTAAATGAAGCATCTGATATATTCAATCCTATTAACTAGCTCTGACACTGAAGATGTTACTTAGTAGCCTAAAACTCACTGCTCGAGGGTCATGGAAAGAGGTTATGATATTTTGATGCCTTGTTCTGATGGTTAAGCACTTGATATTATTTGTCTTTCTTTAATTTGTTTTAGCAACCAAATGATTTTGTTCCCGAAGGGAGGGTCAAAAGAATGTCAGCCTTCTCGCTCAGGCAAATATGTCGCTGAATATTTGATATCGAGTGAAGGGCCCGGGGTCCAAATATACGGTCCAGACAAACGTGATGCGACGGACGTTGAAATGCACAAGGAACGATCATTTACTTTGCTTAGAACTCTTGTTGGTCCGAACCACCTTTATCAGTCTGAGATAACAAATATCCAACGAGTCTACAATTGCTGTGCTTTAGCATGTCCCATACGTTTGTTTAAGTACCCACCCCAGTGGTGGCGGGTTAACGTCCTTGCCTGCCAACCCAGAGGTCGCGGGTTCGATTTCCGCCTAAATGGTTTTTCCTCCCTCTAGGGCTTGGGTGTGTGTAATTTTAATACTGTTATATCATTGTATAAAGTCCGATGTAAAGGCCGAAGTGCTGTGTTCGGACTAATGCAAATTAAATAAATAAATATCTGTTGGTCGCCAACTTATATGCTACAATCTAATAATAAGAAAACCTCTTCGAGAACAAATATGCCTTTGGAATGTGTCGAAACTAAGTATTTTTATTTTTCAATATATATTTTTAGCACTTATGTGAGACTTTACTAATTCGTTTTGAAAATGGCTTTACTTTTTATCCTTCTTTCATTTTGATATATAATATGTAATACACAAAATTAGTCTCCTAGCACGATCTGTACTTTCCCTAATTCTTTCTTTCCCACTGTGATGTCCACTGAATTGATTGCTTGATGTTGAAATTTAATTAGATTTGTAAGTTATCATAAAAAAGACTTTCTTCTATTTCTTAATCTTCTCATTTTATTCTAGAATAGCATTGAAAAATTAGAAAATTTTCTTACACGCAAAAAGCTAAATGGTTTGTAACGAATTAGTACGATAATTAAGAATATTTCTGGGAATATATGTGTTCCTAATAATTGTAGTAATTATCTGTACAACAGTATAAAGGGGCCTGGGATATAATTGACTTATACTTCTTGATTTTAGCTTGAATTTTCATAATGTTAATGCAATATACATCGATGGCAGGCAATGTGAAATACAGAGCAGTGTGAAATTTGGCTTGCAAGTAAATGGTGGAGAATAAGGCTTGCTATGCTTAAGGATCTTTCACGAGGCAAGGCAAAGGTTATAAGAATATGGTCTTCCACAAACATGTGGACCCAGGTGACCAAGCATTTAAATAAAGGATAATGACTTAAAATTTACTTAACTGGAAATACGATTTACTTCATAGTGATTGAAGCGTTTTCGTGGGAAAGATAGACTTTATTATTTTTCTAGGTGAAGGAATATGTTTCGCAAGCTTAGCCGATAAGAGATAAATTTAAAGGGATTTAATTTTAAATCTTTCATAAATTTATTATTTTTCATTTTATACACTTTAAATAGACGTATTTTGAATTGCGGACAAACATTGTATTATTCCGTACGTATTGAAATTACTCAATCATTTCCAACCTTCAACCATGTCATTTTCAATATTTAAAAAAATAATGTGATCGTTCGTCTAATCCGTTTAAGTTTTTCCAAACAATTGTGTAATCAGGGTCACCGTAGTCCAGAGGTAGAGCGTTGGACTACTCACCGGAGGGCCCGGGTTCAATTCCCGGGCAAGCCTCTCTGGGCACCAGCAGGACCACCTATGTGAACAAACTAGCTAGGTGATTTTTCAGGTACTAGATCTTTCTGGGAAGCCATAACCGGCACAGGGAAAGGAACTGCCCCCCTATCATGATGTGTGAATTGCACCCGACGTCGGGATTAGTACTGGGTGAACTCTCCCAGCATCTAGAAAACCGACCTTCAGGTTGATTACTGTGTTCATGGTTTTTATGTGTAATATTAAAATGTGGTTTATTTTTTGATTGCCACGTTTTGAAAATCCAATTGACTTTTAACCATTTACTGTCATCTTAGAGGGAAGGATAAACCTTAATATCGATTGAAGAAAGAAATGCATCATCATCAGTTTAGATGTGTAATGATATGTTTGGAAGATTTCCGTTCACCAATACATAGTATCGTACGCACGTACTATAGCAGTTGAAACACAACTAAATTATTAAGAATATGTTATGGACACGTTTTATTTTTAAATATTCCGATGATTACCGGCAAGGAATGCAGCTATAAAAACAAGGTGCATAAAAATCTTATATTTTTATTTTGGTTTCGGATACTTTGACGTCGGTCACAGACCGTAGTAATGGATATTTCAATTGCGAAGTTTCAGATGACTATGTATCTACATGTACACTAACCAAAACATTTGATGATCCTGCACCCGTGCATTACGAGATTTTCAGTCGAGCCTTTGCACGCAGCTGACTTGCCCCGGAGGGTCAGACTGCGGTTCCGCAGTTGAACTCAACGGGCGAGAGATCAAGGCTGAGGGGGGAGAAGGGATATCGGGGCATGGCGGTTGATCCGAGAGGGCGGTGGTTGGGAGTCGTATGGGGGTGATAAACCGGTGTGAAGGAAGCTAAAAGAGCTCTGTGAAGGCCAAGACTGGACATGGGCGAATAGGAAGAGAAATTGGCGGACTCCAAGGTGGAGGCAAAGCAGGAGAGGAAGAGGAGGACGGAACTGGAAGGGCGGCAGAAGTTAGGTGAGTCAGCCCTAGAGGGTCAGGGTTGCTACTAAGGAGGGGTTGCGGTAAGGGGTGGGTTGAGAGTGGAAGGGAGGGCGGTGAGGCTATGGAAGGAGAAAAGGGTGGGACAAAGAGGATGTGCAACGGTTGGGAGTTTTAGTGCGGCGTGGGTTTTTAAGGGGGATAGGGGTTGAGGGCAGGAATGGAGACGCGGAATCGAATAATGATGCCTATTTGTGTTCTGAAGGAGGGACCGTGTTGCTGCGGTCGAGAATGTCGTCCGCTTTTAACAAGGACGAGAGGGCGAATGGGCCGTGGCGGGTGCGAGAACTAGGAGTCAACCTAGCCCCCTCTCGCTTCCACTCCCCACCGCCCCTTGTTCTCCACCCCCTTTCCCATTGTGGCCGTGGGGGTGGGTTGCATGTTCAAGTGTTTGTGTGTGTGTGTGCGTGAAGGTTTCGTGGGAAGGGATGGTTAGAAGAAGGGGAGGAGGAGGAAGAGGACGTAGAGAGAAGCATGGAATGAGTGAAAGGGCGAATGCTAAAGCGATGACGCGGAAATGGCAAGAACGGAAAGATTTTTTCCCATCATATTCCGGAACTGTGAGGAGGGAGGGAAGAGGGTTTGACCCGTGTGAGTGAAAAAACGTTCCTCCAGCTCTATTACTCCTTCCTTCCTTCTCCTCTCCTCTTTCCTTTTCCCTCCCTACCTAACCTCACGTCAATTCCTTCTGATCTACTCTCGCTCTCGTCTCCTTCCTTCACACTTACGCTTTCGTCGGCTCGAAGAAAACAATCCCAATCTAAAAGGGAGAGAGAGACACATTCAGAAATAAACCAAA
Organism: Hetaerina titia; assembly: GCA_037158775.1. Taxonomy (NCBI): domain Eukaryota; kingdom Metazoa; phylum Arthropoda; class Insecta; order Odonata; family Calopterygidae; genus Hetaerina; species Hetaerina titia. The sequence continues at coordinate 90,395,026 of CM073768.1, read as the reverse complement.
TGCTACCGATATGCCATGAAGTAATTTGTGTACAAAATCAGAAAGAAATGGTTGAAACGAGTAGGGAATGTTTCGCTAATGACTAATGTGTTAATGTATTTTTATCTTGTAGTTGCTATCCTTATATCTTTAGGTAAATAAGCATGTGTTGCGATCCCTGAAACTCATTAAAATTGATGAAAACCAATCTTACAATTGGTATAATCATGCGGTACAAAATAAGTAGCGCAGTTTGTTGACCGAAACTGATGAGTTCCTGCCTGCGAGTGTACGGCAGTGACTCTATCTATTCTTACATAAATTTTAATTGACTACATTGTTCACAAAATCATGTTGTAGCCTTAAAATCATGACTCCGGACCTCTTCGATTAAAAACTGTTTTCCAAAATGTTTTTCACAATCCGTAATTCAATCTCTGTATTAAAATAAAATCGATTGTTACAACGCTTTCAAAAAAGTTTGTAATATGGCGCCTTCCTATTTCTAATTGTATGAGTTTTGTTTTTAAAACGTATATGGTTACATATTGATAATATTTATATTTTCAATGATCACAGAGAAAAGTTTGAAGAGAAAAATTTAGCCCAAACATTATCAAATTTTTTTATATTATATGTTTGAACTTAATCCCTAGATACAGATTAGCCAAATCTCTCAGTTTATGCAGAGGCTTTATATGCCAAAGTGAACCCGAAAATTGAATAGGGTAGATTTTTCAAATTCGGAAATTTTATCCCGCAAGGATTTAACTCATATGTTCACGCTTCGTATCTTTTATGCGGTTGACTTTTTTTCATTAACTGTTAGTCAAAAACTATGAAAACTAATCCTCATCCCCACTGAAACTAGGATCTTGCTAAATTCTAACCGCAAAGCGTGACCCCGAATAGGAGAGAATGCATCACAGTGAGAATATTTCCTTAAAGGGGGCATGGGCTCCTAATTTAGTACAAATAAAACAATTTCAATGCGTTCTTCCGCAGCCAAATCCATCGTTTCGTGTTAGTATGACGGGGCTCCTCTCCAAAAATTTTAATGCCCGTTCTTACTCCCATCGACGTTAATTCCGAATAAAAGTGAAAGTTTATGTCACTCGGGTGGAGAGCCCACGTCCATCCGGTTTAAAAGTGCACGCGGGTGGATGGAACGCCTGAGGATAAAAACGTGGGGGATGGGATGAGAGTGGCCGTAGACGACTGTCGAGGCGAGAGTTATCGGTTTGTTGGCTGTAATGGGGTTATCGCGGAACTGGATAGAAGCTCGTGGTGGGGTTGAAGAGGAGAGATAGAGGGAAAAGTAGACTGGAAGACGATGGGAAGAAAAGAATGAGTAAGCGGATGTAACCGAGGGAACGTTGGGAGAATGAAGAAAAGTCATAGAAGGGAAGGAGAGATTGGTGACGATGTTGCTCAGGAGGTTTGAAGTCGATTCTGGGGGTTGTGGGATAAAGGGAATGGAGGAAGGGAAGGAATTGAGGGTTAAAAAGGATCAAGGTCGACATTCGATCTGAACGAGAGAGTCTTGAGTACTTCTGAAGGGGAATGGAAAGGTTTTTAATGTCGTGGATTGAAGGGTGTGATGGGATAGGTGCGGCCGGTTATGGCCCGAAGTAGGGAAAGTGGTTGCTGTTGAGGGCGAGGGTGAAACGGAGCGAGGATCTGTATAGAGAGAAGCATTTCCACACAAGGAGTGGGTGGAAGAGTTAAACTATTATAGAGGAGGTTGAACGAATGAGATGCATCAGAACTGCGGCGATGTCACGACGCGCTTCTTAATAATCGTTTCCTTCGAAAGGAGTTAATTTTGTTTGAAAACCGTTTTACAGGGGATCCTATCATTACCATCGGAAGAATGCATCCAAACATTACCATCGGAAGAATTCATCCTCGGAAGAATACAGAAGAATACAATCGGAAGAATACAGAATACATGAGGTCAGAGATTAGTGTGATTTTGGTGATTTTTTCTCGGAAATTATTTATTAAAATACATAAGTAAAGTAGAATGATAAGTAGAATTTTTGTCAATTCATAGAGCTATTGTTAGAGTGACTAAAGTTAAGGCAAACGAGTAAAACAAAACGCGGAAATGCTCAATTATTCCTATATCCAAAATGTGCGCCGATTATCCGATCTGATATACTCTAATCTGATATACACTAATGCGTCAAGCAAACAGCAAAAATACGTACTGCAACTTTAGTAAATGGCAATGATAGCTTTTATGCCTGAATTATTTCTGTTTACATCGCAATAAACAAAAATCGATACTTTATGTTTTGGTCCATTTATATTTGAACTTTTATCTGTGTTCGGTATTGTCATGAGTAAAAGAAGAAATTACTGTTTATCATTAAGACCAGATGCTAATAATTACGGAGAAAGCAACAGTTAGATTTCAGAGCAATATCTCTAATTTTGGTAAAACTAGGCTGAATAACTATCCTGCCAGTTACTTTAGTCTGCGTATCTATAACGTCATTAGTAACAGTGAAGCTCTTTCTTCATAAGCCTGGAATATTTTGCCTTCGAAAAGAAAGGACACCTCATGTGAATGAAAAATGTAGCAAATTAAAATTATTGAACTACTTGTTCAAATCTCAAAAAATGAAAAAAACCTTGATAATTTAGGTAACTGTTCAGCTCAATTCCTTTCATGGAATCATAATTTGAGAACTCTTATTATGAAGTGAAGTTGATGAACCCTAAAACAGTAAGTAGACCAATGAAATGTGACGCAAAAATTAAGTAAAAAATCTTTCAATTGAGTCCAGAGGAAGATTAAATTTAAACGCGAGAATGAACATTGGTGTAAAAACTAATATCATTTACCTCATACTTGTACCTATCAAGATTCCTTTATTGATTTTCCATTTTCTTTATCCTATCTTTCATTCCGTTGAAATCGCTTTACGAATTAACGCTCCATTGCTTCGCACACGGGTGAATAGCGAGGAATTACGCTTTCCTGAAATTAGAAATGGGTGAAATGGGTCATTTGTCAAAATTTGCCTCCAAGGCAGGCCCCGGTCCACACAGGACTTACCGGAGCTTACAAGGGTAGCGGAGGGTGAAAAGAAACGGGAATATTTGTGCACTCCACCGTTTATTGAGCTATTCCTAAATTATTCACTCATTCCGTTTCAACGTTTTTATCCCCCCCCCCTGCAACCCTCCATCCTCTCCCCTTCATTTCACACTCTACTTAAAGAAAGCACACTTCTCTCCTGCTAAAAAAAATATGGAGAGACAGCAGTTGGGAAAACGGGGAGGGACATGGAGGTAGGGGGCAAAAGAGAAGGTAGGGAGGATCCTCTTCTTCACCTTCCCAAGTATTGTCTCCGAGTGAGAGATGAGGACTCAGTCCCCTCCGCCGAAGGTCGGTATTCAAATAAAAAGAAACTCGGATGAAAAATCGTTTCCCTCCGCGAGTTTCATTCCTCCTGTTTTTCTTTTTCTTCCCCCTCTCCTCCTTCTTCCACACTTCTCCCCTTTTAATCCGTTTTTGCGGGGTGGAATATGCTCTTTGAACGGGTCGTCATTGGCGGAAAAGTTTCAGGAACCCGAATAGAATCGAGCGAGACGTGGAAGTTTACATACTTTTGAGAGGTGCGCCCTCCGGAAGGGGGATGTGAAATGAGGAGCGGGACCCACCGTTCTCTCCTTGCCGTCTGCGGGAAGTAGAATTAACGCGGAAACAGTGTGTGTGTGAGAGAGAGAGAGAGACATACGGTGGGCTCCCACAAACGAGTAGAACTTGGGGAGGAGGGGAAGGTAGGAAGTTCTCACGCGGTAATGAGACTTCAGAAGGGATATTAAACACCGTGTTTGATTTCTAACGGAGTGAGAAAAGAGAAGAGCTCGCGTTTTCATTTATAATGGGCAGCGTCAAAAGTAGCGGTAAAGCCGCGGGCAGAGTGAAAAGACGCTGAAAGGATGATTTTCTTGGTTTGAATTAGGTTGAAGTTATCACATTAATGGTGAATGTGAGTATTATGATGAAATGGGACATGTGTTGAGATGATAAAAGAACTATTTCATCAACAGCGTTTTATCTTCAAATTGAAATCATATGAGCTACTCACGCAATCATTTTTGTTTTGGGTATGGAGGGTTATCTTTTGGCGAATATTTTTTTTTACTTTAGTGCGGATAATTTGTTTAATAATTTTCATGATCGTTTTCGGTGATGTTAGATGAAAAAAATCGTCTGATGATATGTGGAATGCCCAGTTTTGGACTTCTCGCATCTTCTGTTAAAGTAGATCTTAGTCCCTTAAAATTTTTAATCATTGTTTTCCATTATTATAGGACACTACTACATGCATAAGCGTACCAAGATTGCTCCAGCATTTAAATTTTTCTAAAGGGTTCTTAATTACTCTCGTTTAATTATTAAGGCATAATCCACAATACTAAATTTACTTCACGATCGGATTTTATTGTACAATAAAGTTAATACAGTTCCCTAAAAATTAACCATCCGAATTCCCAAAAGAGACTGAAATTACCAATTACTTTAAAAGTCCTATATTTAGGTCATCAGTATATAGTGATGCATCTTTATGAAGCTCCGTTCAAAGTGCACGTTCAAACAAGACAGAGTGATAAAACCTCGCGTGATCGGGGATAGCTTAGGAGGCGTCCCTTATTCATCTTGCGTCATAAATATGGCTTCGGGACCATTAATTAGCGGGTCGCCGGGAGCGTCGCATCATATCAAGACAGCAAAGGACACTTGCCGTACATACACGATATTGATCGCAAATATAAATTTATTTACCTCGGGGGTGTGAGACCGTGGGAGGCGGGGGAAAGATATGCCTTCGAGCCCCGTATCCTGTCACACCGACATTGCCGGGAGGCATCCCCGCTCGCGTCCATGCATATCCACCGATCCAATCGCCCTTTGAGTAGTTACCCTTCACGTTGCCCGGAGTGATTGGCTCCGAGGCGCATGTGGTACCACTGCTATGGATTTAAGGACGATACGGTGACTTAAGCATCGAGAGACGGTTCCCTCCAGAATCCACGCTCGAGGTGCATAGATGGTGTCAAGTGTTGGAGGGGTATGGAGGAGGACCACCTGACTGAGACGGGGCACCCTACTAGCAAAGATGTGGCAGTAAATGATCGAGGCCGCTAATGTCCTCCTCCGCTCCCTCCACCCCGTACGCTGTTGATCAAAGGAATCTCGAGGCATTCAAGGAAGCAAAGCGAGTTACACTCGAGCATGATCTTCAGAAGATCCAGACAATACCACACAACTTTCTCTAACCACTGCTGAATTAACTCTCTCTCGCTAATTAAGTTGACCAAAACGAAAAAAGAAATTTAATTCCTACTTTAACTCCAAAATATGTTGTGAGCAAAACATTTATAGCCTGCGGCCTCATTAATGAGGTAAGGAAATCACGCAAAAACTATGTTTGTAGTTCGATTAAAATCTAGCATAGTCATTACTACTACGGTTGATATTGGCACCATGGAATCGCCTAAAAAACATTTCGCGTGATCTCTAAACGTAAGTTTCTCCGTCCATAAGTTGTTTTGGGAGTGCAATATGGCCCACGAAAATTAATATTCCTGGTATGGTTCTGTTTGTTATCTAAACGATAACTCCTGTAATTAAATGTGATTAAATATAAATTTTGACACGAGGAAACGGAAAATGTGTTCCTATAATCCTGATATATGTCATCACTGGTGAATCACAACTGTGCCATAGGGTACTTACTAGCTACGAAACGGCTGTGACCAATAGTTCAGGTTACGATGCCAGGCACTACACTGCGATGCGGAAGCCAACACCTTAATCTCGATCATACAGTCTATTTTTTTACAATTATATGATGTATTGCTATCGTTCAAATATTCCCGAGGTACAGTAATCCCCCGATCATATACCAATATGACAGCAGCCATAAAAGGAGCATCTACAAAAGTCGGTTAATCTTAGGTCATGAAACAACGAAGTGAGACCATTAGTACTGAGAGGGAACTGAAGGAACCAAATTCCTGCCGTATTTTAAATTTGCAAATTCCCGTAATCAAAAGGATAAACCTCAGAATAGAGAATGTTTAAATGCATTGCTCTACACTTAAATGCAATTTCTTCTACTCTTTTCCGATAAATAAACAAACCCGTGGAATGAAATATCCCCAACCAACCTCTTACTTTGATGAAGTGTTTTTAAATTACGGAGGATATGAGGAAACGGTTTATAGTTTGTTCAGTATTTCTAATGAGACATAGTAAGCTGTGCATATTTTTTTACAATTTTCCCTAGAGAAGCTTTGCCCATAAAGTCCAGAGGTTAAAAAAATGCTTTTGTTACCTGCCTGCATTGGCCCTAACCTCTTTTCCAAGAGTACAAATAATCTCTCCTAATAAAATACTTCTCGGAGAGTAATGTGCAAATTTCTTCTCCAGAATACTCTCTTATTTGAACCAAGTGCAATGAGAGACTGGTCTTAAAATGTGTCCATCAAAAATTTACCTTAACCAGTTGAATACCAATAATAAAGTAATATAACAATAACAATGATACCTCATAAAATCAACTCATCGTGTCTGTTTGATATTGAACTGATACAAATTGTCCACTGAGCATATTGTGCGTATACTATATTCGTCGTGGAGTGGTCACCGCCTCCCTCTTCTGAATACGGTACATTTATTAATGGCAAATTTGTTACATATACACGCAGTAATCTACCTCTTTAGTGGAGATTTAAGTTGGATTTAAGTAAGTTAAGATAAAACAGTAGCATTTCCTTTTAATAACTGACGATACGATTCAATATAAACAGAATAGTAGTGGTTAACAATACGTTCGTTTCAGTTCGTTGATCCTCCATTGATAAAGACCGGAAAACTCCGTCTTCTAAAACATGATTGAAGAGTTTATTTATTCACGGCCTGGAATGCTTATTTGAATGCTATTAATTCGGTATAACAATCTTCGTAAAACCAATTTATGAATATAAGACTGAAATTAAACTATACCTGCATAGTTGTGGCAACATCCATTTTTCTGCTCGTCATTTTTCGACAATACGTTTTGATTCAAACCGAAAATACTGGGGGTAGCCAACATTTGAAACCGACCATGATACAATTAACTACATTGGAATGTTCTCAATATTTGAGAATTTAATTGCGATGAGAATTTATAAAAGGGTGTGGCTTTAGGTCAGAGTTATGGCAATATAAACTTATCTGAGCAATAACGAACCAAGTCTCATGTGTTTTCACTGACGTCAGTTTACGATTTTCTATTTGTTCGCACGCTTAAGTTAAATTTCTGTGTTCCTTATTTTATTTAAGTCCTTCGAAATATTGAAACAACAAATTATCAAATTTTGTTTTAAACTTTTTTTTGTTTTTAACAATTCAAAAAAATAAGTATTACCAAAATTAAGAGTCGACAGTCCCACAGGTAAAGTGTTACATATTTTTTTGAACCATTTTCATATTTTCCTGAACATAAGATTTTTCGGAGAAAACATTAAATTTTATATTTTGAATTAATTTACGACTTAATTCTTCTGAGAAGCGTTTTCAGGCTTGTTTGTATGGTAAGAGTTATTTGATAGTCATTAAAGAAATAGGAGATGAAAGGTTTATGGATTCAAGCTGAATTTCGTGGAAGTTGTATGTATCCATTATAACAGAAAGAATAACATGCCTTTGCATAAAAAATATTTTTATCATTTTTATAAAGGGTCTTATTTTGACATGGCATCATTCGTACCTACATCGTGTCGTATCTGGATGAAAACGTTGTAACTTATGTTAAAATTATGTAGGAAAATAGGTTGTTGCTTCTTAAATGAACGAGAAAATGTGACTGTAATGTTTATGCGGTTGAAGTCATTCTAATTTCGATGTCGAAAAAAATGTCTTTCTTTTAAACTAAATAAAATAAAATTTTCTCTAGGGATTTTTCTAATTTACTGAAATTAGACAAAATTATAGGAGTGGAAATGGATAGAGAAGGTGAAATGGACCGAAAGGAAAACAAATGAGGAAAAATCTAGTACGGTGGGAGAGAAGAGGGGTTTTTTGGGAGAAATCTTAAGGAAGCAGGAAAAGTGGATGAATGGTGTATTGATCGGTAGTGGGATTTTGAAGACTTTAATAGAGGGGAGAATGTTAGGCAAACAAGGAAAGTGCAGGGATAGGATGGTGATGTTGGACGGGATGAAAGGAGGAAGGAAGTGCACTGAGATGTTTGACATCGGTCAAAAGGAGTTAGCCCATTAGGGAAAACAAATTAGGAGTAGCGTAGTTCGAGTACCTTGGGTAAGGAAAAAGAAATACCAAATTAAATTGGCCATTTAGGCGATGATGATGCGGCAGAGGCGAACCCACTCTAGGTGGAAAAACCAAATCACTTCTCATGTAAGTATAAAAATGAGCTGAAAAAGTAATGAGGTAATCGAATTATAGGACCGAGATGTATTTTCCCTCCTGCCGTGATTTTGAAGGGGAAAGTAAAACTCCAATGGAAAGTATCGATGATAAAACCGTTGACCAACTTAAGCAAGAAATGTAAAAGAATTAAGGCTGAACATACATGCATGATTTGAAATAGTATTCAAGGATAGAACGGGTTGTAGAACAATGAGACTATTGGATGGACCCATCTAAATTGACTTTTTCGATGCGTGTTGACCAAAACTGCCTAATCAAATATTAGCCTCTGAAGAAATTCTTCTGCTAACTTATATTTTCATAAAACTATTCATTAAGAACATTTTCAGCTACAAAAACAAAGGTTTAGCCTTCTAAAATTTAGTGAAGTAGAGATCCCTCATTAGAAAGAAATACTAATGAAAAAAAACTCGTAGACAGTAGTGAAAATATTAGCAACGAACAGTTGGAGTTGGGACAACGGACAGCAACAGACCGACCTGGAGAAGTATAAAAAACTAATTGCCAGGAAAACTTTCTAATATCAATTAAATTTTTCGAAACAAAACGAACATAATATGTTTGAATCTTGTGGCGAATCCCGGAAGGTTAATTTAGATGTAAGGGAACCTACTTTAAGGTTAGAACGTACTTAAGCTTATCTCTTGGAGAATTCGGAGCCATCGTTCCTGGAATTTGTTGTTGTAAGAGAAACGTTTCGACCGAATTTTGTGGAAAATTGAAATGTTTGTTTTATGATCGTTTACTCATCGTAGTAGATTGTAGATGATAAAGGCATTGCAAGTGAAAATTTTTTACTTTTGCTGCTATGATTGAAAAATACCACCGGTAAAAAATGTTTTTCGTGTTTGCCACGAGTTATGTAATCAAAGGGTAGACTTACCTGTTAAAACTGCCAGAGCGAAGAGAACATGTGTTACTGGGAGACTAAATAAACATTTACCTACAAGGAGGACGGCTTTTTCCATAATTTCCAGATATTAATTAATCAATAGTTGTTGATAAAACTTGAGACGGAAAGTTAAACATAAGTTTTGCACAAAACGTTATTTATAACGAATTTGAGAGTTATTGAGATGCTGGCCAGATGAGTAATTCATTGAATAATTATTCTTTGAGCATTCCAATGAAGTTAGGCGTATTTTTTTGTGTTTCTACTTCACAGGGAGTGATGTGTACGCTACAAAAATGCAAAGTGAAATGCAAATTGAGCGAGAATTCAGAAACTTCCCGTACAAAAACATCGTTTTTAGGTGGATTAAAAATAGCGCATGTTCCTTTTAATTGTTATTCTCACGTGAAAAATTTTAATCTTTGTTGTAGAATATGAAAAAAGAACTCTTTTAAGGATTTGAATGTATCGCCTTGCATTTATTTTATACTACCTTTAATTCATTTCCCACTTTCCTTAATTCTTTTCATTTTTTTATCACTGCCTTTAGGTTCTAAACATACCCTATTAACCATGCATTCCATTTTCATGTTCTATGATTGCATCTAGATTGCAGAACTAAATGGTGTTCCAAATGGGGATTGTCATTAAATCTTCATAAATGTTCGATGGAAAATTTCGTTGAAAGATCAACTGGATTTGTTTACAAATTAGCTGGAGTTGACCTAGAAGTATTTGAAACAGTAAAATACCTAGGTGTTACATTCACTAAAGGCTTAACTTTGAAGACCCTAATACGTGAGATCTGCGGGCAAGCATATAAAAAATTGCGATTTATTAAATGCATTGTCGGCAGAAGTGACTCCAAGGTCAAGGAACGTTGTTACCACGCTCTTGTAAGACCTGATTTAGAATGTGCATGTAGCGTATGGGATCCGAGTGAAAAAGGCCTCATTCGGGAAATTGAGAAGGTTGAAGGCCAGGCAACCTGTTTCGTAAAAACCTGTTACGATAAAACAAAAAGCGTCACTGCAATGCTTTTGGAGTTGGGGTGGGAATGATTCGAAGAAATACGATTCAATGCTAGGTTGAACTTACTAAATAAATTCAGACCCGCATGTTTCAGCTCCATGGTCATGCAAATTATTCGCATTCTAACATACTCGTACATTGGTCGCTTGTATCATGTATATAAAATTCGGGAAAAAGACGCCAGAACTAGGAGAGACGCAAGGTTTCCTTCCCACGGACCATACGGGATAGCAACTGTAGGGTTATAGATAGCGAAAATTCCACTTATCACCCTCAGCGTCTAAGGAATAATTAGTTCTACTCAATTTCATAAACTTTCATTAACCTCGTGTGCTTTGTTGTCAATTTCCTTTCTTTCCGCATGGCCTCATTAGAATGCCTTTGAAGAATGTAGTGCTCTTTACAGTATTACCTGCTCTGCCTTTTCTATTTTTAAGTTTTCCCTTCCATCCTTCGTCTCTCTTCATGGGAGCACCCTCCCTCTACCTGCAGCGTTGGGTCACATTCCATACCTATGTCCTTGGGGAGGAGACCGTTGTATGTTTGGATGCCCATGTGGTAGAGGAATTTTGTGTTGATTTTGCATGTGGTTTTGTTTCTGATAACGGGTGGTGACCTAACACTCCCTGCCATGCGTCATTGCGGCGGATTGCGGTGTGTTGTTTAGATGTTGATGTAGATGATGAAATGAACTGTTCCAATCCTTATTGACGCTGTATAATTGCATTCCCTACTATCCTTTCCTCTTGTGTATCCCGGTCCAATCTCCTTTGGTGGGTGAAATAGCTCCTTAACGCCATATCCTGGCCGAAGAATCGGGGAAGTTGTTTGCATAAATCTCCCTCCCTCCGTAGATTTCAGTGTAATGTAAGTTTCCTCGATAGCTCAAGGGGTTAAGAGCATCAGCCCGGCATGACGAAGTTTCTTGGTTCCACTCTCGCTCAATGAAACTAAGTGTACGTATGCAAAACAAATGCAAATATTATTCAGAGTTTGTCATGATTTTATTTTTTCCGTATTTTAATTGTTTTGACTACGGCAGATAGGTTAAATTGGTATGATTGACAGTTAATTTCTCCTTAATTCATTTTCTGGTACCGCCTGTCGATAAAATTCCGGGCAAAAATTATTTACTCTTGTGTCAGTATTTTTAAGTCCGGCTAAAATAAACAGAAACTAATGTTTCTGTTTATTTTAGATTTAATGTAAGTGAAATAAACGAAAAAGAGGAGAGAAACGTTCACGCTACCTTCGAAACGCTTAAGGAAAATTTGACGAATTGGAAACTAAGAGCTACGAAATGATACGATATCCGTGATTCTATCGGTTAAAACTTTTAATTTGCCCTCAAAGAGAAAATCCTTATCGCATTTATTACTTTGTTATTAATTTCCCGTTTTTTGTATATATATCTGCTTATTGTATTTTTATAATTGCACAATGTAAGATGAACTATTTTGGTTCATTGTATCTATAGTTTAAATGTGATTGCCATGTAACAAATCGGGTCAGAGATCATTTTCAATATCATCTTTCTGAATATGCACTAGGCGTCAGTAATTGATTTTAAATCTCTAAATCATTAATTTTGTAAACGCTTATAAATATTAGAAGGAATGTATCAGTTTTAAACACTCCATGTACCTGACGAACGCATGAGCAGGAATAAATTGAGTGAGTGGGACATTTTGATTAAGGCACTTAATGTAGATTAGCCTGAATTTCGGAATAGTAATTGAAATTTTGCCCGCTAGTGTGATTCACAATTCCAAAAGAGATTGCCTTAAATCCGTCTGCGTTAGATTTAGTTAAGGTTGAACTATAACATTTTATTATCAAATCCTGTTAGAAATATCATGCATTAACACTTGAGTAATATGTATAGTAGATTTTATGACATACTATACTATACTATACATACTATAGTAGATTTTATGACATACTATATATGAATATAAAAATATACATTTTTATATTCATGTTAATTGCAATTTAACCTCTTCAGTGTTGAAAGAGGCAAATAATTCAACATATGTTTCAACAATACTCATATTTTTGATTAAAAATGAGCATTCATATCTCACTTTTCAGGATATATAAAGGTACGAATTAAACAAAATGATGTCAATTTTGACTCAATGCACCGCAATCAACGTTGCGATTAACGTCGTTATGGTGAAAAAAATCTTATAATTTCGAAGTAAACCATATTTTATAAACAAAGGAATTTTACATAAGTTCATATCATTTTAATCCATTGGTATATGTAATATGCTCATTGGATATTTTCCCCAATCGGTGTTAACGGCAGTAAAATTAATGGAAATGAACCCTGCCAGTTGGTGACTTTGAGTCACTACTCGCGTTCCTCTAGAAATTGATATTCCAGATCTATTTCTAATTCGTTCACAACTTTCACCAAAGACAAAACTTTTTTTGAAGAAATATTTTTACTCAAGACAACTTTATAAAAATAACAGTTCTGTCTTTAAGGTTCGGTAAAAAAAATAAGTAATGCCATCAATATCGTTTATCATTACACCAATTAAATTGTTCCATCACGTTCTTTTGTTTTCGTGAGGAGTAACCCTTGGATATTCTTCATATTTTGAGAAACGAATCACTTAAAACTTACCTACACTAATATGATATGAATTGCAGCGTTGCCTGTAAATTCTATGGTAGACGGAATGCGCGATTTTTATGAGCTCAGCGCAAGTTAATCCTACTCGATAACTTCACGAACGTAAAATTAAAAGGAATAAAACTCTAAAGAAAAAGACCAAAGTTAACTCATTGATTGTATATTATAATATATTCAACTTATTATTTCCCCCAAATAAATATGAATGTCCACTGAACTAAACAAAAGGATAAAAAATAGCACCACGAGCTGTGGTATTTTGTATCCTTTCGTTCGTTTTGTATCCCCGTTCGGCCGATGGAGGATATAGGAAGACGAAGAAGAGCTTTTTTGGTCCATATTTGTGTCTCTAAATAAGAGATACTAGAAAGAGTTAATCTTTCAAGGTATTCTTGAATGGTTAGTATCAATGAGGTTTACTCGAAAGTAGAATCCTATCAACGATGAAACCTCTACACCAGAAAACACATGCACTCGGTCTCAGGGACAGACTCGACCTTTGAGAAGGTGCCCGTTTAAAGTGCTTTCTATTATTCCTGAAATACCGTTTGACGCAATGCATAAAATCGTTAAAAACTTCGTGAAGACGGTTTCTTTACCGTTCAGGACACTAAGGATGGAGGACGATAGCGGATTAATTTGAGCCACTGGGGCAGGAGAGGTAATACGATGAAGAGGATCGGGGTACAAGTGTAGGTTCGAGGAATTGGTGAAATATGCCACTGAACGAATCTTAGACGTCAATAGATTCTAGTTTTATTCTTATAAGATATGCATTAGCAGAGAGAAAGGCCCTTTACTGCCGATGTCGGCGAGTGTTACCATAGTCATAGTTTTGTGAATGACAATATAAAAAAGATTACTGGTGTACGGCTTTGCATCATGTATTCACAAATCAGTGTTTATCTACACGTTTAAATTTTGTGAATAGCAACCTTCTCGTGTTTAGCAAAAATACCTATTCTCCGTAGTGTTCTGAATATGAATGAGCAGGCTTTTGCTTATTATGCCTTTTCGCTAAGATTTCTCTTCACTAGGAATTTGGGCGGGCTTCACGTCCACAAATATTTGATCAACAACTGTATGGATCTGCCGGTAGGTATTTATGGGTATCCGATCATTAGTATGGAGTTTCGGAAGTTTTACGTGCTCGTTTGAGTTGTTATTTAATCTTCGAAAGGAGGTGGCTTATTTGGTACGAAATTCAGGTTGGCGTAATATGGTAGACGTGCATACACACGAATTCTGAAAGCGGGAGCTAGTTGAAGTTGCAGAGAGATAAAAGTCTGTAATTGCCGCTTTATGCATGGGCAACTAAGTAAGTTGTTTGTGTTAAGGTAAGGCACTGACAAAAGTAGAGGTGATAATGTAGAACGTTGGTGGTTTACCAGTCCTTAATTTTATAGGCGATTCTCGAGTTTTGTTTCTCAAAGTTTTCCGTCCTCCCCCACTTATGACTCACAACTAAAATGTATCCAAGTTGCAAACTTCCATTGACTTCAAGCTCAGTACTACACTCTGAACTGCATTTGGATACACATTAAAAGGCATTCAGTTTGACCCTCTTTATTGAATATCTTCTTCCACACACATTCACCGTTTATCAATGAAAAAATTTGAGGAGAATCCAGCATATCTTTAAGAAGATCAGAAAAATGTTGGTGAAAAAATGTTAACTGCATATAGATTCTACGATGTTATCTGAATTTGAGAATAGTCAAAAAATGTATGTGTTTTCTAAAGGAAATAATACAAATTGTAATCAAATGTTGGTAATTAGGAAAGTATAGGTTAGAAAGAAAGAATGGAATATTCGTCAATATTTAGCTCTTTGAATTGCTATTGAGAATAATATTGATAACAGACGCCATTGGTGGCATTATTATGTGCAAATTGTTCGAATGACCAACGGAAAAAATGATCGGGGGTTAACTTATTTTAGAAGCATGAGATATCGTCCTCAGGTAGGTTGGATTTCTGAGAAGGGATTATTTGAATGTGAGGACCATATGATTCCGCGAAGTTATCTGCTGGTGCATTTGAAGGTTAACACGCTCATACTGTATCTAAAGCTATTCGAGTTGAATCGACAAGTTTACTTAGAATAAAGTTTCTTATTAACTTTCAAATATGTGCAGATACTTAAGGAAGATTTCATATCCACCTGTAACGCCAAAAACCAGTGCGAAATTTTTGTAATAATAAGGTAAAATAATTGATCTGAAAAATACACTGATGTAAACCTAATGTTTTCTTTATCAAAATGGGTGAATGCAGAGAAATGCATGCATAAAGCCTTCCCCGGATCATGGTATTTATTCTTTACATCCTCTCAAAAATGTCGATAGCAAATTTTTTTATTGATATATCGGTAATTGGAAAAATTAGGAAATTATAAGGAAAATAATAGGGGGATATATTTTAATGTAATTTCTTCAACTTCTATTTCCTCGAACTTGATTCGGTTTTTTAAAACCTCCTATGAGTCATTATAAATTTCGTCAATCTTTTTCAATTTAATTCATGTAAATGCGTTGATTTTTGGATAGATCACATAATACCTACTACAGAATAAAATTCGTTATTTATATCGAAATTAATATCGATATTGTTTTCTCTTCATAATTGTCGTAAAGTTAAATTAATATTCAGGATTTCGAATTTAATCATTAACTATCTCATGTATTTGTCAATTGAGAGCCATCTCTCTTCTTGAGTACATTTTTTTATTCCTTTAAGATTGTAGAGATCACTGTTTACATACAATGAGATTAACTTTAGGTTGAGCGAAGTATTGCAATGAGTCACTGGAACGTTGCTTTTGTAACAGTAGAAGCCATGTAAATACACCATTCGTTTCACAGATGAATAAACACTGTGGACTAGGTAGCATACATGCTCCCTTGGTATCCCAGCATGCATTTCCGTATTATAATGTAGAAAAGGTATTACGACAACGATTACGCTAAGGCTTACAGCGGGTTTTAGGATTTTTGTAAATAGTTTTAAATTCTATAAAAAAATGCTCTCGATAGAGTGTCCGTTCTACGATAATGCGGTGTCACAATCACACATCACAGATAATCTAACAGATAGCCCAATATGATTCATAATAATAAAAATGAAATCACCCTCTAAATACAATGAACGATCAAAATGCCTATTTGAGATCATGGAATCTTTTTAAAAATTATCTAAAAGGTGTGCGAAGGGCGCTATTCGAAATTGGTTTCGAGAACTTCCTTACGAACAATAGTTGATTTTCATTTAATGCTTCAGTCCTTCCATTCTCATTTGCCTCGCCATTTCTTATTTCCTCATAACCCGGCTCCCAGCTCATCACGAGGAAGATGGAATTAAAGTGTAGTGATGAGAATTCAGCTGGAAGGGTGTTTCATTTGAGCAACCGAACCCCCAAGAGAGTTCCAAACGAGTTTCAATCCCCTTGCGGGGAAAACACTACTTCGCTTCGTCGATAAAACTTCGATAAAGTGAGAGGGTAAATGAGTGAATTTGATTAGGTCTACGAACTTTTAAACACTTTATTAATTGAAATGCTTGCATGGTGAGAAGAGCTGTAGTAGAGATGATGAACTCGGAGAGAAATATTGGATATTTTTAAAATGATGCTCTTTACCTTTTTTAACTAAGTAAACATTAGTGTTAATCCTAAATTGAAATGGCATTCTGCATACCATAGTTCAGCTTAACATTTTTTCGTCCACAGTACAATATATTGAAATAATCAGTCGATTTGGAAATTGTATTGTCTCTTACTATTTTATATCAATAACTATAAGTAATATTAGTTTTAGCAATTAATATATACATTTGAGCCTGAATTATAAATATATAACAGTGGTTAACACAATTATGCGGCAGGTTATTTGATATTATCTCGGTAAAAACTATTGATGTCATAGATATAATGTTAGTAGGGAAATAGGCAAGTTTTTATTTAATGCAAATCCAGCTGAATGTCTCATACACACCGATGTTTACACAGAGTTATGCTGGTGAAATTTGAACTTACTGAGCATATGGTTAGGAAATAGATGAACTATTGGCTTTCTCAATATTTTAACCATATGCTAAGAAAGTAGCATGTCCTGCAAATGTTAATTCACTTATGATTTTCGTGAAAAGTACTTGTAGTTGAGACCCATCTCTTTGAACTCACTAGGATTAAGAATTATTCTCGGAAAAGCGACCGTTACTGTGTTATTTAGAGGAATAACAAAATTGCTGTGGACTTATAGCATTGCAATATCATTGTGTAAATTAAAACAAAACCATTTTAAAATAAATAAATTGTCAGCCATGATAACAGATCTTGAAACTGACGGAATTTTAGGAATTATTGGTAGGTTTAATGAAAATACAGATTTAATTTTGCAATTGCAATTGTGGCAGTGATAAAAATAAATCATTGTCAAAAAAGTCTAACCGAGTAACTCTGTTCATTGTTATAACATTGAAACTTGGCAATACTTACTTTCAAAAGAATTGCATTCATTATTCTGATTAAAAGTAGGTTATCTGGATTATATAATGTATAGCTGGTACGAGATTAACAACTTCTATTCCAATAAGTGAACCTGTCCCGGATTACGTTTTTAATTTTTTCGCTGCGGCGGAAAATCTGAGAAAAATACTTTCAAGAAATTTCCAAATATTAATTATTTTCTCTTGGGTTATTATCCAATCGGTAATATTGAACATCTGAAAATATTGAGACCATAATAACGGGCATATAATTGACGGTAAACCGACTCCGACTCTGATTATAGCGATAGTATGTTTTCTTAGATACAGCTGACATTTTCAGGCTTTGTTGAATTGGAAGGAAAGACGTTTATATCCCCAAATCAGTGATTGCTCGTATTCTGAAAATATCCTTTTGGCATATTATATGTTATTCCTAATTCTAATTGTGAATGGAAATCATTGTGTGTTCAAATCAGATATTCTCCTTCGGTTCTTAGAATACATTTATGAGTAAAAACTGGAGTGATAATTTGTTATTTTTTTACAATCTCTCCTATATTATTTTAAAGCGATAATAAAAGGGAATTTCCGAGAATATTCTATAAAGAGCACAATTTTGGGCATATTCAGTCAAATGAAGAAAACAAATTCTTCTATTATTCAAAAATTTCAGATGAACGTCATATTTGGAAGATGAATGAGTAAAACCTGGTGCTTTGAATACCTCGTCATGAAAAGTCAAAATCACAAACTGTGGAACATCGAAGTGGATTTCACGGTATTGTTTATTTATTTGTTCAATTGATCATTTTGAAGGGAATGACGGGAGGCAAGATGAAAGTTAGAGCGTGAATGGAATTCCTTGTGGCATGCAGCCTCTCTTTCCACGTCCCAGTCGCCTCAAGGCAAATTCGATGGAGTATTTGACAAGCGGGCGGATGAAAGGGAAACAGTACCTGGTTAAAAAAAAAAGCTATACACGAAAGACAAAGGCTGTGTGTAATGAAAAAAAACACCAGGAGCACTGCAAAGCTCGAAGAGAAAGTCTGAAATTGGAATTCCGGAAAACTGATTGAGATGATGATGCTTTAAACGGAAGAGAAATGCAAAGGATTCGTAGAGCGAGGACAATAAAGTTCTGTTGTAATAGAGAACATGGAATGAAAACGAGCATTGGTTGTTTAGCGAAAACTAGGAACGTCTCAAAAAACTTCCAATACCTGAGAAAAAGGTCGAATAGGGATCAGATCTCTTGTAGTATTTTATGGTTCCAAAACACTCAAAATAAGAGATAACAGACATATAAAATACGCTAGCCCCCTCGTCAATAATAAGGTTCATATTTTTGAAAATTATTGTGTATATGATTTTCAGTTATTGGCTGCCACGTTTTAGCATATGGAAAAGTATCTATAAATCCGGAAATGCCAATATCTAGCCCAGCGATAAATAATGTTTTACGAGCGATGAATTTCGATTTAAAAATTCAAGAATTTACACCAGTTTGATTTTTAATTTTATCCGGTAATGCAAAATATTGCGATGATTAGTCTGTTCTAGTGATCCCATTGTGTTTAACGCATTTAAATTGACGTATCAGTAGTCACTTATACAAGATGGTCTAAAACATTTGGTATTTGGACACATTCGTCCAATTATATCCGATTGTCACTATAATTTTAATAATTTATACATCTCTAGTACCTCAACCTAAAATCACGCCACCCAAATTATATAGCTGTCCATGGTTATATAGTTTGGTAATTGCAGGTGTTCCAGGTTATAAGACCTGAGCAACAAACAGTGTATTCTAAAAGATTCTAAGCTAAATGTATTGATAATACTGAATCTAGATATTGAAATATCAAAGATTTTCTATTTTTTCTTTTGTGTATCATAATAGGAGTCCATTATGTTATGTAATCAGCTCCTTTAGCTTTGTGGCAAAGTTATTAAAACTGCGTAAGGAAATTGGGATTGGAATGATTCCATTATAATAGACAAAAGATTTTCCAAGAACTTTGTGCATAATGGGGCGGGAGGAATAAAATTTAGCTCTTTCTTGCGATTATCATTTCCAGTTTTAATTTCTTTAAGATCCAAATTACTCGCTTAAATCTCATCGAGTGGTCGATCGGGGTGAATTTTAATATTCA
The DNA here is from genome assembly GCA_037158775.1 of Hetaerina titia. Lineage (NCBI taxonomy): Eukaryota > Metazoa > Arthropoda > Insecta > Odonata > Calopterygidae > Hetaerina > Hetaerina titia. The sequence goes on along the minus strand of CM073768.1, from coordinate 90,375,374 downwards.
ATTTTATCCTATTTTTAAGGTCCTGTACGTAGAATTTCTTAAAACATACTGAAGTGAAATATTGGCTAAATTCTCAATGAAAAGGTGCAAATAATTTTCCATGCAGAAATTTAGTATTATCTAAATTATAAGTACTTTTTGAATTGCTTCTTATTTAGAGTAAAAATTGACGGTTTAGGAGGAAAAATAACTAATTTTCGGAAAATTCTCAGTGACGATTCAATATCTCGAACTTTCTGATAAAAGGGAATACATTCACGTCTACAAGTCAGGTACACGAGCTACCCCAAAAACGTGCAATTCTTGTGATTGCACTCAACATTAAAAAGAGGTATTTGTTATTATATAATTCTTGAAATCATCTTACTTTAATATTTTCCGACATGCTTTTAGGTAATTCACTTCAGGTGACTGATAACTCTGACTTAACTGGTGGAATAAGCAATGACTTTACTGTCGAAGGTGAATTTCATATTTTACTGAAAAATTGTTTCCCTAAACGTTATTTCCTTTCTCATCCTTAAGATCATTCCCCACTTAACCTTAAAATATAATTAGGCGGTCAGTTTTGGTCCAGGAAATTCCGGGAATAAGGAAAAAATAGAAGAAAAACTGATAGAAAAAAGAGCAGGTGGCTCAACTGAAACTGTAGATTGAGGAGCGGAAAGAAGGAAGAAGCAAGATCAAGAAGATCGTGGAAAAGAATCGAGGCATACGGGGAGGTGAGACGATAAAAGGTGTGAGAGTAGTGTTGCTATGGGAATGGGGTGGAGGCATAACGGAGATGGGTTCCAGGGGAAGATATGGTGCAAGACGAAGGAAATGGAATTCATGAAGCTTTTTCGGGGAATGAGAAGAGGAGGAGACCCTAGGGGTTTGATCACAACAAGGTGAGGCTAGGACGAGCTGGAGGGAAGGTTGAACACGTGGCATTCATGGTCCCATGAGTCTCAGCTGTTACATTTTGGGGGTGACTTCTCGGATAGTGTTCCTACTTAAAATAAAACCTGTTTGTGTTTGTGGGCGCGTGTTGTTCAAGTAGAGCTGCTGCGTTCAAATGTAATGTCAAGTTTAGAACGTTTATTATATATTATAAGTTCCAATAATTAATGCGAGAGAAAGTTAGGCGCTTTAGATAGGCGTGCCAATTTTGCTATTTTCCCCAGGGTAAATACCGATTGTCTCAGTGGTAGTCCAATGTCCATTGTTAAAGAGAGTTGCGGAGAGAGATTTAGCGGTATTAAGGCATTTGAATTTGAATCAGTCATCGCCTGTCTTTGAGAGCACGTGATATTGGGTGTTTTGAGTGTTTCATTGACATTTTCCGCTCCAAAAGTCAAACCTTAGCCCACATCTGCAACCGGCACGTTAAGGCGTAAATGACCACCTTTTTTAACTCACTCGACTCATATGTATGAGAGTTACTGATCGCGATCACCATCACAGATTACCAATCATATGATCAATCTTTAAAAGGGATTGCACCACTATCTGTTAATCACATGACTCCTACACTTCGTTTAATGCATCTTCAATCATTTGCTTATTTTTATTCATCCTTAACCTACCCTTTTTCGTATTTCCTTTCGTGACTGCTTCCATTAGAGCATTCAGTAAGCTATTGTTTCCCGAAATGCGTCAAATTAGATTCCCTCCCAATAAGTTCTCCCTTCTCTTACTCCTCTTCTACCTCAGTTACAGGAAATGTTTTAGTTTCGTCCTTCTTTTCACCGCATTTCCATCCATTAACATCGCTTCTAAAATTCTTTTCTGAATTGATTTGTTTTTCAATGAAGTGAATCTCATTTTAATTCTAATAGAAAATAAATCTCCATACTTCAAGTATATGAAACACTCTTACTAATCGCGCTTCGTCCAAGGGCACTCCTAGCATTTTCTCCTGAGGCCCGCGAATTTTCGAGGGATGGAAAGTCACCTCACCCACTTATCCGTCTCCTGACTAATGACTTCCAAATAGAGCTTCACCGTGAACTGTTTGTTCCATCTGCGAGGGTAATATAGCGGGTGAGCTAAGGATATACAAGTAAGTATTGTCGAAAGAGACATTGATTCTTTCTAACCCTCACGGTCTATCATTTCTAATCTGCGGATGAAAATTCTGAGAAAATTTACCTTGAAGGAAACTATTAATTGTCTAGAAACCCATTAAAACTAATGAGTATTTTTTTGGCTCTCTTTTAATTGTATGAAACCTCTTTCGCTAATGAAATCCTTTTTGAAAATTGAACATTTTTTTCCATTTCATTTTCCTTTGGCCACATTGTTTGAAATTGAAAAAAGAATGCCAATCAAGGAAAAAATCAATGAGAACTACACCGTAGGAGTGACCCAGAAAAAAGTAGACAGAATCCATATAAAATCGAAACGGCCTTTTATATATTACTGCAAGGTTTGCTTTGAAAATAATCAATAATGAGGAGGAAAAATGTTTTTCTCGGCTCTTTCAAGGTATTCATACTCAGAGAATAGTCCACTTAAACTCGTATTGAGCTGGAAGACGCTCAGGGTTCATGCATATTTCTTCTCGATGTCTATAACTGGAGAAGGTTATCAGCCCAACGACCTCATTATGTACTCGAAGTGACATTTATGGCACGAATTAGCCTATGGGATCTTAACTTTTGGTTAACCCCCATTGTAACAACTACTCTAAGCGACATCTTACTGGTGCGAGATTTCCTGAGGTAACTATTTCTTAAAGAAGTAATCTCCACAGTAAATTCATAATGCGAGGATTTTTCATTTAACTGTTATCCACAAATTACATTTTTCATTCTCATTTATTTTTTGGATAAATTTATTGTTAAATATTTTATCAGCCTATTGTGCTATGTGCATTGGTACATATTCCATTGATTTGACTCTAGTATTACGTCAACGGCAGCCATTGTTGAAACATACTCATTTCTCTTTCGACTACGATGAATGAAACGTGACGCTGCATGAAACTGTTGCTTTCGTCAGAATAACCCCTCAGTCTAGGCCAATGCGTTGCTACAAGAGGCCTATGGGGAGTCTTTTATCCCTTATAGCACAGCTAGAAGTTGGTATTGAATTTTTATAGTGGAGAAACTATCAATTTCAAAGGGAGTTGGTTGGACCCGGAGCTCCAGTCATTGCTCTTATGGAAGTAAATATCAACACCTCTGCTGACTTTGTAAGAGATTGTCGAAGAGCTTGAAAAACACTACTGCCATAGCAATCACAAAGGGCCACATTTCAAAGCAACAGGCGGGATACTACACCACCATAATGCTAAGCCGCACATAGTAATTATTGCAGAATATCTGGCGAAATTAAATGTGAGGTGTTTTTTCATTGTTCCTGAGGTCCAAACATAGACTATGTGGCTGTTTTATTTCCCATTGCGAAGGAATTTTTATAGGCAAAGCTTTTTTTTACCATCAGATGCAGGAAAAGATGAAATGATGATGTTTCAACTGACACCGACTCCAGCTGACGCAAACCTGGAGTCAAATCAATGAAACTTGTACTGCATATATGTAACATATTATACTAAAAGTTTTCCAAAAAATTTATTTATTTCAGATTAAATTATGCAAATAAAAAACTTATGACTACTCTTCATTGAGCATATCTTATTGATGCAGCATATCTTTTTGTCGCAAATTGCTTCTCGTTCAGCAGTTACACATTTACTTATCCTTAAAGAGAGTCCAGCCGCAGAGTTTATCTTTTGCCCTTGGAGAGAGTCAGTGCCGATTAAGCTACCAAGATCAAAGTCGGTCGGTTCCACTTTCCTTTCATTTCGAAGTGATGTTTTGGACTATAATGGAAGGTGTAAGCACCCGCCACAAAAAAGCGGAACAGAATGCTTGAGAAACTACAGGTTTTAATAAAAAAGCTGCAGAATTCTTCTTGTGAAATATGATCTTGTATAAGGACTTTCGAAAACTTTCAGCCATTCAAACAATAATGTAAAGCTTTGATGAAAATGAGAAAACTGGAAAGGATCAGTAGAGTTTTAACGCAGTCAATAGTGTAGGGGCTGAAGGTAGTTAATGATGGGGCTGGGAGAGGAATCCTGATATATCGTACAGATCTCCTCTCACCAAAAGTGAGCAATAAAAATTCTTTTACATTTGTTAAGGGATACAGAATGTGGTTTTTACATCTAAAAAATTAATATTGGCTTAATAGAACTTCTTACATAAGAAAGGTCACCACCCAGCTCTTCTATATGCTATTTTGAATATGTCGTTAAATTTCTTCTAATTTTTCGTAGTATAGAGTGTGGCAACATAACTTTCTTTTTTATAAAGCAAAACCCCTTTGAAAAAGGAAGTTGTTTAGCCGCACTCTGTATTTTATTATCTCCAATTCTGCCTTCACTTTAAAAAAATCATGCATTTAACATCGTCACAATCCTTTTCATAATATTGAAAGCCTTCTTTCTCTCCCTTCACTAGATTATCTTACTGGAGCTGCTTGGCTAGACAGACAAATTGTACATGTATAAGCAAACTCTAATGTTAACCAATCGCGCTAAAAATATGTGTGAATTGGCAGCTAGCTGAATGACATTGCTCAACGCTGGATCCATCAAGGATTGTAAAATTTTTGTTTTTTTTTGGCCCACCTTACTCTATGGTCTTTTTTTACATTTGCTTCTGAAAGGGTTGAGTAAATTTTCTGTCCAAAAAATTAAAATGTTTAGAAACCTTTACCAACTATTGAACAATATAGCTTACAGCTACTGTAAGCAACAACACTCCCTAGCAAATTTATTTTTAAATGTTGAGAATTTGAGTTCCCTATCCTTGTCCCATTTTCCAACTTATGAAGAAATTCAAACTTCTGCTCTCATTCGTAAACCAATTATAACATTTCCTCCTCTCGTTCCTTTCTTTTCCGTTAAGTAAGTTACTATGAATCTTCAGGGTCTTCATTATTTTTTAATTAAATGAAACTAAATATTCAAAAAATGTTTCAATACCAACACCGTTTCCATATTGTTTGTTTTATTATACTACAGTTCTTTCAGAATTAGAATAATGAACTTCATTTAAGGACACAATGTATTTTTCACAAAAATATATATTAGTCATATTTTATTACATTATACACATTTTTACAAAACTATTTCCACTTCAACAATGAATACTACAGACAAGTGGAAGTCTTAGAAATGGGGTCTCCTTTATCACTGCTCCTTGCTGACCTTTACATGAACAACTTTGAAAACATATTATTCAGCAGTGACTCAGGTTTTACAAAGAACATTGACAGTTTCGTTACGTAGAAGATATCTTTGCTATTTGAACAGGCACTGAAATAAAATTAGACAATTTTGTAAACACCTTAAATTCCCAATGCAAAAAAAAAATCATTTTCACGTGTGAGGAAAAACGTAAGGGGAAACTCGATTTTATAATTATCAACGTGTCGGAAAAGTTCGTAATCCGAAATTTTGATCTTCCTTGGCTAAGCTGAGCCTTTTTCTCTACTTATTCTTGGCAATAAGAGGTCTTGCATCCTTGGAAATAAGAGGTCTGTACAAAAATTTCCCGAACTTTTTTATTGCATAAAAATACTTCACTAACAAATAATTTGTCAGGGTCCCCTTCATAGTTGTCTCTTCTCCATTGTATACACTCATTCCAATAGTATTTCCACTATTTGAAACCGAGCGCTTACTATATTCCGGATTGCTCATTAGCTCCTCCCTCGAATTTTTCTCTATCCCTGGAACGGTTGCAAATCTTTTGCCTCTGGGCCAGATTTTTAGTTAAGGGAACACCACACGGGGCCAAGTCTGATAATTACGGTGGGTGCGGAAGCACAATGATCTTTTTTTTGGCTAAAAAATCACGAGCTCTGAGAGACGAATGAGCTGATGCGTTTTGTGGCGAAAAAAACCGCTCGCTGCTCCTCCAAATTTCGTGCCGTTTTCGTATGATTCTCCTTCTTATACGTTTCACAACCACCAGGTAGTATTCCGTGTTGACTGTCTGACCTTTATGTAGGTATTCGTCATATTCAAACCTTTTTGCATCGAAAAAACAGTCAACATCACCTTGAAATTTGAGCAAACTTGTCGAGCTTTTTTTGGGCAGGGGAATGTTTCACCAATCAATTATAACGATTAAGGTTTTGTTTCGATGTTGTATCCGTAAACCCATGACTTATAACCTTTTATGTTCCTGGAAAAGAAGGTTTTATCCTCTTCAGCTCGATTAAACAGTTCCTGACTGACTCGATTTTATTTCTGGTCTGTTGTTTTCAGGCAATGCACGAATTTGGCGGCCATTCGATGCATCCTAAATTTTTTATTCAAGATTTGATAGCACGAACCAATCCAGTTGCTACACTCTTCTACAAGTTTTGTGGCAGTCAAAAGTCGTTTTTCACGAACGAGATCGTTCACTTTCTCGATGTGGAGGTCATCAGTCGACGTTGATGATCTTCCGGAACGCTCGTCGTCTTCTACTGATTGCCGCCTCTTTTTGAACCGGATCAACCGCTCATAACAAGCAGTATATTTCATAGCATCCTCACCAATAGTCTTGATGAGCAACTCAAAAGTTTTCGTGAAGCATTTTGATATTTCGCAGAATTTCACAGAACAACGGTACTCTTTCAAAGAGTCCATCTCCGCAGATCCAATTTTTTACGAACTCCACGAGGTTCCCTTTACATAAACGGCCATAAATAATGAACAAAACAAGATATCAACAAAGTGATTGAAGTCGGTTATTCGGAAATTTTTCATGGACACAACGCCTTCAAGCAGATTTAAAATAACCAACTTTAGGCGCGCTATTCTAAACATTTGGAACCTTTTGAGCAGACTACGTAAAGTCATATCCTCACGCATCTCCTCCTCTATCTCAATTATTGGATTTAATTTCTTAGTTTCAAAATCTTCTCTACTTCAAGCTCATTGGGTTTTATTCGTTTTTTCTCTCTTTTGCCGCATTTTCTTCTAGATAATTAATATTTCATAATGACCAACATTGTCAAAAGTGAATAAAATAAACCGTGGCTAAATATCTCGGCAGTCATTTTACATATAATATCATGTCCTTGATGACTCGGAAAATATTACTGAAGTATCTTCTTCTTCCAGTAGTAAAATGTACTAATTAATTTTCAATACCTGCTATTTTCTCTCTGTTCATCGGCATTATGTTCCTACCACATTTTTTGAGAAATGATTACCTATTAGCTCTCCCTTTGGATTCGATTGTTTCAATCTCACCTCAATTATAGAAACCTCTTACCTTTTTTCCACAATTTATCAGGCATTTATCTTCCCCATGAGGCAAGCATATGGCGCACCATCCACGTTTTCAAGATTTTCTCTTGGTTACAATGGGCACATGTACGCCTCACCGCCTATGACAGAGATAGCTGTTTCAGCTATATGGGTGCTAACGCTGCTTCATCATTTTTCTACGTAGTTATAAAATTTTCCCCCAGTATATTTCCGTTTCAAGTTCCTAGGTGAGATATTCTTAGTTTATTTTACTCAAATATTCTATGTACATGTATATCAGAATTACATATAATTGGCTCAAATTATCTAAAATCATCTTCATTATTAGTATCCAGATGCAGAAATTTTCATTTACTGGATATATTGTCGACCAATGAGTAACAGTCGATTATCTACCAGAACAAATTAAGAAATTCTTTTGGTTAAGGAGACATTTTTCATGGCAATCATCATTTTTGCCCGAGTGGCTCGTCACAGAAGTGGTCGAAAAGTTCACGTTAGAATAAAGCGCTGAACTAATTTGTGTCCAATGTCCAATTCAGGGTGGACAAATATTTATGCACCCCCCTCTCCTTCTTTTTCCCTTTCTTTTATCCCGCCGAAATCTCTTTTTCTCACACGTTAGAATTTAGATTCGGAATAATTACTTAGCGGCCCCCAAAAAGAATTGAAACGGGAACTACAGATAAACATGCAATCAGAATTTATCCGTGCGTATTGTTTTTCATTTCCAAAGGAACCCACGCGTCCGGTAAAACGATAAGCGGCGGGGAAAACGTGGCCCGAAGGAAAGGAAAGGAAAAGAAGGGTCGATACAACGGAGGAGTGGTCGAGATGGGGAGGGGTCGAGGGGTAGAGAAAGTGGAGTAGTGAAGTAGGAAGAAGAAATGGGACGGGGAGAGAGTGGGTGAACGTCCATCGAGGAGGAAGAGTAGGTAGGTGCAGGATATTGCGGGGGTTTTGATGTTTGGGGTGGGATTGCCGGGAGGAGGTTGCGAGTGGGAGAGGAGTCGGAGACGTGAGGAGGGAGTTAAAAGGTTAAAAGTGTGGCGAACAATGCCTTATAGGAAGCTCTGGAAAGGGGCATATGGGGAGGGAAAGGAGGTCTCTTTCTTTTTCCCTTTTTTTAATATGAGTCGGAAGAGGATAAAGAATCAGTTTTTGGTCGGCCGGTGGTGACCTCTTTCGTCGTCCCCTTTCAGATCGCTCTGTATGTGATTCATAATTTTTGTTTTGTTTGCTCCCTCCCCTTGACTCCCATCGATGGTCACGCCACGTGAGTGCATAATGTCGCTATAGTCGCGAAGAAAGCTTTAACCTTGCCTTCGGTCAGTGTAATTACCCTAAGTCTCAGATGGTTAGTCTTCGCTTGGCTTCTGGTTCTCTCTCTAACACAATTACTATTCTGCAGGAATCCGCAGAACTCGATATTAGATGTTCCTGGGTAGTTGGGTGTCTTGATCTCTTAAGCGGAGATAATCTCTCGCGATTAGGGTTTTATCAGAACTTTTTTAAGTTAAACGGGTAATAGTGACGCTGTAACCACTTGAGAAGTCAAGTGGCATTACAAGTAATCCCCAAAACACAGTACAGTTTCTTCGAGAATTCACAATGTGATGAATATTCGGCAATTCGAGACTTTGGAGAACTGTTTACTGAGACTATTGCACGCTGCTGCTCTCATGCGAATTCTCTCATTTATTTTTTATTTCCTTAAATGTTCGAGCTGGTACGACATGGGCATACAAAAACTGTCACAGCCTTTACAAAAATGCATCGACCGAAATGGCGATTATGTAGAAAAATAGATAAGTGATCAATCTTTAAAATGATGTATATATCATAGAAAATAAATGTTTTCTTTCTATTTATAAAAAATTGGAGACCTTACTATTGGGGTTACCCTCGTAACTTAAATATATTGACTTTTGCGACATTGTTTTTTATTATTTTGCAATGATTTAGCATGTTGTTCGAAACCAGAAGAAATGGGCGTATCCTTATGTGATTGTTTAAATAAGGAATTTGGTTGGTTATTATTTATGATCATCTCTGTTTGTGTTTTTTGAAGCATATGTTTTTAAGCTGCAATGATGTTATCTGGTTCACTTGCCAAAATATTATAATAAATATATTTTTAGTAAAACTAAACTAATAAAAATATAGTAACATTTAATATGATATTGTTTTTAGGGGTATCATTTTCCATCGTCATTTCTCGTATGGTAACATAAATCTTTGAAGTAAAATGTAATAGCTTTCCCCTGTTGTTGTTCCGCTCACGCAGAAAAATATAAAAACGATTTTTGCTCTTGTATCCCTTAATTACCTGGTTTTAGGCCCCTGAAACTGTATCTTGATCCCTCGGGAGATATATAATTACTTTGCATTTTTCGCTCGTATAAAAAAGAAGTTCTCTCTTAATTTTAAATAATGAATTCAAAAACGGTTACAATAGAGATTAAGTATTAATTTTCTTCTCCTAAAAAGTAGCAAGAGATATGAAAATCTCAATTACATTAATAAATGGGTCACAAACATGAATACTAAAGCTTAACAACATCGACTGACATTATTGAAAAATAATATTAGTGAAAGATGCTATATGAAAACTTAATTACCTGTTGAATTGTCCATGTATCTCCTATTCTGTGTTTTTGAAGTAGAATTACTAATATGGTGGTGTGAAGATTCTACTCGTTGAGACGAATATCATGATGAAAATTAACGAGATTTCGTAAATATTTTTAAAGGCAGAGCTCTCAGTAAACAAAAGAGTTTTTGCGCGTATATATCCCAAAAATAATACGGTCGTCATCCTCATTGAATTCCTCTCAAATAACAAAAACATCCCCAATTCCCGCCATTTGCCCAGCCACCGAGAGCCGATCGAAGATTGAGTGAGTGGGCTTCGTCATCTATTTGCTTTTCGACCTGATATCTCTGCTGTGGTGTCCACCGCCCGCGAGTGAAGAGATGGATGCGAGAGATCACGTCCCCTTTATATTTAGAGAAACCGCGGGTTGTTGCTTCAGCGGTGAAGAGCCGATTACTCGGCGTGCGAAATCATCCTCCGGGCAGAGGTTACCTCCGTCCTTCCCACTCCACCCACCTTACCCCCCACCACTCTACTATCGCCTTCTATCAGATCATCCTCACAAAGCGCGTCGCGGTAAAATGGGAGCCGTGGGGGGAAGGGTGAAGTGGCCATAGGCGGAGGGCTAGGGGGTTGAAAGGGTATCGGTAAGAGGGGAATGAGGTGGGGAGTAGAGCCTGCGGTCGGGGTAGAGCTGGGTGCGAGGAGTTTGAGGCACCATTTAATCTAACCCACCTCTCCCTCGTCTCGCCCGAGCCGGCCTCCCCACCAACCCCGCCCACTGCCCCTCACCCCGCGTCCCTACCGGTCCCTCCCCACTCCCCTACAATATGGGAAGGGCCTCTCCCTTAAAGAGGATGTGGCCTAACTTCACCCCGCGGATCAAGAACTCGGACAAAGGGCAACCTGCTTCCCTCGCCCTCCTCCCCCACAATCCACCTCCCCCTGTCCACACCGACCCGTCCTCTGTCCCTCCCGCTCCCCCCTACTCCCTGCACCTTTTGCTCACTCCTCTCCCCCACCCCGCCTTCCACACCCCTTCTCCGGCCAACCCAACCGCAGCCGACCAACCGACCGAGTGACGCCGGCGGCGAAAAGAGGAGTGGAGATAGTTGGAGGGGTGGGTGGGTAGAGAACTGTCTTTGGGTTAGATTCTCTCCCTCTCTCCCTCCTCTCTCATCCTTCCTCAGTATCTCTCTCTCTCTCTCTCGCACTCCATCGCTCCTTCCCCCAAACTCTCCAATTCACCCCACTGAGTCCTTACATCTCCGAACCCTCCAACGCATCCGATTTATCCGACGTCCCCTTCTCGAAGCTCTTTCGCCAACGTCCGCACTCCGCTTGCTTACCCCTTCACCCTCTCTCTCACTTGTGTGTGTGTGTGTCCGGGGTTTGGGAATTAAAAAAAATAGCAACGGAGAGATACCACCCACGGTTGTCACTTTTAGAAGAGTTTCGACGTTGATCAAGCGGGACGTCTATGGGCAAGGGATCAAGAAGTGGTCAACCAGTTTAATTTCCTCACTGGTCATCCAAGAATGTCGGTTCTTGTTTGCTGCGTGTAATTACACGACGAATGCCTTGAAATTACTTTGGTTTGAAGATTATCAATAGATAATTTAATAGTTGTTGCGATGTTCATATTTATGAGAAAATATGTGAGCTATTTCCCTCTCTCTTATCTCATCCAATGAAACCAAATGCCTGATACATGTAATTTCCCTCGTGTTACTTTGCATATTTAACGGATAAGTATAGAAAAGAGTTTCCACATATATTTGATATCTTTTGTCGCAGGTTTTCGGTTAAAAGGATGGGTGTTGAAACTTTTGCTCAAATAAAATGAAGCGGATTAGGAAGTCAATACTTCTTACATTAAATGCGCTAAATAGTTGTTTGTGTTTTATTATTTTTGCATTAAAACTGTAATTATGACATAACCTTTAACAGCGAAGAAGTTTCGTTATACAAATCCCTTTAGCACTTCGAAATTGACCATAGCAAACAAATAAAGTGGCATTAAAATGTATGCAGTATTGACCAAAAGTGTACATACATGCATATTAAAGTATACATCCTTGACCAAAGGTATACATACTTTTAGTCAAGGTTGTATATTTTAATATAAAAATCGAAAGAATGTTACGAAATTCTCTGTATTTCCAGACAAACATGCATTAGGCAAAATGTAGATTTGGATAGATACCTTTACTATTAGTAAGCTGTTTATTGCCACAACATTGAATTTAAAAAAATAATTTAATAAAAATAAAATAAAAATTTAATTTAATAAATATTTATCCTGAATACATGACTATTAATATGTACACACCATAAGTAAAGAAGTAGTTAATTCACTTACCCACACTTAATGCAATTTTAGTAACATTCTATTGCTTATCATGATTCGGTATGATAACATATATGTGTGAGTGTGCGTCGTTTAAATATCTAAAGGGCTAAACTAATGTAATATGTTTATTTAATTAACATTCTCAGTAACCTGGTCTATGAGTAAGATACGATAAGCGTAGAGACTTTTGAGATGTGAGCATGGAGAAAGTAATTTGGACCGAGGGCAAGACTAACCATGAAATTTTTAGTATGGTGAAAGATGAGAAAAGAAAATAAAATGAAAAGATGAAAATTTGGAAGAAGTATATTTCATAGGAAAGATTCTGAATGCCATGAAAGAAGTAAAGATGTTTACTGAGTAGGATATAGAAAGGAAAATATTGTTTTTAGATAACATTAAGGCAAAAGAGTAATCAGAAATTAAGAAAGAAATAGAGGTAGACAAAAATAAGTTAACAAGATATGTGATCTATTATTGTTGTTAGAGACCGTTCAAATCTAATCTTTGATAGGTAGATCAACTTTGATACAATCATTTGATACGATCGATAAACTTTCATGTTTTTGGAAAAAAACGAACGCTAAGGAGAAAATTAGGTGGCACCACATGTTGTCATAAAATTAGTTTCCTCCAAATAAAAGTTATAATTTGCTCATTAAAAACATCAAAGCATCAAGAATGATAATTTGGGAAATACAGAATTGTAAAAAAAATATCTTTTGCTGGGCAGGAAATGCAGTTAGTAATTAACCTATTAAAAACTCAGAAAAATCACCAGCTTTAGGGTATGTTCATTATTTCAGTAAACCTCAGAACATCATTTTAAAATCTGTGTTGTCATGTTGTCTTTCCAGTATCAATTCAGATTTATTTCAGAACAATAACCGAATATATGTGTGGATTTTCTTTCTTTGTCGTACAAAATTAGCCGATTTAGATTGATATCAAGTTTCATAAAGAATTTACAAGGCCGAATATAAACTGCTTAAAAGATTTATTTTAAATTTGTCAAAAAAACATTTAAATTCGAGAGAACTCGCAAATCAGTAAAAGTGAGTGTTTATGAAGATTTCACTAAAAAACTACCCTGATATTGATGCAAATCTATATTACAAGACATTTTTTCGATTTGTTTTTTGGTATTGGTAAATGATTTTATCAAAATAAGAAAGTTCAGTACACATTTACGTATTTCTCTTAAGCTCGAAGTCTATAGCTAAGTTATTCCCCACTCTATTGAGAATTTTTGCTATTTTTTGATGGCAGCAAAGGAATATAAACATTCCAAATACAGTTCGAAGTTTCATCTCTTTTCAAAACAGGTATCTCACAGTTTCAAGTGGTGAATTTTTTAGGTGATTGAAGAAATGACTTCTTTTCATGAATAAATATTGTTAAATTCTTCTTTATTTTATCGTCATTCATTACTCACACCTCGGGACAAAAATGAAGGCATAGTTTTGACATTATTCCCATTTCCGTTTATATATTGGCTTTAATGAACGTTGATGTTTGGTTCGCTTTTAAGACACTCGAGATAAATTTAACCAAATTCAAATTATATTGTTTTTAGCAGGGGGGAGGAGCCGATGAAAGTGGGGTGGTTAAGGGAGGTTGAAATTATGAATGGTTAAGGGGAGCGGATGCAGAAGCCACGCCCAAATCACGACGCGAAGGGGAGAAAGGGACTGGGAACCGTGGGCGTACATAGGAGAGCAATGGGTGTGGAAGGGCTTTTGTAAGCCGCGGGAGGACAGAAGAGGCGAAGGGGTATTTAGTGGGAGAAAGACATAAAGAAGGAAGCGAATTTTGGGATCCGGAAGGGAAAATTCATCCACACGAAAGCGGCGGGGTGTGCGTGTGTGTGTGTGTGTATTAAGGCGAGGGAAGCACGCAGGGCGGAGGTGAAGGGAAGAGGCAGTACGTAAGAGAACCGCGGTGTAAGGAAGAGTTCTGAGCCGCGAACCTCGAAATCCATCCCTGGTGAAGCGGACAACGACGCGCGACTTGGTGTGCGCACGTACGTTTGAGGCAGCCTTTATGGTCGGTGTGGAGTGGGGGCAATTTGTGAGTGGTTAATAAATAAGAGGTGGAAGGCCTCTGGTTGGGCGGAGGGAAGTTGTGTAGAAGTTGGAAGGTGGGAGAGATGTGGAGTTAAAGAGGATCGCATAGATATTCCCCTCCACTTCCCGCTCCATTCAACACACTTTTAGGGAAAGTATGGCCGGAAAGACAAGAAAGTAGGAAGAAGATCTCTCTCTCCGTAGAGTTTTCGCGTTGGAGTGGGAGGGAGGCGTGTGTGGAAATCGTACCCCCTCTCTTTCGCTCTCGTTGGAGTTTAGGAAGTTGGGGAAAAGAGGCGATCAAATGAAGGGGGAGTGGAGTGTTAAAGGATAACAAAGAGGTTCGATTATTCTAGTTCGTAACTCCATTCCTGTTTTATTTCTCCAACTACATCTCTCTCTGAGCACTAATAGCCAGAGTCATGTTTAAACCGCGTGGAAATCATTTCCTTGCCCTCAGTATTTAACAGGTTGCGGATCAGTCTCCTGTCCCTCCAATCCATTCCTATTTTCTGCAATACACGCATTAATTTTTCCCAGTTCACTCTATCAAACGCTTTTTCGAAATCTACAAAACAGGCAAAAACGTCCTGGTTGTATTCTATATTCCTCTCAATTAGTGATCTCATTACTGCAATGGCATCACGCGTACCTCTTCCTTTCCTAAACCCAAACTGATCCTCCCCTAAGTAATCATTTGCCTTACTCTCAATCCTTTTGTTGATGATCCTGAGAATAACTTTAGCTGCGTGGGATATCAAACTTATTGTTCTGTAATCCTCACATGACGAAGCCTTTGCCTTTTTTGGAATAGGAACTAACACCGATCTCACAAAATCTTCCGGCCAGATTCCTTCCTCATAGATACTACGAATCAGTCCATATATGGCCTTCTTCCCACCTTTCCCTGACCATTTCAGCATTTCTACAGGAATATTGTCCACCCCCACTGACTTATTTGCTTTCATCTCCTTTAATGCCCTTTCTATTTCATCGTTGAGTATGCCTGGACCTAAGCTATCTTCTTCTACGTCATGTTCCTTTTCTATGTCTAACCTTGTCGGCCTAAGTTCTTTACCATACAGTGTTTCTATATATTCCTTCCATCTCTCTTGGATTTTTCCTGGTTCAACTATTATCTTACCCCATTTATCTTTAACTGTTAGCACAGATCTTGCCTTCTTACTTCCCGATAATAACTTAACCTTACTGTATAGAGCACCAATTTCACCCTTCTACTGTATACTTTCCATATCCTCGCATTGCGTTTTCCACCATTCTTCTTTTGCTTCATTTGTGGCCCTTCTCAATTTATTGTTTAACTCTTTGTACTTCATTTTGCCTAACTCTGTGTTTACATTTTTCCATCTTCTTCTCTCATCCATCTTTGCAATCATCTCATCCGTTACCCATGGTTTCCTTATCCTTTTCCCGTAAACGGTTCCTATAGTGTCTTTAGCGGCTTCCAATATCCCTTTCTTGATACATTCCCATTTTTCTTCGATAGTACTCAGTTCTTTACCGTCATCCATCATTTTCTCTACAGCCTGCTGATACTCCTTCCTCGTTAATCCATTTACTGCTTCTAAATTCCATTTTTTAACCCGCCGCCCTTGCCTTATCTTCTTGAAACGAACATTACATTTCATAACAACTAAATTGTGGTCAGAGTCCGCATCCGCTCCTGGGAAACTGTGCGAATTTATCACACTGTTCCTAAACCTGTGCCTAACCATAATATAATCTAACTGATACCTTTCTGAGTCACCTGGCATTTTCCATGTATACCTACGCCTTTTGTGGTCTCTAAACCATGTGTTAGTGATGACTAACCCCTGTCTCCTGCAGAATTCAAGTGCTTTCTCCCCGCGTTCATTCCTCGTGCCTAACCCATAGTCCCCCACCTCACCACCATCTCTTCCTTCGCCTACCGTCGCATTCCAATCCCCCATCACTATCAAATGTTTCCCTGCAGGAACACTCGCGATGATATCCTCTAACTCATCATACATCCTATCGACTTCTTCCTCCTTGTGGTTGCTCGGTGGCATGTATACCTGAATAATGACCAAGGTCGTCGGCTCTGCTTTAATCTCTACGAGTAAAATTCTATCTGTCGCTTGCTCTATGTTGACTACGCTTCTTCCTACCCCTTTATTTAAAATTACGGCAACCCCTCGTTGGCTCTCGTCCCCGCCCCTGTATATTACTCTATAATTGTCACTCCAGTAATCCCCGCTATCCTTCCATCTCACCTCGCAGAGGACTAAAACATCTATGTTACCTCTTTCCATCTCTCGCTTAATATTTTCTAATTTGCCTCTCCTCAACATTGTCCTGACGTTCCAGGTTCCTATTCTAACTACTTTCGTCTTCTTCTGAGTCTTCTGTCCTGCTGCAGTTATTTCTTCCCTGCAAGGGTTTCGTGGGATGACGACCGCGGAAGCCTTGCCACCCCCGCTGCCGGGCACGACACACGGCCCTTTGGGCCGAGTCCCGTAGTTGCCAGGACTCATATTATCTATAGTGCCCATCATTATATTCTTGGGAATCGTAATTGAGAAGACTCGTAAAAACTCTGATATGGAGCGTAGCTATGTACGGCGCGGAAACGTGGTCGCTGAAGCAGGAGGATAGACGTAGATTGGAGGCTTTTGAAATGTGGGTGTGGAGAAGAATGGAGAAGGTGAAATGGACCGAAAGGAAAACAAATGAGGAAGTACTGGAAATGGTGGGTGAGGAGAGGGGTTTGTTGAGAGAAATCCTATGGAGGCAGGAAAAATGGATGAAAGGCGTATTGAGCGGTAGTGGAATGTTGAAGAGGGTAATAGAGGGGAGAATGTTGGGCAAGCGAGGTAAGGGTAGGAACAGGATAGGGATGTTGGACGGGATGAAGGGCGGAAAGAAGTACACCGAGATGAAGAGGGACCTGATATAGATTAGTTTGCTAGGTGGGGAGTCACAAAATGTTTATTTGATAATTGTGTCCATCCAAAAACCTACCTTAACCGGTAGATTACCTAATAATAAATAATATATATATATATATATATATATATATATATATATATATATATATATATATATATATAATAAGGATTTTATCCAATGCTGCATAGAACCGCTTCACTCTTCTGAGCGAATCGATCACCGAGTCCCCCACTAAAGGCCCGACCGCTTCCCGACCGGGTCCTTCCAGCTCTTCCCCTACCGCGGCAACTCTACCGCCCCCTGCCATTTCCCCCTCCCCCACCTTGTCTGCTTCCCATTGGCCCCTTACCTCTCCTCCCGTCACCCTTCTCCTGCACATGCCCTCTCCGCTCTTCCCCGACAACGGCATTCTGATGACGACGGCCGTGCCGTCGAAACGTAAATATCTACTGTAAGTGTCCTTCTTTTATGTTTCTGTGTGTTTAATATTTATTAACCTAGTGTTTGTGTGTTTGTGCGTCGCCGGAGTGCGTCATTTTCAAGATTATATATATATATATATATATATATATATATATATATATATATATATATATATATATATATATATGAATATAATGTAAGATTTTTTGAAGAAGAACTATCACGCTTAGCTGAAATAAATGCTCATGTATGCGTTCGAGTATGTAATATATTCGCATTTTTATTAATTTTGGAATCAACTAACAGTGCAAATTAGCAGGGTCAATCACACATTTAGAAAAACCCGTCGTGAAGACGGTAAGCCCTAGTGGAAGTAAGGTGAAAATATGGCACCAGGAATTGACTATATGCACTTAAGATTAATAAAAATTTGAGAAAATAGAATTCTTACTCAACTATACAACCTAATATGTTATAGGTAAATGCGAAGATAAATAGCGATTAACTTATGGGTAATGTTATGACCCTCATACCAATCGTGGAAAACGCAGAAACATGTGAAACCTTTTAAACAATGAGTTTAATAACGCTTGCGTAAAAGATGATAGAATGAATATAATGTACTGATGAAGGGAAAAAACAGTGGAAAAATATTTTAATAAAGGCCTGTTTGAATTTAGACGTTGTAGAGGAACATGAGAAAATACTTTCCCCTCCAACCCGTAGCGAAAGGGACACAGAATATGTAATTATCATGAGTAATGGGTTTTTTTATAACCATAATGGGTTTATTATCACCTTATTATAACCATTTCCCCATAAAAGTACATAAACTACTCCGTTGAAATAGTAAATCATGTGCATTCATTGATCTGAAGAAAGATTTTGGCAAGTGGACTGGAATATGAAAAAGGATATTCGAATGTGCTGCAGCAGGAGATTGACGGACGCCTTTTATATAAATCAGGTGGCAGTGATTAAATGTGTTTTAAGCGGGGTAGAAATTAAAATGAAAAAAAAAAGAAATTAGACCGAGTTGCACATTACTAAACTTTATCTTAATGATGTATTGAGAATACAATTATTTAAATCAACGGAAAAATATGACTTGGCGCGTTGGTAGGATGGATCTGCATATGCTACTAATTGTGGTAGATATAGTGCTTGTACTTAAAGAGAAGGAATAAGCCCTGAAAAGGGTACTAAATACGATTTAAATAATATGAAAATATCCAACCTGAAAGAATACGAGGTTAAATCAAAGTAATGACTTGCATTCAAAGTAGAGAAGATAATCTCGAAGCTCATTGGAACAATTGGAATAATTGTGATGTCTATGCTGCAGAATTACTATTGATGAAAGAAGCAAGACGGATATAGTATAAGGAATGGCAAAGAAGTTTTTCTATCTGAATAAAAACAACTACGTTTGAAAAACAGTAGATATACTTGTAGATTGTGGTATAGATATATGGAATAGATTTATTCGTGGATAAATATTGAGTCCAGGGACTTAAGTATGGACCTTTCTCAGAAGTGAGACTTGGCCAATAGGAGCAGTAGAGATAAAAGGACTGGAGGTGACGAAAATTTTATGCTAAAGGAGAATCCTAACAATGTGCGTAGACAGGATAACAAATTATGAAGTACTTGGAAGAGCGGATGAGGAAAAAGGTCTGTCGAGGATATTTAAAAGAAAATTTAAATTAATTTGGCACATCCAGAGCTACGATATTTTACGGAAGATCATAACTGCAGGAAATAGGGAGGGAAATAATTACCGAGATAATTCAAGGATCAATTATGAGAATCATGTGATCGAATATAAACAAGGACCTATGAGTGACTGAGAGGAATGTCAGGGACCTGGACAGTTTGAAGAGCTGCTACAAACCAATACGTGGACTGGTAATCTGTGATGATGGAGTTCTCATACATCCACGAGGTTCAAGAAGCATGTCAATTTTATTCCTCTTAACTGATATTTTCCTTATTCTTAACTAATATTCTCCTTCTTATAATTGCATTTTTCAATATCCTGCTAACCTCCTATTACCTCTTCTTTTCCCGCGATTTTGCGATTCTTCGAATTATCCAATGCGTATCTTCTCTTTTCTCTGTATATTTACTGTAAACAAATTTACTTCATTACCCAATCAGGCAGATGAAAGACTGCATTTAAAAACAGCATTTATATTTTACGAGACATTTTAGGTGATTAAGTTAGACTTCAATTTTTATCCTACTTATATTTCTGGGAGATCACAATTCGCAACAGATCGATGAGTGGAATATATTTGGGATTCAATGAGTGAATTTCTTAGTATACATCACCTATTTATTGTCAAATGCTGGCTTTAATTATTTGTAAATGTGACTTTTATTTCGGTATTAAAAGTCCGTACATGGTTGAGGCTAGAATAGGTCTCATGAATTGAATGAAAAGGAGATTACCGCAAATGCTAGCAGCTTTGGTAAGGACTGGTCTTAATTTTAATTAATATCACTCGTGCCACCTTTTATGAGTTCATTATACTATTAAGGTTATATTGTGGAGATATGGCAGAAAGGGGAACCGTGAATTCTAAAGAACAATGAGAGCCTTAGCAGCACGCAAACATCCTGTGGGAAAGGGAAGAGTACATGAGAGCCTAGCGGAGCCGAATTTGCACGCATGAAAAGGTCAACCAAATTAAATCCAAATGTGTTCTTTTGATTAAAGCGCAAATAATTTTTTTTTTAAAGATAATATAGTTTTGATATTCCGATAGTCCTAATTACATGACCAATGTAGCAAAATGCTTCAAAACTAGACATGCTAATTAAATAATAGAAATAAGATTACGGCGATGATGAGATTATGGAAGATTTCTCTGAAAAACTTAATAAAGAGAGACGAAACTATTTTACAATTGTGCAATTACGTTTTTCTCAACAGCTTGTATAGCAACGGTTTTTTTATTTAGTATTACAAGTAAAATTTTCTGTTAAGAGCACATAGTGGATTACAGGCAACTTGGAAGTGGAATAGAAAATTATTCGTTAAAATCTTTATCAATTGTATATTTTTCTTTGGTGACTTGATTAAAAATGAGATCTCTACGATTGTCTAAACATTAAAATGTTAGTCCAACGTTGATGGATGGCTGTTCCAACGTTCATTAAGAAAAACTAAATATTCTTTGTCGGTTGCCTGAACTGTTAGTCGTTTGAACTTTTTCATAACTCAGCAATTGAGCACGGCTTGTTTATTTTGAAGCCTCCTATAATTCCTAAAGTTAGCAAGTTAAAGTTAGTCAGTTAATTCCTATCTTTAGATATAATTGATTGTTATCATCATAAATTGAATGGCGAGCGCCGTTACTGATCTGCACTCGCATATAGCGATGCAGCTGCTCGATATCAATTAATTCGATGCAAAACAAAGGGTTTTGATCTGATATTCAATAGGTTGGGCTTACTTTGAGCGTAATGAAGTATAACCAAGTACCCAGCTTCAGCCTTCGTTAATTGCATTCCTATCGTATTTAGGAATCTACAAGGTCTCTCTCGGGCGCGATCATTATCCTCGAACGACTTTTTGTGGGTCATACATTTTAGAGACCACAGGGACCCATTAATTCACCTTGCTTTCACTCTGTTCACTTAATACTCACTCGCTCACTAGTTTCATTACAGTTTTATTCATTCACCATGTGAACTCACTTTATGCGGATTTTTGCATGACAACCACAGTTCCCCGTTTTCTTAGAGTTTCTCGGATCCATTAATGCGAATATATATGCGCTGACAGGATATTATATAGAGTATGTAGTACCTTTTTTATTTTCACAAGGGCTCAAAGACAACCTGCGAGTGTCACCCATTTCTTCACATCGTAGTGGTCCGCTCCGTTGAAGTAGTAAAAGCAATCCTATCCTGACCTATAGCGTCAATAAAAACCCAATCGTTTATGATGTATTGATCGGATGATCACCAGGGTTACGACGGCGCCGTAGGACGAGATAAAAGAAGAAAAAAAGGGAAGGAAGAAGAAATGCACGCGATGTTTGCAAAAGGTTTTTATATCGATCAAAAAGAACTCCATTCCACGTCACAATTCCCCCACCACACTCTCTCTCTCTCTCTTTCCCTTTCCTTTCCCTCCCCATTTCCCCGATCCATAACTCTCAGTTGAAACAGTTGAACGACGAGTGACCTCCAGCGTCTGTGAACTCTGTTAAGGGAGGGAAGGAAGTTTAGGGGAAAAGGAAAGCTGAAACAGGGAGGTATTTCTAAAAAAACAGCAACTATAGGGGCTCCATCGAGGGGGAGGGGGGCAAATTTACCCAAACGTGCGGCTACCACTTTTCCCTTCGCTTCAATCCCTCACCCTCCGACCTCTTATGACACACTCGAAAAGCGTGACCTCGTGAAAGACTTCAAAGTCGTCACAGTGTGCCAAACAAAAGGGATGTGGAGGGAGGTTGAGGGAAAACTGAAGGTTATCCGTGGTGAAAATAAAACACATTATAGGCCAAAGGGAGTATAGTATGAGATGACCTTTTAACCTCTGCAGCTGTACTGGAAAACAGAGGTGTTCTCGGAAATAGGAAGGGCACAGTGACGAGGTGATCCCTGGGTACTTCCTCGAGAGTGGAACGCTGATGGTGATAGCTCTTCTGAGGGGACACGCTGAGGAAACTCGTAGAGTTTGTCATCCGTGGCATGCGTGCGTTTCTCTGACACTTAGCAACCACGTGTAACCAGCAAGGAAATTTATTTTCTGCAAACACTTTGTCCCTTTGGTGGTTTTCATTTCTCTTTGATAGAAGATCATCTTTTCATATGTTTCCCTATTTAAAGCAAAATATAATATATTCCAACTCACCAGTCGTTCCGTAAAACACCCGAACAAGGTGCAAGGTGATGAACAGCACACTTTTATTTTTAACTAAAATAAACAGCGCTGTAGAGGGGATACAATTTCGAAACCTTTTACTCATATGCGTATCTTATAGGAGTGTTTTTTTTCTGATCAACTCTGATTATTTCATGCATTTCTTTAATATCCCTTTGTATTTTTAGTCCTTCTAGTTCTTTAGTTATCTTTCCGTGAGAAGCGTATTTATCTTTTTGATTTAAGCTCATGCTCAGGTGTATGAGTGCGACTAGATGTTCAGTCATTCTGGGAACCCATTTGTCGACATATATGTAAGTCCAATCGAGACTATGGTTTCTTCTCTATATCAAATTCCTAAGATAATATGGTCCGTTTACTGACGTATATCATACATCGTTTAAAATAATCAAATGTTGGTCCCCTAGAAGTTCGTAATACATATTGGATGTTATTTAGGCATGGTTTAATTGTTTTTAACTCTGATATTTATTCGCGGTCGGTTTATCTATTCTGAGAAATAGTATTCAATACTGTATGCACCTACTTACGTTTCTCATGTCAGTCTCAAATTATCATTTCTATTAGTCAGTGAATTAGTAGTAAACAAAACGACACCAATAACCATTACACTAATACTATCATGTATTACTAGCTACCCGCACAAATATACCATTATGCTTCCACGCTGCAATTAGCACACCCCAGTGAAATAAAATTTCTTTCAAACCTCTTTTAACAAAACTATTTGTCGCAAAAGGATCTCTTTTCAGTGGATGTTTGATACTATTTCCTTAACTTTTGCATCATATTATGATGGAGAATTTAACAAAATATGAAGTTTTATTGTTGCAATAAAACAATGTTTCACCTACTATTTAATATTTTAAACTTAATGAATATGTTCCTCGAATTGAGAGTTTGGTTTAGTTTGGCGTCGGTTCATACTTCTTGCTCACCAGACTATCATACCAATCATTTGGTTAGCGGCAACTTGATTCCATGACCTTGTAGACACTTCGGTACCGTCCACTTGCATATCTTCCGCGCTTCTTCTGCTCTGGAGGTACCCGTCCAAGGTTCGAGATGGCAACCCACAATCGTGGATTTTTTTAACGGTCAAAATCATGTCAACCAGCATAGTTTTATTTGTATCAAATATGGAGCCTTGGACGTTCTTTCATCTTTCATTTTTTTCATCTGCTATGTGACGGAAATCTCAATTTTCTAGAGCTTTTTCTACGATTATTCCCTTTTGAGAGCATATGGTTTAACTCTGTCTGTCATAATTCAGACATTTCACGGCGTAAAATCACAGAGGTGTCCTCGCTTCATAAAGAGATGCCTCGGTAGTTGAAATGATTGAAACACAGCCGACAATCGAGGGAATCCGGTTTTGAATCCTACTCAAGTTGAATTGTTTTTTTTTCACTACAAATCTGGTGGATGACTACGCAGATGTTAACTGTCCAAATATTACCCGTATTACGTCAGGGAGAATTTTTTGCCGATACTTGTTTTTGCAAACCTTCAATGAATCATATGAAATTATATTTTAGCTCACAAAGAAGCAGTTCATTCAAGGATTAAATTTCTTTCGTTAAAGAATGGGATTAGGTTTTGAATATTACACCATATTTCTATTTTATATTAGAGCGGAGTGACGCACTTATGGTACATTCCACGTAAGATATCATATTTAATATGATGCATGCACTCATCAGTGTGAAATCAAACAGGAAGGATCAGTAATCGACTTATCACATCTAAATATGCTCGTCGAAATTTTATTTTGAACGACAATCACCTACGCAACAATGATAAAATCATCCGCCATGATGGTAATTTATGTGAATTTCAACTTGAAATGATAATTGTAAATTAAAAGCGCATGCAATAAGGCATGGTTAAGGAATGTAATTGGATAAATATATAGTTTTTATTTTCCATTATAATCGAAAATTTTAAAAATAATACACGTAAAAATATATCTTGATAATTATACCTCTTCAATGTAAAAAAGGCAAATAAAATTGATAGAAATGAAAATAGTTTCAACCTCCCCTTTCATAGTAAATCTATCTCCATACAAATTGAACTCACAAAATACCACCTCATGAATTAAACGTTAATAACATGGCGGATGACGGTCAACAATGGTGACATTAAAGGCAAATATAACTTAGAGACTCCAGCGGCGCCGATCGGATCGGAGAGGCCAGTCAGAGACCCAGGTCAAATGAACTTGAAGCCGGTTCCTAGCGTGCGAGGGAAAATACGGCGCCGCACTTTTTCCATCCATTCGTCATCTCCCTTTTAAAATCTTTTGACGTTAATTCCAAAGTCCAGCTAATAGAGTAATAAGCTTCCATTTTTGGAATACCCTCGGTGTGAAAGTCATCGGTTCGATTCTTGATGCAGGCTCTTTTGACAAATTATTTTTTTATGGCATCCAAGCTATTTTAGTCGCAAATATTACAAATATTTTAAAACGTTATATAATATCCTTTAAATATATATCATCCAAGCCAACTGTGTTTGTATCTGTATATACTCGAATATATATATATATATATATATATATATATATATATATATATATATATATATATATATATATATCGATGATGCGGAAGTACTCACGAGAGCAATATAACTTTTGGACGGCACAATAGAACATAGAATAAAACAGATAACACGTAAAAGGACACTCACACTGTAGATGATTTAAGCTTTCGGCCTACTCCGAGGCCTTCTTCAGGTCAGACTGACCTGAAGAAGGCCTCGGAGTAGGCCGAAAGCTTAAATCATCTACAGTGTGAGTGTCCTTTTACGTGTTATCTGTTTTATTCTGTGTTCTATTGTGCCGTCCAAAAGTTATATATATATATATATATATATATATATATTTGATATAAATAAATAGATATATTATATATATATACCAACCATATTTGCTGATGATTTCAAAAATTGCTTTTGCATTGTTTCTCTTTATCATTGTTCTGTTTTTTTCCACACCTTTATCCTTCACTGTTTTATTGCTTGTCCCCTTAGTAGTATTTTATTGGTGACGTCGTTGTTTCTGGCTTCTAAGATCAGAATACTTCTCATTTATCTGTTACCCAATAATAATTTTTATACGATTCACTTGAAGTCCCCATTTTTCATATTTTTAATTGTAAGCTTTCTAATCATATTTGACGAATTGGATTTATCTACCCATGTGACGACATGACCGTCTGTAGATAGCATTGCGTGTACACATAGAATTATTTCCCTCGGAGAATACCCAGACAACTTTATTTCCATTTATGTGTATTTGTAGATGCATGTGTATCTTAGTTGGTAGTTTGTTGTTTGCATGTGTGTTAGTTTTGAAGGGCTTTTGCATGAATGTTTTGCTTGTGGCTTGCATAAATTTGTGGCTTTTGCATGCGTTTTTTTCTTTCTTAATTACGGATGGTGCCTACCTAACACCCACCGCCACACGCCCTAGCGGCGGCTTGCGGGGTATTAAGTAGATGTAGGTAGAGGTTTACCGCTTGAAGTAGAATTGTCATTTTCCCTTTCACGAAGATGTCTGTACAAATTAAGTTATTTCATATTTTTTAAATCCTTAGAGTAATTTTGTGGGTGTTTTAAATCACACACCAATACTTCACAATGTTGGTAAAGAGTTTCGCTATTTACAAGGTGACCCGGGTTCACATCCGGGTGATACCTCTGGATGCTATGAGTTTCACTCCAGCTGTGTGGTTTATCAGGTGCCAAGTCTCTCTTGGAAACCGTAGTTTGAATAGGGAAAGGTACTGCCACCCAACCCTCCCCCACCACCATACTGTGTATTTCACACGCCATCTCCTCAAACTCAGCACAAGAAATACTCTAATCTCACCGTATAAACTAAAAATTGGCTTCAATGGTGTTTTTTATTGCAGTGTTAGGAATCCCTAAATTCTCCTCAGAGACTTTATCAACCGTATTCAATTTTTTGCTGCAGACCTTCAAGGAACGGCGAACTCAAGTTTTACAACCAAGACCTATTCGCTCCGGGATGTTTTTCAGTTCTTCACACTTTGATTAATTGCTACGTTCCCCGTCTCTTCCTAACGGTAACATAACCTGTGGCTAAGTGCTCCCCGTGGCTAATCCGCTTCTTCCTTACGCGTCACGATTCCAGATCCTCCGTGGGGACGGGGTCCTGGAAAGCAGGGAATCAAGGCTCGGGCGAACATATACTGGTTCCACCACTCCCCTCACAAATTGATTACGCCCGAAGAAGAGTGAGAGAGGTCGGGCGGATGAGGCTGCGACCCTTAAACCCCTCTCCGCTGACGGAGGAGGAGGGATGGGGCAAGAGGCATAGTTGGAGGAGGGATAGAGTGGAAGATGCCCGGGATTATCTGGGGGAACCGCAAGACGCCCCTTCAAGGAAATTCGCCGCGAATATCTCTCTCCCCCACTTCCACTCCTCCAATTCACAGCGTCTCGGGGAATGAGAGAGAAGAGAAAACAATGAGATGGTTATAGTGAGAAAAGAGAAGGAAGGGGAGAGTAGAAAGGACTAGGGAACAAATAGAGATGAGATTGAAAGAGGAAATGAGATTGTGCGTTTAGAAGAGGAAAGGAAGGAGATGAAATACGGAGGGGAGAAGAATTGTTGGCGGGGGAGAAGGTCACGAGAACTCTCGGGGAGAGGAGAGATAAGTTCGGAGGAATAAGAGACGAAGCGCTGGGAGTTGGAAGTCATGAGTGAGTCGTCTGGGCCGTGGCAGGTCTCCGCCCGAGGACACGAACGAAGGGAAGGGATGAGATTACGCATCTCGGTAACCGACTTTTTCGTTGGTCCCGCCGTCTTTCGGTGACGACTTCGAACCTGCCAGACGATGACAGATGAACCGGGGATGGACGAGGAGACGAGGATGTTTGTCTGACGTTACAGGGTATCGGGTGAGGGTGAGGAGGAGATGCAGTGGAATTTAGCAAGGGCTAATGATGAGTACTACTCTAGTCTCTCCTCTTGTGTCTTAAATATCAGCACCGAATGCCTTTATATTTCTAGTGTACGTAGCCACTCCCTCCTTTGATCAAGTACTTCCCCGTCCGCCCTTACCCATGGTCCGTCCAACCCCCGTGACTGTCAATATTGCTTCTCCTCCTTCTCGTCCCTTTTGAAAGGGGCCTTTGGAGAAGCGAACCGGGACTCCCTTCTCTCACACTATGTAGCTCCCTGCTATTACAACCGAAGAGTGTTTGTCGTTTCATTGATTTAGCTTGCAACGAGGGTCGTTTTTGGAGCTGGAGGCGCGGGTGGGCGTATGGGACAGAGGAGGAAGTTAACAGGGTTGGTTTGGGATGTAAACGAGAAGAGTTGAAGGCTCCGGATGATTCCGGCGAGCGATGGAAAAGGGGAGGATAAAGAAAAGATGTTCTCGTGTGTAGGAGAGCTGAAACTTGAATCTTGAAGGGAATAGGTATGAAAACAATATGAATCAGGTCGAAGGAATTCATGTCTAATTCACCGGAGGTGAACTGAAGATCAAAGACAAGAGGGACATGAATTTCTTCAATATTCTTACTAACTCATGGGGAAAACTTCGCAGTAATGGCGCGTATTCCTCGATTTGGCTCTGACTTTTTTAAATTCTTTTAATAGCTCAGTTTTCACGTAGAGAGCTTACATTTTAATTAATGGGCAGCTAAATATAGCGATCACCTTTGCTTTGGTTCAATATCGTATTAATGCGCACAATGTTTATGTAAAATTGAAGTCGTGATTGCCGCGATATGCATGACTATTAGCAATTCGTTTCCCTCCTGTGTGCTATTCAGCCAGAAGCATTATGTGTAATGCTGAATACCTCAATGGAATGTATTTGCTTAAAAATATTGTTATTGGATAATTTTATCAAAAGTAACGGTTTTACAAAATCTCATTTGATAGTATATCCCTCTGAACTTAGTTCTTATTTGGCCAATGAGCTTAAACCCATTCAATAGCCAATTAGCTAGCGTTTCAATTCGTTATTACAGTGGACTTCACCAACGTGTGATTATCGATTTCTTTTATTTATCAGATGCATCAGTTTTTTTTTCTGTTTTGATTGTTTTCCCACGCTTCCCCAAACGCTCTACCATTCAAAAAGGTTCCCTCATTGTGGGAGATTTTTAGAGAACTGGTCGTGCACTACTAAATCAACAGGAGATGTCAAAAACTCCATTCCAGCATTAAAGTGAAAGTGCGCTTCGAAGGAAGTTGAAGAGATTTCAGAGTGAATTAACATTGGCAGAGAACCTCCATTGTGGGAATCATAAAAGCTCCTCACCACCACCTATCCACCGACGATCCTGGCAAGCATAAAAACAAAGCCCAAAATTTCATAGCCACTCCAGTGTAATTTCTTTTCTCCCATTCGGTTCCGAAAACTATTCGAAAAACGTGGAGCAGGAAGGCAGGGAAATCTATGCATTGGGGATCGAAGCTAGTGTAGGTGGGGAAACCTGAGGGAAAGCGACCTCCCAATGAAAATACTCCAGCGGGGGGAATCGGCCTTGGTTGGAAGGGCGTAAGGGGATCAAGGGGAGAGGGAGGGGTTTATACAGTGGGCCGGGAGTAGAATGTGGCGATGGGTTGGCGGTGGAAGAAGGAAAGTTGAGTTTTGGAGCGAGCGGCGGGAGAGATGGGAGAGGAAGAGAGGAATCCGGAGCACAAACGAAAGGGGATCGAAGGATTCGCTCTCGGAGAAGCAAAAGAGAACTTGGCGCGGTTTACTGCAATCAACTCGAGCCAGTTCGAACAGAGAGAGAGAGAGAGATCACAACCTCTCCTCGATTAACTTTGTCTTCGCCATCGAATGAATGCGATGAAATGCCTCTCGCAAAGGCACAAAATAAAAGGGGTGATGAAGAAATTTCTTTCGGTGGTCCCTTTTTCGCCTCGTGGTGCGAAAGAAAAGTTCTCGTGCAAATGTTTTCCGTGGGAATCGCCCGATCCCATAAGATCTCCATGGAGATCGTTTTCTTTAAAGTAACGCCCCGAAATTCGGGTTTAGAGGTTAAACTGATTCCTCTGTATCCCATGATATATATTTTTTTGTTTTACCAACAGCTTGAGCCTTACACATACTTTTTAGGTTATTGCTAAATGAAATATATTGATTTTTTTTCAAACGACGGCTATGCCGTTCTTCACTGTCTGGAGAATTTCCTCAGAGGTACAGTCGTCTGGACGTATTTGCACACCATCCATAATCCTAAATGGAGCACCAGATGCCTTCACTCGACAGTTCATTTCCTGCAAGAAAAGCCTCTGATGCACTCACTACGATAAACTACGGTCAAAAACACCGTTGTTTTCACCATATTGGTGGTGAGAGATGGACAAAAAAACGTAGCATTAGTGAAGAACATAAATGATGCCATATACTTTATTTATTAGCGTCAAAACTTGTGTTTTAACTCTTATTGGTCATCATTGGGCATCCGGATTATGTCACTGTTAGTTTCACATCTATGTGCGTCGAAGCATTGAATCCCTGAGGTTGAAAAGTGCGTTTTTTCTCCGGTAATAAAAACTTGGAAATTGGCATTCATAATAATAGGATGGTTATTCTCAAAACCTATCATCCATAACTACACACAAAACTGGATAAAGTTTAGAATGTTCGGAGCCACCTTAGAATTTGAATCTGGAGCAACACCGTCAGCAACCAACAGGTTTAACTAACCAGCTTTCGCATTTCATGAAGCTATTCAGTCAAACATTTCAGATTTATTTTTTAATAGTCTCTGTGTTACGCTAATTCACTATCATTGAGTAATCGCTAAGAGGATTGGCGTAACTACTATAGTTTTACCGTAAATCTAACTCTGTTATCTCTCCGAAGCATTTAAAAAAAATACCTTCAATGTAGGTGTGTATAGCTATTTTTTCTTTGTAGATGGATTCTAATCTATTTTTGTAATTGGAAAAGTTAACAATTTAATACTGACATCGATAAAAGAGAATCCCAACTAACATTGCACAATCAACTGTTCACATTGCAGAAACCATTATCCTTTTAGAGATTTTTTTGTTATAAATGGAGTAATAATAAATTTTAAAGGCTTTGAATACAAACTAAAACGTGCAAATACGAAAGTATCTGAGGTATTTGGTATTGTTAATAAATTCAAATAATTCTGGGAAGTAAATGATATAATTATATTGGAAAGCACTGTTTGGCCATTTAAATGATTTTAAGTGATTTTTACGATGATATCTTCCTCGTAACATGTACCAGCTAATTAGGAAGGTAAAAAATAATTTTTTTTTAATTATAAAATCCAATTAATACAGAAAATCTGTTACACTTCCAAAGTAATTCTCAGACACTAGCTTATTCAAACTGTCATTCCGCAGTAAAACTTTAACATTTTCACCTTGTCATTACTGCAAAACACATTTTTAGCAGTAACTGCCCCCAATAAGATTTACGATTTCTGGAATTATTATTTACATGTAATTGAGGAAACTGAGCTTTATTAAAGCATTTTAAGGAACACATTCATTGCAATTTAAAATAAGAATTCATCACAGGATGGTGGTTTATTTTTCTTTTAATGAACAATAAAGAATTAAAATAATAGAACTAAACGTAAAAAATCTTAATTAACAAAAGCAGTTCAAATTCAAATTACTTGAAGAGATTTCGAATTGTGATTTTAGGAGGAACATTGTAAGTAATCGGCGGTAACATTTTCATTGAGCAGTTGTCAGTTAACCTACGTATTTCTCTCGTAAATAATTTCATGTTCTAAATATGTAGTATTAAGGTTATACACGAATTTATTCACGCAT
Organism: Hetaerina titia; assembly: GCA_037158775.1. Classification (NCBI taxonomy): domain Eukaryota; kingdom Metazoa; phylum Arthropoda; class Insecta; order Odonata; family Calopterygidae; genus Hetaerina; species Hetaerina titia. Next base: position 90,344,023 of record CM073768.1, on the reverse strand, counting down.
TAATTTCGACATTGGTCCCCTATTATGAACTGAAATAAATTTTATGCGATATAAAGTTGACCTCCCAATCTCATAAATTTTAAAACATATATATTTCATCAATATGTGTATTGAAATAAAATTTGAGTGAATTTTTAGTTGCTACGTATGGAAATCATTCAAGTATTTCGTCATACTCCCATGACTCTCTAGGCAATATTCAAAACGCTTTACCTTGAGAAAGGATCCACTTGTTTCTTTTGATGTAATGCAAATAGAATGCAATGAGGCAAGGTATTTTGTATTTATTGCCACTATTTATTATCTCTATATATTTTATTCGGAATTTTCTGAATGCATTAAGCGTTCATTTTTTCCTGTTAAATGGGTGAGAGATCGTCCATTGAACAGGAAAATCCATCGTTCATTGTCATTGGAACAGCAGCGGGCGTAGTTACATAATTATGAACTTGAAATGTTAGGAACTGAAAAAAACACACCTTAACCTTTTCAAAATATAAATAATGTAACACTTTTGTTTAGGTTTTCTGGAGTAATCTCAGATTTTAATGTTTCCTCTTCACTCACACATATTGAGTTCATTTAACTCATCGAGTTACCCATGATTCGCAGTTTATATCCCCTCACTTTTCTGGGAGCGTACCACAGTGTTCCCTGTCTTTGTCAGCAAGTAATCAGGACATACTTATATAAAAAAATCAAATAATGGGGCTTACAAGGAAGTCAGTCGCACTAAACACTATTTCTGTGTGGTTAAAACTCCTTCATCTCCTGTATCTCCCGTCTCTGGGATGAATTCGGGGACCCGTTCAGATTTAGATTAAAGGTCACGGGACGAGTGTGGAGGGTTAAAAAAAGTTTCCGAGGCCGGTTCCATTCTTCCTCTTCCCCACATTCCTATCCAACAAACCTGACCTTATTGAGGTGGAAATTCTAAAGGAACCCACTCTATCCATCATCATCCCGTGGAGAAAAAACGGGATGACTTAAAGACATCACCGTTCACATTCCCTCTCCATTTTGGTGGTTCCCTCACTCGTTCGTCGCTTATAACATTTCTCTCCTTTACTTATGGCATCACCGTTCCACCACTGCCTGGATACTGCACCACCCCAATTCGCCTCTGCCGTTCTTCTCTTCGTTATCCCCCCTTCCCCTGTCTATCAATCTCGTCTCCCCTCACCATTCGCGCCACGGGGAGGAGGCGGGGGTTGGAGGGTTCGCGAAGAAGAGACTCCCCGAAAGAGACAAACTACCGGCCTTTTAGGAAACACACACACACACACACGAATTCGCAAGCGCACGCACGCACACAAAAGAAGGGAGACCACACGCTAGCGCGGGATTCCTTGGCCTCACAAAAGGAAGTCTGACTTTGAAACTTCGGGACTTTTTCCGCGGCTCCTCGCTCGGTTTTCCATCATCGGCCCTCTCCACCATGAGTCTCCCTCCTCGTCTCTCTCTCTCTCTCTCTCTCTCTCTCTCTCTCCCACCTCCTCAAACACTCTACCGCGCCCCCATTCAACACTTAATTTCCCTCACTCCCTTTTCATTTCTTACGCCCTTTCTTCTTCTCCGTCCCCCAGTTTCCATTTCCGTTCCTTCCCCAGAAAGAAACCTTCCTTTCCCTCCCACAGACTTCACCTCCTCTCTCCAGTCACTTCCCTCCGCCTTCTGCGTCCCCCCCTTTCTAAACCCCCGTTCCCGTTTTTTTTCTCTCTTCCCCCGTCCTGCACCGTCCCACCCACACACTTTATCTCTGTATATGTATCACCCTCCACCCCTCCCTTTATATCCCCAGCCATTATCCCCATCCCCTCCACACGTCCCCTCCCGAATCGTCTTTTTTATTCTCCGCTCGTCCTCTCATTCCCCTCGGATACTCCTTCCCTCAGTCCTCCTCCTACGCTAACGAAATCCTCTCTCCGTCTTCCCCGAAAATCCCCCTTCTCCCCTTTTCATCTCTTTCCCCCCTCCGTCTCTCTCAATGCTCCTCCTCCTTCCCTCTCTCTCTTTCTCTCTCTCTCTCTCTCTCGCTTCATTTCTCACAACTTCCTACCGCAAAACCCCTTTAGTTGACTCCATCACTTCCGCGACCGCCACGGCGTCGCCTGAAACCGCTCTCCACCCTCCGTCCCCCGTGCACCACAGCGCTGCCTTCTCCCCTTCCATCAAACTCCGTCAGAACGAAGTCTCACATTCGCAGGAACTCGCAACCACACATGCACACACCCCGATAGGCACCCCACCCGCGTATACGAAGTCGGCCGGACGAAAGAGGATACGTAGAGGAGGAGGAATCGTATTTTGGTACGCTTGTTGTTCGGTTGCGTGCCATTCCCACGTGGATGAACCACATCAGGGAATGATTACGGCCGATGTTGCCCTTCTCGTCACTCGGGAAGAAAAATATTATTCGAGCATTTTGTGTGAATCCGTTTTTTGGTAAGATTTCCGCTCGTGAAGAAGGAAGAGATTGTGCACTGTGGTGTCCGTTTCCGTTCCCCTTCGAGGGCATTCACCACTATACCTCTTCCCCCATCATTCACAATCTGACCAGCTATTCCTCAAGCTGGGTAGATGATCTTTCCCCTCGATTGCCTACCGTGACAATCCCCTCTATTGTTGAGGTTCTTGGAATCACCGAGCGCCACAACATTAAGGTCGGCTGTGCTTGAGTACGTTTTCGTGTTGTGAGCACCATCTGCAGACCAGATTCAGTGATGAAATAGCGTTATGACTCGATTCCGGGAGGGAGTTGAGTAGTAGGAATTGGGCAATAAAACCCTTGGCCCTCGATTCGTAGAAGTAATGTCAAGAGACTCAAGTCAAACTTCTTTTTCCGAAAATTTAGGAACCGAACAAGTTAATTGGTTTGACCTCTATCTGAAATACTTTCAAAGAATACCGACCTTCTTTATTTTACGAAGGTAATTTATTGTATCCAATAGTACTTTAATGCATAGTGTCAAATGGTACAGAACTATATTTTATTTGATTTACACTATTTTTTATGAGAATAAATTCGACTGGGAATCATTTGAGAATAGGCGTTAGCTCTCATTGGGTTAAGCTTCAAAGACCCGATATTTCTCGTTGAGGGAGTATTACGTTCTCCAAAGACTCGCCCGTTGTATGGGAATGAGGAATTCATTCCTGTTCTAGGATTCAGACGACACGGCTGGCGCTACCGACTCGTCATTTCTCGGTGGCCCCAGTCGCCTAAGCTTCCCTGTTTTCAGGCGTGGAGAACTTTGAACTCGGAACGGAGGGGCCGTGGTAGAGAGAGAAACACTGAGGGCAAAAAGAGGATCTCTTCTGGAGTGACGAGGAGTCGGTACCATGTCAAATGACTGGAGTTCAGATGAAGAGCGGTGTCTGCCGTGGGTGGGGGATGCCCTAGCTCGTGGGGTCAACCCAGAAGTGCGGATTGGCGGGGAAAACTTCCGGATCGGAAGGGCGAAAGGAGAACGGGGGATGATCGGAGACATCTTGATGTCCCGAATAGGGCGATCGCAAAAAGGGTTCCGGCCCAGGGATTGAGGTGGATGAAAAGGGCCATGGCGTTTCCCTCCCATTCTCTCTCTCTCCATCTGTCTCTCAACCTTCTTCCTTCCCCATCCCTCCTCTCAGGATAATGGTGTACGTATGTTCCAAAGGAGCAATGTCCTTTCGCTCCCCAAAGGATGGGTGCTTTTCCAGTGCATGAGTTTCTATAAAGTTTATGAATCACCCTCCAGCGATCCCGAATAAACGAAATGATAAGTCGACATTAAATAAATCTTGAAAAATATCTCACCCTTGATCTACAGACTCGATGATTACTTCATATTTTTGATAAATTGTCAAACCGAGGTCTTCGGATGATGGGTGATTTTTACTTATTTCTTGGAAATAATTTGAATGTTTATTTTATTAAGAACACAATGTTTACATCCACTGTTCTTTATTATTGTGCAACTAGTTTAAACGCTTAGGCGTCATCATCAGGTAATCCTTGATGTAAATAAGTTTGAATCCTAATGTAAATATGTAGTTGAAAACCTGTAAATACATGACTGTTTCGCTGCAATTATTTCAGTGGATTCATTAATAGAAAAAAATCTGGATTGCATTTCGTGTTTGTCAAATTCTTATAGTAACTGATGATCGATTGATACAATTTCAAAATCTATGGCAATTAGTTATCCAAGATATATTTAATATTCTTTACTAATTATTCACGCTATGAGCGCATAGCAAGGAAAGGTAACAATAGAATCAAAAGTTTTCTATGCAGCAAGTTATGTTATGTTTTATGTAAAATTGGCGTTCCACGTCTCATCATATTACATTCCAGTTTCGGGCATCAGAGGAATTGGTTTTTTCTGGCTTTTAGGATAAACTCACGTTATCTGAATATGAGAGCTAAATGTATTTTGAAAACATCATTACGATTATCAATTAGTATTGCAGTATCAATTTCTATTCAAAATGGTTAAGCAAAATGATTAATTTTTTTCTCATACACTGTTTATATTAATGCAAAAAAACATATCACTTGACCACGTTCATGGTTTCATGAATACTCTTTAGAAAAATATTCATTCAATCATTTTCTGTAGTACTTACTTTATAATTATTATTTACTATCTGTTAAACTCCGAGTTACATGTATGTGATCAGATCGATGTACAAATTCTTGTGAAATCCATCGCTCAAAGTAAATTAAACTAATCACTTGCGAGGTAAGAAGCGTGTTTCTGCACATTTTCATTGATTGTTCTATTGAACCACGTATAAGGAGACTTATTTATTTCCAAATTTTATCAAAAGCATTTCAGGCATGGTTAGACAAATGTTCAATGACAATTTTGTTGGCAAAATTCGTTAAGGATTCATACTATATTTACTCAAATACACTCTCCATGAACATAGTAATAATTTGAACCTCATTTCGGTCTCTATTTAATGAGCTTCTACTTTATGTAGTTTATTTTTATTTTCTGAAAAACCGCATTAACTATGTTTTGTTTAGATTGATTTTATTTTATAACAATCACACTGGCATACCAATGCACTTGGCAATGCTTGTAAACCTTAGGATGAGTGGCAGATTGTTTGCAAATCTCATATTTAGATTCCTCTCCGGCTTTCATTCCTGTCACTATATATTCTCATATATTTACGACTTCCTCCAAGTATAAATTGAAAAAAAAAACTAGAGCTAATAGACACTCCTGTCTCACTGTATCTACGTCTCACTCACTCACTGTCTCACTCAATTCACTGTCTCACGCTCTCCCTATCACTGCCCATCCCGACCACCGCTGCATCCGCCACTCTCACCTAAGCAGTTTGAGACATGTACAGTTTGCCGATTGGTTTCCTCTATCTCCTCTCTGCAATATATTGATTAAATCTCCACAATCACAACGTGGAACTTAAAACTATATCCTAATAGTAATATATGTTCCTCCTTTAGTGACTTTATTATTATTGCTTTGGTGCCGCTCCCATTTCTGAACCCAAACAGTAAAAAATAACCCTTAAGTAATCATTATACCTCCTCACAATCCTCTTATTGACAGTACTCGAACTAAATGTCTCCTTAGCTGGAGAACACTAACTTAGTATTGAATGGTCCTAGCTGGACTGCCCTAACCTTTTTTGGGATGTAGCTAACACTGATCTGACGAAATCTTCCTGACATGTTTCTCCCGCATAAATTCTGCAAATTAGTCCACAAAAACTCTTCCTTTCTCGTTTTCCTAAATATGTAAGTACTTCCGCGGGAGTATCATCCACTCCCACGACTTTATTTCATTCAAAGTTCCCTAATGACATTTCTATCTTGAAATCAATAATGCCTGGACATAAGCTATTCCAAGCTACGTCATACTCTCTTTCTATTTCTTATCTTGCCGGCCTAATACCATTACTATTCATTCCGTGTTTTGGATAAATCATTGTTTAGTTAATAATTTCATGAATTATCCTTGACTGTATATAGGGATTTCCCTTCTTACTTCCCGACAGTTCTTCCTATTTCCTGCACGACTTACCAATTTCACCCTTCCTTTGTAAACTTCTCATATCCTCGTATTGCGTCTTCCACAGCAATTTTCTCCCCGAGAAATTTCCTGAGTCAATTAACTCTTTGTAATCTCTTCTACCTTATTCTGTGTTTATTTTCCTCAATTTCCTTCTCTCTTCAGGCCAGTTTTTTTTATTACCTCAGTTTTAATTTATGATTTTCTCCATCTTTCCAATTCACTTTTACAATAGCTCTGGTGATCGATCTCTTTCGATACCCATTTTTTGTATTTCCCCATTTTTCTTCTATTTTGTGCGTATTTCCGTTCTTATTCGTCACTTTTTCTTCTTTAGAATCAATTTATGATCTGAGTCCTCAGTCGCTCCCGAGAAACTGCGAATTCATCACGTTGTTCCTAAATCTGCAATTTTTTCCACGCTGTGTCACACCATATAATAATCTAACTGATAACTCACCAGATGTCCTGGAATTTTCTTTGCATTCCTAATCTTATTGCTTTCTTTGAACCAATTTTTCGTCATGATTAAACTCTGCCTCTTGTATAACAGTATTACATTCTTCTCACAGATTTTTCTTCTTCCTAAACCGTACTCCCTTACTTCATTTCCACCTTTGTCTTGCCTACCTTTTCTTTCCAATTCCTCATTAGTATCAAATGTTTCCCTCCAAAAAAAATGAGCAATTATTTCCACCAAAGGGATTCTATACTCTATTTCTTCCTTCCTACGAATGCTTGTTTGCATGTGCACTTAAATGATAGCTAATAATAGCTAATGCTAAAGCAAAACTCTGCAACTCCTCATGGAAAATAAGGTTTATTACGACTATATATATATATATATATATATATATATATATATATATATATATAGCGGGTCGCGGTGGTCTAGTGGGTAGAGCATTGGACTACTGACCGGAGGGTCCCGGGTTCGATTCCCGGGCAAGGCACTTTGGGCACCTGCAGCTCCACCCAAGCTAGTTGATTTTTCGGGTACCAGATCTTCCTGGGAAACCATAACCGGCACTGGGAAAGGAACTGGCCCCCCTACCCTGATATGTGAATATTCACACGCCGTCGGGCTTGGTATATGGGTGAGCTCTACCATCACCTACTAAACCGACCTTCGGGTTGATTACTGTGTTTATGTTTATATATATATTAGATTATAAGTTTCACATCGCGGTGTAGCATCTTCCGGACCTGAAACCTAGGTCCGGACCTGAAACCTAGGAGTTACAAAGTTTTGTTTTGAAATTATTCACTAAGAAACAATTCCACAAAGTTACGCCTGAAACTATTCAATACTAGATATTGACCATGTTCATTGCTTCGAATTTTACTTTTACAAATAATATTTATCACTCGCTTGCTCTATGTTTAGCACGCTTCTTCTACTATGTTCTTCAATACCATTGCCACTTTCGCTGGCTCTCTTCGGCTCCGCCAAACAAGTAACTCTATACAATATTTTACAAAAACAAAAAAATACAACAAAAAATATTTTCATGAAAACATTTTTTACATGGATATTAATCATCTCTACTCTTCGATGCTTGGAGAACTTGGAGGCAGTGGAGAAGACAAGTAAGGCAATAAGCGGGAGGGAGAATGAAGTCGACGAAAGCATTCTAAAAATGGGAGGACGTCGCAGAGGAAATAATTCTCTCCGGGGAAAAGGAAAATAAACAGGCGAAGACCGATGGAGCGGAGAGGTTTTGGGTGGGGACGAGTGGAGGGAATGGGAAAGGTGGGATGGGAATGAGATCGGGAGGGAGTTTGAAGAAGCGTCGGACGGTATATCAATAGCAATGCTTCCCTAGAGTTGGTGAGCAGCGGGGAAGAACGAGCGGGAAAGCGAGCGAGGAGGCGGGACGGAGGCGAGGACTGGGGAATGTAATGACCGAGCAGCGCTAAGAGGAGATAGGTGAGAAGGGGAACTAAATGAAAGCTCGGAAAAATGCGATGGATGAAAAAAAAATGGCAGGAGATGAAAAGGAAACCGCTTCGCGGAGGTGGGGGAACGATACCAGGGATGCTGGATATAACATTCCAAAACGAAATGGAGGGCTATGTCTTGCGGAAGATTGGGATAGGGAGGAAGTTCAACGGAGAGAGGGGTGTGGAGGTGCCGCGAGTGAAAAGGGGAGGAAGAGATATGGCACGAAGGAGAAGGTTTGGGAAGGGAGAGAATGGATGAGAAAGTTAAGGGATACCTGCGTGAAATGGTGTATCTGTGTGTGCGCGCACATGAGAACGAAGAAGACGCACCGTAAAGAAAAGGAAAGAAATTAAAAAGAGTGGGCGGCACTTCAGAAGAAATTGTTTCATAATGCCCCGGATATTACGAAGAGGAGAGCGGAAGAAGAATGGAGGGAGTTCATGGGGTGAGGTGGGTGATGAAAAAGTGCGCGGAGGTAGCTGAAGAACAGTCCGCCTTTCATAAAATTCTCCTCTTCCCCGGGCGCAACCGTTAATAAGGGTGGGGGCGTGAAAACCTGTGACTTAATAGTCGGTTGGAATGGGATGCTGGGAAACGGGGTGTGGGGGGCGAGAGGGGTGATGGAGTTGTCGTGGGCGTGGCTGGATTTGGGTTTTCAGCTGGAGATGCGAGATTCCGAGAGGGAAATAAACCGAAATGGAGGTTTGTGAGGGCGGGAAGGAGGGATTCATCCTCCCATGCTTTCTCTCTTGCATCCCACCAATGGAGGGAGGCAATTCCCACCGACCTCACGCCTCCGATCCTAGATCGAGCAACTCCCTGTCCTCACAGATGCTACTCTCACCGCAGGATATCTTTCATATCATTTCGTTTCTTTCGGCGTCTCCTCCTTCTACCGCTTCCCCGAACGTCTCCCACTGTGGTGTGTAGAAGATATGAGGGTCAACGACCTAACTTAACGCCCGATAAGCTGTATTTGTGCTTATTGCTATAGTTTTCTCATATATTTTTAAAGAGGACTTGAGATTTTTTGTTCATTTCCGAAGGTATTCAAATTAAAATGCCAGTGTTATATTTCATTGTTACGGAGGTGAGTGGCTGTGCGTCATCGTAGTGGTTATCTTGATGCATTTGTGGGAAGTAAAAGGAAATCTTGATTTTTAAAATATCACTTACTCTAAAAAATAGAAATAAATACTGATTTAAATTTCTCAAGGCAGCGTTTCCACTTCTTGATGACATTTCTGCTCCGTGCATAGCTGGGGCGTACATTCCGAAGATGAGAAAGGCGACAATTTCTGAGCTGTCTCTCCGGTGTTAGAAATAACAGGGATTAAACATTTCTCTCTTGTCTTCAATGTACGAATCATTTTAGGCGACGCGATTTTGTGATATTGAAAGAGCGTTGAATGATATTCCTTAAACAAAAATTTAATGTGAAGGCTTGATTATTTACCGACTTAGTGGATATTTCAGTTTGAGAAAAACGAAGGAAGTTAGATGGTATGACTCGCCGCTCTTTATGATTATGTTTCCCCATTAAAAATATTTGTTCCTTCACAATATTTTTCATGCATCGGAGAAGGAAGTATATGCAAAAAAAATTACGTGGCAACAATGGTGGTGCAACTGACAGGAGTTTATGTACGCTGGTGCATTTAACACGGGGAAACAATTTATCATGAACTTTTAATTATCAAATTGCGGAGGAAATTTCCATATTTGTGGAGACATTTGTTGAAAATATACTGGAAAATTGCATAATGGTTTTAATGTTTTGGCGTGATTATGAAATCAACAATATTTTGCTCAAAGAATGAAGGATTCGCATTAATGAAATGACATACTTCCTTCGTAACGTAGAGAGCACCTCTGAGGAGTTATGTGCTACATTTTCCGTATCACATCTTCCCCTCTGTATGCAAATGGATGGGTGAGATGGCTCCTTTTGCCAACAAATTTCCCCGAGGGCAAGTGCTTAAGGAATAAAACATGATTGCTTCGGGAGATTAAGAGACGACAAAAAAATGAAGGAACGACTCAAGAACTACTTCATCATTTGGTTCGATGCCATCACTTCCTGTAGAAATTGTACGGAGGCTGAAAGAAACGGACGGACGAAATAATAACTCGGTAAGGGAATGGGAGGTAGACGTTCCCGCCTCCGGCAGTCCCTGAATCGTCGCGGAGTTTTCTTTCTCTCCCGGCAATTCACGGAATAGTCCCTCGGCGTCGCCTTCTTCCCTTCCCCTTCTCCTTACAAAGTCGATGCCTCGCCCACGGCTCAATAATTTACCCGCCCCCCCCTCTTCCTGGTCAAATGTGAAACTTCGTCGGCGGTTGATGGCAGCAACTACGGTTGGAGGAATATCCAAACCCTAGACTCTCTTAACGGCAGGGTGGGGTGAGCCTCACCTTCTCCTTTGACATCTTTCCAAGTGCCTCCTCCATATTTAAGGATTGTCGGGAAAAATCCCGGAGTATAACGAGATTTGTCTGGCGTGTGACGCTCGGGGGAGAGGAATACGCGGCCGCGATGAGACATGATAATGAGGCCAGGCGAGGAAAAATTGGGAGGATGACAGATGACGTGGCAGAAGTTTGGTTGAGGGGAGTTGGGGAGGGGAGCAGCGGTGCAAGGAGAGTAAGGACGCGGGTGCCGAGGGGGGAGGAGGAGCCGAAGGTGGAGGGTCAGGATATGGAAGAGTGGGGGATACCCGCGAGAAAATAAGGAGGAGAAAGAGGAGAGAACGACACGTTCGTGGAAGGGAGGATAATAAGGATGGAGACACGCGCATCCATAAGGTCTCCTTTTTCCATCAAAATGGCTGTGGGCGTTGTTATGGCGGCGTCATGGAGAGGCGTTTCTCAGAGGGATGACGGGAAGGCTGGTTGCTTTGGACGGTATGGGGAGTCTCGGGAGAAGAGAGACGGCGGGAGGTTTTTGGGATGGGTGGGGTCGGTAATGCGAAAGGCATAGGGTGTCAGTAAATATTTGTCGTGGAAGCGTTCACTAAGAATGCCTAACTGAAGCGATTGGTGCGGAAAGGCACGGCGTGGTGTAGGCCGACGAATCATGGGACGATGGAGATGGAGGAAAGATGAGTATTGGCAGATGAACGCGGGGTGTTGGAAGAAAAGTGAACGGAGGGGAGAAGATTGGAGTCGGGAGGGAAGGAGGGATTGTGATGAGAAATGTATGGAAAAAATATAGCGAAAAGGAACGAGGATAAGAAGGATGATTGAGTACCAAGGGTGAAGAAGTAGACGTCGAGAAGGGAAAGTTAATAAAAGAAGGGAAGCAGGTTGGAGAGAGTGGTAGGAAAGAATGATAAATACGTGATGAGGAGTAGACTCTCCCGGGAAGACTATCGTTCGACTAGTGTCACTTTCTGACGGGGATGCTCCGATGTGACCAAAAAAATGCAGTGACCAGGAGTTGAAATAATGACTTCCCCATAGGTAATTGTTGCAAGCTGTTTATTCGTCCGAAGAAGATCCCTCTATTCCTTTTAGCCGTGTCAACCTTGTTTTAACTCAAACATCGCAAATTCCGGTGGTATATATTTAACTTTCGTCATGAAACAATCGCATGACATTTAAGCGTATAATATCTTCTTCATAAGTAGACCGTAGTAATGGGTGACATAAAACATTTACTTTATTGAACCTTACCGAAGTCTCTTTACCTTCTTCCTAAGTTATCCTATGACCGAAAAAAAACCATCCGGAACGCCAGCAAATTCCTCATGTATTCTGTAAAATTTTCGCCCATAGTAGTGTTTGCTAATAATTATAAAATATAATTAATAATAATTCTCTGTCAACAAGATAGGATGTTTATTTTAATAAATTAAAAAGTTAATTTTTTCTAACCCTATACCATTTCAAGCATTTACCGTTATGTGCCCACATACTCCATCTTACAGTGTTGCATAGAAATTTCAATTAAATTTAGAAGGTATTTACTTTACAAAAAATTCAAAATATTACCCTGAGCATCAAATAGTACCCATTGTAGCAGTGAGATCAACATACGAGGGACCTGAATCTTCAAAAATTTATCAAACATGAATTCAGGATGCGTACTACCACCTTGTTCAGAAAATAATCATTCAAGGACCTAAGAAGATTCTTTACATGAAGTTGGAAGGATAGTGTTTTGGGCTAAGGTAGCTTGTGCTGTTTCTGAGTAGCCCCAGGAGGAATTCTTATTGGATGCGCAATGTGTTTTTTTACTAGAGATAACCCTTTTCGTTTCCCAACTCTGCGCTGCTACCTCCCTCTCTCTCTCTTTCTTCGTTCCCCACCTAGATTCATCCGGTCGCTGCACCAGCCCCAGCCGAGGGTGGCACGCATACCACGCCTTCTTTCTAAGGAAGCCGCTGACGTCTGCCCGGCTCGATCTTCCTTCCCCGCAGCGGACTCTTGATACCTTTCCGTCCTTGCCTTAGACTTAGCAGGCGGGCCATATATTTTCCTCCTTTGTATTTTAATTTTTCTTCCAAGGGGAGAATTGAAAAAAAAAGCTTTCAGCTGAGAGAAGTTAATGGAGTAGGCAACCTATCCACTCACCTAACTTCAGTTCGGAAGTAACAAATCTTGAAGAATGAAGCTACCACCACACGTGGTGAAAATTCATCTCAGAAAACTTCGAAGAGTTTTTTTTCCATGCAGCCATTCTCGTAATGCGATAGTGTAGTGTAATTAATAGTGAACTTCTCGAAAAATAAAATTTTGCGCGTATGCTTTGTCACTGTCATGATCCAATGATCATTAACTTTTCTTCGTGGGTTATGTAAAACCCTAATCATTCACTCTTGCATATATATATATATATATATATATATATATATATATATATATATATATATAGTCTGACCTGAAGAAGGCCTCGGAGTAGGCCGAAAGCTTAAATCATCTACAGTGTGACTGTCCTTTTACGTGTTATCTGTTTTATTCTGTATTCTATTGTGCCGTCCAAAAGTTATATTGCTCTCGTGAGTACTTCCGCATCATCGATATATATATATATATATATATATATATATATATATATATATATATATATATATATGCGGGTCGCGGTGGTCTAGCGGGTAGAGCGTTGGACTGCTGACCGGAGGGTCCCGGGTTCGATTCCCGGGCAAGGCACTTTGGGCACCTGCAGCTCCACCCAAGCTAGTTGAATTTTCGGGTACCAGATCCTTCTGGGAAACCATAACCGGCACAGGGAAAGGAACTGGCCCCCCTACCCTGATGTGTGAATATTCACACGCCGTCGGGCTTGGTACATGGGTGGGCTCTACCATCACCTACTAAACCGACCTTCGGGTTGATTACTGTGTTTATGGTTTATATATATATATATATATATATATATATATATATATATATATTATTTTCGCACATAGAAATAGACATAAGGAAAGGGGATAGGAAAACACATAAAAGACCAACACAGGAATGGTGAGGAAGGCGGTTTTGAGCAGATCACAAATGTAAAAATATTTCCTTATCCGGGATCCCGGATAAGGAAATCATTTGAGAAACTTGGAACGCTTCCGGTATCCGCCTCGGAGGGCCTTTTGATGAATGGCATGTCTTCAGCAGCATTGCTTCCGGCACCCATGCAGATTTAAAATATTAAGTGCTGGCGAAAATATATTTATCTAATACTACACAATCCACAACGGATGGATTGAATTGTTTTCTCATATCTTCAAAAGCATTAAAGTTAAGTAGCAGTTTACTTGAGTAAACTTGTTACACAGTCTAACCCACAATAAAAGTTCTCTTTTGGTTTTCCTTTCTGAATTTCATGGCATAAATTTTTCCAATACAAGCATTAGTCAAATTATGAATCAAAAACAGTATTTTATGCAGTTATCAACAAACTAGAAATAAATGTGCTCTTATCGACTATATTAGAATCGATTGCACAATTATAAAAATTATATTAAGCTTTAATAATTATGAGGTATAGTAATTATGGTTGTAACGGCTCTAACTTTTTGGTCATTCGATAAATTTCTTGTATGACTATTACGATTCATGATCATACGTTATTAATTGGAGTTCTTTCATCAATGAGATCGGATATTTTCTCAATAACAACATTGCTATGCCACACAAGAATACCTATCGGTTCCCCCTCACTCTATTGGATAGTCATTCGAAATCAGTGTTCATTAAATAAGATTCAGGGCACTCCTTTTGGCGTAATTGTTCGCTGTGAATTTCACCATCATTCCCAATTTGATTCCAAAGAGATTAAGCTGGAAGTAAGGTTAAGAAGTTGGAGAGATTTAAAGTAATCCTCAGAAGATAATCAGAAAGATAGTGCTCATCATCGGGAATTAATACCCATAATGAGAAATAAGGGAGTGAAAATGGTAGCGACAGTGGAGCAGAGGTTGTTTCAAATATTGAAGAGCGTAACTTATGGAGGGAGGTAGAGGGAGACGGCGAGAGAGCGAAAGGGGTTCCTTAAAGATTGAGAGGAAGAGAAAAGAGAGAAGCACGGTGGAAAGAAGGATGGTTTGAGGAAAGGGTTTGAAAGAGGGGCTGGGGGGAGGATGTGGAGTGAGAGGAGATGGAGTGTAATCAGGAGGGTGGGCTGGGATGAGAGGGAATTTAATTTGTTCTCTCGCGGGGATTAATGGGATTTTGTTTCCAATAAATCATCGGAAGGAGGCGAATTTCGGTGACCGTGCTATTTTCTTTGGCCTCTTCACCCTCTTCAAAACCTCTCTCGCATCAGGACTAACAAACGCTTTTCAAAATTCTTTCATCGCCCCCTAGGCACCCCCGTCATTACCACGCAATTTCCCACCCCACCCCCTCACCCACCCACCACTTAGGTCTTCTCGCGTCTCTTCTTCCAAGTATCCTCACTCCTCCCACATGTTCACTCCCGCGAGCAGATCCCTCCTTACTCTTTTTACTTCTCTTTAAGTAATCTCCGGCTTTACTGAAGGGCAAATCGTTATCCCCTGTGTCTTACATTAGTCCCATAAATATTTCATCCATAAACCAAGATCGGCCTCCTCCGCCAATCTCATCCCATTACGGCATAATAACTTTCCGACCCATTCCGCAAAATCTCCAAACTACAAACCATTCCCTTTCGCCCATTTTTTTTCCAAGAGTCACTCCTGTAACATTCAATGTAATACGTCCTCCACTCCACCTCGACTCTCTTCTTCATTCTTTGATTCAGTCTCGACTCTGTAATATCTCTTGACCCTCTCTTTCATCTCACTCCTCTTATACAGATGACTACTAAAAGTAGTAGGAAATGTATTTTCAGTGATTTTATCCGACTCGACTATGCCATGTCCATTGTGGAAGCACAAAGGCTCTCTTTCTCACTGCTACCCTCAGTAATTAGCAATTATATTTCCCCTGGGTTACATTATGTGGCGAGCGCCTTGTTTCCGCTGTTTTGGGCCAAGCCGTAATGGGTGTTTTCGCCGAATGTCACATCAGGTTGGATTTGTTCAGGAGGATATTATGGTGAGATTTTTTGTGTGTATCCGAATGGCGAATTACTTATGCCTCACGAAATATTCTAATTGATTGAAACGTGTTGTGATCCATCAATGAAAATTGGGCCAGTAATGGAGGAGCTGGATTGATTTCATACCCGTCGTGCCAAAAAGTATTTCAAAAATTAAATAGACGCTGGTATCAACTCCGTCAATGGTTCTCCTAATATTTTCGTGAATCATTTATAAATTATGTCTGCAATGCTGTGTCCTTTAGGGTCTGTTTAAGAATAGCTCACTTAATTCCGCTTCATAACTACATTTTTACAATAATACGCTGAATGGTTCACTATTTAATGCGTGACGACTCTTCATGTTAATTTTTCTTTACGTAATAACCATATAAGTTCATTCCATTATTATTATGTTAAACTAATTAGGGCGCAGGTTCATTATTTTACTAAACGAGGCAGTATAAGCAGCAATAAGCGAAAGGTACAACATATGTTAGCAAACATGATTCATTCCTACTATACAGAGGTATTCCAGTCTAACAATCTATTGGATCGTTTTGAGATCAAAGTACTGTCAGCCTCAGATCACGAAAATGTTAATCAATGATGGTGGACGTGAAATAAGCTTCTTTTGATGCCAGTTGGCTAATTGACTTCGAAATATTCAGGTTTCTTGGTTTCACAAAAAAGTAATATGAATCTTAAAACATCGTAACGTAAAAAATGAGCACCTTGGAAGGAAATCGATAATTACATTCCTTCAAGTTGTGCATTGAAATTTCATTCTATGAAAGACCAGGGAATTTATTTTAATAATCATGATTTCATAGCATATTATTGAGTAGAAATCTGTCAGTAATTATTAAAAATGGTTTATATCTCACGGTCACACATGCATATATAAAACCATAAATACAGTATTTGACCCGAATGTTGATTTGGTAGGTGATGGTAAAGTTCACCCAGTACTCAGCCCGACGGCGTGTGAAATTCACATATCAGGGTAGGGGGGTCAGTTCCTTTCCCTGTGCCGGTTATGTTTTCCCAGTAGGATCTGGTACCCGAAAAATCACATAGCTTGGTTGGAGCTGCAGGTGCCCAGAGGGGCTTGCCTGGGAATTGAGCCTGGGCCCTCTGGTCAGTAGTCCAACGCTCTATCCTTGGACTACACACACACGATAAATAAATAAATAAATAAATATATATATATATAATATTAAATAGGGTAGAATTACATTGCTTCTTGATTTCAATTATTTAAATTTTTTAGTTTTACTCTTCCCGGCCACTGTTATTTCTCCTTTTTTGCTTATACGATTATTAATTAAAGAGAAACTTAGGTTCATTTGCTTGATGAAATTACTCGAGTACAACTTCATGATACCGAGACTGATGCTTGTGTAATTGACAAAGTGGAAAGCTCTTAGATATTTCTTCCTAGCAATCGTGATCTATAACGTGAGAGAGATGCTCCAGTTTTTATACCCCACTTTTTGTTGTTGTTGTGCTGAATATTTTAGTCACCCAGACCGCTTTATTCTTAATTACTTATAGCAAGGAAGAGCAAAGGTATGTCTCAAATTTCTTTTTTGTTTTTCAATAGTTTATTTTGTTCTTCTTGCTCTTTTTATCCAACGTGACTGCATTTCAAACCTATAATTTTTGGCAAAGAAAAAATTTAGTATCGCACTAGTAACTAATAAGTTTTGGATTATTTTGAAAAACTCGGCACCCCAATTAGATTTTCTTTTTACACCTCCGTGGAAAACCATCTGTTTCAATTTGCTAAAACTAATCCTATTCCGCGAAAGCCACGAAAAAATCAGGGTCAATGATTAAATGGTCACAATACGGACGCAAATAATTGATTGTGAATCAACGCGTGAATTTAAATCACGTCCTTTCCAGCTGGTAAAATCGCGGTTTTTGAGTATTAATGTCGCTGCATTCTAAAGATACGGAGTGAAATATTTGATCTGATGGTAAACATGAACTTTCGACAGTGGGTTTAAAATCGGTGTGCATATCAACTTGTTTGCTCTCATCTCATGCTTCAGTAATGTGATTCGTTTCCTCCTGCATGGGATGTTTAGGATTTTCTTTGGCCATATTTCATTTTTGTAGGTATGTTTAAAGCTTCCTGTAATTAGTTGATGTCCCTTACTCATTGCAACAACCCTCAACTTACTACTACCATTGGCACGGCTCTTTCGTCTTTTGAAACTTTCCCAAAACATCTACAAACAAATGTATGCTAATAGAGGTAGTAAAAAAATTAAGTGAAACCATACAGCTCGGTTACAAATTAGTCACCTTATAAGTAGATCCTTAAACACTTTGGAAAGACTACTGCTTGTTTGGAAAGACTTTGCTGACTCTTGTTCTGCTTTCGCATTTGCCTGTCAGGAGCTAGACTTCTTTATCTAGACATCTACGACTCTTTAGCCGGACGCTCAGGATAACCACTTAAATTGGCAAATTATTTGTTTCATTAAATAATTGACTATAATAATGAAAATTAAATGGGTTAAACTGTGAAAACAACTAAACAATTGATCAAAGGATTTATAAAAATGTGTGCATTGGAAAGAAAGAGTAAAGCATAAAATAACTTTTGCTAGACGAAAACAATTTTAGTATCCCTGAAGACGATATTATTAAAAATTAAAAAAAAAACAAGAAAAACAAATATTAATAAAATTTTCCCTCAAGTGAAATTTAGTCGAAAACACTGCGTCACTTGATCCAAAAATATCAGGGAAAGTAACACACGGGATGAGAATCTTCTCAATTACAATCCAAAGGATATTTAGGCCCAAAGTTTATGATATACGTAACTGTTTATGTATCTACTAAATATCAGCTACAAGTAGGTACCTGTAGATAAGTGTTCTTTTGAGCGTTTAATTCATAATTAGTGAGGCGATTAAAACATAGAATCGAAGTCACGACTCGTTCAATCATTCACAGAATGTCGATCATCTTCTTTGAAAAAACAGTGTCATGATTTATTTAGAGCATGAAGTTCCCAGCGGAATGGAAATACGGAAAAACTCCCTGCATTGGATTTGGGACTTGGAAGAGAAAATAGTATACTATAAAAATTCTAAATAAGCCTGTTCCTTGGAGGAAGTAGCATAAGTGCATTTGAGTTTAGAAGGTTCTTTCACATGTATATTAAAGGATATCTGGAGACCCTTCACATTTGCTCCCAAAAACTCAAATTAACCTTTTTCAAATTAAGGATTATCACCAATAAACGTTGGTGGTTTTACTTCTTATCATAAAAGAATTACGAATGACTACTCACCTGCATAAAATTTAGTTTTATCACTGCATTTATATATTATTGTAATTAGTATTTTTTCTAAAGGCACAGTTGTACTGCCTGCATTCATAAACGCATAGTATTGAATTAATACCCTGAGTAAAACTATGTAATTTCATACTTTGAAATCTTCCATTAAAAAAATGTCAGCTACTTCAAGTTTGCAATTCTTTACATTTTTCATTGTCTCCGTAATATTCAACTCAAATAAATGCAAAATCTTTGGCGCGTACGCATCTTGACTTCTTCGAAATCAAAGATTTCCGCGATTTATCTTCACTGATTTCAGCGATAGTTTTAATAGACCTTGTAGCGTTTTAAACCTTGCAACTCCACGCCACCACACGCCACTTCAGGTTTTATATCTAATATTTGTGTGACATATCTCGCATGCCTAACATCCGTATCCCTGGAACTCTAGGATTCCGAAATTTTGGTCTTTTCCAGAAAGGCTGGAACTGAGGATACTAAAGGCCCTCCCGAAAGTGTCGGATTCCAAGGTTTTTCCTACCCCATGAACGGACCGAGCCCGACAAAAGAAAAGGCTGTCGGAGCCGGGCGAGGAAAAATGGGAAGAATTGGGAATGGGAAGAGGGAGTTCTGCCACGTATCCACAAGCGCACACTAAAGCACAGGAATTATAGGAAACTCGACCTTTGAATAAATGTTCACTTCCCAATCGCCTTGTTTTCTGCCTCGACCCTTTATTCTTCTTCTCGTCCTTATTCCCTCAGTTCGCAGGATATTTACCACTTTATTCCAATTATTGTTGTTCCACCTGAGAATATTGAGACTCAGACCGTAGATATAAAAGTATTGATGCACATACAGTGGATCCAATTACTTAGTACTGTGATCTCGGGTTTATTTACTTCGAATTTTCTCGTACTTTGTTCGATAAAAACGTCGTTATGTACGGTGCTCAATCTTTGAATTTGTATTTAAATTGGTTTAATCATGTCATAGTTTGTTTTTTTTTTAATATTTGATCGCTTGTCATTAAATTATTTTTATGATAGATTCAATCCCTACTAGTATGTCTCTTTTGTAAAAGCTAAAAAACCTATACTTTAATATATTATGCAAGTAAGTAAATTATTTGTCTGACGTTAGAAATATAAATGCGTAATTCGTTGAAGGAACTTACATAATACTTAATGACATTCCATTTTACAGTAAAGTTATTGATAGATTTTAAACTTACTAAGGATATAGCAGCAAATGAGGGAAAAATATTACTATGCACTCATGTTCATAAATTTCATACACTATGCGCCGTCCTCGTCCCTTTGATTGCTTACTTCAACCCTTCCCTTGGAGGATCTGCTTGGAATTTCTATGCATTCAAAAGAGAAAAGGTGTACGACATTTAAAACATTCTCGATCGTACAGGTATATAAATACGTAACCTGTGTATAAATAGCTGCGTTCCTTGGAACAACTCGGGGTATCTGAACTCAGATCTTAAGCCATTGAAGGTTTCTCTATTCCTCTCTGACATGTTCTATATACGTAATAACACTTTGTCCGCGCAATTTTCGCTCTGTTTTCCGTAATACTTGTATCACAACTGTTATATATCCCCTGTGCATTTCACTCCCCTAATCATTCTGTGATCCTCAGCGATTGGATCCATTAAATCGATTTCCTGAGAATCAGTAGTTGAAGAAATCACGTGGTTTTGAGAGGAGTTGGCCCCGAATGGAGATTGGTTGGTTTGCGGGGGCACTGGAGATGCCGATTGTGGAAAGTAGAAGAGGAGGAGAGTTTTGGCACGGCCAGAAAGGAGAGAGAGGAGTTTTGGGGCTTCTGGGACCGGTGGAAGGGGCGGAGGAGAGAGCGTTGAGGAAGAGGTTTAGTTTAACTTCCTCAGATGGCACGTGGTTGAGAAGAAGATTTTGTCATTCCCGCCTCCGTGCGACCCATGCCCAACTCCCAAACCCTTTTCTTCTCCCCTACTAAGCTTATTCCGAAAACACCTCACTCCTTACTGAAAGCCGACCAAAGAAGGGAGAGACAAGGAGAGAATGGGTCTTGCCATGTTTGATTAAACTTCCCCCTCTGGTTGGACTCCTTTGGAAGACTCTTAACTTCAATGGCTAAACGACTATGGATCCTCTTGCAATATTTGACAGACACGAATGACTGTAAATTTTAATGCCTCACCAAATGCCGTTGATTCTAAAAGTGATAGATTCTTATTGTTTGGTGCGATTATATTAGATAAAAGATTAATGAAATAACAACACTACTTTAACATGAATTACATGAGCGTATTTGTGTGTTAAAAAAGGCGGCATGTTCTTTGTCAGTGGTTGGCTGAAATATTCAGCGACTTTTATAATTTAACAATGTAATTAATTTTATGATTTCAAAGATAAATATGGAGACACTATATCTTATCAATTTATTTGGCGTTAGAGCATACGAAGTATAACAGTCCGAACGTGCTCCACGTATTACTACTCGATGCAAATGAAAACTTTGTATCTTTGAGCTAGGGTTAGAATTATCTCTTTATCTATATTTAAATATGGCTAATTTATTACTTGGAAATCAATTGCTAAATAATGAACATGTGACCAATGCTTTATCTCCATAACTTTTGTGATTTACGACCGAGAGGTTTGTGGAGCTAAAAACGTATGCATATTACGTGATAATAGTTACCTACACAATATGACACTGCTCATAAATCAGACGAATTATATTTTGGAGCACCGGTACTTAACAAACTATTAGTTGAGTTAATAATGAGCCAGCATTAATATCGTCGCAGGCGCTCAGTAATCATTGAAATGGGATTGTAAAATCCAGCAGCTCACTTAATATATTATCATTTCTAATGAAATTCACTTGTCCCATGCGGATATATATCCCTTGAGGTAAATTGTTTTTCGCTCATGCCTTGCTAAATAACCACCCTGCACTGTCCATCGTTGATAACTTCCATTTCGCTGTCTGTGTTTTATACCAAAATCTACATAACTTTTACAAAAATAAATGCAGGAAAATAATTAAACGAACGTGTTTGCCACACGATACCAGGCATTTTTTTTCTTGAACCATATGCTCAGAACTTTAGGACCCATTGAATATCTTTTTGACATTTTTTTTTGGCAAAAGATCAGTTTTCGAAAAACAAATACAGAATAAAGCATTTGATCTCGTGTGAATCGCATTTCATTTGCAAATAAGGATAACAAACATCCGCGTCATTTTTAAAAATTAGCTCCGGTGATAATATCCATAAATGCGGTTTAATCCAATATACAGCGGCGTGCTAAAAGCATATAGGCTCCCCTTTCCCCCTTTCGGTGGCCACTTCTCTCTCCCACGGGACAAAAATTTCATCAAAATGTCATTGCGCCCGGATGGTCCCCCGGGCGAGGGAACATCCGTCAGAGCCCACCCCAAAAACTCCCTCTTCTCGCAAGCCACCCTTTAAAAAGTCCACCCCCTCCACCTTCCCTTCGACTCTTCGTGCTCCACATGCTCTTCCCCACGTTCGTCTCCCTCATCCCCTTCCGACAGCCTTTCACCCATATCTCACTTACCGCTCGCATTAACCTTTTACTAAGACCTATATCGCCAGATCAAAGCCTCCAATGTCCTATTTTGTTCAAAGAGTCCCCAATATTTTTGTTTCATCTTTCAATATTACATCATCCACATCTTCATTTTTTTGTCTCATTAATCATTCAGAAAAGGGCGACGGAAAATACTGCTGTTGTATCTTGAACAAATCAGCTGTACACAAAATTTAATTTCATATTTATGGATAAGATAAACTGTTTAGTTGGCTTTTTCCATGACCCTCGTTATCACCGAATTTATAGCGATTTGTTAGTTGGTTTCTGAGGGATATTAAAATCCAAGTGCTTAACGTTTTTCCCTGCTCTTTTCCCTTGCATACATTCTAGTGCTTACGTGAAATCACACGTATCGCACAGGAGTTAAGCAATCAGTTCCTCTAGTTATCAGGAAATCCCAATTTGAGATTTAATGGAGTTACAGGTACCTACTGATGGAGCAGGGCTACCATATTGCATTCTTTTGATACCGGACGACAGCTTTGTCTTCTTGCGTTTTCATTTCCGTTTGACATGTAGACAGTGTTTTTCTCAGAATTTACTTTTGGTTACCAGAAAAATTATTGCTGCACTTTATTTCGTAAATGAAACTCTTTCGTTGGTTACTACTGTAAATCTGTGAACAAAACATACGATTGAGGCATACAAAGAGGCTGAGAGAGAACAAATCGTCAGTTCAAACTCATGCCCGTGAAGTCAGTGCTTATAATGTCCTTTATTTTTATGATTCCATCATAATTTTCTTCATTTTTCAAAATAAATACCATCCCACGAATCTTCCAGGCACCCATTTCAAGTCGTTTCAATCCCTTCCACTTCCTGACTCTCGCGTCCCGTCTTTGGGAATACAGGCATGTTTTCGTTTTCATTTTCTCGTCACGTTGACTGCTATAGAGCTGATTCATTCTGAAATCATGGAGTCAACCCGAGATTTATGATGTTTTTTTCTTGAAGGACGCGACGTAAACATCAAACCAACAACGCTTTTAGACGCCAGGCGCGAATCCTTCACACAGAAATAACAACTCGGAGAATTCCTCGGCATTTAAGTGAAACGAAAAAAAAAATTTCTCGGGCCGTAAGGGTAAGATCGACTAAATAACACCCCCTAGGAGAATGAGTATGTAAGGTAAAGGTATGGGTGGAGCATCGGACTTCATTTCGCACCGCTATTTATTTTACCCGGGGCCATTCGAATTTTTCACGAGCCTTCTGCATAATATCAATCAAATTGCACGTTTATCTCTTTTTCGCTGAGACGGCACACTCCTCCCACGG
Source organism: Hetaerina titia (assembly GCA_037158775.1). Lineage (NCBI taxonomy): Eukaryota > Metazoa > Arthropoda > Insecta > Odonata > Calopterygidae > Hetaerina > Hetaerina titia. Next base: position 90,320,343 of record CM073768.1, on the reverse strand, counting down.
TGAGGAAATGGGTAGGACGTTTCGGCGCAGCCCTCTCACTCACTCCCCTTGTCTTATTTTTGCGTTCCTTTTATTCTTGAGGCCGGTCTCGCAGATGGTTTCGGTGCGGGACCGTCTTCCCTCACCAACGGGGAGCGAGCGATCAGAGGAGGTGAGGAGCGGTGGCTCGCGGGGGGGTTGAGTGGCGAGGAGATGGGGTGAGGAGGGTTAAGATAGAAGGGGTGGAATGGGAAGAAGGGGCTTGCTTGCCGGGAGGGGGCGGGAAGGGGACGGTGGTGGAATGACGTCAAGACCAACCCTTTCTATGTACGGCTTATGCGGCCGAGTGGGAAGGAGAAGAGGGATGGGTGGTGAAGCAGCAACACGAGCTCCCGAGCGGCGACCCAGAAAATCCAACGGCCCTTCGCAGCCCCTCCCGCCTCCCACCTCCAGCCGCGTCCCAGCTTCACTCCCTCCCCGTGCCTCCTTCCCGTCCCCTCCACCCTCCTATCCGCCCATCTCTCTCTCGTGGAGAAACCACGATCCATCCCCTTCTTCGCCTCAGGCGCACACCCCTTAAGGAAATGTTTTCTCCGTTTTGTTTGGCGATCTGCAAAGGAGCGCGTAAGTTGGTAGGGGGAGAAATGGTTTGGGAAAGTAAATTGCTTGCGCGGTAAGTAAGAGGAGTATAGAGATGGAATGGAGGGAGGGGATATTAGTGACTAGAAAAAAAGCAGCCTTAGGGTTTAGCGAGACAGAGAAAATCGCATCTTTGTGTGGAAAATAATGTGTCTCCTTCTCTCCCGCCCCTGCAATCGGATCATAGAGGGAACCCTGTTCCCTGAATGATGTGTTCTTCGGTAATTATGAACGGTTATTACACATACAATGATTCTCCTCCTCGATTTTGTGTAAATGTCTATGTAACTTATCATGGCATGGTTGCTGACTATGAAATTATCAATGATTTAATCTGGCACGATATATTTATCGCCAATTTTTTTAAGCCAAATGTCTGCAGCACTTTCTATGTGTGATATATTGCCTTTAATCTTTAATATGGACTAAAATATTTTCGTCTTTATTTAACTATTAAAATATGAAAATATTCATCGCTAGTATATGAATGCCTTGGCGAGATCTTCATCGTCGTGAAAAGTAGTTTACATATTGGCTAATCACACTTTGACCCAAAGACATTGATTGATATCAAAAAGTTGTTCACACATATACAAAAACAGTGTTAATCACTTAAAGAAAAAAAGGGTGTTTTCCAAGTTGGTGATGTAGCTAAATGGTATTACGAAAATTTTAAATCTGAAAAACTCCACCAATGCTACAATAATAATCTGGTGAAGTAAACATCTTTTAAAGCTCACGTTGAAGCTGCGATTTAATACGCATATTTTAAGTGTCATATAGGTATAGCTCTTTCCCGGTATTTCAGGCACTGGCACTCTTTTGACATTCATCCTTATATTTATTTATTTATTTAAGAATTTATCGTTGCAATCAGGCAATTTTCCTGGTGGCAACGGTCCAGTCTGGTCAGCTTTCATTCATGGCATCTACATCTATATAACACATAATCTTACAATACATAATAATAATAGTAAAAGATTGGGTGTTTTCCCGGCGTATCAGCTGCGTAAATTCTTCTCGGGTCCTCCACCGGGTTATATCGTCCATCTCGGCCGAACCGGACGATATAACCCGGTGGAGGACCCGATAATAATAATATCTTAAATGACATGGACATATGTAGATGCATCACAAAAAGAACAGATAGACAAAGCTCTTATACAGTATGCAATGACACTTAAAGGATTACCAACTAGATTATTACATTTACCATCACCCTTGGGTTAGGTTGACACCACGAGAGAATATAGTATACTATGCAACGTCCATCGCCACACTCCGTTCATAATCACGTACTCTTCAATTTCATAAGCCGTTCAAAGCGCGTCCCGTTAACACATCATTCACTTTTGAAATACAACTTGTAATGCCGTCCACATCACATACAAACAATATTTTTACAGATACAATGGTCTAAAAATCATCACTGATCACCCAGTGGCTGCTTTACACTTATTCTTAAAACTCCTAAAATTAGAAGGAAAGTAAAGTACTAGAAATATTAAGTACTAGACTCGTTGTTCACCAACTCCTTTTTACAAAATTTATTTTGATGCTTCATAGATAAATCCTGGTATTTGATTAATTTAAATAATTAATTCTTCACGACTTTTGATCTAAATTGTTGACAAAGCCATGTGCAACAAATATACGTTAATTGGAGCACACCTGGTACGCCGGAGGTACGGAATTCCGCCCCTAAAGAGAAATTCTCGGTCGTCGTCTGCGCCTATGAAGCGCGCTCGAAAACTACCGTGTATTCTTTATTTTAAGAAGAGTAGGTAAACGAGTCAACAAACCCGCACACCGAACCAATCTCAACGAGCCCGAGATACACGGGTAACCTCCTCGTGCTTCGGGGAGAGCATGGGGCTGTTGTTTGATTAGTTGAGCCATCTAAGGGGCGAGGAAACGCGTCATCCATGGAGTTGGCAGAGAAAAAATTAGCCGAGTTATTTTTCAATAGTGTTTACGCAAATTGATCGAAGATTTTAGTGCAATTAAAACTTTTGACGGGTATATATTCATTAGCATTCTTATATATTCATTAACTTTTAGTGTTTATCTCTTAGTTCCGTGAGCCGTTGCATCGTCTCTGAGAGACAATTTGAATCTGATTTTAATGGGAAGATACTCAACCGGTATCCCTTTGAGTGTAGGTTAGATTAATACATACGAGGCTGGACAATCTTGTAGACTCTTTAAATGGATGACTTTTTTCTTTGGATTAATTCCAAGTGTGGTGGTCGTGATATTACAATGATTCGATCATGACCTGGCATCCTCCTTATCCCCACCTTGGGGATATATGGCCTGCTTGCGTCGCTAGGGAGAGTGTTATCTCTGCAAAATTAAATTTTCGATGAAATTATTTCTGCAAGCAGAGCGTGTGAACAATTAGGCCAGCCGGTTTAGTCTGGAAACTTTTCACTCAGCCTAGCCTCATTTTGTAAGCTTGAACGTCAAAGTGGGTACACGTGTTGGAGTTTTACGTGAATTGTGAATTCTATTTTTATTATCAATATTTTTTTTCGATCACGTTAATCAGAAAAGGGATACCCAGTTCCATGACTAATATGGGTTAAAAAAGATGCATTAAATTGTCACAAATGCCAGTACTCCATTGAGAAAGGGAAACTACAAATGGGTGTGATTAAAGTTGGGTTAAAGGCTGAAGAATAATTCAAGACATTGATGGTATTTTAACAATTATACTATATTTATGAGAATAAGATCTCACGAGGTAAATATACCTAAACGTCGCACTTTTATTTCCAGGTGAAGCTAGAATGGTTTGAGGCGCCACTTTGTGTAAGTTATTCATATCGGAAAAGAAAACACATTATTCTTCCACATATATTTTATTATACACGACCTAGGTATTAACTTACAAAGTCCTGATGATGACTTTGTAAGTCAAAACCTAGGTCGTGTATAATAAAATATATGTGGAAGAATAATGTGTTTTCTTTTCCGATTGAAATTAATAACTGATAATCCAAATCTAAGCACTTAAAATGTAAATAAAAGTTTCTCGCATAACTTGGTGGAAAATCTTCATACTAACGTTTTTTTAAATCAAACCACTTTGCTATTCCACATAAACTTTTTATTTTCACGACCCAGGTTTCGTTATAGTATAACATCATCAGGTGACCTGATTTTCACGACCCAGCTTTCGTTATAGCATAACATCATCAGGTGACCTGATGATGTTTTGCTATAACAAAACCTGGGTCGTGAAAATAAAAAGTTTATGTGGAAAATCAAAGTGATTTGATTTAAAAAAACGTCACTTAAAATGCATTTAGCCTTACTAAATATAATAACTGAGATTTTAGCATGATATTTTTAGATGAGAAAGTGTCGTAAGGTGTGTATGCGCAACTTTAATTCACACCAATTGGCCAGACACTCTGTAATTGAGGTTGTCTTTTGAGGTACCCAACTAATGCCAAGATTAATAGTCGAAGAAAGGAGTTTATTGTAGTCATTCAAGTAACTCTAAGTAGCGATTGGCTCTTGGAAAATAAATGCAACATTCTCTCGACGAACTCTTGCTTAAATTCCCACGGCCATCCCAAAGGTTACACCCGGGTCCCAAAAAAGAAGAGGAAGCAAATTGGGTGGAGGGGGAAGGGACTTCTCCATCATTCGTTTCGTATGCGTGAGGCCAACGCAATATGTTTAAGATTAGTCCCCAGGCCTCACCCTCGCTGCAGCCTCTAGTCAACCGTGTCTCCTAAGTCTCGCCTCCCGCCCGCCGGAAAACATCCCCGTCCTACCCCTTCCTCTCTAGTCTCCACCCGATGGCCGAACCCCTCCCCTGTCTCCCTTTAGAACTCCGGAACATGTGGTGTGGAGACTGCAAGGCGGGCGGAAGGGCGAAGGAAGATAGACGTCTCCGTATCCGGCGTTGAGGTTAAGGAGTCTCAAAGATAGGGCTTATCCACTCTCCGAAACCTTCTCCTAGCCACCCCAAGCCCGCGCATGCCCATGTTATTCCCCGACATCCCTGGTTTAGGCGCATTTAGACGAGGCGATCCGTATACGGTCGCCGTTGTGCCGCCCTCTATATTTTTTCTCCCTTCGAAGAGTGATGAGTTTGCCGTGGATGATAAATTCGGAAAAAAAACATAATAACAAACTGTGAAAAATGGAAATCCGTCACACAGGACGTAACCGATGCAATCAAAGCCCTCGAATGATTTATAGTTTCATCGTTTATTGGTAACTTAAGTGTAACTGCTAGCACGAAGATAGATATTATTTGTTTAATGTTACTGAGGATGAGAAAGTGTACGGTTACTCAAAGCGCCAGTTTATGGAGTAGATTTCACCCATGTGATTCAGTTTTTTGCCCATACAAACGTTGAACTGCCATGGCCTCTGTCATCATCCGCATTTTAGAGGAATAATGTCCAATGTGAACGAGACTGTTTAGTAAATACAAGGTATTGTTTATAGCCTTTGGTAAATGCATTCCGTAATATCACTAAATAATTGTTGAATGTGAGCAAAGGCAAAGAGATATATCATTGAAATTTATATTTTTTCTGATGGTATATATGAATATTTTCAGAAAATTTGTATGAATATCTACTTTCTTAACATGTTAATTAGAAGCATGTATTACTCCATTCCTTTCTGCTTTGCATTCTTTTGTATCCTTCGTCAATTCTAAACTACGTACGTTCTTGGTCGGTTGTTCCGGTCCAGTCCATCCAGTCAAGATTTCTCTAGTTAGATCTCGCTATTTCGATAAATGTTACTACCAACGTTCTGAATCAATGAACTTATGATAAATATTTCAGTGTAATTTCCTCAGTTTGGAATTTGAAGGTTAACCGGCCTCCTCTCCGTTTGTATCAGTGGTCGTTTTTCGGTCTGTGTTTCCCCACTATACACGTATCCCTTGATTTTGGCCATATTGGTAAGGCTCCACCCAAAACCAATTCTGATAAATTCATGTATAACCAAATGAGGCGCTTCAAACTTTATGCTCGAAGGATTGTCCGGTAATTTTTGTCACCATTATATATGGTACATCACATAGTTTAGAGAAAATTTTTCAAGACGATTGCTTGTGGTCTCGAGTTCTATTAGCCTCGATCCGAAAAATTTGTTGTGCAACGTGGCAAAGGAGGGTCTCAGAGATGTGGATATGTGCTTCGGAAGAAAGGTTCGGAAAGGTCGTGTAGGAGGGATGGAGAAGACTCGGTTCGGACAAAAAGTTTCCCTCGCGTCACACAAGGTCTACGTGGGAGAGTGGATGCGTCCCTTCTTCGAAATGGTTTACGACGACAAATTGAAATTCATGGCCAAGGAGGAAGGGAAGGGCGAGGAAGTGGGGGAGACGGTGGAAAATGGAAGTGTGTTGATAATGCGAAACAGCAGTTCCACCCTCCCTCACCGAAATGCCCGTCCCCTCCTCGCCCGCCGAACTCCGTCACTCCCATTCCTCAAAGGCCTTCGTATTTCCTCCCAACGAACGCCACGCTAACTAATTCCCTTTCTCCTTATTCTTCCTCCGCGCCCCTCTCCATCACCGTGTCTCCTCCGCACCCCGCCTCCTCTCGGGCCACCCGTCTTGTTCGCCCTCCCACCCACTTGTCTTATCCTTCTGCGCTTTAATGAATGCCGTCGGAATTGAGAGTGATGAGGGAGTGAGGGTGAGGAGATGGATAGTTCCTCGCCATATAATTGCTGAGCCGTGGTTGTTAGTTATTTAATGTTGTTTGTTCAAACTGTTCGAAAGGATTAAATACTAACTCCGAATTACTGACTTTTTCACGGCGACGTTTCTTCCACCTTCCCCCAAACTCTCCCGACGTTCCCTTTCCCAAACCGCGCTCTTTGAAAGGGAAGGGGGAGGGGAATATTTTTTTTTGACCAAAAATGTCGTTTTGCCGTTGGGATGAGATTGTGTTTTATTTGAGTTTTTGATCGAATGATAACGCGAGAAAAAATATAGCGTAACAAACAACCGCCATTCCCTAGGGTCGCTCTCAGTTTGCCGGTTGATTTCATGTGTCATGCTGCGAGTTGCCGAATTGTGTATTCCCAAAGCCAGTGGGAAAGTCAATTTGAATGGATGGCTTAAGTTGGCACGAGTAAATCATAGGTCCAATGATTACATTTAGATTCATTTTGTTTTTGAAGGCCTTTTTAGAGGAGTGGAGATGCATTCAAATAAAGTTGTTTCATAAATATTTCTATCTTGACATGATGAAGAGGATTTTAATTCTTAGCTTAACCTTAGCGAAATTTCAAACTTTTTTTCAGTATGCTATTAAAAAATTCTGATGAATCCATAAATATAATTTTCCCAGACCTTTTAATTAATATTTAAAAAACATCTCTGGGTAGTAAAGAGAATGTCAATGATTTTATGAAGATATGATATTACTTCCTTAAAGCAGCCGAAATGAACCAAAGTAGTTGTTTCCCTGAAACTTCACCATTATAAAAATATCATGAATAGTGATCAATAGATCTGTAATATAATGGCATATCGTAATTTCCTATAGTCGATAGGAATTATGTATCATATACTATTTCTCTTCCATATTCATGATGCCTGGGAAACTTAATAAATGTACCCGTTCTTGTATTCTTTCCCTATGTTAGGAAAATACTGTATAGCATCGGACAATGCCATAAAGAGTAGTCCCCCTTCTTAACGATCATTTTTCTTATGGGTATACCAGACCTATGTTGCCAGCACTGTTTAAATTTTAAACAAATTATTTTAAAGTTGATATCTAACCCTATGTACCGCTACCTAGTCCCAGCAAAGTATTCCAACGTCTCCTTATTGATCTCCGTTGGATTTACGTTTCTCCCTCACCAGCACAGATCATTTTCCTTTAGGACAGTTTTGCCTAAGTATTGGTTTTAATAAGCGTCCCATTTCTCCATCTAGTGTAAGCGACTATTTCATTTTGTAGCGTTGTGTAGATTGAGGCATTGGCCGAAAGATAAAGATTTGTTGAAAGTTTTCGATATGGTTAAAAATTCACATAAAAATGAGCCTGTAGTGGTGCAATGACAGTGGTGAATGTCGACCCCTTAGTCAATTTATTTACTGTAAATAGAACTAAATAAATAATAAATATAATATATGTTTATCTAATGCCAGTCTTGTAAATATTTACTTTGACAGATAAGCTTTGTTTTTCGAACATGATAACCTTTGACTATGCGGTAACACTCTTGCTACCAAGACTCCAAAACTATAGTAATCAGAATAAAAAGAGACGTTTCAGGCGTGATATGGTGGAACATCATGATTAATTAAGATTGGCAATTTTAATGAATATAGTAATCAGGATTTTTTATTTAAATAATTGACTTGTTGTATTTCGGCATTCTCTACTTTGCTATTTCGGCACCGTATTAAGGCTTGTGAGAAGAATGCAAAGGTATGGCGTGCGGAGTTTCTACACCCTTGGCGGTGATATAACCAATCATTGGCCTCATCAAGAACGTTAACACAACCCGAGGATTGAAACTCGATTCTACGCCAAATAAAACGATTTCATATATTTGATTAAAATGGCCGTTAATGTTCACTAGAGAAATGGAATATCTCTTGGTTGAGAGACAATAGAATGAGGTTTTTGCCTATGCGAATGGATTGTAGCTGCCCGACATTCATGGGCAAGAGAACACGACAAACATGCATGTAAAATGGATGAAAAACGTGGGGGGTGGATCTTGGAAATGTGGAATATAAAACGTTTGATATATGACTGTCAAAATGACTCGGTGGAGGCTGGAAAGAACGAAAAACTTCTTCTCTTCGGGAGATAGGGCGAGAGATACAAGGGAGGAGGGAAATGGGAACGAGGATGTTCGGCATGGAAGAAAAATACTGGGAGTTCGGGTGGGCAGGTAGAGAAAAAAATGAATGCTGGAAAAGTTTGAAAGAACAGCGGGCAAGAAAGAGGAAAGAAAAAGTTTACAATGAATAGATAAAGATGCATTGAGAGAAGGAGACGCTCATTCCATCCTTTCGTCGCGTCCCACTCCTGGAGATTTTCTCGAAACGTGAGAAGAAAGGAAAGTAAATGTGGCGAAAATTGCACCGGAGATAAAAAGATGCATTTGGAATAATACAGGGTCATAACTTTGAAATATAAAACGAGATATGTGATAAGAGCAGATAGTGTGTAACGTGGCGAAGAAGTAAAGATGAAGAAGTCAAAAACATTTCATCCTTACAGAGCCATGCTGTGCATTGTTGTATTTTCTAAATATATCTCTTCACTAAATTCAGCAAGAGAATATTTGCATCACTGTAACGTGTATTCATAATGTTTGGCGGATAACCTGAAAATATGACATCTATGGAATTGTAGCTTTCAAGAAGGACTATAGGTTGAAAGGGAGACATTGCTTTATAGTGGGTACGGCTTGAAAATATTCTTTGCCCACATGCCGGAGAGGTCTTGACTTTTCTTGAAAGTTGATTGTTGTCAAAACGGTTTTTTTTCAGTGTGAATCATCAGACTCGGAGGTGCGTTGCAAGTCAAAATATTTTTTCTCTAAGACCTTGTTCAGATGGACTGCCTCATCATTGATAAACATCATACTATGCAACAATCGATCATCTGCTAATCAACGGGCCAACTTTTAACACTTAGTCGTTTAGCATCAGGCAAACACGTTCCCAGCGCAAATACGGTGCATCGTAAACGCGGGCCAGTTGTAGTGCTACAAAAGTGATTGAACACGGTTGGTAGCATAGCAAAGCCTCGAAACTCCTGTGCGAGTGCCTACGCCATTATTGTTAGATGCCCCCAATTCTGAATGCGGAGGGACTAGAATGGATGTTAGATGCCTTTTGGGGCATTGAATAATCCGTTGAACACGGCGCGTATTGGGCTACAGGAGCTTATCGGACTTTATATAAATAGATCACGCTTCGGGCATGAGCCACGTTACGAAATGTTCAATCCTTTCCTCCACATCAATCAATTTTGGTGCTTTAGGTTTTACAGCTAACTCCCTGTAGTTTCATATCCAAATGAATATTTCTTTTTGTTGGACACACTTGCCAAATCTGCTTAGGTCAAATTGATAGTCATTACACTGATGTCATTGCGTTTACTCCTTTCATACAAGCTACCATTTTGAAGCGGTCGTAGAACTCAACAGAGCTGTACCTCTTTCTTAGTAAATAAATCGACAGCATAAGTCCGTGGCCTTCCTCATTGCTAATAATTTTATTTAGATGTATTTTCAACCTTTATTCTTGGGTTAAAATTGTGGAGATTTCATTTAACCAGGTAAAATGCAAATTATCTAAAACTTTTACGAGTTATTCATTTACCAGTTTTGAAATTCCATACGAAAAGTCGGTATTTTTTATTTCATTATATATAAGATTCATTTAAAAAGTTTAAAAATTATAACACTGAAATATCCATGGTTATTTAGGTTTTATTCAAGAAATTGTTATTAGCTCGTGGTGGTTTTACATTTTTTTCCAATCAACCCAAACTTTTTATCAGAGGGCACCATATTTTATTTATTGTTTCACTTTTAATACCATATTTTTTATTACCCAATTTTTTTCAAAATTATTTGTCTCTCTGCTTGTGAATTAATATATTTCATTTTACTAATGCTATAATAAACGCATACTTTTGCGTCGGCAGGATTATATTTACTGTACTTTTTTACTCTTCCCGAAACATTTCTTTGACATAATAGGCCTACCTGCATGGTCTTAGAATATATGTGAATCGTAAATTGTAATAAAACGATTTCATTGAAATCAATTCAATAAAATACCTAATCGATGTTATAATGGATGATACCTACGGCACAGTTATCTCAGCCGTTCTCTCTATACTCGTTCTCAGACCTATCAAAGAGGAAATCACATGATGCCGCACCATATTTGCGGGAACAGCAGGTTTTTCAGGCATGACAGATTAAAATTACAGATAAAAAATCTTAGTGTATAATTCGAAATACGCATTCGAGGATCCAATTTGTTTAAAATTAAATATCTACCCTACAGCTGAAATGTCGAAATCAGGTCGTCCATCTGAACGCAAAACATACGAACATAATACCTACAAATATTGCATAAAAGGTAAAGCACATTACAAACTATTTCAGTTATCTATAAAAATTCAATTATTTAGTTTCCTTTTTCTTTGAATTTGTCTTGCGGGTGAAAAAACATCCCCAAATTGCACCATCTTTTTACTGAAATTATTTCCAACATTAAGAGGTGAAAATTTTATTTTAACCATTCGAGTAAACATAATAGTTTCTCGCAGAAAAAAGCATTTATGAAAAATATGGTTTAACCTCTGTCAGCAGAGGTATTTGGAAAGATTCTGCAAGCCAATTCTGCCGACGTTTTTTTTAAAAATAAAAACCACTTTGCTTTTCCACATAAAATTATTTATTACGCTTAAACACTTTATGTGTAAAAGCAAAGTGGTTTTTATTTTAAAAAAACGTCAATATGAAGATTTTCCACCAAGTTACGCGAGAAACTGTTTCAATTCTGCCGAGTTGATTGCCCATTTTGGTGATGTTAAAAAAATAATAATAAATAGTCGATGACAATTGATACTTTCGACACACCCTCAGGACCACCTCTTTTAGAAAGGGAACACAAAGCTCCTCACAATGAGAAACATTTCCATCTTCAGCCAAGAACATGAGTTAATATCATTTAATTTCTTCTACAGTGATAGCTGTGTCACCGAAGTTCTCTTGATGCAGATTTGTGTACTTTCCTTCCCTTCCACTCCCTTTTGCTCCTCAAGTTTTTATCTATAGCCAAAGGTTTGAAAACTCATTGTTCTCACTTATTTTTGTCTCTTTGTATAGTTAAAAATATAATAATTCATAGATAACGATACTATCAGTTTAGAATGCTCTCTACGAATACAGGATTCCTTTCAACCAAGCATCAGAAAGCCTCCTCCCCGAAACTTAATTGCGCCATTGCATTCATTATATTTAAATTTAAACTTAAAAACTGAAAAAAATACCCTTCTAAAGATAAAAATATCTCTCTTGGCATTATGCAACGAGACAAGAAATTTGAATCATAGTTCTTTGGCTAAGAAATTTTCAACGATGGTGGATGTCAAGGAATATATCTTTTTTATTCAAATTCAAAATATTGAGCATTATGCATGAGTTTGATCGAAGCAACAGTAGTCCGGGGTGTGTATTGCCTTTGAAGTGAGTGGTCGATGAAATCAATCGGTGATGTATAACTAGCTGTTATAGTTCACGTTATCCATAAATTAGCCGAGGTAAAAGAGCTAGAATGAATAATTTAAAGGGAGCTTTGGGAAAGATATTGGGTGATAATCTAGGAGGAAGTCCAAAAATTGATATATAATATCTTAAAACAGGTTAATGAAAGGCGATCATCGGAGAAGAATATATGGAGCGATTATCATCAAGAAGACTCAAGCCCTCAACATGTTTTTTATTATTTATTATTATGATTACCTTTAAGAGTGAAACAGCATATCAAAGAGCTTCTTTTCTCATTGTGTTAAAAAAAACCATAAACACAGTAGTACTAAACGGACACGAAGGTCGGTTTGGCCCAACGGTGTGCGAAATGTACACATCAGGGTAGGGGGGACAGTTTCTTTCCCTGTGCCGGTTATGGTTTCTCAGGAAGAGCAGGTACCTGAAAAATTATACAGCTTGGGTGGAGATGCAGGTGCTCAGAGAACCTTGCCCGGGAATCTAAGCCGAACCCTCGGGTAGATAGTTCAACCCTCTAACCATAGGCTATCGCGACCCATCTCTCATAATGTACTATGGCTATGAAAGCACTCAGCAAAACAAGAATGGTCTGAAAAGTTTCCAACCTAACAAAGATACAAGACATTTTTTTCTGAAATATTGTGTCGGAAAATGTCCAGACCACCCACGTAGATGGTTCTTGTAAGTCAAATAAATACTTAAAGAACAATTTAAGAAATATTAATGGCCTATTATGCCGAAATTAATCCACGAATTAAAGTATCTGATTACGTTTTTGTAACGCCTGATGTACTATTAAGCCTCATACCATAACCTCAGTTTTGGGTTGGTGAAGTTATAAAAGGCGTATTGGTATAAGTACATATGCTTTGATACAGGAATTGGAGAGCAAAAAGTTGTTGAGTCGTGTCGTGAGTTGGAGAGCAAAAAGAAGGATAGCGTAGGTAAGGAAACTTTGACGGGAGACGAGAATATCGATGACGACCCACCTTATAATGGAGTGTGGATAAGGCTAGTAAAAATTTAAATAGGGCCATAGTTTTACTTATCTCCGAAACTCCATTGAGGGAAGAAGACAAATGAATATTAGAGAGTGAAAGCTTTCAATGTCATACTGGGTATTTCTGGAGAAAAAAAACGACTCTTGGGATACATCCAAAGAAGATAGGGAAATGGGCGGCTGAGAGGCAATGGGATGCTTAATACAGCAATAGGGAAGAAAATGCTGGGAAAACGAGGTAGAGGTGAGGTTGAGTGAACAGTGTTGGCATTTTAGTTGAAATTAGCAGGAATATGTAATATATGCAGAGCTAAAATGAGTCATTGTAATAGTTATTAAGGCGATTAAGGTATCGTAGTAATTAGGGCTTACGAGTGCAGTTATGTATGGTAATAAAGTCCATCCAAAATTCATCCTACAAGTAGACTACAATAAACAATATGAAACGGAACTGTTTTAGTTATTATTTCATGTTTTTTTAGCTGTATATTTTTTATATCCTGTTAAATTTCTTCTTGATTTTTTTCGCAAACATAATAGATCTTTGCCTAGGAAATCTGTTCCACCAATATCAACTGTTTTTTGTCTAATCTCTTCGTCTCAAAATGTAAAATCTTCTCTTAATCGTATTTTTGATTGGTGAATCGAGTATGTTGTATTCTATATCTAGTCCAAAATCACCAGCCTACCATCCATTTAATGGTCATCTATTACCAGAACCCATAATTTACAAACTTTGAATACCCACTTGTACTTGTAATACCCTCTATCTCTCGTTGTTCCTGCAAAAACTTTCTTCTGCGTACCGTCTAGATCCTTATATTTCCTGCATTTAGTCATTATTTCTTTCTTGGTCTATGTAATTTTTGCCAACATAGAATTATGTCGGGGAGAAGAAGATTTTGCACACTAAAATGTTTACATCGGGTAACATTATACTTTTATACGCCAGCAAGTATGATAGCAACGTCAAAAATTTCTTTTAAGAGTACTTTTGGCAATTCCCTGGATAAGTTCAACAGATTCAGGCTTAAGGTCGTGGAAGTTTTTGATGGATAATGTTCCCTGGATATTTAAAATTTTAATTTTCAAGTATATAAGTATATCGTCGACCAATTTTTATAGTTTATTGTCGATTCGTTCTTAATTTTAAATAACTAAATAACGTACTCAACTTGAAGCTGCTTATTTATTTTTATGGCGTAGTCCTTTGGAGTATATATCTCTTCTAGTTTCTAACTAAAACCGCACTTTCGGGATTCTCCAATTTTTCTGGGTTCCATGAATTTTAAAAGAAATTCTAATGAAAACTATTGTTGGACGTTTGCACTGGTGAGTAAGCGATTGAAATTATTTTCGACGTCTTCGTACGGAGGAAGGTAGATGTAGCTCCGAAGAATTAAAAAAATATATCAATTTTTTACTCTTTTACTGGGAGTCCCAATAGAGCATCAAATATTATGTTCCCATTAATATCCACGCTAACACATGGTTTGAATATAGGCGTCCAATGCAGAAAAAGCAGTTTATGAGCCGAGTAACCTAGAATGGGAATTAAAAATTGGGTGCACACGCGGAATGAAAACCATATTATGTCTACCTTTCCCCCCATGCATAAATAAGACAGCGAGACAAAAGTATAAATAAAAGACCCAGGGAATGCGGAAGAGAAGAAAAGGTTGATATCACCTGTGTAATGAGCACGGGAACAATGTTCGCCTCGCTTGCTTCGCTCTCGGCTAGACTTGGGTAAGTTGGAGTCGGAGAGGAGTGAGTAGAATCCCCAAAGGGGAGTCGGAGCAAAGCATGTACGCGTTTGAATTCCTGGTGGAACTGTGGAGTGTGTAAGTGCGAGCGTACTATGGAGAGACGGGAGAGGCGAGCAAAGTATGGAGGAGGGGATGAAATTTGTGTGTATATATGTATGCAAGTGCGTGTGTGTGTGTGAGAATAGCGGATCGAACTCGGTGGTTTGAAAGTGAGGAAACGAGTCGGATTGAGACGGGAGCTTGGGAGGAGGTAAAGGGCCGGAGGTGGAGGAATGGATATAAGGGAAAGGGTTCCCCTCGGAAAGATGGAGTGAGAGAAAGAGATGAAAGGCTGGATGAAATGAGGATCGGAAGGAGTGAGATGAGGAAAGGCCAAAGGGAGAAGGAGGAGGGCGTGGAAATGGAATGCTAAGAAGAGTGGAAAGAATGGAGGAGACATTGGCGTAGGAGGAGGAGGGTGAGGGAAGTTTGGAGAGGAGCGGTGTCCTCTCAAGACGTCACTAGTCTCTCTCTTTCTCTCCTTCTCTCTCTCCCTTTATTTTCCTTAAGTCTGTGCGAAGGAGGTGGGGTGTGTCGAATAAAGAAAGGGGTTAGAGAGGAGAAGGTTGAGTGAAGGGCTTTTTGGGACAGTGAGGGCGTGTGCGAGAAAGCGCGGCACGCGTTGCGGAGAAAGTAATAGGGGAGAATCCTTTTGTGAAGGGGAATACGGCAGAAACGAATTTAGAAAGAAAAAAGGGGTATTCGTACACAATGCGCTTGCTACGCTCTTATGAGCCTACAAGGCAACAAGCGGAATTAAACCCCCTGGGTAAGGTTCGAGGATGAGTTTTTTTTCCCTTACTTTCCTCTCGTTTCCTTGTGTTTTCTCTGCCAAATCCCTTATCAACTGTCTCGAACAACCAAGCCTCTTTGTGTGTTCCCTTCTATTTTTTTGAATTTCTTTATTCCTTCTCGACTCTTTCTCTGCGTTTTAAAAGAATGCTCTTCGCCAATATCTTTTCCGCGGGGGAGAGAAAATGAGGGAGGATCTGTGGTATATTGAGAAGGGCAGTCTGGGAGGGCTTGGTCGTCTTGTGTCCCATAAAATCTGGAAATGGAACCGTCGTCTTTGTGGATGTGCTGTGCCCCAATCGCGAGGACGAAATGCCCTTTCCACTTTGTCCTTTAAAAATGGAAAAATAGGGACTAATTGATGAATGAATAGGCTGCAGAAGCGGTTTAAGAACGTAAAAGACCAGATTCTGAAGATCGAAAAAATATCGGAAAGTTGTGCGGTAGCGTCTCCTCTTCCTTAAACCCTTGAGTATTTTCTTTCATTTTAAAAATGCAATTCATACTTGTTAGTTATTAAATTAAGGCCATCTATTCTTCTCAGAATGTCATATTTCCTACAGTTTCAGCGCACCACAATGCCTTGGCGTATTTACTTAAAGGCATTTAGGAGGAATAATTTCAATAAATTATGGTACCTGTAAATTATTCGACTTAGTTACTGTCACTGATTTAGAAATAAGTACAGCATGAATTAACCATAATGAAAGTTCACAAGTTGGTCACTTAAAAAAAATGTCCTATTAAACTCTTGCTGAGTAATTGATATAATTTTTCTACAGATCTCTGAATATAGAGGGCACTCCTCTCTCCCTTAGGCAATACTTTTGTTACAACCGATCTTGCAGACGTCCCACGAGGGGGTGGAAAAAGGAGGTGAAAGTTAGGAAGATATTTCGGTTGTGATCGATCGAACGGGGCGGAAAGATTTAATTCCAACACGTAAAATAATGGATTATCGGTACTCTGAATACGGAACCAATTCTCTTCCTTGCTATTTACCAGACATTTCCCCTTCAATCATGACCCTCTTTATAGCTTCTTCATTCGTATTGTGTGCCTTCGCGAATTTCGTCCTTTCCCTTGCCTCACCATAAATATTATTTGTCTGCTTTCCTCTTTGACCAACTAATTTTCTTCGTTTCTTGCTCCGTTGTATTTTAGTGAGAAAATAATTTGGTTTGTTTCTCATCGTCTTCTTCAATGTTTTTTTAAGGGGACACCCTCACTTTAAATGGCTGCCCAAAATGGGATCAGTTATCTTTGAAAGCGCCTCGTAGATCACAGATTGCGAAGCCATTGACAACAACCACACCCCAGAGATTTCCACGAATGTGGTACTTATTGCTCTGCCGTCCGTAAATTGGCAGCATTGTTTGATCTACAAGAGTACCAGTATGTGACAATAAGACAATTAAAAATTTCAATAATGAACTCTTCTGTATGGAAATTCATTTTGTAGCCTGATTCGATATAGTTATGTTTCTCGAGAAATCCAGATTGCATAATTCTGTTGACCTCAACCTCAATGTGTATTATTTTTGGTTTTTCAAAATATTCTCATTTCTTGCAATTCGCCATTCGCGTTTGAAATATTTTTGCTCAACTTCCAAGGACACCTCTTATGGGGTCGGGAAAAGTGCAATGCTGGTTTTTTAACTTCAACAAGTTATCAAAAGAATATGGGTCTTCTGTCAACATTTGTAGTATATCTACGGATATTTTGAATTTTTTTTAAAATTAGCTTAGTTACGTGTACGCTCCCTATCATACGGGCCATCATTTTCGGTCAGATTATCTAACTTCCGTGTGCATTCTGTATTCTTGTGTTTGGAGCCTTATTGAGACTTCTTCAAGAACAACTGTTCCAGAAAATACAAATACATGAATGGTTCATAGATCCACACTGACAATAAATCGTAATTTCCTGTTTAAACTGTCGTACGCTTTTTAGCTACAAAATCATGTTACTTGCAGGTGATGTTGGTCGCACTCACAGAGGAATTAGTGTAAAAATCATGGATTTGATTTTGGGTCATGTGTTAAAGTATGAGATGGGTTTATTAAACTAGTTGGTTTTTAGAATACAAAAGTTGTAATATGCCCGAGTGTGCGTTTTTCAGGTCCTGATTGTATCTGTAGAAGGAAGTTCAGTGCAAAGGTGAAAAAGTTCACAAGGAATATAAAGTCTAAAGTAACATTAAAGTAGAGCGGCATAAATAAGTTAGGATAGAACATATCACCAATCTTGGCTATGATTTAAAATACGGACGTAATAGAGAAAATTTGCATCATCAAAAGAAGAATTTGCAAAAAGGAAGGAAATTGGAGTGGAAAAATTCATTGGCACTGACTCAGTTTCCGAACATAATATGCATGGTTCGGAAACCTAGTAAATGAGGTTAGAGGAAGAGCGTAAATTGAAGATTTTGAAAGTATAAGTATGGACGGAAATTACCCGAAAGTAGTGAAATGATTCTGGTTCACGAGTGGAGCAAGTTTTCAAGAGGAATATTATACGTAGTTGAAGGTAAAATATTTATATAAGGAAGAATGTGAGTGAGCTACCCAGTTGAAACTCTGAAGATGTACTTATTTACCCAGTAAGTATAAGAAAATTCTTACAATGTGGTTTAAGTAAAACTCAGAAAGCATTAGCTTTCAATGAAATTGGAAAAAATATAACCTTCCTCCAAGAAGTGATGAATGAAATTAAGCGAAAAATAAATATTTCGTTTGAACAACGTTTTTTAAACTATAACCTATGGGACTAGAACTAAAAATGTGGCCAAAGAATTGTTTCCTTATCTCATCATGAGCTGATATACTTGAAACAGAGAGTTGAAAAATTCCTTTTCGAGTGGTATTTTATGATGATTTAAGTAATGTTTTTGTGTGATTCTCATGGTTAATACTGTTCATTGATATTAAAAGCATTACTTGATGTTGGCATTGGATTTATGGGAATTCTTTTGCAAATACTTTTGAATGAAAGGTGGCAAAGTTAATGAAAGTGTCAATGCTGACGTAAATCAATGAACTTGAGTGAATTTCGCTGTCTGAAATATTGGCATTTTCGGTATAAGCTGTGGGTGAAAAAATGTACTTGATGGCATATACTGATGAGTATACTGTATACAGTTTCTTTCCAGCTAAACTGTTCTAATTCCAACTTATAAATCACGTAAAAGTAGCCTATGCTATTATTTAAGACAATTGCATGAAAAAATATGGGTATATATGGTCACTGTTACCTCATAGAAAAATTAATGTTGGGCAAGGAAAAATGAATTAGTCCGTTTAAAAAGAATAAGGAATTTAATCGTAGTTATGACTGAACTAGGGATGTGGTCCACTCTATCCTATAGTTCAAACCAACTGTCAAATCAAATTAAGTGTAGGCATGTTTTTACAGCGTTGTATAAAATTTCATTGTTTTGATCATTTTATTTTTTTAACAATCATGTAAAGCCGCAACCCGTTGAAAAAAAATCAAATTTACAAGTAATTGCAAAATCGCTGAAACTGTAATTACCGTGCATATAGATTTTTATACCAGCTTGTTTCAAGTTAATTTAGATTAAAAAAAAAGAAAAATATATTGGTCTCAAAATTTCAATTGGAAATATAATATTTTCAAATAGGATATAAGAATAAATTTTTAAGAAGTAATTCAAAGAAAATTTATACTATATAAATTTAATTATTCCAAGCACGGATTTTCCGTTATTTTGCCTTTGATTTTAATGAAAGGAGAATATTTGATGAAGTTAAGGTTGAAGACATTATTCTGCGGAAATGATGATTAATATATTTTTCATTATTATTTAATGCCATTCATTGGGAAAACAATGTAATTGATTCATTTATTAATTTAATTCTTTAAAATAATTCAATTAATTCGAGTCCTCTGATTGATAATTAATTATGAATTCCTCCTTAACTTTTGAAATGAAAATTATATATATATATATATATATATATATATATATATATATATATATATATATATATATATGTGTGTGTGTGTGTGTGTGTGTGTGTGTGTGTGTGTATGTATGTATGTATATTTAATATTTGGAAGGAACAATGGAAGGCCTCTTCAGGTCGTTCTGACCTCAGAGAAGGCAGAAATCTTGAACTTTATGAAATATCAGTGTTCTTTTAGGTGTTATCTATTTTATTTTTGTGTTCTATTCTGCCGTCCAATTATTATATTGCTCCGAATATAAATGAATGTTTTCACCCATCAAACAACCACAATTTTAAATCCATCAAAAGTATGTATATATTTTATATATATATATATATATATAATGGATCTGACCTGAAGAAGGCCTCGGAGTAGGCCGAAAGCTCAAATAATCTACATGCGAGTGTTCTTTTACGTGTATTCTGTTTCATTCTGTGTTCTATTGTGCCGTCCCAAAGTTATATTGCTCTCGTGAGATCTTCCGCATCATCGATATATATATATATATATATATATATATATATATATATATATATATATATATATATGGTAGGTGGTGAGAACAAAACCTCCTTTTTTCCTATGGAAAATGAATTTCCTATGGAACAATTCATTGTGTTCTTCACTTAATGAACATGAACTTCCACAAAGTCGAACCAGAAACAATCAAATGCATGAAAAAAGGAAGTCATGTGCCACATCCTGTGTGTGTATGCATATTATATATATATATATATATATATATATATATATATATATATATATATATATATATATATATATATATATATATATATATATATATATATAACTTTTGGACGGCACAATAGAACACAGAATAAAACAGTTAAAACGTAAAAGGACACTCACACTGTAGATGATTTAAGCTTTCGGCCTACTCCGAGGCCTTCTTCAGGTCAGACTGACCTGAAGAAGGCCTCGGAGTAGGCCGAAAGCTTAAATCATCTACAGTGTGAGTGTCCTTTTACGTGTTATCTGTTTTATTCTGTGTTCTATTGTGCCATCCAAAAGTTATATTGCTATCGTGAGTACTTCCGCATCATCTATATATCTATATATATATATATATATATATATATATACACACATTCAAACACGAAGTACCGCCAAATGGCGAATAAATATTCATTCACATTGAAATAGAGATAAGGGTGTGCGCGTGTGCGTGTGTGTGGGGGGGGTCACGGTAGTCCAGGGGGTAGAGCTATGTGATTTTTCAAGTACCAGATCTTCCTGGGAAACCATAACCAGCACAGGGAAAGGAAGTGACCCCCCTACCCTGATGTGTGAATATTCACACGCCGTCGTGCTGTATATATACTGGATTTAAAACTGTGGATATTTCATGGGTGGAAACATTTATATTCGGTCTGGCTTTATCACGTAGCTGAAATGAATGAGAATAGTTTTACCCTTCCTCTTGATTGAGCACGTTCAAATTAAAATGACGGTAATGCACCATTATATGAACATATTTTATAGCTTAATGGATGAATTACGTAGTTTTTATAGTTTTTGGAATTCAGGATTTTGTTGCGCTGAAAGATCTGGTTATTAATTGAGTTATTTACGAAATAAAAGTTATCTGTAAATTTTCTACTCCTCAGCGGTTTTTAAAATTGTCAGTAAAGTCTTAGCACCATAATTAAAAGAATAAAAAATGAAGTTCTATTCACTGCAGGCTCCATGAATTTCAGCAAGCATTAATGGCATTTAGTGCTTTTATGGAATTGTATTAAGTCATACTTTTAAGATATTACACTAATTATACACGAAAAAGAAATTTCAGAAAAATAGGTAAGATTTAAATTATCAATATTTAAACGGAATCCCGTGAATAAACCATGTGCATTTTCATATTCTATCTATTCTCTTCTAATGCTATCCCATTGTTAACTTCTAACTGTAAGTGAAGCATTAATTTTCATCGTTCGCGATAAATGTAGATGAGAAGTAATTCCCTGCATTATTTATTACTTGAATGATTAAATCATTGATAGAGGTATTTATTATGAACGCGTAATGTTTATTCTACTGTTTACAAAATTTGATCGGGATCATCTAGTTTTCTGTAATTGTTCAATTGAATATGGTCCAATGACAGTCCATGGAAAGTAAACTTTAATACTTGATTTTGTTACGTTTTCATAACCCCTAAAAATGTGACATATTTCGATACTGAAATAAGGTAATCCCTGTGGATAGTTGATTGAAAGATTTAGTTATATTTTTGATACTCATATGGGTATCAATAACTTATTATAATTATCACCGTCCCTCATATTATTCTGCTTCTTGCCGAAAATATCAATCAGCAAATGAAGCATTAAAGTGGATTAGTATTTATTTGGGTCCCTTGATTTACTCTTCACTATTTTGTAACTACAGTTTAGACAGTATGAGAAACATGGTGGTTATTGAGGCTTTAATGACGTCCTAAATATTTGAATGCAGAGAGGACTTGTGCATGCGTGTATATATATTTATCAACAAGTTCCCTTGCATTCATTTAATTATATTTATTTATTGAATGATATTTGTTATAAGTATGAATGAGTAAATAGATGTACGAAAAAGTGATCTTGAGATAGAAAAATAAGGTGACAAAAGCGTTAATTCCTTTTCACTGACATCTAACGAAAAATATACCAACTAAATATATGGTTTCAATTGTTAAACCTAGGAAATTGATGACATTTCGTAATTTTCCTATTTTCTCTTTTGTTAAAGATTCTTTCTTGCCTGGCTCGTGTTAAATTTAGTTCTTTGATGTTAATTTATTTCTGTAGTTTTCATTTGAATTATACAGACGAATATCCTTGTCTAATAAAGGAGCCAAACAAAATGACGTTGATGTCATGCATCACTAATGATCGAATTTGAATTTTTAAAACACACTATTTTACACCTTTTTGTTTATACTTTGAAAATTAAATAGCCAAAAATTATCCTGGTAATCTAAGTCACTCTAGGTCCGATGGACTAACGAGCCATGAAGAAAATCTAGAAAATAAAAATACACACTGAAGACTACGATCCAATAAAAATACACACTGAAAATACTTTACATCTGGAATCTTGAGCTTGAAAGGAACACCCGTAAGTAATGTATATCTGAAAATATCTCAGATTTACTAAAAAAGATAACTTATGGTGTTATTTCATCAACATATCCATCTATCTACAGGATCAAGATAGGATACGATGCTCCCAGCTTAATGCTAAAAATAGAGCGTTTTCACTATTTAATTTCGTAAGTATTGTTATCTATTCACTAGTAAGCAGTTTATTGACGCATGAATTAATTTGAAATTGAATTATGCGATTTGTTAGATTAAACGAGGTCACGCATTGAAAAGAAAACAAAACTCTGGCTTTGGGGAGAATGAAGAGAATTAAAAATGACAGGTTATGAAAAATAAGATTCTTCTTTGAAAAAAATATCGTCCATCTGAATAAACACGAATATGTTCAATTAATAAGCATTCTTTTTTAATCTTTCAAAGCATGAAGGGATTTAATGAGGTTTATGGTTAAGCTAATGCCAAATGACTGCCCAAAGGCAGTAAGAACTATACCACTTTTCATGCATAATTGCCTCTGGGTTATTTTTTAACGAAAGATCAGTTATGTGATTAAAATCGATCATTTTATGCCATCAGAAACAGGCCATCTGGTGTCCAGCTTCCATAATTTCAGAAAATTAGGTAAAAACTAATACCTTTGATTTCAAAATATCCACATGCATGTATGTACTTGAAACCTGATATGAATTTACAATTTATAATCTTTATAATCTAAAGTTAATGGCCTCGGTATTTATGAAAGAAAGATGTTTGCTGAGTTTCAAAAGCTATTACATTTCAGTTTTTGACGAGGAAAAAATAATGCGAGACGATTTCTGTAGGGATCCAGTGTTTAATAAACTGACCGTGAAAGTCCGCCGTAGCGAAATTCAATTACACGGACAGGTATGCCAAAGGGATGTAAAAGTCTTCTAAACGCCACTCACGTTGATGCGATATGTATCACTATCCGTTATGGATCAGTTTTGATCTTTACTAAAATGATCTTAACTCAGGTTCACTCTTCACACTTGAACTTAAACACAGCTAGAAACTTAATGCTTCCTTGTATTTTACTTCTTGCTTCAGCACACGCAGAAAAAATGCTCCTCATAAATATTAAGCTAAAATACAGCCTTACTTATTCGTAGCTTAGTTTTAAACTTAAGCTTAGTTTTTAGCTTTAGATAAGCATGCGGTATTTCCCAGAAAAGCTCTTTCTGCATCCATCATAGCTTCATGAGAGCGGCTTTATTTATTACGGTATAAGGTTATATAATTTCGCGTAACGAATAATATTTCATTTGTTTATTTAGCATTAGTCCGAAAACAGAACTTTTCGGCCTTTACGTCAGACTGTTAACAACGATAACAATTTACACAGTGAAATACACCGAACGATAGACAAACACTCAGACGGGAATCGAACTCACGACCCTTGGGTTGGCAGACGAGAATGAAACCCCGCCGCCACCAGGGCTGTCAAATTTTAATAAGTCGATTTTAATTTTAAAGATGCTTAATATAAAGTTGTGGCAGACTATCTTTTATAAAAAATTATTGATTTTTCTACGATTTTGTCCGATGGTGATGAAATGTTAAATAAAAACTACAGAAGTGGTTACGGTGCACTTATAATTCCATGGTTTAGCTTAATTATTGAATAAAAGTAGTGGTAGTGGTAGTCATAGAAGTAGCAGAGACATCCGCTCCAGAGTTCGTCCACTACGCAACTCATAAAAATAAAATACTGATTATCTTTATTTATATAAATTTTCAAAACAATATTCTTGAGGATATTAAGGTTTTATTTATAGTGTGTATTGAAATTAATCTAACTATACGGATATGTTGTCTTTAAAAGACTTGGTTATGGCGATGGATTTGAAAAAAAAATGTACCGCTCTAAAATGTTTGACTGCTGCCGAGTGGATTCATTTCATTCTAGAAAATCATGAGAAATCTATATCTATTGCGAGAAATGTCTATTTGCGACATAATATTTGGTGATAATATTCTTGGGTCGCAAATCAATGCATGAAGAGTGACGAGTATTCTACTGAAATAATGCACTATAATAGTACATATAGAAAAATGCCATAATTATAATTTATACTTTTCTTTTAATCTTCTCTTGTTATTGTAGTGATGTGCTTCAAAGTGACGAGAAAATTAATGACTAGAGGAATAAAAGGCGATCATGGCATATTCATGTGAATTCGAGGGTCAAATAACCTTGTTATTCAGCAAATAACTTGGAAATACCGGATGATGAGGAGAAGGAAGGCACGTGGTGAGGTCATTTCCCCCGCCCATACCATTGATTCAACTTACCCGCCATTTCTCACAGACAGCTTCTATAAGGCTTCAAATGAAAACTTTCTGTTTGAGTCGGTCGGTCTGTCAACGGGCATCGCCAAATAGAAATTAATTTAACCCCCGGAAGGAGCAGTTAATTGTCTTTCCTGAACACACTGAGCCATCCTCGCAGCCCTGAGGCCAACTGGAAGTTGTTCATATCCCTCGTTTCTCAGTTAAACCCTCCTCAGTCCCCCCTCGCCATTCCTTCCCCTTCAAACGCATCCATCCTGCCCGTCCTAGACACCCCTGCTCCACATCCCATCGGCCATTCTCGCAATAAACCCTGCCTTAGCGCAGACATTTCTGACGGGCGAATGCAATAAGGACGAGGGGGGGGGGAAATCCATAGCTTGTCACGTGTGAGCCATCGATGTGTTTTTGTCGTTGATATAACTATATTTCCTTTACACGTACTTCAGTCCAGGTAATCTTCCTTCACCACACTAAAGCACAAAATCTATACCAGAGGAGCTCTTTTTAGATCGATGTTTGGTTAATTTTACCGCAATTCCTAATGCAGCAACTTGTGACTGCAGGAATTTGAACCTATTTGATTACCCTCACTGATCGACAGTTTGCTCTCTGATGAGTTGAGAGTGAACTTTAGATGCACCCCTGTAGGAAGTGGTTTAATTTTTTGTTTGAACACTTAATTGCTTCTGACCTGTGATACGCCATCGAACTTGTTTGAAGAGATAAACAGCACCGATGTTCTGTTAGGTCAAATAAGCTGCTCGGTCTGCAGATATTATCAAAATTGGATGAGAATAACAGCAGCATCATTATCAATGACATGGACATACGGGCTTCAGTTAATGTTTCCCCAGGGTTTCTAAGCTATTAATAGAGTATTTAGTACAGGAGTAGCTACAACCTACTTCGGAGCGGATGTCCTAAAGGATATGAGATCATGTCCAATATTGATTCAGCATCCTCCCCCGCTATTAGTGCATAATACTGAATGAAAGAATTGGCTATGTGGTTTTTGAATAAGGAGAATTAATGTTTACAATGAAAATTAACTTTAAAATGTTTTGAATGTGAGCAAAACCTGTCGCTGAGTACCATGGATATGACTTTTGATATTCAGGGTATTTAAAAAAATTTCAAGTGCTAAAATGCAAACTGCGGTCTAAAATACAAACAAGAGAATATATGAAAATTTAATATTCTTGTGATTGAATCGTTCTCAACAGATCAGTCCCTAAATACCTGTTACTCTACATAATTTCTATGCTTAAGGTGGAATGATGCATTTTTTCATCATACATTATCATTTCATAATTCTAAGACCGATTTCCTAATGTCTTGCATTTTATTTTTATTCCTCTTTTTAGTATTTCGCTATGGTTTATAATTCTTGGATTTTTTTTAAAGTCCTATCAGAACCTCCTAATTATTCTTCAAACTTAAATTTATGGGGTAAGATTTTGATCTGCCTAAGTTCCTGTGTAACCCGTTCATCTTTAAGTTATTTGTTTAGATATTTTTATTATTCTTATCGGACTCCTGCTCCTAGAATGTAATTCACAAGTAAAAATAACGGAGAATACAGGTGATATCACTATCATATTTTGTGGACGGTCCCAGAAAGCTGCACAGTAAAAAAAAGTATGGAATTGAATAACAAAAAAGAAATTATTCTTTACCTATAAAGAACGGGATCTATTTTTCGTTTCTTTTTCGACTCCCCGCATACACTTCCCACTTCTATCATCTCCCGAGAAGCCTCCATTCCTTGATCTCCGCCCTCGTGCCTTTCCCTCCACCGGAAAAAGTAGCCCTCCCACGATCAAACGCCAACGAAAAAGCGTATGGCCTTTCCAGAAAACTCATACTCGTCACTTTGCGGAGGAGGAGGACGTCTCATCCTGACCCCTTTTTTCCTCCCCGGACACTTTTATCGGTCCCCATACTTCTCTTGCCGGCCCATTCTCACCACCCATACCCCCCCACCCGCTCCATACCATCCACCTTCTCTTCCACTCTGCTTCAAGACAAGACCTACTTCCGAGTCGAACGCCTAACACGCCATATTTCTCCCAGCTCTTTCTTTTCTTCTTTCTACGGGACAGTGACACCTCCCGATTGACTCTGGGAGTCCAGGGCATAAAAAATACATCCGCGCTGCCATGTAAAGACACGGTTTATAAAACTCTTCTAAACGCACTGGATGGACATGCGATGAATTTTCAATGATACATGTTGTGCAAGGGGAGGATGGAGTGTAAAGGGAATCGGGCTTCTTCTCTTAAAGACGTAGCAGATGACAAAGGGTATTTTAGTGCCTCCTGTTGGAATTTATCTTTTTATATTGAGAACGGATCAAACTTTTTCTTGTGTTCTACAGTTTTAAGAATCCCCCCAGCTACAGGTATATTATCTTACCATCCTCATTCTGAAGTAACTAAGAGCATATGGGAATAAATGCAAACATTTTTTTGCCACTTCAATTACATATTCGGAGGCAGCATTACGCATTGTATTCATACTTTTTTTAGCTGAGGTTGATTGTAAAACTCTTCGGATGTGGAGAAATTATGAAGAAAGGCGGTCGTTGCAGTTCTTTGGATACTTATGTAATTTGCAACAGAATTTTTATTGATAGCATGCTTAACTCTTGATGAAAATCACGTTTATTACGTAAGCAGAATATAGATGCATGGAGTCGTAAGTTATGCATTTAAACAAGTTTTGTGGAATGAAATTGCAAAAATAAAAGAAAGGAGAAAGGAAAATTAGTGGAGAGTATTCCATCACCGAATTAAATGTCATGATTTTTAACGCATGTTGCAACTGAAAATAACTTTGAAAGGTTTTATTTTTGTATTTATATGCCATTGGTCAAGTTAATCTCATTCTCTTTTGAGATTAATTTTACGTCCCTGGACCTTAACGTTCGTACATTCAAAACAAGGACAGACAGGCTGTAAGTAATTGAACCCATGCTCTTTTGAGTGATTGAGGGAGCCAATTTTAAATTAAGCGACGGCGAGATATTACTTTGTCACAAAAATATGTGAAAAATCAATGCAAATTTTATTTTTATTGTCTGATAACTGCGCACAGATGTTTGGCCGGGAGAATTAATAGGCCTCAGAGAAACTGGCGTCCGCTTCGGAAATAACGGAATTCATTGACGCAATTAATGCTATGTATCGTTGATATTGCATATCACAGTGAATGAATTCAGCAGTAAACGAGTACGAGATAATACTATTAATACTTCCATTTTATTTGTGCATTGATTGACGTGAATGTTCTTCAGTTCGAATCGGGGTAATTATTCTTGACAACGTGAAAATTGATTTCCTACGGCATGGAACTCATAACATAGACGCTAAGTTTAATCAAATGGACGCCGTACATCAAATAATATGTGACTTTCTTCTACCTCATTTAAAGGAATTAGAGAGCTTAATACAAATTATGAATTTCATACGAATTATTTCTCTCAATAAGTTCACCGTTAAACGATTCTGTCGACACAAAGAGTCAAAGGAGTAACATTTTTTTCCCTTGGGCGCATGAAATAATTTAACTTCACCATCATGTGTTTATGAAAAGGAAAACAATTTTGGTGGACACAAAACTTCAATTGCTTGTGGATTCAATTGGAAACAATGTGTTATTCCGTCGAGTGAAGATTATTTCAAACTCCACAGCACTGAAAATTAATGTATTACTCTTTATCAAAATCTTCCCGTAAATACTAATAGAACCATGCGAGATGAAAGGTTGAATTGTCAGATGAAATTCATTATCATCTCCTTTAAAGTTAGTATTTCCTGAAGTGGTCTTTCTGGTTTTTGTTATGAAAATCTCACATTGATATTAAATTTTATAACCATTTCTATGCCAATACATTTTACACAGAAGACTAAAAATTCGAAATACAACAATTTTATCATTTATTATGAACAAAAAGCATTAGTAATATTGAAAAAATATTAAAAGACATGAAAATTTTTAGTTTATTATCTGATTTTTAATTTTTAACGACATGCCCAAAAGCATATATAGTTTTAGTGCAGACGATTTTTTTATCCAGTTTCAATATTTAAAAAAATGAAAATGGAAATAAAAAGAGGATCATCTGATTTGTAATTTTTAGTTTGTGTCCACAAATGCGATTATGATTAGTATTCCCTAATAATTCAAAATTAATCTGTGTAAATTTGTAATTTTAACTAGCCAAATTCCATGCGTCATTATTAGTTTAAAAATGCTCAATATTTTAATTAATCATGTATTAATTTGCATCATATGCGTACCCTGCCAACTTAAAGCATAAATTTCATGGTGAAATTGGTGCTGGTTAAAATAAATCCCATTTTCAGATCGGCTCTCTCCCTGCGTTTATGTCAGTCCGGTCCGGATGCATGCTCACTGACGATGCCGGAGACCGTGAATCTTGAAGCCCCATGCGGGTACGTGAGAGTATTGTGTGCAATCTTGCGTCTGAGAGGGGTGATTAGGCGAATGGTGGTCACGGCTGACTGCTCCTTCTCTATGGGCTCCATCAACGGCGCAGGGATGGGCGAGGGTCGAAGGGATAAACGAGAATGGGCAGGAGAAGAGAGAGGAAAGAACACCATGATAAACCGCAGACATAATGGTTCCCTGTACCATGTCGGTGTCGCGGGTTAACTCTTCCTCAGTATTTCTTTGCTGAGATATATCGGGTTAAAATATCCGACAAGGAGTAAGACGCTGACCCAATTTGAAAATGGAAAGAATACAAATTCCGACTACGACGCTTCCCAGATCGTGAGGCTGTTTTCTTCAGATAAATCCACTTGAAATTACGTCACAAAATGTTATTTATTTTAAGCGTTTAAATTATTGTAGAAAACAGGGCATAATAAATTCTTTGGATTTGGTAATGATGAAGTGGAAATACTTAAATTCCATGAACTCAATCACGTTCCTCTTGATTGAGTCACTGGTGATTGACAGTCTATGATGGGCCACAGTGGCAGGTTACGAGGTTCATGACATACCATGTCCATCTTCTTTGACTTCAATCACAGCATTTCCATGCCGGACTCACAGATTTTCCATGCGGTGATAGTTTGGTTAGCCATTCATGGTTCATTTGGGTTTGTTAAACAGGTATTTTCAAATGGTGGTGGAAGGCTATGGTATGAGGTCAATTTGTGCTTCAAAATGGTCATTTTTCCAGCCTTGGTCATCTTTGTAATTTGGGGATCCATCATTATTGCACTTCCTTTGTTCCTTCAACATAATGTTTCAATCACACCATAAAAACAAGGGATTTGGCGGGGGGTAAGCTTTAATGATTTTCATACTTGTGAAATGTGCAGTATAACAAGAAATCTAGACAAATCACTTTATGATGAACAAGCACCCTCTATAGACTAGTTAATTTTAATCTAATTGACAAATAATTTGGGGCCAAATGATATCTATATATTCCTTATGATCTATCTACTTGTGTACCAAAAACAGGGTAGACTAAGTGAATAAAGACGAACCCATTTTCTGCAGTGCGTCACTTACCGTCCATAACTCCCATTAAAGTAAACATTTGACGTTAATTTTATAAATGGGGTTATGTTTACCTGCACCCTTCCAATATGGTAAGGTATCCCAATATGAATCCCTGAAACAAAATACACGGCGTCAATGGGTGAACCATTAATTTTCTCAAGAAGTCATTCGGAAACTTATAAAAATAAATTCTACTATCATCTTAGTTTTGTGCATATATGTATGTATGTATATATATATATATATATATATATATATAAACTTGGAAAAGACGCTCTCCGGCGACGCACAAACACACAAACACTAACACAAAAAACACTACACACATAGAAACATAAAAGAAGGACACTTACATTGGATATTTACGTTTCGACGGCACGGCCGTCGTCATCAGAATGCCGTTGTCGGGGAAGAGCGGAGAGGACATGTGCAAGAGGAGGGTGACGGGAGGAGAGGTAAGGGGCCAATGGGAAGCGGACAAGGTGGGGGAGGGGGAAATGGCAGGGGGCGGTAGAGTTGCCGCGGTAGGAGAAGAGCTGGAAGGTCCCGGTCGTGAAGCGGCCGGGCCTTTAGCGGGGGACTTGGTGACCGATTCGCTCAGAAGAGTGAAGCGGTTCTAGGCAGCTTTGGATAAAATCCTTATATATATATATATACAAATGCATATATATACATACATATACACATATACATATATATATACATACACACACTCTTCTACATATATACAAGGAGGAGGAGAATTAAGGGGCCAATAGGAAGCGGACAAGGTGGGGGAGGCGAAATGTAGGCAACATTGGATAAAATCAGTGGGCTTGGTTCAGCCCGGGGGGTTTAAAGGACTGGAGCACCCAGATATGTGCCATCTCGCGAGTTCTCACCTCTATGTTACTAGCGGAATTGGGAAGGATTTCAATCACTGAAACGGAGAAGCAGTCATCAAAAGACTGGTTGTGGGAAGCAGTGTGAGTAGGGATGGGATAATTAAGGAAGGTGGGAGATTTGGTGGAATAGCGGTGGTTATTCATTCGGAGGGAAAGGGTGGTCGTGCATTCACCCACGTAAAAGGCAGGGCAGAAGTTACAGGAGAGGCGATATATAAGGTTTTTAGAGGTGCAGGTGGCTATGGGTTGGGAGTTGGTAATAAGGGACGTGGAAGGTCTGAGGAGATGGCAGCATTTACAGCGTGGGCGGTTGCATGGTGCGGACAGGGGTGGGGAAGAGACAGGGGTGCTCGTAGGTGGTTTTATAGACTTAAAGATATCACGCAGGTTTGACGGGCGTTTAAATGAAACGGAGGGACAATGTGGGAATAAAGGTGATGTGGATTGACTATTGATAATAATTGGGAAGAGTTCACGGATTATCTGTTTAATTTTGTGGGTTCCGGGGAAAAAAGTGGTGATAAGGTTAGGGCATTTTGGGCGGTTAGGTTTGGGGAGAGGAGTGTATTGGGTTGAAGGTTTGAGAATTTTCCTGTTGAGCAGTGTTTCAGGGTACCCACATTCTCTGAGAGAAACGTGTAACTGGTCAATGTATTTCCGTTTGGAGGGGGTGTTGTTGCAGAGACGGAGGCCGCGGACCGAGAGTGAGAAGGGGATGGAGCGTTTTGTGTGCGATGGGTGACAGCTATTGAAATGGAGATATTGTTGGGTGTTGGTCGGTTTAATGTGAACTGAGGTGTAAAACTTATTGTTCTGGAGATGAATTTCAATGTCTAGAAAGGTGAGATTTGAGTCTGATATAGAGGAAGTGAAAGAAACCGAGGAGGAGGAGTTGAGAGAGGAAATGAAGGATGACAAGTTTTCGCGTCCGTGGGGCCAAAGGAGGAAAATATCATCAATGTAACGGGCCCAGAAGAGTGGTTTAAGGGTTTGTTGCTGGAGAAATTTTTCTTCAAGTTTACCCATAAAGAGATTGGCGTATGCAGGAGCCATACGCGTGCCCATTGCAATACCTTTTATTTGCAAATAAATTTTCATTCTGATGACGACGGCCGTGCCGTCGAAACGTAAATATCCAATGTAAGTGTCCTTCTTTTATGTTTCTATGTGTGTAGTGTTTTTTGTGTTAGTGTTTGTGTGTTTATATATATATATATATGTGTGTGTGTGTGTGTGTATATATATATATATATATATA
Organism: Hetaerina titia; assembly: GCA_037158775.1. Classification (NCBI taxonomy): domain Eukaryota; kingdom Metazoa; phylum Arthropoda; class Insecta; order Odonata; family Calopterygidae; genus Hetaerina; species Hetaerina titia. The sequence continues at coordinate 90,287,784 of CM073768.1, read as the reverse complement.
TATATATATATATATATATATATATATATATATATATATATATATATAACAAACACAGAAACCAAAACACACAAAGAGGGAAAACTCACTGGTTCTCGAATTTTCGGTGGTCCAACCACCTTTCTCAAGAGGAATTAGGAACAGACTTTCTCTGTTCCTAATTCCTCTTGAAAAAGGTGGTTGGACCACCGAAAATTCGAGAACCAGTGAGTTTTCCCTCTTTGTATGTTTTGGTTTCTGTGTTTGTTATGACTATCAGTGAATTTACATTACACGTTTGTGGGTTTTCCAAAAAAGTGGATATATATATATATATATATATATATATATATATATATATATATATATATATATATGAATATATATATTAAAACTTGAAAATCCCGCCATGCGGCGCACAAATATTCATTCAAACATAGAAATAGGTATAAGGAAAGGGGATAGGAAAACACATAAAAGGCGAACACAGGACATGTGGGGAAGGCGGTTTTTGAGCAGATCACGAAAGTAAAAATATTTCCTTATCCGGGATTTGAACCACGGGCTTTATGTGTTTGCTTTATGTGTTTATTTTATGTGTTTTCCTATCCCCTTTCCTTATACCTATTTCTATGTTTGAATGAATATATGTATATATATGTGTATATATATATATATATATATATATATATATATTGAATAGAGTTTACTCTACTCTATATATAAACATGAACACAGTATTCAACCCTATCGTCGTTCACCCAGTACTAACTCCGACGGCATGCCAAATTCACACATCAGAGTAGGGGGGGGCAATTCCATTCCTTTCTCTGTACCGGTTATGGTTTCCCAGGAACATCTGGTACCCGAAAAAACACCGTCTGGGTGCCCAGAGAGGCTTGCACGGGAATCGAACCCGGGCCCTCCGGTCAGTGGTCCAACGCTTGCATACATATATACAATATAATATATATCTATATATCTAATATGAATATAGTGGCTGTTTTAGTGGATGCTACATAACTAATTACTTAGAAAAGAGCTGCTTCAGTCATTATTTTTAGAGATTCGGTTCGTTTCTTGAGCCGTATAGACGAGTCATGTCCTCTTCATTACCTATTACGAAGTAATTGAGTAGTTTTAATCCTAAACAATGTTAAAAAAACATTAAAATATATGATGTATGCTTTTAGAACAGTTTCTAAATCAAATGAGATAAGTTAATAATGGAGGTAATGAGGGATGATACTCTTTATTGGTACCAAAGATACTATCAATGATACTATTTTGCGAGACATGAGCGTAATTGAGTAAATTAACCTAGTAAATTATTCTTGCCGTGTGTAATTACAGAATCATCGGTTTCATGATAAATACTTAAAATGCAGTTGAAAACACTGGTTGGTCGAAACTGGTCTCTTCAATTAAACTGTCTGAAATCCACAACGAAGTTATCTTTACTATCCTTTCCGCAACGATAATATTAGTTTTTAATGACTATCTCTCATTGCTATTCACGATTACTTACGGAAGGCATTTTTCATTTATTTGACGACTGTTTTTTTTCAATCTTAATTTCTCTTGTTCACTTCAGTCACAAATGCTTTCTCATTCGCAGAATATTATGGTCGTACATGAAAGAGCTGAAATTTATATCATTCACGAACTGCCAGTGAAAGCTGAGTTTGACATTATTCATGTTTTTCGAACACGATGTTCAATCATCTGCGGGTCCTAGTTCATCAATCAACATTTTAAATGTCCCGGCTCCCTTGACTCGATCATTTACGACCAACCCACTTTAACGACCAATATTTGCTTTATAAGTGTACCAGTTTCATTTTATATCTATCCTGTATCAATGAGCTCATGACTAATTTTAACTTCTAAATTAAAAAAGCAGTGAACCAAGAAAAAACACAGGATAAACAAGCATTCTAAAATAACAATTTCTTTTAACTTAAAACAAAATCAATATTTTTGAATGAATACGCAGGATTGTTAAGATCTGCCGTTGAAAATATGAGAGAATAAGGTAATGAATGTTTTTCAAATTCCTATCTGCTTTTGATACACCGGAATTCGGAATCCGGCTCGCCGGTAATGTATCTTCTCGTTTAACTGTTCAGCATGTATGTGTTTATTCGGTGAGTCCTTTGTAAGCCTGGCAAAAACGGAACTATATTTATTTAAATTAATATTCTCATTTTAATGAGCATTAAGTAGAAATGACTTTATTTTGGATTCGGTGACAATAGTACCTATATTCAATGCCGGTTACCGAAGCTCTCAATTTAACATGGTAGCAGGCTCATGGAATGATTCTCGAATTCAATAAACGTCCAAAATAAAAGGAAAGCTATGCCTAGAAAGCGGTGAGCTTCCCTTTTGGTGATGATATGGTCACTCGTTCGATTCTCAGGAATTAATTAAAGGCGTATTTATTTGATTTTTCATTTGCGATACCTATTGCCACATTTTTCGTAGCAACAAAACTGTCCAAACTACCGTTATGATTGTTCACCTTCGTTAAATTAGGTAGACGATGAATATTAGGATGCCCATCACTGTTAGCCGAATACATGATTGAGGTGGTTTCCCATTGCCTTCCATAATACACCGGTTAGGATCATCGATAAAAGGATGGAGAAGAGAGCAAATAATCACTTCAAGGTTAATCAGCTTCGATTCAAGAAGGGTTGTGGTGCGTGTAATGGCAAAACACAAAGCATGCCAGAAATTCTCTGATATAAAGGCGCATAAAGTGCAATAAGAATTCATTGTTTTCAGAAGACATTCAAAAGAGTAAATTGGGAAGAATTGATTAATGTATTCAAGAAAATAGGAATGGAATGGTGACTTATAGGCAAATTGAGCACATCTAAGACTGCTCGGCTGCTTTTGGCGAATGAAGAGTCTGGATCGGAAGTGTTAAAAACGGGATTAAGAGAGTTAAGAGTTAAGTGCAATCTACTGTCACCCGTGATTTTCAACATAGACTCGGAGAAAATAATAAATAATCATGTGAAGAGCTGTGGAGTGAAAGTAAGTGGGAATTCTGATAACCAGTCATAGTGTTCAACATTATTGAACGTATTAGAGAAGTAATGTGATAGGTCTAAGGTGAGAATAAATATATTCAAAACAAAGGATATTAGGTGATTAAGAAAGATGACTTAACTTAGCATTAAATTAAGATTAATAAATCAGAGAAGGTGGAACCTATGTAGAAACTCTTTTGGACCAAGATGGTCAAAATATGATTGCGTTAGGCAAATAAGCTTTCTCAAAGAGGAGGGAATACCGACAGGGGCCTTAAGTACGCTCCTTAATAAAAGGGTAGTAACAACTTTATATTAACTGAGGTTTGGTATTATGCGGCACAAAAACTTTGCTGTTAAAGGAATATAATATAGAGGCGTGGAGTTGGAGAATTTGGAAATATAGCCATGGAGACGGATGGAAAAGGTAAATATAAACGACAAAGAATAAGAAAGACGATTACTTACCGATAGTACTTCAAAAAAACGAAAAAATACATTAATAAAGAAATTTGTGGTTAGAAAAATCCAAATGTGACTGTAAAAATGTGTTCAGAGCGTATTCATTAGAAATTTTGAGGACTGCGATGGAGGAGAGAATGTTAGGCAAGCGTGGTAGGGGGAGAAAAATAATGGGCATGTTGAACGGTATTAAGGTAGGTAGTAGGCGTGCGGAATCGAAGAAGGGAAAATGGCCTTATAGGTTATCAGGATATTTATTGTTAGGTTAGATTTGAAAGTGTAGCGATGTCCACTCTGTGTCCATCAAACACTTACGTCAAACAATAACCTGCCGAAAGAATAACTGAAAATAGTTGATACCTACTGACGTTTAATCTTACATACTGATGCCAGTTTTATTTATTAAGATTTGAAAAATTTCCAGAGGCGCAAATAATTTTCAGTCATTGTTATTCCCTTTGATTTATAATTAAAGCACAATAATTGATTTAGTCAATTTTCTGGATTACCTTTGACCGTAATTCCTAATTGCAATCGATCATATTTCTTGCATCTGAGCTATCTCTAGAATAAATATTTACCTCTGAAACCTTTCTTTGGCTGCAGTAACGATATTAGGATGGCAAGAGAAAAAACTTAAAGGGGTATACCAGTTTCAGATACGATTACCTCGAGAAGTCAGTCATACGATATATCTCGATTTGGTTTTAAAAAACCACGGAAATTAAGGACGTTTCTCTTTAAAAATTTTGCTGTTGACCCAAATAAAGTATGAGTACCGTTGTCCTTTGCTAAAACAACTGTCAAATTTATAACACTAGGTCAGCATTTGATTCTGCCATGTTGCGGGGAAAAATTGTTTTAAATATGTGGAATATATTTTGGAAGTCTATTAAGAAATTTCACGTGCACCTATATAATTTGGGACATTTTGACCTTTGAACAGCTGATATAAAAGAAAAAGAAAAAATTTGAAAGTTTATTTTTAACGAATTTTGACATCCATGTTTTATAATTTCTTTTTTTTTGGATAATATACAACCTATAAAAATTAATTCTTTAATTTTGAAATGGCCTTGCATATTTTTAGTCGTTGCACACGCTCTGCTCTTGTGAATAACCTATCAAAATTTAAGTTTCACAATTTTGATTTTAACAAGAAATTCCGCGATACACAAGCAAAGAAAAAATTTTTCTGGGTTCGGTGGAATGGTAACATGAGTCTGTCATGGAATAAATTTGTTGCCCCAATAAGTCAATTCATCGGATAACCATGATAACCATTGTATGAGTACATCTTTTTCTCCAATCATAGAAATATTATCCACTAGTAGTTGTCGTGCCAGATATCCCAGGAATTTTACACCAACTTACAGAAAAACAATGCGTTCTGAATTTTTGCTTAGTTGTTCTCCGTGATGCCTTTAATAACATATCAAAAGTCCAGATAACTCCCGTTTCGGAGTTTTCGTTTTTTCGGGTCCTGTAATCCTATTGTTCCGAAAATATGCTTAGCGACTTTAGAGGACATACCTTTCGATGGTTCGATTTAACTTTAAATGGCCTCAAGATGAAGAAAAATGTTTTATAGATTAGGAAAATACAAAAAAAATGTTGTGATTGATGAACACACATGCCGGCATCTATCCACCAGTTATAATTTTTTTTGTTTACATAATATATTTTTCAATTTGGGCATCAAATGTTTCATTACTGACGAAGGAAAAGTGAATGATGAAAATGAGAGGAAGAGAAGTGAAATGAAAGATAACTTTTTAAAATTTATTTTATTCTACAAATATAAAAGTTTCATCTTTTCCGGATAATAGGTTATGACTTTACAGTGATTACAATGTTAGGATATCTTCCTGGCGCGGGCCATGCAGTCCAGGGAAAAGACCATGCAAAAGTTTGTTTAATTCATTTTGAGGGTAGCATTTCTCCAAATGTATTTATTTGATATCACATATATTTGTTGTTGTGGGTTGCGGTGGTCCAGTGGGTAGAGCGTTGGACTACTGACCGGAGGGTCCCGGGTTGGATTCCCGGGAAAGGCACTCTGGGCACCTGCAGCTCCACCCAAGCTAGTTTATTTTTCGGGTACCAGATCTTCCTGGGAAACCATAACCGGCACAGGGAAAGGAACTGGCCCCCCTACCCTTATGTGTGAATATTCACACGCCGTCGGGCTTGGTACACGGGTGAGCTCTACCATCACCTACTAAACCGACCTTCGGGTTGATTACGTGTTATTATATTTGTTGTTGATAAGCCTTCAGTATTGTTAGGTGCTAATCTGTTTTAAGTTAAAATTATTTGATGAATAAAAGAAATAACATTAATGAAAAGTGATACAGTTTGATAAATTGTGTCAATGGGGTTTCTATTTCATTGTTTTTATTGAACACCTTAAACTCTCAGAGTTATGCAAGTGGTTATGATTGAGTATTTTTCAAGAAAACATCATCTTTTACCATTCTTAAAACGAGTTTTTATGGCATTTTTTGAATTTTAGTCATATTTTAAAGCATTATTCCATTTTCGAGCTCCACCATTTGTAAATTATTTGTACAGTCGACTATTTAGGCGGATTGTTGTTGAAAAAACGTACTTACCTCCACTTATATTTCTAAATCTTATGTTTTTTAACCCCCTTGACTCCGTCCAACTTGTTAAATCTTCCATAAATCTCTTACCTTATATTATCTCATGTGTCACAGTTTTTCATATTGCTTCGGCAATTAAAACGAAGTGCACCCACATTTTCATATGTTTATCCACAAATTTTGGGCCTAAAAAACGGACGACTTTTGATGTGTTTATCATGACTTCTAGGAAAACCACTGAGCAAAAATTAAGATTTACTTTATTTTTCTGCACGTTTAGGCAGAAGCTTGAGCTACCGTTTCTCAGTTAATACACATGGGTGCACAGCCAAGGTTTTTATCCGACGGATCATGGGAAAGAAGGATAAAGCCCTATGGACCGTGCCCATCCTCCATTCCCCCCCCTCCATATTCTTCCTCATAATGCCCTCATCCTCGTCTCATCTTAAAAAAACCGAATCCTTACGACTGCGACATCTCCTTGGGAAGCATTCGAACCTAAGGTGGTTTGAGTCCTTCGGGACGGCGTCGAATAAAACCACCGACGCGACGCCTCGCCTTGAGTATATAAGGTGTTATTTGTTTTCTCCTTCTTCGTTCCTCATTTTCCGAATTCTCTCTCAATGCGCGTGCGCTCCGAAAATGGTATCCCAGCCATTCCAGACAACAATCTCCGTCTCCATCCTTCTTACCCCCCTGCCCCACCCCATCTCTCCCTCCCTATGCTTCTATGTCACTTTTTTCTTCTATTCGATGGCTACGAGGTTGACTGGAGTTTGGACACTAACCATTACTCAAAAACATGTCCGCCTCCCTCTCATCAACCTCGCTACGCAACATCACCACCCCCCCTCCCTTCCCAGTCTCTCTCGTGTGGCCAACCCCCTCCGTGAGGCACCCTATAAGGCAGAAAATAGGAGAGAGTAAAAGAAGGACCGAGGGAAAGGATACAAGAGTGAGAATGGGCCGGTTTGAGGATGGGATTAAGGGGTTTATTTGGTTGATATATATATAGGGAATACAGAAGCAACCTCGCTATCGAAGTAATATAAATTTCAAATGGACGAAGTTCGACCAAGAAGTATTTAGCGAAGCTATTTAAGCTTGTGAGAGGAATTATAGGTTAAGAAACCGGCTCGATTTTATTTTTGGGCAATGGCTGGACTGAACAAATCGGGCGTTGACAATTTGAGTATCTATTATAACCAATAGATTATTCAATAGATAAAGTATTTGTCAACAGTTAATGCGACGTGAAATGAAATAAATAAACCGCTACATAAATGGCTGGTGTATTTCTAGACAATTTGGCTTGACTCTTGCGTGTCTGGTTACGAGTGATTATGCAATACATACTTGTATTTAGAAAAAATGTCTGCACTTCATTTTCTGCACAGGTTGAACGAGGTTCTATATCGTTGCATCAGTTTAGGACTTAGATTGGAAAAGAATTCTATTAGGTGAATTATTGAGTGGATTAAATGAAAACGGTAATTAGCATGCCGGCAATCCATGCATCCGTCTTACATTCTTTGGGTCGACGGATTTCGAATTGAGGTACATTCTCATTCCTGTTTGGCCACTATGTGCCACTTTGAAATGCAGTAGTTGTATGGGATAGTCAATTTTGGTTATTTGCCACCGCATAAAACTGGTTTCTCGGCCGCGTTTCGGTTCACAGTCATTCCAGTCATATAAGTTTCATCTTATCCAAAAATGCTCACCAAAACTTCAAACGCAGAATTTAAGTCGGCTCTTGTCCCGGCCTCCACCCTTAATTAGTACTCCTTCCAAATCATAAAATCACCAATAATAACTCCAATGATCATTTTAAAAAGAGGAAAATTTAGTGATAAATTGAAATCGTGGAAAAGGTTCCCAGAGATCTTTGCTATTAGCTTGGAACGGAAGTATTTGTAGTTTTTCCCATAGTATTGACGTCTAAAAGCGCATCAAGTTAGCCCATAATAGCGATGCTATCAATTTAATAAAAACTTGCTTGATTTATCCTAGTGTCCTCCGACTCGGCGATCTAATACTCGTAAGTATATCCCACGAAATGAAGGTATCCAAAATTAATTTTCCGTCGTATTTGGCGAGCTGATGACTAATCAATGATATATGAGCGATTCACATTACTCTCCTCTTAGCGTAGATCCGCATCCGTCATGTGAAGTTGTCTGATTCGTACCCAGGCAAAATCTTGCTGAGCAATAATTAATTTTCATGCTTTTCGAAAACCGAACAATTAAAGCATGGAGCTCCTTATCGTTCCCCGCTTATTTATACATCAAATCCCAAAGTCGAGTTGACGGCGTAAAACTTCGCAAAAAGTATTCATTGGCACACAATTTTTCACATATTTTTTCCTTCATTTGCGTTCTAAGAAAAATAAATGAGCGAAATTCAGTTCGGGAGCACTTTTGATCCATGGCAGCGGAGGCTCGTTTGCTGTGGGTAATATTTTCATGGGATTGAGTATTCGTTTGAAAGCTGAGGGCAAGGGAGGGGACGGGATGAGGGGGCGAAGGGAACAAAATACTCACCGGGACAGAAAGATAAATATCCGAGGCAGGCGCTCCGGTAAGAACTCATTACGCTGAAATATCGCGTGGTCATTGGACTTGATTCAAATGACGAGAGGAGGGGCGGCGGCCGCTGTGGAGGTGGAGTAAGGGAGGAGGGTATGGGGAAAGGCGGAAATCCTGCAAAGAAAGATCAAGAGCATACGGAAGGGTTTTCGTGCGGGGAGAAAGGGGAGGAGAGAGGGCAGGAGGGAGCATCGAAGCCCACCCATTGGGGAATAGGGGTCGGACAGGAGAGGCAGCGTGAACTAGTGTGGATGTGTTTGTGTGTGATGACGTGTGTGTGTGTGTGTGTGTGCAAGTGGCCCATAGCCTTTTCCAGAGGAGTGGATGCAGGGAGTTAATCCGATTGCGCGATGAAACCTGAGCGAGTGAGTTGGGAGGGAGGGAGATGAAGATAGGGGGTGGGTGGAGCGGGTTGGTGGGGCGATGGCGGGGGGAAAAATAGATGTCTGCGGTAGGTTGGGAGTCCTGAGGGATAATTACCGTGCCGTTCTCCCCCAGAATGCACCACGTCGGAGGGTGAGACGGATCTCCAGGCGAAGCCGTGAGGGTTTAGTCTCAGCTTCTGGTGCAAGTGGAAGAGCTGGCAAAAGGATAGAGAGGATGGCTGGCGACGTCGCCGGGCTGTGTGGGAGGGGGCTGCGCTGCGGTCTCCGTCCCCGCTGCCACTGCTGCTCCTTATACACACACACACATATCGACCATGTGCTCTTCTCCCAAGTTATGGGAGCGGCCCAGCGGACTGTTATCGCTAAAGGTCGGGTCGCCATTCACATTTTTAATGTGGGCCTAATTAGCGGCAGTTATCCCATATAAAACCGTGAGATTTCGTGCTGGAAAAAAATTTATTTTATGCGGTGTGTGGAGAGGATAACATTTTCTCTCCTTACCTCGTGCATAGTCACTGATTACGAATGTCTGGCCGCTAAATATTCAAGTTAGGTCTACTAAGCGAGATTAGCCTAATAAGAGCCAAATAAATTTATTTATTCTATTTGTACGCTCCTCAATAAATTATTTCAGTCTCATCGAGACTCAGGCTATAATATTAATTATTGATTGCATTTTGCTTGGTTCATGGAGTTATCAAATCATTCCGTTGTTTAATGTGGGCAATAATGCTTCGAAATATACCTAAGTACACGAAATATATTTTGGTTTAGACATTAGAATATTTTGCCCATGAATAATTCATATTCGCCGAAATCATTTTTAATATTTCTGTCATAATGTTGTCTTTTCATTGCAATCGTTCTCTATACTTAAAATATCTTTACTACCTTTAGAATGATTCAAATGATTGTTCACGGGATCATTTGGAAGCGATAAAATTCAGGAATAATTTCAAAGATAGGGAATTTCATTCACAAATAATAGAAATATGCCGCTCTATTTTCCGTCTCCGGATTTTCACACGTGTATTTCAGCCAATCATACATTTGGAGCCATCATGGCATTTTTCATCAAGACTTAATTTTTATTTTATCTATGATTAATGTTCTGTCACTCCTTCGAGATCAGCAGGTTTTTACAGGTCAAAAACTCTCGTTGCATGAATACATCGTTGTATATCTTGTATCAATCGTGATGCGACCATCTATTTACTTTCAAAAAAATGTGATGCCATATAGTGGCAATTCCAGAGACATCTTTGATGCCAAAATAACAAATAATCCCTTATTATGATACTATTTCTTTGTCTTATCCTTATTACTTTTACACTGGCTAAACGTAACCTTATTTTGTATCTGGCATTTCAACAAATATAAGCGATAATTACTAGGGAGAGCTAATTTGACTTGAAGTGGAAATTAGATCTCGAAAATTGAGGTTATTGGAGTTATTTTTCCTATCCCTAATTAGATAAAACCTTAGTGATAGCAAAACTTGAGTTTAAAAAAATATACTTTCTTGTTTGGATAATATTCATAAGCATAAATATTGAAAGTATGTTTCGGGTTTTCACTTAGTTTTGGGTTATTTTGATTGAATGCACCATTAATAAAGATATTTCCCATTTTATCATTCAGTCTAATCTAAATGGAAGAATTCAGGGTATTTACTACATTAAATAAGTTTATTCTTAAACTTTATTTGTTATACCTTAAGAATATATAGTTCCATCAAACAATTATGCATTTAAATACAGATATTTTATGAAAATAGTCTGCCGAAATGTTAGCCAAAAGATGGAGTAAAACGATTCTCTCTCTACACTCCTTGAATGATATACGACGGAAAAAAAATCTTTAGTTTACGAATACAAAGAAAATTTGAGCGCAAAATATTTCGAGTATCCAAAACCTTATTAAAAAATACCTAAAGTTTAAACGCTGAGCACTTGCTTTGCTTGCTTCGCACGTCCTTGCAGGAAGTACTTACGGATTATTCAGTGCATCCCCATGGAAAGGAAAAGAATATTTTAGAACTTTAGGTAATTTTTTTTATATCAGGGACTTGCGTATTTTTCTATCACTTTACCTCCCATGATACTCGTTCCCCAGCAAAATTAAATAAAGCTGAAGCAAGTTTGCTTCTTTGAAAGAGTGCCCATTTAGAAATGAAATAGATTCAATGTGCTGCCACTGGAAAGGCTTGAGTGAATAGGACGCCATTAGCAGTGCAGTCGAAAATTGTATTTCGAAATAAAGAGAAAAACTAGTGGGCCCTAATATGCAAGGGATTCTCTAATTAAAACAGAGGAATTATCCCCATAGTGATCGTTGATATCATTCCAGAGAAAAAGAGATTTTCAGAAACAGTAGTGGCGTAGGAATTTTCAAAAGATTATAAAATACGAAGACGAAGCAGCCTGCGGACTTGGAAAAGCATGTAAAAGAAGTGTGGGTAATGGCTTCCAACAAGTATCTAAGAAAAAAATTTTGATTTAGATTTTTTAAATCCTCGATTCCGAGATTTATACAAATAATTGATATTAACCGTTTGTGAGGATTTAATAACGCCGATCAAAATTAAAATTCTTCCAAAGTGAGCCTTAGTTTAAACGATATTCTAAGGAAGTCTGTAAATCCATAAATCAAATTTCAGTGAAATATTCCGTAATCGGTCAGAATTGAAAGAATATAGTATCAGTGAATTTATAAGTGAATCATCTTTTATATTTCATTTTTAGTATGTGAAATATATATTAATTATTTATGTGTGAAATTAAGATTCGTGACGGGTCATGTGATTAGTTTGTTCAAGACGTCAGCACTTGCGGCGCATTAATTCCTGATATTTTGATAAAATATGTACATATGTTTTCGTTTAATTAGCAATCTTGACAGAAAGGCAAATAAATTAGAAAATTACTTTGGATACTCGATACGCCAATAATTATTTGTTTATGTATATTATTCTCATTTAGATGTTTTGCTATTCAGTCCCTTTAAACAGCTTGCAGCTATTTAAGCGTTAGAATGAGCTCATTCTAAGTCGTTTCGAAGAAAATTTTGTGTGAAGATGCATTTTTATTCGATTTTTAAGTAAAAAATATACCATATTTTAATGCTAAAATCAAGCAAAAATATAATATTTAGTTTTTTTGTGTTTTTACACGGAACATTTTAAAATGTTTTTTTTGCGTTCTTCACTGAAATTATGACCAAACTCAATGCTAGGCAAATTAATAGCATTTAACTAGGAAAATTGCAAATATGGAATGTATACTCAAACACTAGCATCATCGGCTTAAAATGATCATGCTAGTTCATCGTAATTGACTAGATTGATTCATCAATCCAGAATGATCCAATTTTTTTTTTCATAATTTACATTACCCATCATTTCGCTGTGAAATCCAACTCGTTATCAGTTTAAATTCGAAAACTATGAAGTTTCCATAAAATCGGCTCTTTCTTCACGAAAGCATTATTCTCTCATTCCTTTATCGCCGCTTGTCTTGTCCAATAGAAACTTGAGCTAGCACCAAATTTGTCTTATTAATTATAATCTAAGTCAACTGGCATTTATACGATGGAATAGTAATGGAATAAAACATTTATCACTTCGTATTCACGAAAAGTTTGTTAATACATAGAAATATTTCATGTTAAAATATTGCCATTCACTCTAGCAGCTAATATCATCTTTTCATTATTGCTGTTTCTCAAACATTTCTCTCAATTTAGCAAAGGAAAAACGTATTGTCACTTATATTTGAAAAGACGTTCCGGCCATGATCCATTCGTACGAGAGTCTGGTATCGGGTCCATATGGGGACAATATGTTGTTACAGTCTTGCCCGATTTGGATTCCAACATAATCCTTTTAATATTTTCTGTTAACAGTTCCCTGACTCTATATGATATTTTCATATAAGGTAAGTAAAAACATTAGTTTTTTGTTTGCATATTTCGCTGTATTGAAGAAAACAAACTGCAACAATAAAGGAAAAAAATAAATTTTAGATTCAAATCTCAGTGATGGAATTAAATTCCAAATCGCGTTTTGGTTTGTGCTATACAATCCAATCTTCGCATCCATTGATGGTATCAATCAGTGCAGACTACGGACCATGATCTGCATATCCATATGGTCAGCAAACAGAATTCGCCGGGCCGCGTAAATAGGATGGCGGAAGGACTGAGAATGGAACGAAGAAATGGTTTGAATGGAGAGCATGCGTTTGGTGGTGGCAAGGCCGGGGCCAATCTGCGGACGATGGTGAAATTTTTTTCAAGGATGTAGATGGATTAGTACTTAGGGTTAAAATAGCTCGCCAAATGGCTGTTGTGAAAACCGAATACGGGACGCACCGGAATGGAGGGATTCAGCAGCCCTCCGGCTTCTCTCCACTCAATATTTACCCTCCAGCCAACCAATGTGCAATATAAATCCCTCCTTCGCCCATTCGGCTGTCATTCTATTTGCCGTCTGCATATATATTGTAATTTGGCTCTGTCTACTCATAGCCGGTAAATAAAGCTGCTAGTATCGACCGGGAAAAATGTCGTATTGTGCTTTTTATGACAAACTCAAAAACGTCCATGGGAGGAAATGGCCGGCAGCAATATTTGTCCATTAAAAGAGTGGTATTCATTCGACGTATTGTACAAATATCGATTCTATTTAATTTGATTTTTTCCTCAGGGTTCAAAATATTTTTCTCCTACATCTTAAGTTTACGGTATAATGATTGAGAGGCAAAATAAAATCTTAAATTTCAGTAATTGGCTAAATTAGAGACAACATAATTCCATCTTTTATGGAGTAATCCAGCATCTGCCAGGATGGATAATTTTGTTTAACCATAGTAGAAATTTGTAGCAACACCTATTTCGTAAGTTTCGTGACACGATACAATTCAGGTTGTAAAAAATTTGTTCAATGTTTTCATCCTCGTACCTCGTTGAATTGTAAAATCTGAATTAGTTTATCCGTTATAACATTTTCGATTAATTTCATTCTTTTTTCCGATATTTATTCGTGATTGCTCATTTTGGATTAGCAAGCTTAAATTTGATACGTTAAATTATTCTCCGAAGTGGAAATTGCTTTTAAGTAGAATCACATGTTGACAGATTATTGTTTATTATTATTTTGTTTTACAAATTGATCTCTGTGAACATTGATGTACTTGATATTATTTTCTTCAAAGAAATAAATTAGATCAATATTTCAGTGTGCTTTGTCAGAGTTTTTCACTTTAGACCAAAAGACGTCATGTGAGTAGAAATTAGCCTTTACTGTTCGAATACCTAAATAATATTATCTTTTTAGTGTAGTAATGGGTCTTCAAAAGTATCTTAAAAAGAAAATATTTCCTTTCACGTAAAATGATCAGACGTCCACTTGTTTTCAAAGAGATGAATGCATCCAGATGCTTAGTCTTTTCTGTCTCATTTAATTTTGAAAATCCCGGAAATTTCTTTCCTCTTCCACGATCTCCAAAAGTGAATTCCGAACACAATGAAGTCTGGTATACTCTAACTCCATAATATTTACTGCATTTGGCCTTGAATAGTTCTCCTACGAAAGACAAGATGAGTACGTGGTTCTACTTCCTTGCATTATCCCCTCGACCCCTTTCTCATTTTGTTCCGGCACTGCTCTCCACACATGTATTTGGAATGCCCTAGACATTGAGTCGAGGAAGTCAAATTGTAACTACGTGACTAAAATTTGGAAGTACACAATTTCACCAATCTCTGAATTGAAGGAGGAAATTCTCTGGGTCAAATTACCTTATTGTAGGCACTCAAATTATCTCGGAACTCGGAAAAATCTATTGGTTCTTTTAATCTCAATGAGATTGTTTTTGATTAACCTTCATGTTTCTCACATACTATTCCTGTCTCAAACATATACATTAATTTATATTAACCCACACCCAGACATCAGCATTCCATGGGGGTGAAGACCGCTTATTTCTCTTCAATTCTAAAACAGTTTTCATAGTGAAAACAATAAGTTCCGAGAAAATAAAGTATGCATTTAATATGAAAGAATAGCAATTGAAAGATTGAAGAATATGTGCTAGAATACGTAATGCAGACAAGATTATAATTGAGTGGAGGCATACCTTTAGACGGGGCTTCAATGTGTATGCAGGTCCCGAAACGCCCTTGGGACCTCAGCAGTTGTGAGACATGCCAAAGTGGGTTGTAATTAGAGGAGACGGAGGAATTTCAGCAAGTTGCTAGAGAAACGCATAGGGAGGGAAAGGTAAAAGAAAGAGAATAGAATAGAACATAGAAGGAAAATAACATAATAACTGATGATGTATAATGGTTGTTAAATGATAATTAGTCGATGAATGCCAGAGAAACGACGGCCAAACATTGTGTGTTGTTAATTAGGTTTACTTCCCTGGGTTGATATGACTATTTGGTTTTGGAAAATATTCCTATCCCATCTGGCTGTAAAATATGATATTAATCTTGCTGAAGTGTAGTTAAAATGGCAAATTTTAATAATAATGGCAAAATTTAAAGTCACATTTTAACCGTCTAAATATTTGCTTGAGAAAGCGTGGAAACAAATGAATCGTGTGGCGTATATTTTCATTCTGTATCTTAAAACACATGTAAAATAATTGAATTTGATATATACATACATAATAGTTTTTGGGGTGATGAAAATTATTGGGATGAAAATTTACGATGAATTTTCGTGGTTGTGAACCGTTATTCATGGACCCTTATTTCGATCGCTTACTTTATTTTCTTCCTTTGCCTGTCAGGGAGCGATGTTTTTTTACGGTCATTCTTGGCAGATTTTACTCAATATTGAAATACAGTTAAGTTTTAGTCATTTTTAGGTACAGGCTTATTTGCATAATTTTCACACTCGAGTTTTACTTTACATTTTTCTCTAAGCGTTTAGTTCCCTTACCTGATTAAAGTATGTAAACTGTATTAGAGCTAGGTTTACACTTTGTATTTGAATCCTGTATTACGTGGGATTCATCTATGAAAAATCGAGATATCTATCCACAACCTAATCTTCTTTCCTAGAGTACTATTAACGAACTGCTTTCATAATTTACCCTGCCACCGTCAGAGATAAACTTTTTACGTCATCTTATGAGAAAGATATGCTTCATATTCTTTTAAAATTTTCTTTGGAGCTCATTCCGAGTTTCTTTTGCAGTACTCGAGTAATTCTACATCACAGATTTCACCTGCCTCATTGGTATACACGTGCGGTCGAAGCGATTAGATCCTCTAAGACGGCGTGTTTTAAGAGTTCTCCAAAACAACGTACAATAAAGTCGTGAAGGAAGTGGCCTTAACTTGAAAAAAATGGACGATTTTGGAGGTAAAAGATGGTTTTTAATTTATATAAATTAAACAATTTGGATGACTCAATTTCTGCGGCTCCTAAAATTATTTACTACGCGCACAGAAAACATTTGCCTGGACGATGTAAAAATTCACTTTGAAGTTCACAAGGTTAGTTTCATTGCCGTGATGGATAGCTTCTACCATATCACGGTAGAAATTATTTCCTCCGTTAGAAATTTAATATATCTATTCATTTTATCTAGAAAGTGTATGCCATGGCTTTCGATTATACAACATATTTTTATCTCCTTACTTCACCAAAGCATTTAGAGTGTATTTTGTGTAATTTCACACAAAGTAAAGGAGTCTATATTTATTTATATTTATTAAATGAGGTAGATACGGATAGAGTTAAGCTAGCATTATTTACTCGGGTGTAGTTAATGGTCTGACCGCTTAACTTATGCCCTTCAACGTTCGTCTTTCCGCTTGTAGCCTCAGGCGGTCTGCTCGAAGCATATTTGATGATTTTAATTTAGGGATTCCAAAAGTCAGAGGCAAATATATAGTACTTTTCTATCAAACATTCTAGAATGGCTACTTTATTTAAAGGTGTTCTTGTGATACCCATTATATTTTTCTTAGAGTAAAAAACTATATTAAACACATAGGTTCTAGTGTGTTTTTGTTCTTATTACCCTGACAAATCAAAAGAGTCTAAGAGTTTTACTATTGTTCAACGAAGGAACTAAAAGTCTCGTGTTAAAAAAAAGAAAATATGTACACATAATGTGCAAGAGTAAATGTTTAACGAAAGTACAACTCTGATTCTGCAGCCTCCCGCATCATAAAATCAAAAACGACATTCATGCTGCACATTCATTAGGATTGAATTTTTAGCGTAGTGCTTACGGATTTCCCTTGTAGTTAAACAAATTCAATTTTTTTTATGTTTCTATGGTGTCTGGATACCTGCCCTTGCTTCTTTTCTTTTGTAAACAGATGTGTGAGTGATGTAAGTGCGCGCCCTGCCTCCTTTCGAGCGCACCTGAATCTCGTTGCAGGCATCAAGAGAGGGGAAAAAAAAGCAAAATGTTTCATGTCTGCTTTGAGGGAATAAATATGATTTGGATTGAAGCCCTTATGTGTCAGCGTATGATTCACGTATTACCTCCGCGTTAGAGCTAATGATATTACTCCTTTGCGTGAAAAAAGGAAGAGATGTGAAATGTGACGCAAGCGTGTGTGCCTAAGTTTTTCCTCGGAAAAGTAATATTCGCGCAGTGACCGAGAAGTAAGCCAGCCAGGATTTTTCAACATCCCAGTTAGGAGGAGCATCAGTGTGTCTGCGCGTTGGCAGTAAACGTATAAGTAAGCAAGGGAGAAAAACAGGAGGGGGAGCAAGATGGAAGATTTTGAGTGGGAATCCATATAGGGGCCATTTGCACCGACTTTGAACCTTTAGAAAGCCTTCCTAGGGAGTCCCCGACTCTTCATATTTTTCCTACCACCGAGACATCCCAACTCCGAAAAATCAGGTCTGCATTTTATTTCCTCTAACATTTGCGTTTTCACTTCGTCCCACCACTCTCCCGCGCCGTCTGCTCATTCGTCCTCCCCAATTCCTTCTCTATATCTTCCTGTCCCTCCCTCTTCCTGCCCGTGTCCTTCTTTTCTCTTACGCGATCTTTCTGTCTCCTCGTACCCCTCCTTTCATCCTCATCCTTCAACGAGATCACACTTTCTCATGGTGCAAGCATGAGAGAGATTCACCAAAAAAAAGATTAGGCCACCCTTTCTCTCTCTCTCTCTGGTGAGCGACCGAAAGCGAGAGCCGTGGTCCCCAAGGCTCTTAAAATCACACCCGGAGAGAGAGAGGGAACGAGAGAAATGGAAAGAGAGAGGGAAAAGGTGGGAGAGAGAGCACAGATACCTCAGTGTGGAGTCAGGACGCTACGGGGGTGGGACAGAGGACGAGTGGGGTGAGGTTTGCCTTCTCGCGCCTTTTCCCGCTTATTGCGGGGGCAGGGGAACGGGAAGAGCCACCTCTTTCGTCCCTTCCCCCTACCTGCCCTGCCCCCTCGCTCCGCCTTTCGCATATCCTGGTAACCTCTCCTCTTTCATCCTCTTTTCCATCCCTCAGAATCCGTGTAATTACCAGCGAGTGTGCCGACTGAATTAGCTCCCGTCCTCTCCCCCTTCCGCCCGTTCCTACTCACCCCCTTCAATATCTCTTCCCCCCCTCTCCTCACTTTCATCCCCTTGTCCTCTTTATTTCTCTATTTTCCCCCATTCCTCTTCCTTTCCGTAGGTCCCTCTTTAGAGGGACCTACATCCCCTTCCTCCATTCTTCTCTCCATATGTCATTTTCCTCTCCACCTTTCTCCTCTCTCTTTCTCTCCATAACCTTTCCACTCTCGTTTTATGCTGTCGTTATTATGTAGGTACCTGAACGGAGGGGTTGGAGGGTATTCTGCCATCAAAAATTCTCGACTCATCCTTTCCCTCTTTCATCCAAAGCAGATGCAAATGCGTGCGTGTATATATATTAACTTCCACCCTGCCCATATTTTAAAATATAAAATTTGTATCGTGCTTTTATTAAAATTAATTAGGTCTTTTTATCCTTTGCCGGTTAGTTGTATAACCTCAGGTCACAATTCTCCAAAGGCCTAATTTTGCGGTCAATAATTTTCCCTTGATAACGTGGGCTTTTTAATTAGTTGATCATCGTTAACCTTTAAATTGTGGCGCGTTTTGTACTTAATTATTTCATTTCTATTTTGAGTCTTTAAAGGTAACGTGCAGTATTAAAAACTTCTATTTTATAACATAAAGGCTAACATTTGTTCGATATTAATGGTATGAATAAGGTTATAGTGAGATAGTTTGAGTGAGATAAATTTAACCATCTAACCAATCCGGAACTGTCATGCGAGTAGAGCTGGTTTTATGAGCATCTTCAATCGCTGGGGACGACTCGTGTCTATTATAGTACAGTGCAAACACGCTTCGCTTAATGAACTTTTTCCTTTTCCTCTTTCTTCCTTCCTCTCTCTCTCTCTCATTCCCCCCCCCCCATACATTTCGCCTCTATCATTCGTCCGACTGAAATCCCAACTCCCCCATTATCCTTCCTGAATTCTTTTTCATCCCCCTCTCTCGGATGTGGCATTTTGCGACTTCCCTATAATTACACGTTTCCACTTCAAAATTCACGAATGCACGTCCGAAGAGGGTTTTACCACTTGAAAATGGAGCCACGCGGAAGATCTCTTGACTACAGTTCGATGGGTGAATGCTTTATATGAGAAGTGTAGAGGGTATTTCAGGTATTTACCATTACCGGCGCTTTCGTCTGCAAAGAAAAGGGGCCATAAATGCTCTCCATGATATATATTTAAAGCAACTTTCTAAGAATATGAAAGTATTCTAAATTATTATGAAAGCATCATATTTTATCTTTTCCCCCCTAGAAGAGGTAACTATACAGTACGGTACAGTTAATTATTTAATATCTAATTATTCATTTTTTTCTTCAAAAGTAGAATCTTAGAAATATTCTCGTTATAGATTGATTTATTTATTGATTGATATTTACTTTACTGATTGATTTATTTACCCTTAGCCATTTTGCAAATCAAAATGAATTGAAATAATACCTAGGAGTGTTGCTAATAATATGGTGAAAGCGAAATACAATCTAGCCATATAATTGTTATAGTGTTTTGGGACTGAGAAATAAGCAATGGAAAGGCTTGTAATTGCTTTCTATTCTTTGTATGACTCTCTTACTATGACTTGTTCGAGCAAGGACACTCTAATACCCATCTATTTAGGATCTTAGGACCATATTTTCAGATGAAAATGTATTTGAAAATATATTAATCATTATTTTTATTGGTTTTACCCGTTCTTTTTCTTAGCGTATATTATATGTATTGTCTGCCAGCCGATGCAAAAAGCCTTTGTGCCGATTTTGGCTGATATGTTATGTAAAAAAATTAATTAATGTATTTTTCCTTAGTTCAAAATTATATAGCAGTTTAAATGCCAAAATTAAAAAGCCAGGTTTTTCTAAACAGACAGAGTAAATTTCCTCTGGAGATAGTCAACCCCTAGCCACATTATATGAAGAATTTTAATAAAGTTAATAACAAACGGCCAGGATGGCTTCTGTCACCATATTTTAAGAGAATTTGGCTTAAAACTCCAACGTCAAATGCTCCTTTTAACGCGATTGGTGAGTAGAGTTTTTCATTTCGGATCATGATATTAGATTGATTCTTTATGTAAATACGGTGAAAATTGGGAATTGCTTCTGCTGTGCTCGCTTTATAGGAGGTTTTTCAATGGGAATAATATAAAGTCATTTTTGGTGCCAACTGGAAGGTTAAATCCTTTAACTTTCACAGATTGATGATTCCTCGAAATTCGTTCGAATAATTCCAGGGGGCTACTCGATAGGCATATCGCGTCTAATCCGCCTCTTGCCTTATGTCCAAGGTAGTTAGAGATAATAGCTATCCTCTACATCCCCTTTATCCCTTCTTCCGCTGCTAGCCCTTCTCTGGAACCCAATCTACCCCATCGTATCTTCCTCTCTCTCTCCTTTTCCCTTCCTTGTAATTCCTATTTCTCTCTCCCGCTTCCTGCATTATATAACCTTATTATATTCCTAATTATCTATTCCTTCTCTCTATTCCTAATTCTTTATTCTTATTTTATTTATTTCCCTTTCTTCCTTCCTTCATCTTTCTCGGTCTTTGCTCTCTCCTCTCCATTGCCCCCAACTTACGGCTCCAACCCACCTCATCCCGTTCGGCTTTACGCTGGATCCAAAGGATTCTTCCGGCGCGTAGATAGTAGCGATGGATATATTCCATTCGCGGAGGGAAGTATTTCACTGAACACGTATAGAGTATAATGGACATTTACTTGAGGTTTCATGGGAAAGTCTTCTTAAAATTATAGGAATAGAGAAGAGTTAGTCAATGTGAGTTTGTAGTATATAAGTGGAACCATAGAGAATCCTAAAATGTCCTTGCACTGTGGTAAAATTCATTATGACTCATGCAAATAGATATTTTATCTCTCTGGCAAATTATTAAATGAACGGAGGTCAGGAAAAAACTCATTTTGACAATTCGGTTGGCATTCTCTTAATTTTTCACAGTTCTTGTTGATGGGTGTAAGATACTTTTATTTATTTTACTAAACCATTTCCCCTATTCGTTCGCAGGTCATTTCGCTATTGTTGAATTAAATCATGTTTTACCATGTACTTGTATCACAAAACAACAGAAGTACTTTTACATGACCGTACCTCTTTTATATGGTCAATATATGATTTTAATATTCTCTTATGATTTATGTTATATTTACATCAAAAATCCTGTTCAAGTAGACCTCCTTATCCAAGTACAATTTCAAATTCATTTGTCTTCTCATTTTGTGGTATCCAAAAATGCTCGTGAGAGTGTGTTTGCGCGTCTTTTATGAGTACGCATGCACAATATCCTAAGTGCGTGAATGTACGAGTGTATGAGTATGTTAACACACATACACACACGCATATGTTTATATATATATATATATATAATGTAAATTCACTAATAGTTATAACAAACACAGAAACTAAAACATATAAAAGAGGGACTCACTGGTTCTCGAATTTTCGGTGGTGCAACCACCTTTCTCAAGAGGAATTAGGAACAGAACTGAGAACTGAGTTCTGTTCCTAATTCCTCTTGAGAAAGGTGGTTGCACCACCGAAAATTCGAGAACCAGTGAGTCCCTCTTTTATATGTTTTAGTTTCTGTGTTTGTTATAACTATTAGTGAATTTACATTATTGTGCACGTTCGTGGGTTTTCCAATAAAGTGACTATATATATATATATATATATATATATATATATATATATATATATATATATATATATATATATATATATATATATATATATATATATATATATAATGTGTGTGTGTGCGTGTGTAGAAGGAAAAATCTGGGTTCTTTCCTTCTCTCCCTTGAGAAAGGTAGTTTGGACCACCGAAAATTCGAAAAATGGTATGTTTCTGTCTTTATCTACTACTGGTAACTTCATATGCATTATTATTCACATCCGTGAGACTATCGCATAAAAGTATGTATATATATATTTATCCTGGGCGTAAGACAGGTGTGTGTGTACCTCGTACGCCAACAAATTTTCCGAGTGATTCCTAGTTGTAATTAAACAAGCTCAAGTAATCTCCATGATGGCTGAATTTAACTTGGAAGTCATTACCCCAAAATTATGAAATATTATCTACTTACCAAAAACATTTGTAATAAATTTAGATTCAAAATATTTTTTGTCCTTTGTTTTTGTTTTGATAATAAAAGATTTGGTTTAGTATTTTCGTTATGTTAAGGGCGAAATAAAGGTTTACCCAAATCAAAGAAATTTCCGCTCCCTCGAATTTTTTTTTCCAAAATACGGCTCAGGTAGTTGGCGCACTTGTCTCTTGCTTTCTTTGGATAAATATTTTCCCCCTTTAAACCGTCGGTTAACGCTCGAGTTAACCAGAAGGGAGAAAATTGGAAAGACCCAAGACTCGGGATCAATGAGTTTTTTTTTTAATCCTGAGAAAAAAAGTCCTTCCCTTTGAAGGAATGGGGAAAGAGGGAAGCACGGTATAGGGGAAGAGGGGGGTTGTTCGATGCAGAGGAATGGATGGAGAGTGGAGGCGGAGGTTGATGGCTCAGGAAAGAGTGCGGGTGGTAGAAGAGTGCGTAGTGGGGGATAGAGGTGCGCTAAGCCGTTAAGGCAAGCAGAAAGGGAGAGAAAGATCCGGATGGAGGGGTGAAAAAGTCTAATGTGTAGACGGATTTCGCCGAAAAGATAACTTTAGATATTTGTATTACTTTCGACGAAAGAAGGGAGGTTAGGAGAGGTATGTGTGAAAAGTAGTAACGACAAATTCAGCCAACAACGAATGAGAGGGAATTTCCCAGGAGCACAGACGAATTAAGTGAAACGAGGTAGTTCTTAAAGTGGCTGAAGGTGAAAGTTGAGTAGGAGTAAATTTCCTTCCAATCTAGTCAGTCCGCATCAGACGGCTAACTCAAAGGTTTCTTTTCCTCCTTTTCTTGGATATCTCATTGTTATAATTTGGTCCATCTATCCACAGCAATTAACGTGAAGGTTGGTTCAGACAGGATAGCGCCTTGACCCAATACTTAACTCTAAATCGTGTGAGAATCTTCAATGTCGAGGATATGGTGTCCAATTCCTTTCACTGTGCTACCGTTCGGTGTCCTACGCAATTGTAGCAAACAGGAAATTACGTCACTCGTTATTTTTTAGATCCAAGACCTTGCCCGAGAGTTGGATTCAAGAACCACTGGCTAGTAGCGGACACACTACTCAGTCCACTGCCGCGCCTTTTTTTCAAAGCCATAAGTCAGTTTACAAGTCTTTGTATTTTTCGCATCTGGAGTCAGTTCAGTGTGTTGTTTATCTAAATCGTGATATGGTATAACCGAAATTAAATATATAATGACAAACCGTTGGATTTTAATTCCAATGAAGTAAAGTTTCATAATATCAACAATAATTCTCCCGTATATTAAATGTGTTTTTGAACTTCAGAACATAATCTCGTTTAAATTTATCCCAATGAATCAGCACTGGACTCGTAAACTCGGTAGAAAAATAAATAGGACACTTTCTATTTACACTATTTGTTGATGTTATACTATGCATTAATTATTGTGCTATGCATAAGCATGTGTCATTTTGTTAAGTTGAAAAAAAACATCTCATTGGATTCTAAACTACCGCTAGGGAAGACCCCTACTTTAAATGATTGAATTTCATACCAGTTTATGATGAAGTGAAGTTTATTAAACTAGCATTTATTGTAGTTTGGCCTTTGAAGGATTTGAAGGGTATGTGAGGTTATACACACTTGTATTTCATGCACTACACTAATTAGGTTTGGAATACGACTTATATGTCTCTATCAATGTGAAACGAGTCGTTAATTGTGGTTTTGATAAATGAAACTTCTTACCCAGACAGTAGGTTCAACAAAAGAGGGAGTTGCCCTCCTGCATTGGTATACGATATTTCACCTTCATATAAAAATATTAGTACAAATTAAATATACTAAACTTGTTATGACATTATCACTAGATGTAAGTATAGTAATGGGAAATTAATACTTAATTATAATCGAAAATCATATTTGAGATGCGCTTTTTTGGTCTATTTGTTGCCTAGTTAATTAACTTGTTTACCTCAACGCATGTAATCTGTAAACAATCTCCCCCCACCATTGTAACTATCAACTTAAAATTTTGATGGCGGGAGTTGAAAATCATTTTCTTAAACAAATTATATTTTATACTCTATAAAAGGGACCCATCATCTTAAACAAGAGCTCTTCATCTCAGTATCATGTATCAGCCTGCTATTAGAATCGATGTATTAACAGTTCAGTGTAGCAACATTTTCTCTCTTTTTACAGGTAAGGAGGTGTCCCAGCCGATCAAGGGCATCTGCTCATCCCGGTAATCCTTGAGACTCACTACTCCTGGTCCCCTGCTCTTTAGTATTCCCTTACCTGTCCCGAGAGGTAAGAAATTTTTAATCATAGCCAAGGCGAGAGATTTAGGGAAAATCACAGCGACATAGTGGAGAGACAGTCAAAAGTTGGGCGGGTCCGGGGGAAAAGAGAGGATTAGGGCGTCGTCAAGGGTCAGAGGGCGACCGAGATGAGAGTGGAAGCGGTGGGCGGCCTGCTGCCTTGTAGGGCCCTCATTTCCGGTGGCCATCGCTCCGTCACTTCCGGTCGGCCTCCACAGGCCCGACGAAAAACTAACTTTTCCTCCCACCGACCTCAGAGAGAGAGAGAAAGGGACGAGGCCGTCCCTCCTTTCGGCCGTGAACCACAAGGGGATGTTCCAAGTACGCCCCGCTCGACCGCCCTTCTCTCGCTCCCGGTGTCTCTCTCCCTTTCTCTCGCTCGCTCTATCCTTTGCGCACCTCCCGCCCTCTTCAACCCCTAACGCCTCTCCACCATTTTTTCCTGCCACAGATGGGCCAGGTCAAAAGGGCCGCGCGGCCCGCGTAAAGCCCAGTGACCTTCCTCGGCCCCTTTTCCCTCCCTTTTTCCCCACACTCTCTCACCAAGGTGAGTGTGCGCCGAAAGCTTTCGGCCGCCGTCGCACGTGACCCATAGGATTCGTTTTGAAGGGGCAGAGGGGGGAGTCTATCATTTAAGGCGAGGGTTGGGTAGCGTCGTGAGGGGGTCGGGGAGAGAGATAGTCGCGGTGACAGGTGGGACCTGTGAGCTCGCTGGTGCACGTTCCGGCGCTATCCGAAAACGACCCACCCAGTCCCCCCCGCCCTCGGTCCTCTTCCTTTCCCCGCCTCCAACTCCAAATTCCCCCACCCCTGCAGTCCATCCACTTGCTGGAGAAGGGAGCGTCGACTTTTTTGCAAAGCGTTCCGAGGGTGAGACCAATCTTTTTTATTTTCCCTCTCGTCTCTTCCGTTCGTCACCCAGCGTTTGTTTTAACTTCCGTGCGCAAACTATTGAGTTCGAATATTTGGTTGCACATCCATTCGCATGATACTGTTGAAATGTAAAGATCATCTAATTTCCCGTTAAATATTGTATAGAAATAGTTGTTACGGTTGTTTTTAATGTAAGGAGTGTCAACCATTGGCTGCCTAAATGTGACCATTTCAAGTGAATTGTCTAATTACGTCCATTAATTAACCGATCTAGAAATGGATAAACTCATGTTTTTACGAATTCATTTAATCTCTTATTACGCGCTACTTTTCCATATCTTGCGTATCGTCATTACTGGATAATCAAATAGCAAGTAGACTTTTAGCCTATCATGCATTTTCCAAATTCATTCAGACACTGATAGTGTTGTTTACTCATGGAAACTTCTCTTTAATGAATAAAATAATTTGTAGGTTGGTGACTAGAGAGAGGGGGTTTTGTATTTGAGGGATGAAAAATCCGAAAATTCTGATCTCGTAAATATTTTTCAGGAATTTTGAAGCATCCCTTACCGTCCAAGTTCCTGCATAAAATAGTAAGGAATGAGAAGAGAGTGATGTGCACCACGTACCCAATTCTCTCTGGTTCGGATCCTAACTGGAGAATTGCTATATTCTTGTCATGTGATGTTTTTCAAGTCAGTAGTGTTCCAAGACACGTTCTGGCATTTAATTACGCAGGATATTAGACTCGTTTAATAAGTATTAAGGCTTTAGACTCGTTCAGGGCCTTTTTACAGGCATTGTTTCAGATGAAATCATGACCTTTAACTACAAGTTGGGTCAATATATTATATTAGATATCAACAGTTATGAACGTGCTGAGAAATTAAGCGTCAATCAGCCTACGTCTCGTATTATTTTTGGATTATCGTTATGAATGTAAATGTATACTCAGTGATTAAAGTTCTTTAGGATTTCATCAAAGTGCCGTTATAATGTATAAATAATTCATATTATTGTTCACTAATAGCTTTCAGTGAACATGTACGTAATACCCCTCAAAACGCCGCAGGGGCGTATGGAGGGGGTTGTTAGGCCACCACCCGGTCTATTTATATATATATGCTTGCTAACCTACTGTCCATTCTCCTTTTGTGTTTGTCTATTTCTCCTTTGGTGGGTGTAACAGCTCCCTAACGCCATATCCTGGGCAATGAATTGGAGACCTTTGGCGCTTTATAAGATCGCCGATTTCAGTGTAAAGTACATTTTCTCGATAGCTCAAGTGGTTAGAGCATCCGTCCGGCAAGTGAGACATGACAACATCACAAATTAATTCCTTAGCCATTCGAATAAACTGCGGGAGAGTAATTTTCCATTTAGAAAACAGAAATTCAATCTTTCATCCCCAATTTTATATCCAGTGGAGTGTATAAGTCTTGAATTTTATTTTTACGGTTATTGATAAGAGAATGGACCATAAAGTGTTGAAGATTATCAGCAGCAAGCGTTGCTGCAGACCGGCTGTTTTTTGCTCTGCGGTAAAATTACGGTCCATTATATTTCTATTGAGTAGCTGTAACTTAATTGATGCGACCACTCTTGAAAATGTAGTTGTTAACTCAGAGTGCCATAGAATCACCCTTCACTAATTTTTCGGTCTAAGATTGACGGAAAGGCTACCTTCCGCGTAAGGGCTTGCCTCGGGGTAGAGTTGGGCAAACTCGCCGCGCCAATGGGGCCGCACGGATTCGTCCGAATGCAATATGCGGCGGAGTGATCGAGAGGGCGCCCGAGGTCCGATCCTTTGATGGGGGAGAGGTGCCGTTCCGGAAGCCGGAGGATTGGAAGGTTGTCTCGCGCCGTAGCGGGGGAAAGTTAACGCTGCGGCGAGGGATGGGAGATGCGAAGATTAAGCTCATCCCCGTCTCCAACACGTATTAGGTGGTATCGGAGGATAACCCAGCGGTATCTCCAGCCCCTACCTCCGCCCCTGTGAGAGCACCACCCAGAAGGAACCGTCAGAGTGGGAAGGAGGGGATTCTAGTGATAGGCAGCAGTAAGGTCAGCCGTGTGCTGGTCCCATTGCTGGAGAGGGCAGACCATTAGGGTGTGAACCAGCGCCTGACGCCATGGTGCATTCCTAGGGGCGACGTTACCCAGGTGACGAAGGTTGTTGGAGCGGTGGCTGTGTGCATGAAGTGTTCCAGGCTGCGGGTAGTGGCTCATGTTGGCGTCAACAATGCCATCGACCGTGGATCTGAAGAGATTCTGAATGCCTTCAGGGAGTTGAACTCGGAAGTGAAGCGGGTGAGTGGTGTCGGGGGGGTTGATGTGACGTTCTCGATATGCAGCCTTGTCCCGAGGATTGATTGTGGACTTCTGTTTTGAAGTCGAGTGTAAGGCATCAATCAGAGTTTGCGTGCTTCCTGCAGGGATATCGGGGTGTCCTTTTTTTACCTTCATCAGGCGATCCAATCGCATAGACACCCCTGAACCGTTCTGGTGTTCACTACGCGTCTAAGATCGCCAGGTGTGTAGCGGGTAGGGAATTCGAGCACTACAGGGATCTTTTAGATCAAAGTGTAGGTCAGCGTGTAGGCCAATTAGTGGGTTTATTTGGCAAATTATTTAGCTTTAAATGAAGTGAGGTTTATTTCTAGCAATTGTTCATTTAACACCAATCAGATGGCATCGGACGTAAAATTTTTATAAGGGATTCAATGTTAACAAGAAGACAATCCTTGTTAAAAATTCAAAAAACCGTAATATCAACGGAAGGTTATCTGTATTGATAGTAAATTGCCGAAGTTTAAAAAACATAGTCGTAGAATATCATCACCTTATTCAAACCACAGGCGCAGATATAAATATAGGGACAGAACGCTCGTTATGCACTGATATTGTCGATGGCGAAATTTTCCCAAAATCCTTTTCCATTTACAGAAATAGAATCGTGGGTGGTATCTTTATTGCAGTTAAAAATTCTTGCGTCAGCAGGGCTGAAGTAATTCCGGGTAATGGCTTGGAAAGCGTGTGGTACTCAATTAAAATTCCTCAATCAAAAAGAATTTATGTAAGTACTTTTTACAGAACGCCAGTCGACAGAGATATTTCAATACTAGACTTGCATCAGAAAATCTAAGGTTTTTTATCACAATTCAATGTCATTATCAATGTCAATCATGACGTTACAATCGATGGAGATGTTAATGTTCCTAATATATTGACACATACAGTTTTAAAACGGGCGGTAAAGACAAAGATATCTACGAATCGCTATTGAATTTTTTTTATGTTGAACTCATTGCATCAACTTGTCACTTCACCAAATAGGGGCAATAATATTCTTGATATGTTGACAGCGAATATTCCCAAAAAATTTTGAACTATGGAAACTATAAAAGGAATCAGTGACCTCCGTTTTCGCTTAATGGGTTCCGAAATAAGAAGCCTAAAGGGAAAATTTACTTGTTAAAAGAAGGTAGTACAATGACCTAAACTGCGTGCTACAGAATTGATTTGCAAGTTTTAAGAAAGATAATAATCACCGAAATATTGAGGATACGTGTAACCACTTCCTTGAGATCACGCGCTTAGCAGTCAGGAAGTTCATTACCAGTAAATTTATAAAAGATAAGACGGAACCTAGATGGTTTAACGCGGATATTAGAAAGGCATTACGATGTCAAAGACTATGTCACGCCTAGATGTACAATATTAGGGATGAGATCTTTTGCGACAAAAAAAGAGAGCACTTATGATTATAATTCTAGGGCGAATGCCAAGAATGAATTTCGAAAAGCGTTAAGGAAATTCAAAAGGAAAAGTTGGAGGAAAATTTGAAATAGGATCCAAAAGCATTTTGATCAATCGTCAGAGAAGTTCAGGGAAATAAGTCAAGTATTAATTCACCCAAAAATAATAATGGCGAAAGAGTAACCAGCAGTTTGGAAAAGGCAACTTATCAAATTCCTTCTTTCAAAGCGTCGTCACAAATGTCTCACCGAATGCCTCCGAGAGCTTACCAAATTGTGCCGGTCAACCGATACCCAACATTGACATCTCATGCCTGTATATGGAATAGAATTTTTGCTGAAAAATATTAAGCCTAATAAATCCTCCGGGGCCGATGATATATCCGATCGTATATTTAAAGGTCTAGCTTCGGAAATTGTGCCGCATCTAGAAATAATATTTAAGAAGCCGCTGGTAGATCACAAGGTTCCCAAAGATTGGAAAACGGCTAGCGTGACACCAATATGTAAAAACGGAGACAAGGAGGAACCGAGTAATTACAGATTTAATTCCTTCACATCCATTTCGTGCAACGTTATGGAATATATAGTTGCTAGTTCTATCGTGAGAAACATCGATGCCAGAAGTTATTAATGAAAGATCAGTACTGTTTCCGAAAAGGTTAATCCTACAAGATGCAACTTGCACTTTTTGTTCATGATATTCTTACTTCACGAGAGAGCAATGTTCCAGTGGACGCGAGTTTCCCATATTTTCACAAAGCCTTCAACAAAGTACCTTGTAGTAAACTACTCGCAACACTAGGAGCATATGGCATAGATGGAAATACGAGAAATAATTTAATCTAGATACGAAATCGTATCTAGGGTTGGTTTAAAGACTTTTTGAATGGTCGGGTCCAAAGAGTAGTGATAGATAGAGTTAGCTCAAATTCGGTAAAGTTACTTCAGATGTTCCCCAGGGAAGTGTTATCGAACCCCTTTTATTCCTACTTTACGTTAACGACATTGACTCCGTAGTCACTAGTAAGATATATTTATTTGCCGATGATGCAGTGGTTTACCGCGATATCCGTGATCCCGGGGGCACAGCAGCTTTTTCAGATGACCTTAATGCTATACAACGCTAGTGCGACACTTGGCAATACACATAATATACATTTGTCAACACATAAAATGCAAACTGCAGTTTAATTGTTTAGCTACTTTTTAGTTTAGATAATTTGTATGGAAGCATTCAGCAGAGAGCAGTATAACTTCAAAATGTGGACATCCTTGTTAACAGAAATATAAACACATATACTTGAGCTAAAATCCGCGTACTTTCAAAGAGAGAGAGAGACAACATTCTTCTCATATTCGATAACTAAAGAACTTACGTAAAAGTTCACCACTAAGTAAGATCTAGTAGCTGAAATACAAGCAGGAGAAATTTTTCCTATGCCTTAACCTTAACAAATATTCGAAAAATCATAAATGATATTTGTTGATACTGTTGTTCTATTCGGAGTGCATCACAGGAGACTTGGTTCTTTTATGGACATTTAATTCAATCATTTACAAGTATGTTAAGGATTTGCGATGATTTGTCATATTAATTTTGATTGTGCAATGCGAAATTGGCCTTTATAGCATGTTTATTTAACTTTCTTTCTTTTTTTATTGATTGACATTTAATATTCATCATTAATATTGTCAAATGTAACAATAATCTGAAAAATGAATGCACAATATGTGAAGTTGTCAATATGTTACTCTATACAGTCAGCGAGGCAAATTCAAATATCTCCGAGTTTCTCTCGGCATTGCAACAGAATTGAAAAATAGCATGAGGTATTTTGAAGGGATGGGTATTTATTTGTGTCGAGATTTATCCAGCGAGAGATTGTCGGCGGGAAAAATGTGGGGGAGGTGACTTTGTTGTTTTTCCTCGTTCTTCAGGCGACCATCCCTCACGCTTTCCCGCCTCCCGTCCTCAATCAATGTGCCCCAGCCTTAACACACGCTTGAACACGCACACTCTCACGAAACATAATATGTGTATATACATTTGTATTTTTCCTGTATCCCGGGCATGGGAAGGGAACACGTGGCGGCGGCTTGAAAACAGATCTCTTTTCCTCCTTACCCCACCCTCCTGCCATTTCTCACGGTTCTCTTCCCCAATTTCTTCTCCTGACGGCTGTGAAAGCTCCGCCTCTATCCCACCCACTCCCTTTTCCATCTCCCTCTTTGCTTCTCCTTCCTTCCTTCCTTCCCTTCCCTACTTACAGTTTTTCCTTCTTTTTCTCCATCTCAGAAACCCAGAAAACTGCCGCGATAGAAGGTAGCAATCGCTGTCGAAGGTTGATATCTATGGTTTATGCGTAAAAGGAACGGAGTGACCAAGGCGTGATTGAGGGATTGGGAATGCAGAGGGAGGTGAAGCGAGAGAGATAGGGGGAGGACAGTGCGTGAACGAGAAAGAAGGAAGAAATGTGTGCCCCCGTGCTTTCACCTGCGCTTGCGCCAATGTGTGTGTGTGTGTGTGCGTGATGAAATTGAAGGGAAAAGGCGCTACAAAAACGAATGGGGGCGAGAGGAGAAGAATAAGAAGGCGTGGGTCGGAGGGTTGACGAGAGGATTTTTCGATGGGAATGACGCAGGGAGGGTAAGAGAGTTATAAGGTCCAGAAGTCGGGAGGCATAAAAGAATAGAGAGGGGAAAACGGCCCCAAGACAAATAATGAGGCGAAAGGAAAGAATTACCAGAGAGGAAGGGGTGGCCGGGGAGTTCTCCATTCACAGTTGAGAAATAGGGAGTTGGTGAAATGATGAAAATGCGAATAATGAGGAGACTTGGTAAGCTGGGAGAGGCTATGGGTCACGAGACTTGCGTGAAGGTGAGGTAAAATGGGCATTCTCCGTGAGAGATGAATAATGATAGAAGGTATTGGAGAAGAGCAAAGGCATCTATAGGACGACGGTGTTCGATTAAAACAGAGTGAAAGTAAGTGATAGGAGTTTGCTCACCAGCAACCTTAATAGAGAACTAGATATACAGTAGAAAGGTTGATGAGTATGGCGAATGGAATAATTGTTTTTTTTAAATAATAATAGTGAATTAAAGAGTCTCGTGGGAAATTCAAAACAGGGCGTAACAAAATAATTTGTAGCAAATTGGCTGAGAAGGTATGAAATAATTAAAATAAGAGGCATTCTTGCAATGAGTAATGTAATTGGCAATTGACCGGAATAGAGGATGTTTCGCTTCTTATGGCTATGCATACAGGCTCGAAATGCCTGTTCTAGGAAAAGATCCGAAATGAAATATTCATCAATTACGTATATTGTGATCATTTAAATAATAATGAAACAATTTTTGCTAATGTAACACAGAATTACTCTTTCCAAGAATAATCCTCAATCTTATTTTTTCCAAGAATCACTCATAATTTTAAATGTTCGGATCAAACAAAGTTTAGAGTGCTCATAGTCGGTATGCAACTAATAACTTCGCATGGCCATATATTTTGAAAACATAAATAACATTTAATTTTAATAGTTACGTTAAAAACTAAAAATCCCCCTTCGCTCTAATGACTTATGTCATAAAGTCAAATTTAATTTGTATGCCGACGCTTAAGTAGTGAAGTTGTACTTTTTCTGCCTTAATCTGAGAAGCATTCATTCGCAAAAATACATCATTTGGATTTCCATGTTTTATTTTCCTTCTGATTAATATTATTTTCCTTGTTTGACCAAATTTTTTCAGCGTGCTTCGCTTTGTTCTTCGCAAGTTTACGTTTCACAATAAATAAAATACACATTTTATTATTGCTGAAAATAATTGGTTGATAAAATTAGGAAATGGGATGAGGAAACTAATAATAACTTTCGAAGTAGTACTGCAAAGAAACTCATATTGATTTGCAAGGGCTTGCATAAGTTAAAATAATAACGAAAGAAATGGAACAAATAAATTGAAAAAAGTGCCTTTGAAGGTCACAAAAATGTATGTTAAACTACGATACTCGTATATTATAGACTATTTTGAAAATACTGAAAAAAATTCAGTAGTGTTTTTGGAAGTAACATATCATCATATTCAACTGTCTAAGACAGGTGTAATGTTCGACATTAAATTTCACATTGATACAACCCATGGGGATCTCCAGGTTTCCAGAAAAACGTGAGTTACGGCAAGATATACCTACCAAGAAGTAGAAAAATCTTCGTATTCACTACTTTATTATTTTTAATATTAATTAAGTACGTTATTTTGGCGTTGAGTAACATGTATTTGGGGCCATTGATTGCATATAATTATATTTCGAAGGCAATGTCATTGTTAGAATATTATTTATTTCAATAGCTTTCTGGGAGACATGACCTAGGAGGTCATCTGCTTGTGGTAAGAAGTAAAATCACAATTAATACAATAGTCTTTCGGTCCGAAAGCGGTTTTAACATACATTTTACCGTATACCAGGTTTGCATAAGAGGTATCAGAAACAATATTCCTGACGTGACTGTGCGTCGCAGCTTGCTCATACCGCGCAGTCTAACGGGGGCTCTGACCTTTAATAAGCGTCGAGCGCCAATAACCTCCAAGGATTCGTTCAGGCTTGATTGTGTTTTTATAGTTGACCTCTGTTGAGCAAGCGGAAAATGCAGCGAATGATTAAACAGCGGTATGCTATCAAATTTTGTATTGGACTGGGGAAATCGGGTACGGAAACGTACATGATTCATCAAGTGTTCAAGGAGGAAAGCATGTCACAAACTGCTGATTTTAAGCGGAACAAGCTCTTCAAAAATGGCCAAGAGAGTGTGGAGGACGAGCTCAGAGCTGGATAGTCTTCGACGCCAAGAACCGACGACAACGTGTAACGTTTATTTTCTGAATTCAAACCATCGGTTAAGTGTGCGCATGATCGTGGATCGTACTGACACTCATTAGACGACAGTGCATATCATTATCACAGAAAACCTGGCGATACGAAAGATTTGCGCTAAATTCGTCGCAAAGGTCTTGATGGACCACCAAAAGCAGAGTCGAGTGACTGCTTACGAAGACCTTCTGCATGTACGTTGAAGAAGACCTTGACTTTTTGGACAGTCCCGACCTGGCACGAGCAGATCAAATCCTATTCCCAAAGTGAAATCCTCCTACAAAAGACACTACCATGGGACCCTGAGTGCCATCAAAGATACTTGTACGCCTACTCATAAGGACCTTCTGGAATCCGCTTGCCAGGGAGCCTTCGAGTCGTGGAAAAGCCGCTGACAAAGGTGTGCCGTCGCTCAAGGGATGTACTTTGAGGAGTTTTAAGGTATTGTAGCAATATCTGAAACAAATCTATTTTTGCGAAACTTTTCCTGATACTTTTACACAAACCTTGTCCTTTGCGAAATACATTTCATCCTAATTTCGCTTTTGTAGCTTTTCTCTCTTACCACTATTTGGGATTGACCGATTTTGACCCTGAGTTTCTGTAATGGTATGGTTTTTCAAACATCCCTTTTAGTACCACGTAAAAAATATTTTTGATGGAAATTTCTGCCAAAACTCCATTTTCCGTATGTTTCATGCAATAGGATCGTCTTTTCCTCATAATTTCTCCTCTGTTCTTCCTCGTATCTCATGTTATTTGTCTATTCTGTCATCAGCATTCGCTTCTGACTGTAGGTTTTGAAGGCTTCTCCTGATTTATAGGCTCCTTATTCAAGTGCTCATCTTTTTGATCCGTGAATTTTTTCATAGTGCTTTCATATTTAGTAGTTTCTAACCTTAACACGGTTGCAGCTTCTTTATCGAGGCAATATGGCTAGATTTTGATTGACGCCTCAGGTCCTTCTGTACCATGAATTGCTTTTCCCAAGGTAGATGAAAGATAAATGTTGCTTGAATAATTAAGCTTCCGACTTTCTACATCAAGGGTAATTAACTTTTTCAAGATAAGTTCAAATTCACTAAACCAGCATACCGGAATTACATTTAGTTCGTTTGCTAACGCATCCAATCCGTTGTTAATTTTATGCCCATTTCGAGGAATGCAATTATGAAGGCCATTGAGAGGGACGTTAGGTCCTCCAATTACTTTAATGCTTAGCTGTCATTTCTTCATGTTTAATACATGCTTATATGATTTTCTCTCAACAAAATTTATATATTATTTTCCTCTCTTTATCCAATGTAAGTTTTTTCACTATCATGAGCAACTTGTTTCACCCGACGTAAAAGAGATTCCATAGAGAAAGCCATATTATTACACCATTTTTGTTTGCAATATTCTAAGGGGAACGATGGTCTCCTTCATTCCTATTTCTTTTTGAATTCCAAATATAAGTTCTTTGTTTATTTTCTTTCAACCTCAGGCTATTCGTTAATATCTTTGCTCGCGTGCAACACTCGACAACCTCTGGCCTCGGATCACTTTGTCCTCATTATCTCTGATATGGCAACCATCAGGCTCTAATCAAAGTTCTCCGGCATTGCTTCACTTTTGTAGCTCTCTTTGACTATCCCGTCATATGTATTACCTCCGAAGGTCTTGATGATCACTCGATTGATTTTTTTTTCGACTCCGGCCGCTAAGTTTATTCCGCAGGTTTCTCGTTTCCCTGTGGAATTTTCTTCTCGATATTCTGAATTCCCGATCGTCTTCATCAAGCTCGCTTACGTATTTGACTATTCCATCGACCAGTCCTATCCACTCTTGACATAGTTCCACGTGGCTTCCATTCCATCTGCTTCCCATGACATCATCTTATATCACCATATTTCAATTCGCATAATGGATGTTGTAGAATATTTTCCGCTCAAAGTAGCAGAGGATCCCCTTCAATAATTTTCGAACCTCCTGTTTCAATGTTTTATTTTTTATATTTGCCTTTGTTTTCTTATTTACGAAGCATCTCTCTCGTCAAGTTTTCGTACAAAATTATTCAATACATTTTAATAGGCGATTCCACATTTTTGTTTTATGCATTTTTTACCTGCTTCTCCTCTTCTTTACTATCTTCTTTAGTATTTCTCTCGTCTTGTCATTATTGTCGGACACCTGATGTAAACTTACCTCAATACAAGTTGCTCTTCTGTTTTCAACTTCCCATCAATGAAATCCAAAGACAAAATGGGAAGAAACCCACACAAATACGAATTCATGAACCTGATCCAAAGCCAGCTGACCGTTAATGGAGAGTCTACATAATTTACATTTTGTTATCTAATATTGTTTGCTCTCATAACGTAGCATAATACGTTACAATGCGATCTTATAGATAACGAGAAGTGATTAATGTATTCCTTTTCTATGTTAGACCTTTTATTGCCTCCGTAACAACAGGGAGCGTTGCACTCATTATACTCGTATAATGTAAAATGTATGAATTATGATAGGCATCTCGCTTTAATAATTTCATTGCTTTCCAATTCCTCATGTAATTTGTCTTCCTAATCAACTTCATATCTTGAAAAAGCTTACAAAGTGTATAGCAAATATACTCTGCTAAATATCGCATTCTCGTTTTTTTAAATATATATCTATTCGTATTCGGTACTCTCGTGACGGCTTTGTCGGTTTTAATAGATAGAGAACTACGACTTTTAGTTTTTTTATTCGTAAAATTGCCAATAATAAACAATTTTTTTGAAAAACTACTACTTCCATACGAATTCTTGTTATGTAAGCGATTCGTACTTTTTTGAAAATTCTATTATATTTTGCATTCTGAAGAGGCAATCTTTGTGATGTAAATAAGACCATTGCAGATAATTAACTAAGTGCATTCACATTAATTGGGTTTTTAACTGTTTGAAATGGAAGTTGGCAGCAAGGATTGCACCCAGCTTTTCAGCTGTGCCTAGAGAGGTTTATTTGCTCCAGAAAAGTGGAAAATCGATTCCCTGAACGCCAAACGTTAATTGAGTCGGAAATGTTTCCGGTAACGTGAAAAATCAATGTGATTATTACGTCCACAAATAAATGGATTTACATCTCTGTGTACGACACTGACAAGTCAGTTATTTCGTCTCTGTCTGCATATCGGCCTTTAGAATCGGTCTTCTACCAAATCCGTCGAAAGTATCCCTTGACAGAGTAAATTACCATAATGACCTCCTTTCATTCAATCGATATATTGAGATATAATTGATTCAGTTGAAATTCAACACAGGAAATTAGTATTTTTCTTATAGAGGATCGTTTAGATACCTTCTTTGTATATAGGCTCAGAACAGCCCGCCGAAAATGCAAAAAATATTGTGTGGACCTTGTTCCATAGTTTTTTGACGATTTTCCGAGACTCTAATTCAAAAAAATGATTAAGGTATTGGCTAATCACTCAAAATTTATTTTATAATAGACTACGGATAAATGATCGTCTATATTAACTGTTCTTGTGTGGGTAATTAATTACTGAGGGATCCAGGTTTTAAATATGTACAGCTTTAACATGATTTCTTACATTTTACTTTGAAATTCAAGGCGCGCATGAGATAGGTGGTGAACAATATATGGCATTTCAGCTTCTTGGCCTAGTTAAGTAGACATTTCTGCTTCGGTAACGCTGACTCTTTGAAACTAACTGATGCATAAAAACGTGATATCCAACCTTGCCCCCCTAATTTCCTCTCATGTCGATACGTCATGTTCGAATCCATTGGTGTGAACTACTCCTCACTAAACGCGAAATAATAGTCTTATCGCTCTACTGTGGCGTCTGTCGATCAATAAACCTATGTACCCCGCTCTCAATATCGCCCTCTTCCACTCCCATTTACCCAATCACCAACGAGCAAAATACGGTTTTCTGTCCTGGCTCTCAACGGTGGAGGGGAGTGACAGGAGTGGGAAAGGAAGCAAGTTGCAACACGATCTGATGTATCGCGTCGAAAAGGATCGAGGGAGGGAGTGATCCAGGGAGTGTACCGGTCTTTGGGGGCCGGGGGGAAACTAGAATTGAATTTCAACATGCATTTGTCAATAAGAGACATCATTGATTCCATGACGGAGGAGGGAAAAGTAATTGCAAAGAAGGGCGACCCTCTACCCCCCCTCTCTCTCTCTCGTTGCCATCCTCACCCCTGCGTTTCTCCCGCACGATCCCATCGCAT
Source organism: Hetaerina titia (assembly GCA_037158775.1). Taxonomy (NCBI): domain Eukaryota; kingdom Metazoa; phylum Arthropoda; class Insecta; order Odonata; family Calopterygidae; genus Hetaerina; species Hetaerina titia. Next base: position 90,249,004 of record CM073768.1, on the reverse strand, counting down.
CCCTTGCCCCTGTACACCTTTATTCACTACTACTCCGATCCAAGGTCCCCCTTCCCAAATTCTACCCCACCTCCTGATCGCACCCACCCACTCCCCTCTACACCCCGCCCTCCACCGTGTCCCAGTCACGCAAACCAATTCGAGGGAAGGAGGCAAAGGGGGAAACGCAGGAGATAAGGAAACGGGGAGGTTGAGCGACAGGGAAGAAGAAAAGGGTAGGGCGCATGTGTGTGGTGTGTTTGTTCGCGTATGTGCGTGTTTCAAGGAGGCGGGAGGAGAGGAAGGCCCGAGGAAAAGAAGGATTCGGAGTTGGGGTGAATGGAAGGGAGGGGGAGAGAGAGAGAGAGTGAGTGAGTGCGCAGGAGTGAAGTTTGGAAATGGGAGATAGCTGAGTTTCCAAGAGGGAGGCGAAAAGTTCGGCGGCGGTCAAATGGGAAGGAATCCTCGAGGACATGGTGAGAGGAGGGGATGTGGATAAAATAGTAGCCGAGGGAGTGAGGGTGGTTTCGAGTTCGGAGGGAGGGAAGAGAAAGGAAGGAAGGAGCGTAGAAGTGAAGTGCCCGAGTTCGGGTGGGAAGGGAATGGGTTGCGGGCCACGAGTAGTTAGCGAGAGGATTGGATTGCCTTGGAGAGAGCAGTTCGCGGATTTATCCGGTGGAGCATGCAAGCGAGCAACTTGCAGAGAATGAAGGCGGATTAACCTACGCATGTCATCAAGGTCAAACTGGACAATTGTGACGCAGGTCTAGAGAGTAGGTAGAACATCGACAATGAATTATTTGAATTTTGGAGCATTCCTATAGTTAGGTCCGAAAAATATTAGGAGAATACGGAGAACTTTCTCCAGGCATAGTGCCAGTGGGATTGCCCGAATCCCATCTATATAAGTATGCATATACATACATATATATATATATATATAAAATATAATGTATATATATATATATTTATATATATGTAATATATATGTATATATACACATATAACATAAATAATAATAAACCCATTAACACAGTATTCAACCCGGAGGTCGGTTTGGTAGGTGATGGCAGAGTTACCCAACTACCCAGTACTAAGCCCAACGGCGTGTGGAATTCACACATCCACACTGGCCCCCCTACATGGGCAGGGGGGCCAGTTCATTTCCCTGTGCCGGTTATGGTTTTCCAGGAAGATCTGGTATCCGGAAAATTACATAGCTTGGGTGGAGCTGCAGGTGGCCAGAGTGCCTTGCCCGGTAATGGAACATGGGTCCCTGGTCAGTAGTCCAACGCTCTACCCCATGGACTACAGCGACCATATACACGTATATACATACACACACACACACACATATATATATACATATACATATATATAACATAAACACATACTATAAAAAGATAGCATAAAGAATCTCCGACATTTTTCTTAAAAGACAACGTCGTATAGCCATGGAATACAATATTATCTGACTACTAACCCGCTTGTTGAGCTACGAATTTACTTTGCAAATGTTCAGGTATTGCGGAGTCACAAAATTTGAAATTACATATATAAGTACATCACTGAAAGCGGACACCTATGGTTCCTACGGCTTCCAGTCAATTTGTACGGATTCGGTGTTCCATAGCATAAAAATCAGGCAGTCTCACAATGGGAGGACAATATGGGGAAAACTACCCAGCGGTTAAAGAAATTTGAAGCTCTTATAAAAGCATATAATTTTGTTAACTCAAGTAAAGAAACACTTCTCATGGAGACGTTATGACAAATTTGTGAAAATGTTATAAAAATCGATAAAACTAAAAATATGTTCCAAAAATGTTTACCCTGTATTAAATTCGATATGCCATTGAAATAGAATAACTGAATATGAAAAATCCAAAATTTAAATTGATATTTTAAATTATTTATATCACATTGTGTTAAACTTGATAAAATGTATGAAATAAAAAAAACACTTTTGTTAAATAAATCATTTTATATTAAAAGTAAAAATAATTGTGGAATATTATCTTGAAAAATCCCCATTAATAATAAGTAACTACAGAGATTTTCGTTTTACAATTTACATTAATTCTAATTCCATAAATGGTACTGTCTTTGGATGGCCCCGGTTGTAATTAAGCCTAATTTTTCAAAGGCTATTTTGCATCCATCATATATGCTTTTCTACGTGTGTGATATAGTGTATTGTAATTTTGTCTTTTTGTTTGGGTGAAAGTTTCACATTCGTGGGGTTTTAGTGAACTCAATTTTCTAACGATGTTATGAGGAAAAAAATCGAAATTAGTTCTCCTCATTATTTTACTAATAATCATAAGTGCCACATCTGCGCATGAGCAGGTTCTATATGGATTCCTTCCATCTGTATTGAATTTCCTCTGGCACAAACATTAATTTTTCAGCCAAATATTTGATATTGAGTTGGGTTATTCCTTCACATTTGATGGCACTGGTTTCATTTTCCTATGCAGCGTACCTGTTTTACTCTTTCTCGGTATATTCTCCATATCCCTCACTGTGTCTTCCTCCATGCTATCGCCATGTTAGTTTCCCGCCGTAGTTATTATTTCTCTGTACTTCCTTTAAAGAAATTTGCGTTTTTGTGAAATGCATAACTTCACGGTGAAACTTTTTTTTGTAAAATTTGAACTGTTTTATCTCACTTACCTCTGCACCCAAGCAACGGCAAAAAGAATTCATGCATTAAGGACAATTAATGAATACTGTTCAAACCTGCAAGCATTAAGCAAGCGTATATTGCTTAAATTCTGATGAGTATTCTCCTTTTATTCCCATGAACATTCTTCTCCCCCAGAACATTTTTCTCTTCTTCAATCCCCTGAATACTATATTCTTCTTGTTGAAGTCAAGCTGTAACCAATGAAAGACAGTAGCTTCAAATAGCGACAACTAGAAAAAAAATCAGACAAATAGGAAATGCGAGTACCTGCAAAAATAATGGAAAATGAAATTAGAGCTTGATGTCATCAAAGAATGCCAGCTGCCAGTTATATCAGTCACCAACCAAATTCAAGGCCGTCGCAGTTAAGAATAAGTTACCAAAATGCGAAGTCAGTTATTGCAGTATAGGGCAACAATATTGTTCATCTTAAAAGCTGCGTTATTGAAATATGTTTAAATTAACGTAGTCTTTTTATCCATAAAGTTTTATTGCTGAATTGTAAATCCGGTTTGCTGAAGGAAGCCATCAGGTGTAATTTTCTTCAGCGAACTTCTCAGGAACATTCGGGAACCAAGCAATTGCAAAGAAGTTATCAAATCTTCCATTCCTCAAAGATGCTTACTAACTTTGCAAGCTGATGGAACTAAGGATAATCTTTTCAGAAATATTCTCTTCTTCACATTTGTAACTAATAAGAATAATACTGCTTGTATCTACTCTTTCCTAGAGAGAGTACCAAACACTGTTCATTTCGAGGATAAACGGCTGTCTTTATCATTTACAGCTGATTTAAATCTTTTTTTCTAGCAAATAAAAAGCAAGAATTAACACCAGGCCAATTCTTAAAATTTGTACAAATATTTGAATGCCCCAACGCCTCTAAATGCTGTCTTTAAAGGACGCTTATCATGTGACGAAATATCAAAGCAATAAGCTGTAGGCATAAATATAGCCTATGCGAATATTTTAATGAACTCGAGATATTAATTACAGCGCTGGTAGTTTATAAGCATGTTGCAACCTTCCATTGTCGTCCGTAATGGAGGCTTTCTTTGTGACTCGCTGCAGACAATCTCTCAGGTAGCTAGCTTCTTATGACAGAAACCTCAAGATTTCGGAAAATCTATTGTCCATTTTCACCTTAGGAAAACAAGGACACGCTTCATTGTCCTAATTTAGAATTCGGAAAATTTGGAATAATCCACCCATAGTTTCGATTTCATCGTGGTGGAAAGAATCATAGTCAGATGTGAATAAAAAATTCTAATTTGTCGCAAGATTGATAAAAATACCTTGCATAAGTATAAGGCGTTACGGGTTGAGATTGTGTTTAAACCAGAGGAGATATAGTACGTGAAGGTGTTGAGCGCAAGAAATCTCTTTTGGTTACAAAACCTTCGTTTGGAGCTTGGCAACAGTTTACTGAAAAGTCATCTCCTTAAGTGATAGTAAAAATGTATTTATAAATTGAAACAATATGCTAATTTAAAAGTTAAAATGCGTCCTATGGAGAAAATTTTTACATTCTTACATTTCTCAAATGCCAAGAACTTATATATTTCGAAAAATGTGTGTGGAATAGACTCGTGCCGAATGAAATAACCTATCGTAGGTACTTAAATCTGTGATCGATTCTTTCAGAGAACGCTTTAGAAGTAATGAAAACCGTTAAAGATGCCCCCGTATTGCTATTGTGTTCGGAGTTGCAAAAATCCCGAGTGCAAAGCCCTTCCGGTCAAACTCGGCCGTATGTTCTAGGACGTAGCAGGAGGGTTAAAATGAGCGAAAAAAGAGATTACGGAGTGTCGTAGAAACAACGAAGAAGGATCAGAAAGGGCCACAGAAGTGAAGTAGGGGCTCTGAAAGGCGGAGGGGGACTAGAATTGATGTAGAGGGGGCAGTAGGGAAGAAAGGACTCCGGAGCGGTCGAGAGTAAAGCCGGCGACGGCTTCTCAGAGAAAACCACTCGTCAATAACTCAGCGGGGTCCTTATCAGGGGATCACTGAGCCAGAGGAGAAGTGAGCGAATGAGTTAGTCAAGCGAAGGATAAAGCGAAGAGGTTTGGTACGATGGAGAGGAGATGGAAGTTTGGGTGGGGTAGGTAGAGATAGATACCTAATGTAAGGAAGACAGAAAGTGAGTGGGAAAGAGAGTAAGTCGGAAAATAATGGAAAAATCCCCGACTTCAAAAACTGTCTGGGATAGGTGTGTAGATAGGGTACGACCAGATAACTTTTCCATTCTCCACCATAAAATCATTTTTATCCCGAAGAGGGAGCAGTGAACTCTCAAAAGCTAATAGTTTGTGTGTAGAGCTGAGGATAACATACAAACTACATGAGAAATGTCCATATTTATGGTCAAAACTATTCATACCTTAATTATTTTATTTTTACTATAAGGTTATATTCATAAATATTTTGTAATAGGTAATGAATAAATCACTGTCTTGGGCAATATGTGTAGTTATTTAGTGGTTCAGTACAATGGTGGTACATCATTGGGGAGAGATTCGATAGCGTAAATTCTATACTTCTGTATAGCTCACTAACAAAAACTCTCTACTGCTTCAAGCATTTTGAAATCCCAACGAAAAACTTCGTCCAATTGGAAAAATCATGATTAATCGGGTTTCGAAGGTGGAAGCGTCAGGAGAGGAAAAAATGTTTTCTCACCCTCAGTCAAACTGATCATCGAGTCAATAATTAATGTTTTGAGATTTAAAAGATTATAAAGGAGATTAATAATAAAAACAGTTAGAATAAGATTATATTTTCAAAGATTTTTCATATGGATGGACTTCAGAATTTATTTTATTTAGAGTAAGGTTTTTGACAGACCCACCTCGCAGGACAAATTTGAAGTGAACCAATGATAAATAATTCGGCTCAATTGCTAACAATTTCGATCAAACTGATCTATCTGTATCTAGTCTCATGATACTTGAATTATCTTGGATTTATTTTATACTACTCATAAAATATTTGCTAGCAAATTTATCTGGAATATTTCGTAATCGACCGGACACTTGCTCGCCACTTCAGCATACGTATATGTTATTAGTAACGATAATTAGGTGAGCATTTTGAACGCTTATTTATTTAAATCCTCATAAAACGCATCAAAGTTTCTTCTATGGCTTTATGATGCATGCCTCTAGAAGAGTTTTCCAATGTGCTACATTTAGTCGGAAATAAAGTTTTATAAAATGATTTCCTATAATACTACGGCTATCCGAAAACAATATTTTCCATGCCAAGAGGCATGATTTTGTTTTTCTTTGTTTCATTTTTTTAATAGTATCTAATATACTCTTTCATGCTTTTACTATGCATATTTGATTCTCCATTTTTTAAATCGATTTGAACCAGAACAGTATTGCATAAAATGCCCAGAATTACGTCGTGAGACTTTGAGAGTAGTTGCCCAAGGAAGTAATTTATCATTCCATTTGATATATATAGCATTCATTTGCATTACGTGATCACGTCTAAAAAGCAACAATGTCAGGAAATTTTATGAAGTTAAGTTAAAATTTTCAGAGTAGTTATTAAAGAAAAAATTCTGTTTTCGGTTGTATCTGATTGGCCACCGGAAGTTTAGTTCCAGATTGAATTTAATAAACTAATAATAATTCTTAATTAATTCTGTTTAAAACCCATCGAGAAGATTGATACTGGAAACAAAAATGGCAGTTTCTAACAACAGTTCTTCAAGGGTAGGTAATTGTGAGCGTATTTTACTAGGAATTAGGTAAAAGCAATTTTAATATGCTTAGATAACTGAACCTTCCAATGTCAATTCACTGTTTCATGATTTGGTCTTTGTCTACAATGGAAATAATTTTTCCCAATTAGAGAGCCCATGCCTCAAGATAAAGGGGATAATTTTGTTTCGGGCGCTAGAAACTTGTATCTTAATTATGCTTCCATTGACTAACGGTTAAATAATAAGCGCCCAGTATTTTGTGAGCTATTCACTGCTTGACTTCCACCGAATGCTTAATCACGATGAAAATTGAGTTTTCCGTTTCGTATGACTCTGCTCTAAAATTGAGGCCAATGTGTAAAAACATAATTTTAAATGGATGTTTCCAGTCCTTGAATTATACGGGCATGATTCAGCTCAATTTAATGGTTTACCAAAAAAAAACTTGACCAGGGAACACTGCAATTCCCACCATGGAGCCGATAGTAGTTGCAATAAAATGGGTTCCACTTTGTCTAATGAAATTACACAGTAAGTTAAGCCTTCCCTTTCCCGCTGATAAAATAATAAATTCCTCATTTGTCTTGAGATGAAAAAGTGCACAATTCCATTTCGTCTCGCCTCGGTTCATCATCGCTGCAAGGAGCAGAAGCCCTTTAGAGGGCCGCGCTAACGAGAGACCTATTCTCGTGGTGAAATAAACTCCGAGTCATTCTATCGCCGGCCTTTCTCTTCCCTTTTAATTTCTCCTGCACCAAGTCCCTCTTCTCTCTTTGCTCCATTTTTTCAGGCAGAATAAGGCCTACATAATGAAGCTCCCAGCGAAATAATAACTGGAAAAGAAAAAAAAGAGGGTGAAACACCGTTTTTCTTCTTCGTTCAGCATTCTTTTATTTGCTAAGTAGCCAAACAGTGGAAATAGAGAGAATCCCTTTGGTCATTGAGAGCAGATATTAATAAAAAGGTCAAAATGCAGTGGAATACCGAAACGAGTAGTAGAGAGTTCCTTATTATATTTAATTAATCGTTCAATTTAGGATAATTGCAGTTATAATGCTGACATTAATTGTGAAAAAATAAATACAAATTATTTGAATATCAATTGCAGAGAAAAGTGCAATATCTTGTTTTATGTTCATCAAATAACTACATTTAAGCTGCGACAGCAAATGAATAATATGAATGCCTATTTTGCCAGCGGTGGATGCCTGAATAATGTCTAATATCCCCTTTGAGTGGAGAACAAAGTAACTTGATAATTCATCAGCTTGCTTGAGACTCGTTTTGACCGCTGTGACACAGTAGACTGAAAACAAAAATCGGGATGAATCAAGCTGAAATGTTTTATAAATCTCAGCCGAAGACGATTTGAAACTGCAGACTCCGGATTTGCCACCAAGGGCTGACTAATTGGGTCGCCAATACGAAAGTTTCTCACTCGTTGGGAACCTTTAACGAGATACTACTGCAGGAATGTCGCCTTAGTGTATAAACATACGCGGTTTTCATAGAAAATGTCATGAAAAGTTACCAGGGCATATCTTTATAAATATTCTTGAGTTACTTCGGCTGCGTTATGCAATTATCCAAGGCATTTGGTGCTGAAATCTTTTTAATTAGTTGAGATTTTAAGACGACGCTACTTATCTTTGTATAATTGTTTTACGTAATTAAAAAATGTTGTACAATACATACATGTGTGTAAAAATAATTATGATAACACAATATTAAATTATGATAAATGCGTAAATAAATAAATAAATATATATATATATATATATATATATATATATATATATATATATATATTTTTTTAAATTTTTCTTTGTAAATGTAAATTAACATATTTATAAATTAAATATATGAAATTCTTATCGATGATGTTATATTTCATGTTTCAAGTCTGTTATGAAAAACAAAACAAATCTGCTTGATGTAGTCACAATGATTAAGTCATTGGGTAAAAACCCTCTATAACCGCCACTTCGCTCACAAAATTATTTTCAAAACTTCCAATTTCCTTCTTAATACAGTGAACTGATACTTTAAAGACGTATATCATCTGTGTTATCAACAACATATTTATTCAAATTTCTCCTTGAACATATTATTACTGAGAGTTGCTATTGGTCAAGACAGATTAATAAGATGCAGTCAAATGAAAACCGGACACCATCATAACACATAGTCCGCATAACAAGAGGCAGCACTGTTGTTACGTGTCGATACTATTAACACTTTGGTAGGAGAACGTCATAACGGCAGTCTGTATATGTTCGAGATCAAATCACCGCAGTCAGAAGCCGTATTATTGTAGATAACTACTGATTTTAATACTGTTATCAATGTAAATGTCAGCTAATGCAAATTTTTGTGATCGAACAAAGTTAGGATTTTTTAACAAAAGAGAATTATGTAGTACCTATTAAAGGAATATGGTATATCTAAATACTAATTGACGTAGAAATGAATATCCTAGTTGCATTGCATATGCTTAACCATTATTTATTTCCTTTTACTTAATAACATCCTCCTTCATGCTGTTTGAAAATGTCTGCTGTTTTCTCCTTTCACTCTGCATACTCAACATATTGAAACATACTTATCAAACCACATCTCATGTATATATCTCAAGGCTTTCAATCCCCATTTACTTATTACGATCGTCTCCTTTTCCAAATAACTGTCAAAATATTTATGAGTGTGCGTGTATGTATCTGAATATATAATGCCATCAGGACGTATTTGCCTGTTTCGTAGTGTCTGTCAGTACCAAATAATAGGTGTATGTAGATTACCTAATAATATATATGTATATATATATATATTTGTATATATATATATATATATATATATATGTGTATATATGTATATATACATATATATATGTATATATATGTTATTTATATATATATATATATATATATATATATATATATATAATAAGGTAATCTACCGGCTAAGGTAGATTTTTGGCTGGACCCAGCTCCCAAATAAATATTTTATGACTACTAAAAAAACACAATCCAGGAACCTACACTACATCAGGTCCCTCTTCATCTCTGTGTACCTCTTTCTTCCCTTCATCCCGTCCAACATCCCAATCCTGTTCCTGCCCTTCCCTCGTTTTCCTAACGTTCTCCCCTCTATTACAGTCTTCAACATCCCACTGCTGATCAATGCGCCCTTAATCCATTTTTCCTGCCTTCATAGGATTTCTCCCAACAAACCTCTCTCCTCACCCACCAACCCTAGTACTTCCTCATTTGTTTTCCTTTTGGTCCGTTTCACCTTCTCCATTCTTCTCCATATTCACATTATATATATATATATATATATATATATATATATATATATATATATATATATATATATATATATTGGCCTGCTTCACCCCTACGAAAACACAATATTACTTGGGCAGCATCAATTAAAATGAATGGGTATTTTGAAGAATATGAGACGCATTAAATTTATATGATCGGAATCAAGGGACTGAAGACCCATTGTTTCATCTTCTTTTACTTTCAAAACTCGTTTGCTCATAGATTACCACCGTATCATTTCGATCGTTTTCATATGAACTTTGATTACTCCCCAAAATGATATCCATTACTTGTTTCTTGTTTAGGTTTGACTTGGAATCCTTTTTTCTTTAAAACAGGGAGGTGCTAACATGAGGGAAATACGAGTATATTGGTATCCATTAACGAGGATATAAATCTTGCTAGCAAACATGATATCGATAGTGTTTCCTTAAAGCATTTTAAGAAAATAAAATGTATGCTGGCTGTTATGTTTCACAGTTTCCTTTTTAAAAAAATAAATAATGGTGATTTTTTTGTTTTCTCTTTTACTTATCGATCGCATAGGAGTAACAACGTTAGTTGAATATAATCAGTATTCATATTAATTATATACCGTTACCGTCACTATGAACCCTTCCAAAACATGTGCTTGAATGGGTAGTAAAGGTGATGTATGTTTTATTTATGAGCTTATATGTAAAATGAAATGACCAATCACTACATCACATACATATTTTTATTTATGTGTAAATGGTGAGGTAGGGCTGTTTCTACTCCTTATCAAATTACGAGGTAGTTTTCTTAGAAGTATGCATTTAACTTGCATGTAGGTACGAGTTATTTAAGGTTATACATTTGGGCATCATAGAGCTACCCTTCCATCTACAAGAAAAGTGAGATTATTTAAGTCTTATGTCAAAAATAAGAAGGTTTTCCAACTAAAACTCTTCGTATCTGGGCTGGAATATCAAACAAAAAATGTATGTGTACCCCTATGAAATACCGGTACTAGTTCATTGTAGAGATGGGGTATTAAGAAGTTGATAAAAATGAAGGTCGTAATGCTATACTCCCATAAAATGGGAACATGAAAATAAATAAGACTTCCAAAGTTATGAAAAGTGAATTTGGCTATTAAATTAAGGATCCATAAGGCTTGGAAATTTGCTTTCACGGCAGGTAAATGAAAGCCGCTGGTAATAGCAATAAAAGTGCGCCCAAAAGGGCGTAACGATAAGAGAGTCGTGAAAAAGATAGTAGATGCTTCAACCATTAAAATAATAGTGCATTTTGCAATTAAATATGTATATATGTACTTTAATGGGCAGAATGGAGAGGTGGGAAAAGATAATGTCTTTAAGAAAATTATGGAATTATTTCGACATAAATTTCTTGAAATCCGCATCATTATCTAATTTTAGAGTATTAAAATCAGTTTTTTTGCTTTGTAAGAGGTAAAAGTGAATAGTAAACAATTGCAAGGAGAATACGTGATCCTTTTTTTGGTAGATAGACGTAAATGTATTGATGTGCGTAAATTTAATTTTGTACAGATTATTATTAGGAATCATGCATTTGACACATCTTATTCATTATAATTGCTAGTGTTGAAAACCTATGCTAAGGTTACAATAATAAATGTCCAAGGAAATAGAAAAAAGACATTTGGTTTAAAATTTTAATTACATTGAACAATTTTAACGCAAACAATCAATTCCAGTGGGAGAAGATAGGTGCTTAGCTAAGAGTAATGGAGATCCAATTTATGTAATAAGTTCCAAAGTCAATTTGTCCTCGCGTTACATTGTAGGTATGCATAATAAGCAAACTCAATCGGATGTCTTTTGAAAGGTATATATTTTCACATAACTGCAGTGGTGGTTGACGTTAGGGGACCTAATACACGCATGTGCGAATATTTCGCGGTCGGAAAAAACGTTGAATCCCGCAACCCCGAAAGTGAACATCACCGTAAAAGGGGTCCTTCGTCTAAAGTTTTTTTTTTGGCATTCAAGGATCTTCCGCCAAGGACACGGCCGAGTTTCCAAAAGGGGAGAAAGGAGGCGAAAGGAAGAAAATTCAAAGGGTGGCGAGTATTAAAAAATAATGGGTTTTAAATAGTTAATCGCCGGCGAAAAGAAGGGCCGGGAAGTTTAATGAGAAAAGGGGTGAGGGGTGGCTAGAATTAGGATGAGAAGGAGAGAGAAAGAAGCAAGAGGCGGGGGTTTCAGGGGTGTTGAAGAGGGGGAGGTGGTGGGGATTGAGTTAAAGAGAGAGAGAGAGAGAGTTGTGTGAAAAGGGATGGAAGAAATTTGCGACGTGATGAAGAAAAGTGGGTGAGTGTGAGGAGGGGGGGGATGGGTGATGAAGGAGAGAGACAAGAAGGATAAAGAGAGTAAGAGTGAAAAGGGTTGGGGGGCTAGAAGGTAGGTAGATGGGTCGAGGGAGATGGGAAAGGTGGGGGAGGACCAAGTTTACTTAACGAGGGGAGGGCCTAAGGGAAGGGAGGGGCCGAAAGAGAATCTGACAGGAGGATGGTGGAAAAGATACCGTTCAAAAAATGGGAAATAACGGAGGTGTGAAGAGAGAGAGAGAGGGGGGGGGAATTAGATCGGGCCAAACGAGATGCAGTGGGACCCAGTCGTTTGACGGGCGGGAGCTTGAAATGTGAATTTGAAAGGTGAACAAGAGACGTGGCCGAATTAATGGCTTCAGTGGTCTGGAAGGGAAAGTGAATGAAACCGAGATTAGATAACTTAATACCAAATAGATTGAAATTATGAATAGAAGTAAATGGACTAATTCCAAATACGTTTATTCCACATGAAATAAAGAATATGAAACGACCATATTTTCGAAATGGACAATCATTCCTTAAATAGGGACTCCTATTATCATGACCGTTTATTATATTTCTATTTCGCAGGAAATTGTACACGACAATCCTAATCTGAAAAGGGGGAGTGGAGGAGCAAATCTCTACGACATTGAATAAAGCAACTTTATTTTCTTCGTTTGTGTGTGAGTTGTATAATTATATAACATGAATCTACCTCTGTGCATGCCATTTATACGAGGCTCGTATATCACGCACTCGTATATCATATTGCCTTTTTGTAATATTATATTGTCGGTTTAATATAGCATAATATCCTGTAAAAATAAGCTCGTATTGTAATGTCATGTTTGATGAGACCTATTAAAGCTTATCAAAGATTTCGGAGGTTAGGTTTACAATAATCCTTGATCAATCTACATAAAACTCACCATCATAACCTTATGTGAAATCGTTCTTGACTAATAATTTTCTTAGAACCTCCGTAACGCTTCAGATACTTTAAGCAGCTATTTCAGGTTTTCATGGTCGCAATGTTACAGATTGTTGGGAAAATTTTCACCGTGGTATTCGACTCCAAAAAGGACATGAATAGTAACGAAGATTAATTCACTTCAAAACAACAATTTAACCATTTTAGTCCGTGAAAACACCTGACTTCAGAATTTGTAACCGTCATTTGGTTGCAGGTAATCTTATTTATCACTTACTTTAATCTTATGCAGGTAACCTTATATATTTATCACTTAAGGATTCATGTGGATGTTTTACCAATGAATCACAGTAAAGTAACTGTATTTCTTTTATAAATTTAGTTTTACGTTTGAAAATTTAACTCCGTGTGCTATAATAATCATTTGTATATCTATAGCTATTAGGCAATCTACCGGTTAAGGTAGGTTTTTGGATGGACACAACTATCAAATAAATATTTTGTAACTCCAAACAAAACCCAATCCAACCTAAACTACATCAGGTCCCTCTTCATCTCTGTGTACCTCTTTCCCCCCTTCTTCCCATCCAACATCCCTATCCTGTTCCTTCCCTTTCCTCGCTTGCCCAACATTCTCCCCTCTATTACCTTCTTCAACATTCCACTACCGCTCAATACGCCTTTCATTCATTTTTCCTGCCTCCATGGGATTTCTCTCAACAAACCCCTCCCCTCACCCACCATCTCCAGTACTTCCTCATTTGTTTTCCTTTCGGTCCATTTCACCTTTTCCATTCTTCTCCACACCCACATTTCAAAAGCCTCCAATCTACGTCTATCCTCCTGCTTCAGTGACCACGTTTCCGCTATAGTGCTCATCATTACATTCTTGGGAATCATAATTGAGGTCGTTTCTAAAGCTACCTTAACCGGTAGATTACCTAATAAATAATCTATAGCTTTATGCTGTACACACATCATGCACGTCTATAGCTATGTGCAAATGCACATCAACCAACAACATAGGCACCGAGAGTTTCCATTTTCTCGGCAGAATAAGGCAACTGATAACGAAAAAAGAAAAACAAATGCATGCGGAGAGCAGGTCTTTGCTAAAGGCAATCTGATTTCACCCTTTCTTAGGCAGCGGTTTTTGAGCATAATGGAATAAAGACGGATTGAGAAACCAGCCGGCTGCGAGAAAATTCGGGGGTAGCAGCTGGGAAGTGACAAGTTTGGTTAGAGTGGATGAGCGTTTGAGTAATTACAAATGGATGGGTAAAATGGGGAAAGATAAATAAAACGCGAAAAGATGGGGAAGATCCCGTGGAGTGACGGATTCCTGGATGGGAATGAAGAAATTGGAAGGATATTTTCTGCTGTATATGAAGAAGCAGTAGATGAAGAAACGGGGAGAGAGAAAAGAAAGTTGAAAGGGAAGCGGGAATAATGAAAGGGTGACGGCAGAGAGAGCGGATACGTACGACCCCATGGAGATTGATGGGGGTAGACATCGTCATTGGGAGAGAGGTGGTTTACTGAGCCGCGAATAGGAGTGGGTAAATCTGATAGGAGGAGGGATTCATTGAGAATGAATTCACGAGTACAGAAACTGTGTGGTGAAATAACTAGAAAAGTTGAGGTGGCTTACATACGGTTAAATGAGTTACACGCACTCCGCAATCATCGCGAAGGTTAGTTTTGATGAATGAGAACAGATACGGAGGTAAAGCTCATCTCACACTAAGTCTCCTGCTTTGTGAAGCTGGTAAATTCACGTTGGTGAAGCCAGTTCTTTTTCCGTATTCTGCCCACATCGTGGGAAACCGCATGCAGAAGAATAATCCAGTTATTGGCAGCTTTCGAAGTTTAATTTCCACTCCTCGATTTTAGAATACGATTTTATATTTAAACTTGTGAAGAAGTACAATATCTTTAATATGAATTAAATTACATTGTCCAAAGGCTTCATATTGGATTTCAGCATGTAATACTCCCATCAATAATTATCCCAGGAAAAATCATTAGGCTCCAATGCTCTACATGTAATCAGGTAGAAGAGATATTTGATATTTCACTCAAATATTTAATCGTTATGAGGAATTACAATAAGATTCATGATAAGAGAACAATCAGAAGATGTATCCACATTAAGAAATGTTTTTACAGTTCATAATAGTATAATATATTTATGAGTAGAAACACCTCTAACGATGCTACAAGCCAAGTGTAGAATTGCAATCGTTTTAACGGAAAGTAACTGGAAATGTATTAAATTCACTTCAAAATTCTCTTTTTAATAGACCGAATAGAGTTTAACTTATTTTGCATTAATTTAATCCTTGCTAAATTCTCAGCTGCCTAAGGAGTGGTGCCAGTGTTGAGCGACCCTAGAATCAAGATTGGGAAGAGAATTGGTTTTTAAACTCATTACTACAGTACAATTCTTATATAACTCTAATTTTTCATACTGGATTTAACAAATAAAAAACAAAATTCGCAGTATTTTCACTGTCTAAAGATGAAATGAGCATATTTTTGTATCTAATAACTTTCATTTGTTGTTATTTGGAGAAGTGGAGAGAAATATTTCAGCATTTTTTTAATGAAATGTAAACATGAAGCGCTGTTTTTTTACTTTCCAATTTTCAACGCAGTTTCATCTACCTTGTTTGAGAGGAAATGTGTACCATAACGTGAAATACTTCATTTCTGAATTAATTTCCTTAAAAAAATTAATTTTAGGCTACTTGCTTAAAAATGAAGCTAATGTATTCAGCTCTGATAAAACTTGTTCTGGCATCAGTGATGTTATGCATTTCTCAGCGCGCGTTTAGTAAATAATAAGAGAAAAATGCAAGTTTTCTACCAAATGAAATTATAAAATAAGTACCCAAAAAATGATCTATTTATTTTGATGTTCAATTATATTACGAAAAATAAGTATATCCCAATAAACATTATGCTTCCAAACTTTTACCACTCATTTGGAACGGGAGGAACTTTGGTTCTTAAGACGAAGCTATAGCAGAGACGCTTCTCTATTTATCCAATTTTAAAATACCTTATTAATAAATATTTGCCTGGAAGTAGTTATAAATTGCAAATTGAGGAAAAGAAAATTGTGATTAATAAAAGTTGTTAACGATGGTTTGAGCTTTGATGGTTTCAATTCTTATAGCTAAGTAGAGATCTGAATTATAGCCAGGGGCTGTAAAAGACTAGGCACAATCAAAAGGGAATGAGTGAATTTAGAGTTCAATGAATGCTCATTAAAAGGGATAAGGTTTAGGAGATAAATAAAGAAATTATTTTTCAGTAGTTTGCAATGTCTAATATTTCAATTTCTACTCGAAAAGGTTCAGCAATTAACCACTCAGCGTTCGGGCCATAAATCTACCTGAAGAAAATAATTAGCTCCATAAAGAACGTGGAGTCATGA
This sequence comes from Hetaerina titia, assembly GCA_037158775.1. NCBI lineage: Eukaryota > Metazoa > Arthropoda > Insecta > Odonata > Calopterygidae > Hetaerina > Hetaerina titia. The sequence continues at coordinate 90,232,605 of CM073768.1, read as the reverse complement.
TTACATGTACACCAATTAAAGAAATCTTTAGCAAATTCCTGTACTGGGAAGTAGCCAGTAAAATGGACTTATTTTAAACCACTTATTAGCTGTAGAAATATGCTATATACGAGGGTAATTTGAAAAGTTCTCGGAATGAAACAGAAATAAACGACTTACCTCAGTGAAACTTTTTTTATTTTTCGATGCAGTCTCCCTGTACACTAATGCACTTGGTCCAGCGATGTTCCAATGTCAATTCCATCTCGAAAATTAAAATGCCTTCAGGCCTGCAAAATACTCATCTAACTCGGTTGTTACTTTTTTGTTTGAAGGGAATATCTGTCCGTCGAGGAAAATGTTTGAGCTTGGGAAAGATATGGAAATCTGATTGAGCCAAGTCAGGCGGATAAGGCGGATGTGGCAACAATTCGCATCTTACTTCACGTCTTTTTGCCATGGTAACAACACTTGTGTGTGAGCGAGCATTAACTTGATGAAAGATGACTTTATTCCCTGCCAAACCTGGCCTTTTTTTCTTGTATATTTCGCTTTAGTTGGTCCAGGATGCTAGTGTAATATTGTTCAGTCATTTTTTGACCAATGGGAGGAAAATCTATGAGAATCCCTTTCTTATCCCAGAAAACTGAACCCTTTGCGGCCGACCGTATCACCGCTGCTTTCTTTGGTGATGGTGGATCAACATATTTCCACTGACTTGTCCGCTGTTATGTCTCAGGAGTACAATAGAGGATCCAAGTTTCATCTATGGTCACAAAACGGCGCAATAAATCATCTTTGTTGCTCCTAAAACGGGTTAAGCATTTTGTCTAGTTCAAGATTTCGTCTAGTTGGCAGCAGTTGAATATGAAGAAGCAGATTCCCTTACAGTGTTCTGGAATTCGGCATGAATTTCCTTAGATTTCATAACTTTTTTTGCGAAGTATTTAATCACTCCTCGATTTACAATTTTTTCCATCTTTATGAATCGTTACATGGGAACAACAACAGAGAGGGGTCCGCACAACAGATATCTTCCCAGAGCACTGACGCGTTACGTGGTTAATCAGGAAATACTACCTATTACTGCGCGGCAAACTCGTAGTAGTATTGTTGGGGAGGCGACCGACAGCTCAGGTCATTTGCGCCATTAGGGTTGGGTGAAGGAGTAGGAAAGGATGAAGGGTGGAGAGAAACCCGGCGTCGGCATTAGCCTGCTCTTAACGAAAGGCCCCAAGGGGTCCGCAGCTTAACGTCCCATCCGACGGACGGCGTACTCACTCAAAGTGCCCTCCACAAAGCACCTCAAGTAGGGATCGGGATACCACTGAAAAATATCTGTCGTCGCCGGGATTCGAACCCGGGCCCTCTCGGTGGGAAGCCCGTACGTTAGCCACCGCACCGTCCCGAACCCGGCAAAGTCGTTGCGATACCGCCGGCATCTGGTAGTGATTCCGAGAACCATTCAAATTTCCTATTTTTCTTAATTAAATTCTTATTTCGCTTCAGATTGTTTGAAATTAAAATAATACGTATTTATTATTTTAATAATAATTTAATTAATTATAATAATATGATTTTAGGAATCAATATAGCCAGGGTTATTTTATTTATTTATTTTTATCGTAAAAATTCTGCAAAACCCAATTGACATTCGTTGTTCGTAATATTTTTGGTTCTGATAAAACTAATATGTTGCTAAATGACTATCTTAACCCTATGCACCCGAATTAGTGATAACTACAGCATTACTTTTATCATTTGTTTGCACCATTTGAATACTGCCGACGCCGCAGTTTGCGAGGTCTTAACATTTCTCAAGATAACGGTCTAAAAGCAATCCAAGCGAAAATAAATCACTTCAATCTTGAAAATATTATAAATAAATTAGTTATCGTGCATGATCATTGTTAATGGATGATGTTAATATCCTGCACATGACGAATTGGGCCAGTAAAATTCGTGTGTGAAGTTTTTTCACGTCTTTGAGACATGAATGGCATCTGCAAAGGAGTGAAATAGATTGATTGAAATAGAAAAGAAAAATTAATGATGGGTTGAGAAAATACAAAAAATCTTCAAATGGGCCAACAGATAAAAAAGCCAATGAAAAATGAAGAACGGGGGGACTAATCGAATGTATACAGAGACACAATAGTTGTTGAAGGCCATAGTTGAGTGCGTTTTATGAATAATGAAGAGAAACATTTCTTGTTACCTAAGATTATTTAAAATGACATTGTGAAGTTGTCAAAAAGATTGTAAAAATAGAAGGAAATATCATAGATTGGAATTTTTGGGTCGAAATCTTCTGTATAAATTAAAATTCCAAATTTTGTAGACATTCTACTTATTTTCGGTACATATTAGAGTTTAATATAGGGGTTATAGTATGTTGTTAGTAGGACCAAATTGTTGAGCGTTTCGAAAATCTTTCCTATTAAATTTTTGAATCGCTCTAACGTAGACCAAATGAAAACGGAAAAAAAGTCGAAAAATTGCATTGGAGCGTAGGCATGGGATTTATGGTTCAGTGAGTCAGGATTTTCATACGAATTAACCCTTTTTATCAATTTAATTTATATTTTTAAACAGTTAATGTCGTTGTCGACAAATTGTTTTATTTTCAATTCATTCATCTAAGTGAAACATGCAGTTTTTGGAAGTCGTGTATCTCCGGATTTTCCCGAGATCCGTCTCCGACACAAAATCCGCGGAAACGGGAGTGAAATATTTTTTTCCTAAGGTACAGTACGATGAAGTCAACGCAGAGCCGTGACGGCGTGAAGGAATACACGAAATTTAAGCAGCGGTTCAATAATTCTGAATTTCGGAAACCAGATAGAAAATTGAGGAATGCAACAATTTTAGCATTTCTTGAAATCATGATAGACAGAAATTTTGCCATCCGAATGCAAGACCCTTTAGATGACAAATAAAATTGTGCGATGTTTATTGGCAAGATTAATGCCATTAATGCAGGTGTATTGAAATAGATACTTGAAAATAATACTTCAAAATAACGAATCTTTCAATAAATATTGATTTAAACATGATAGATCGTCACATTTCATTGAGTATATATTACGCTGTGTTAATATTAAATTGTAAAGTAATGAAATATATATGCGATAACTTGTTTCCAAAAGTATTAAAACACAGGTCATGAATAAAGTCTCGAACACTCATAGTATTCTTTCAATTAAAATAGCGATGACAATAAATGTCAAAATCAGGTGACAGGAATTTATTTCTAAATAAATCATTAATCGACATTTGCTAATAATGAACGAGAAAAAGAAATATAGTTGGAGTGAAAGCAGCTAAAGATTAACGTAATTTTTAAACTAGTCGAGCCTATTGTCTCGGAAGCTCTCTCCCGTGATGACCCGTGCTGCCATCGTAAACACAGTTCTTAATCCAGTCGCGTCCATATTTCTGCCCGCGTGGCATACGGAAACCTTAACCGTCTCGCGTGACAGACCGACCGACGGCCGTAACAGAAGGATCAATCATGGAGACCCAACCCAACGTATGGGTTAAGAAAACGAGGCGCCGAGGAGGGCTAGATGTCGTTGGTGGACGAGGAAGGTGAGAAAGGGAGGAAAGTGGTTGATGTACGCAAAAGAGGAGTGAATTGAGGGGAGTGAGGTGAAGAACAGGATGGAGGGAGTGCGAGAGGGAAAAGGGAGGGAGGGGACAGAAGGATCGAGAGGAGTGGACGTGGAGGGGAATAGAGAAGAGAGAAAGAGAAAGGGGAGAATTAGAGGAGGAGTAGGAGAGAAACAATGGAAAGGAGGAGGGAAGGGGAGCGTGGGACCCCTCACAGCTTCCGTAATTGGATTTCGGGGAGAGTGGGGATCCCCCAATCTCCCTACCGCCGGCTCACCCACCTGCCTGGCCGGCCCAACCACCGCCGCCAGCCCCTACTCTCCCCCTATCGTCCCCATCCCTTTCTGGGTCCACCCACCGCCGCCCATTCCCCCCCATCCTTCCCCCTTTTTCCGTCTCAGTCCCCGGGCGACCCGCAAACAATGTTTCCCTTCACGTCATCCAACCTCTTCTCACTCTTCATCCACCTGACCTCGCTCCTTTTACGGGGGTGGGTCCCACTTTCCCCACCTCGATCCCCCTCGCTTTAAGGGCGCATTGAAGACACAAATTAAGGAACCCCATCTCTCTCTCTCTCTCTCTCTCTCTCTGTCTTTCTCCGCTCTCTCCTTTCTCTTTTAACTCTCCCCAAAGGCGCGGCAACCAACCAATTGCCAGTTCCGCTTCCACAGTGTCCCTTTTATTGTGCGGGGATTATTCCATTCCTTCTTCAGAGTGAAACTGATTCGTTCCCTCTGCTTTACCCGTCTCATTAACATTTGATGTTTTCTCAAATGCTTTAGCCATGTGACACCTTTTTCACTTGTTCTTTCTTATTCTCTGAAATCGTTATCTCGCAAACAGCAAGGTGTAGTGGAGCATGAATATTATTGTGAAAGAGATTATAAATAAGTAAATTATGAGTTTTAAATTATGAAAGAGGATTTTCCATCGAGTATTTAATATCTACCAAATTGCTGTCATTTTTCTACCCGAAATAGAGTATTTTCATTTTTGGATGCATGGACAGAGAAGAATTTTTCATTCATTTATTAGTTGTGCGTTTCGTGTATTTTGTTTTTTAATGTTTATTATAGATTCGGATCCTATTAGCTTGTTGGTGAAGTAAGTATCTAAAGAAGAGGGGTTTTGTTGCAATCATAGTTTAAATTCATTCGTCTGCTGTACCGTTAAACTTCCGATCAAACCCTTTACGTCTTGTATGAACATGCATAAAATACCTTAAAATATATATTTGCGCATTAGTTACCGTACAGAAAAAAATCGTGCATTTTTAGCCTAACTTATCATAATTTAACGTTACTTGAATATTTATGCGGTTATTTTATCAGATAAGAATATTGTTGTAGATTACATTTTGTTTGGCACGACGAAGAAAACTTATAGCCTGTAAAAATGTTTAATGATAATTGTACATACTTTTATACAAATTAATGCCAATTGGGATCCGCTATTCGTTGTACTAAAATTTTTAATGCAGTTCAGAATCCAAGCAGGTTTTTCAAAGTCCCTAGCCAGAAGCTCACATGAAACCTCTTTCCGAAAAAAAACTTTTCCTTGAAAATCATATTTTGGTGAAATCGAATAATGACCGAGGTGTTATTGTAAATCGGGGATATGAAAGTGGAGAAGACAGAAATAGTTGTGATCTGCCATAGATACTAAACAAAGAAATAGGTGAGTGTAATTCTGATTAGTAGATTTATAGTATAAGATTAGAGAGTCGTGAGTTTTTTTTTCCTCATTTAGATGCATGGGCACACTAGAGCTCACATTTGTTTACACTGATAAAGTTTATTTATATTTTTCGTTTATTGAACATTGTGAACCAAATTAGCCACAATCACGGTGGAATCTATGTGCTAACTAACTATTTTTAACGAGAATTGGACGATGGGGATGTGAATTGGGCACCAGATCAAGCTGCGAGTGAAAGTATGCCACCATTCAAACGTTAATAAATTCCATTGGCCGGAACGAGAACTCCACGGCTCAAGCCGGAGTCGAACAAGTGAGAACAAAATACCCCTGTGTGCCATTGTCAAGACGAAGACTTTCGTAGAGAATTTTAAGGAAAAATAATATCCCCCGCGTCGTTTACGTCTCTGCAAAATGAAATACTCAATGCCCACAAAAAATCTGAGCATACCGGGTCACGTGGATAATTGACTCAGAAATATGCGCCCTGCTTTGTTTTTCCGCCCTGCCTCACGCGCGCACTTTCATCGCTGTCCTTTCCTGAGATCCATTTCTCCTCCTCAGTGCCTGAAAAGCCGCCTTAAAAAAATCATCGAGTCTGCTTTTCCTACGAAGCCCCCCTTCCCCTCTTTCTCTCTCTCTTATAAAAATAGTAATCAGGACGGCGGAGTAAATGCCTGTCGACAATGGACGAGAGCGTACGGAACGAAAACATAAACCTCCGGAGAAGGAAGGAATTTCCCCGGAAGAGGTGAAAGGTTCCTCCTGAAACACACAATCCGTAATTTACTCCCGCGGCTCTCTCCGTCCGTCCTCATGCACGTTTCCTCACCAAAAACACGCAGCCAACCGACCGAACAAACCAGTCTGATTAACTTCGTGGAAGAGACCTGCCAGCCCATTATTCCCACTCGCCACTCCTTCCCGCAACACCTCACACTTGCGGGGCCACGGCGCGCACCGACGCCCATTTGAGCCACTTATTCCGTCAAATCAAACCCAATCGAGAGAACCCCGTCCCACCTCCCCATTTCCTCCCTCGCTCCTCCTAGCCCACCTTCCAACCCGCCCCCGTTCCTTTCCTCTCCCCGCCGAAAACCCACCCACCTCCTTTCTGCCTTTGTTAACCGGCTGAAATCCTCGTGTGAGGATACATATGCACAATTGGACGACAAGGGAAAACAGTTTTTAAAACGGAAGAGAGGCCTGGGTACTTCCGCTGAATTGGTTATAGCCGGGCGCTCAAGCTTCCGAAATATTTATCGATACCAATGCGAGAAAATTCGGTGATAAAAATGGAGAGGAGAAACGGAGTGAAAAGGACGCAATTGGCCGTTCCCCTGGAATGACTGTACGGTACCATACGTAAAATGACATGGAAAATTGAACGCTATTCCAGCAGGCGCTCAACCTCCTGATAAATGACTGTGTAGCAATATAATAAGGCACGGCACGGAAGAAAGAGGTCTCATTTAGGTGTCGCAGCTCAAATCAGAGACGCCTTGTGCTCGGTTTAGCTGCCGGAATGGGAGGAAATGTTTTTCAATGGTGCTCATGTTTTTGTGTTTCGTGTTAAAAATAGTAAAATTTTGGCAGGTCCTTGATGGGATGAAATTCTATGCCACATATTATTGGTCACTTTAATGAGATAAATCGTTATAGCTCCGTTTCCTTCTTATGTAAAATTACGCTGATGCCCTTGTTACCGCGACTTCATTATCTAGCCATGCTCATTATATTTGCTCAGCGGTTTCCATAGTTACACTTGACACGAAATATAAGAAAGATTTTTGTTTTTAACATTATAAGTTAAGTTTTGCAGGGCTAAGCACTTCCATAGAATGTGAAAATTTTGTTGAAATTATTAATGTAGATGCATCTCTCCATTTTACCCTGAATTTTGTTGCAAGCCACGTCGGAGGTAGTATAAGTGGAGATGTACGAGTATCCTGTTTGAGAGTTACTTATGTAGCTACATCAATCCATTAAAGGTATTTCATTTTTCCTTACTCATTAATAGATTCTTGTTTCAAACATTGTCTCACTTAATTAACCATCTCACTGTTGCATTATTGTATTATTACAAACGGATGACCGAGATACACAATAAAATAAATATCAAGTTGTAAATTTATATTTGTTATTGACGGTTTATTTTGGTAATCAGTAGTGAAGAGAAGCACTTGCGAATTATTCCAAACATGGTCTCTCTTCATGGAGCTCGTATTGTAGTTAAAGGCTGAGTAGACTTCATAAATATGTTTATCGATAGCCTGTGAAAGTGGATATGAGAGATAAGAGTGAAAGAGTATCACAGTGTGCGGAGCCTGCCCTATCCTCGTCGACCTTTTTGAGATTCGGAAGCGCTTTATCGGTATTATCGGAGAAATCCAGCTCCATCTCATCTGAAATAAAGCATATTTTTAATCACAGACAATCCTCCCCAAAAGTGAATACATAAAGGGGTCATAAGGAGATGTCATTCTGACAATGGAGGTTATCCAGCGAGAAAGTCTAACTCATTCCCTCTGAAAGCAGGATTTGCTACAAATTCGATGCTCTAATATTCTGACGTCAACTTAGAGAAAGCACAGCCCCTCCAAGCTACCATCCAGCCGCTCTTCTTCCCTTCCCTTCACCCCATCACTTGCACTCAGTCGATAACCTGAAAATCTCTCCCGGGGGTGCCCGCCCTAACTAACCTTCACAGGAAACCTATCATGAGAATTTTAATGTGACTGGATAGACAAGGATCCGCATTATAACGACCAGAGCCATAATTAATCCACCGTCATGCAATTACGCTCGGTAAGGAGGGCAATGTGGAATGGGAGAGAAGGCGATCCGCGGGTTTTGGGACTCAAAAGTAGGCGTGGGAGTCGAGGGGAAGAAAGGTTTTTAAGAGCGAGTGAGCTTAGGGGAAGGAACGAAGCAAGGGAGGACCTAAAGGTTAACGGCGTGTTGGCGGGTTTGGATAGAGGCGCGAAGGTGGGAATGGGCAAGCATAAGATTTAAATGAGGCTGGGTGGAGCGTTAATCGAAGTAAGCGTTTATTTATTCGCGTCCAAGGGAGCAAAATGCACTGATATAATAAGGATCTCCGTGGCCTCATTAGCCTTCCGAGAGCATAGCATGCACGCGTTTATAATTGCGTCCCATAAACATCATGAGCATAATTGCATATAAAAACAAACGGGGCAGCCGGTAATTTTCTCTCTCGTTCCCCAAGTCATCGCCGTCTGTTATTCAATACGTCGCGTCACTCGCTTTGAGACGTGAAATAGCCTTAGTTGAACTTGTCGCTATGGAACACATAAGTTTTTCACGCGGAAAACGTAGTAAAAGTCGAAAGATAATCATAAATTCTACTCTATTTTTTATAACGCATGCAACATCAACGACCTCAGAATAGTTGCAAATCTTTCGTCATCATTATAGATATAGCTTTATTTCTGGGTCATGAATATCTGGTGACTTTATTATCATCCCAGCTAAGATTCGAGTTTTATCTCATTTATAAACTTCCACCCCTTTTCATGCTGGACGTTGTTACTTAGTTTTCCTGAATCTGTGCTAACATCAAGCTGCCTTTAATTCGATAATTTTTTATGTTATCCAATCTACCGTGATCCTGCTACTAGTACCATTGACGTATCGAAAAAATTTGGAATTTTTTTCGGATCTTAATTCCTTTCTTGATAAGCATTCATAATATTTCCTAAAACTAATTTTATGGACCAGAGAATGTTTGACGTCCATAATTGCGTGACATTGATGTTAGCGAATAAAAAAAATCATTCAGGAAAGTCTGGTTGAAATATCATTGGCTTAGATACGATATACTATATGTATTCTTGTGTGCGTACTTGATTATTAATGGATTATATTTCGTCGCAGTCGAATCATAAAAATATCTAGTGTCTGAAATTTCAAATTCATAAATAAATTTCATCCATTAATTTAATCAAAATTAGTGAATATCATATCACAAATCATTATGTAATATAATGAGAATAAAATGGGAATTCAACAGTTTATTTTATTGCATATATATAAATGGAAAGGAAAACAAATGAGGAAGTACTGGAGATGGTGGGTGAGGAGAGAGGTTTGTTGAGAGGAATCCTATGGAGCAGGAAAAATGGATGAAAGGCGTATTGAGCGGTAGTGGAATGTTGAAGAATGTAATAGAGGGGAGATTGTTAGGAAAACGAGGAAAGGGCAGGAACAGGATAGGGATGTTGGACGGGATGAAGGGAGGAAAGAAGTACACAGAGATGAAGAGGGACCTGTTGTAGTTTAGGTTGCCGGATTGGGTTTTGTTTGGAGTTGCGAAATGTTTATTTGATAGTTATCTCCATCCAAAAACCTACCTTAACCGGTAGATTACCTAATATAATAATATATATATGATTTCTTCGAGGTAACACGGAAATGTTAAATAAAAACTTAGATAGCAGCACACAACATGAGAACACATAAAAGGAGCACTCACACGTTATTTCTTGATAATTTCGACGGAATCAAGCTCCGTCTTCCACGGAAGATTAGTTAGAACTCTAGTGTGTCCTAACTAGGCCCAATTATTTAGGATTAATGAGTCCTAACTAATCTTCCGAGGAAGACGGAGCTCGATTCCGTCGCAATTATCAAGAAATAACGTGTGAATGTTCCTTTTATGTGTTCTCATGTTGTGTGTTGCTGTCTAAGTTTTATATAAATATAAATATATATTTATATATATATTTCACTTTGGAAGATCCGGTGTTCAAATCCCGGCGAAGGAAATATTTACATTCGTGATCTGCTCAAAAAACCGCCTTCTCCACATGTCCTGTGTTCGCCTTTTATGTGTTTTCCTATCCCCTTTCCTTATACCTATTTCTATGTTTGAATGAATATTTGTGCGCCGTATGGCGGGACTTCGTATTTGAATGTGTGTATTCGTATTTGAATATATGCAAAAAACATGCTTCCCACCACAACACCCCCTTCAACCAGTGCTACAATGTTTCCGTTCTAGCATCCCTTCCCCCATCGATAACCCTGTAAAATCAAAAACGATGAAAATGGCATTTATACCTATATGGCTGTGTAAAGCCTATCAACATCCGGGTTTCAATGTCGTTCACTAATTGTGGGGGGCTGAAGTGGATAGGTGTGGATTTGTTTCGTGCGAGATAGTGGGACAATTTATTCATCCGCATATATTTTATCATCCTTGGCTCCTTGGGTTTTGACTTGTCAAGCATTGATGATGACTTTGTGAGTTGACACCTGGAGTCGTGGGTGTTATTAGTTTACTGTGTCGCTTGGAACTATTTCCACATCCTCCCGCTCATCCCTATCCTATCTCCGCTCCCCTCTGGCCTCCCTATCCCTCTCCACAACCCCTTCTCCCACCACCTGTTCCCCCCCCTCCCTCGTCCCCTTCTCTCTGTCCCGCATACCCATGTGCCTCAGTGTTAACTAATCTTTCGAAGAAGACGGAGTTTGAGTGGCGTAATTGGTAGCGCATCTGCCCGGCAAGTGGAAGGTCCGGTGTTCAAATCCCGGTCAAGGGAATATCTTTACATTTGTGATCTGCTCAAAAACCGCTTTCCCCACATGTCCTGTGTTCGCCTTTTATGTGTTTTCCTATCCCCTTTCCTTGTACCAATTTCTATGTTTGAATGAATACATAATATATATATATATATAATAATTATTCTATATTATATATATATATATATATCTATAATAAAAAATATATTATATAACTATTGTTACATTTTCCGAAAAATTTTATTGTTACATAATTAGTGTGCGACTGACGCTTTTGTCTGTAGCCATGCCAGGGCTTCATCATATTATTAATTTTCACCGATCTTGACCCTTTTAAAGTTTCTAATGAAATATTTATTACCTAGTAGGAATACAAAAAATATCTTACTCACTGCCTTTATGTCTCATGTTGATATGAGCGAACACAAAAACAACTGCCCAGGAACGTCGTGGTGAAATATGTACTCTAGACTAGATCCAAAACGGTATTGTTCTCTAATCCGTGCAAGTGATTTTAGTGCGCCATTCAATATAGTCATGTGTATTAAGTGCGGAGTGAAAAGTCGTATCTTTAAACGCCATTTTAAAGAAGTGGGTTCAAGCTTCCAAGCTTTAAAAGTGTCCACGGATAACAGATTTAGGAACCCTACCCTTTGTATAACGCCTTGTTATCATGTGTCTTAGTAGTTACGTATAGTTGCCCATAGTTTGGGGTGACATTTCTCAAAACGTACAGACTTTTCTGAATATATAATAGAAGATTGTAACCGATGAACTTTTTAAATCTTTTAAGAATTAAATTTCCTCTCAAGTAAAATGCCTTGAAATAGTCGTAAAGCATTTTTTGAACATTTTTCGAATTTTAACTGAAATATGTGATCTAAAGTTCCCTACCTGAATAATTGAACCTCATGCGTTCTAGCGTACATTTTTAACAGTTCAAGTCAGATATATATATTCATTTTAGTGACTTATGTTGAACTTTTCTCTCATCTAAAAAAACACTGTAATATTTGTCTCTTGACCTTTCGAAGTTGCAGGAATATTTTTTTTAGAAGAAGGTGCATGTAAATATGCATGATAGTACATCCTCTACATTGCTATTGTAGGAGGAACACCTTTCTCCTTTCCACTGCCAATTGGACGCCAAATCCCCGGATACGCATTATGAGTCGCAGAGAGAGAGAGAGAGACGCTTAACGGAATTTGCACTTTCCAGCAACTAAATGGTTAATTTCGCAAATGTTCAGTCGCTGTATGAATAAAAATATCTTCAGTTTTGACTAAAATATCACCCAATGATTAAGTTATGGAAGCCTTTAAACTGCAAAGCACAAGAATATAGTCCTTATGACATATTTACAGAGCCTTATACCGCGTCATCCTTTACGACGCATATGTTGAAGCCTAAAGCTATATATGGACTTCTGATATATATTGAAGCCTGGAGCTATTTATACACTTCTGATATATATTGAAGTCTGGAGCTATGTATGCACTACTGATATATACGCTATAATACTTTAAATGGTGAGCGAGATTCAAATAAAATAGTTCTGAGCCAAATAGAGTGCATTCGCAATTTCAAATAAATATAAATGAAATGCCAATAATAACCTATTCCACGGATCAATGCCTCGAAAATGTTTAAATACACGATAAATCACATATTTTTGGTGTCGTAAAATAAACAGTAATTAAATATCATTTGATTCTGTTAATAAACCACTAATAATATACACCTTTGGGTTGCGGTACCCAATTCAAGACCAGAAAGCTTCAGTAGTGTCCACATGGGGTGTCGCGGTTTTGACTTACATACTATATTCATATTAGTTGTAAAAAAGAAAGTTTAGTAAAAAAACATCAATGCCATTGTTTCTTCACAAAGTAAATATTGTTCTATCCGGTTTCCTCGCTCACCCCTGCCAAAGTGACTTGCCTTCTTTTAACCTTGAGGCTCGACAAATCTCTTTCTCCCCATCCCTCTCCCTCTTCTCCTAAAAATCCTCCATCTTACCGCAAATCTTTTCCCTTTTCCACACTTTCTGCGTTCTCCCATCAATTTCTCCCTCTCTCTCTCTCTCTTCTTCTCTCACTCTCCCCGACCTTCCCTTCACCAGCCATTGTCTCCTCGGCTCCCCTCACTTCCCTCTCAGTTCCTGTCCTATGACAGGTTTAATTGCGCGTGAGAAAAAGGCAGAGTGGGAATAGGGGGTGGGCGTTGGGTAGGGGGAGGAACGGAGGAGGGTGAAATTCTCAAGGGGGGGTAGGCTGTTTCCAGCGGGGGAGGTCGAGGGGGTCGAGAGGTGAGTTATAAGAAAGGGAACGGGGGCAGATTCGGGAGGAAACAAGGGGGAAGGAGGAGAAAAGAAAGTCTGTCGCGCTGTTGACGGGAGCTGTCGCCTCTCCGTACCTTCTCTCTCTCTCTCTCTCTCTCTCTCTCTCTCTCTCTCTCTCTCTCTCTCTCTCTCTCTCTCTCTCTCTCTCTCTCTTATCCTCCCCCTATTGTCTCTCTCTCTCTCTCCCCAACAGTTCGGGGGGGTTGCTATGTCGGGAAACGATGAGAAAAGGTAAAAGGTGGGAGGGGAACAGGACGAGGTGAGGAGCGGGAGAGGGAAGAATAGGAGCTCGAGGAGGAACAACAGGATGTTGTGGGACGCGACGTTGATAAAAATTTCTCCGCCTGCGTGCCCCCGATTTCCTCTTCCGCCAATCCCCGACCGTCAGGTTTCAAAACTCTCTCTCTCTCTTTCTCTACCTTTCTCCAATCGCCATCAAAATCCTACCCCTCAACCCTCGCGAAAACCCTCTCTTCTCGAATCCACCTTTCGCTCCACTCCATCAGGAGCGTAAAATATTGTTACCTACCTCTCCTTTCATTTTTTTTAATTCGGATTTTATAAATCGACGAGATCTGGAAGAGTAGAAATGTGGAGGCAAGAGTTTTTTCTTCGAAATTATTTTTTTCTTAAATCCATGGAAGGAGCGAAATATCAAGGAGTGCTTTTCTTCCTCGTCTCCCCGGGAGCGAATGATGCCATTAAATCTGCCATGTGGGCAGAAAAATTCCAAATCGCTGGGCCCTTAATGAGGTGAAAGGAGTTCGTGGGTGAGGGGGTTTCTGGGAGGTGAGAGGGAGAGGTTGGGGTGGAAAGGGGTGATTACCAAAGCATTAGAGGAGAGTGCAGAGAGATATAGCTATAGGATTTGGGAGCAAAAGACGGTTGCGGCGGGCTCTGAGCAGTCATTCTTCTTTTTCCCTCCAGAAATCGGAACCCTGGTTGGAAAATTTGGATTCCCTTGTCTTTCTCACTCGCTGGTGCTTTTCGATTGTGAGGTCTTAACTGGAAGGCTTTGGAAATTTTGCAGGCCGGATCGCATGCCGTTTCGCGGAACGGAAATTAAAATTCTGGATAAGTGCTGGACTCAAGTTGGCGATCTGAAAAATATCATTGAGTGATTCTTTGTGTTGCAGGAAAAGTGTCTAGTCCCCTACTTTAGGCCTTTATTGGCTCAGTCAGAGATCTATAAAATGTTGATAAAATCTAAATTTTCAGAGGGTAATCCGTCAAATAATGTATTTTATATTTTTTTTAAACATTGGTTTAATTATATCACATTAATTAACTAGGGACACAATCTACCTACATGAACATAATTGTGTGAATGAGGTTTCCTTAATAGCGTAATCAGTAGCGCATCCGCCCGGCAAGTAGAAGGTCCGGTGTTCAAGTCCCGGTTAAGGAAATATTTTTACATTTGTGATGTTATTTTTTTCATTGTGTGAATGAATATTAGTTCGCCGTATGGCGGGATTTCGTATTTGAATGTATGTATGTGTATATTATATTTGTATATAATTTTCCACATAGAAATTGACATAAGGAAAGGGGATAGGATAACACATAAAAGACGAACACAGGAAAGGGGATAGGAAAACACATAAAAGACGAACACAGGAAAGGTGGGGAAGGTGGATTTGAACAGATCACATATATATATATATATATATATATTAGGTAATCTACCGGTTAAGGTAGGTTTTTGGATGGACACAACTATCAAATAAACATTTTGTGACTCCCCACCTAGCAAACTAATCTATATCAGGTACCTCTTCATTTCGGTGTACTTCTTTCCTCCCTTCATCCTGTCCAACATCCCAATCCTGTTCCTGCCCTTACCTCGCTTGCCCAACATTCTCCCCTCTATTACCCTCCTCAACATTCCACTACCGCTCAATACGTCTTTCATCCACTTTCCTGCCTCCATAGGATTCCTCTCAACAAACCCCTCTCCTCCCCCACCATCTCTAGTACTTCCACATTTGTTTTCCTTTCGGTCCATTTCACCTTTTCCATTCTTCTCCACACCCACATTTCAAAAGCCTCCAATCTACGTCTATCCTCCTGCTTCAGTTACCACGTTTCCGCGCCGTACATAGCTACGCTCCATATCAGAGTTTTTACGAGTCTTGTCTTAACATCCCTACTCAACGTCCCCGTCATCAACTCCCTCCTCCTTGAGAAAGCCTCCTTGCCTAGCGAAATTCTTCTCCTTACGTCCCTACCACTTTGACCGTATTGGTCCAAAACACTTCCGAGATATGTAAACTGCTCTATCTGCTGTATTTTTTCCCCGCCTATTTTAATAATTAGCTTAGCCTTTTTCTTTCTGGAAAATCGCATAACCTTTGTTTTATTAATATTGATTCTCATCCCATATTTATCGCACTGAACCTCCAATTCACTCAGCAATGCTTGCAACCCCTTGGCTGACTGAGCAACTAATGCTTGGTCATCAGCAAACCTAATCGATTTTACGAATTCTCCTCCGACTTTCATTCCTACCTCCTCCACATATACGTTGAACAGCACCGGTGACAATGGGCAACCCTGCCTTACCCCTCTTCCTAACACTGACCATCCGGACTCTCCGTTCCCCACTCGCACCTTAGCAGTCTGAGAAATGTACAGGTTGCGGATCAGTCTCCTGTCCCTCCAAACCATTCCTATTTTCTACAATACACGCATTAATTTTTCCCAATTCACTCTATCAAACGCTTTTTCGAAATCTACAAAACAGGCAAAAACGTCCTGGTTGTATTCTATATTCCTCTCGATTAGTGATCTCATTACTGCAATGGCATCACGCGTACCTCTTCCCTTCCTAAACCCAAACTGATCACCCCCTAAGTAATCATTTGCCTTACTCTCTATCCTTTTGTTGATGATCCTGAGAATAACTTTAGCTGCATGGGATATCAAACTTATTGTTCTGTAATCCTTACATGATATAGCCTTTGTCTTTTTTTGAATAGGAACTAACACCAATCTGACAAAATCTTCCGGCCAGATTCCTTCCTCATAGATACTACGAATCAGTCCATATAGGGCCTTTTTCCCACATTTTCCTAAACATTTCAACAGTTCTACAGGAATGTTGTCTACCCCCACGGCCTTATTTGCTTTCATCTCCTTTAATGCCCTTTCTATTTCATCGTCGAGTATGCCTGGACCTAAGCTATCTTCTTCTACGTCATGTTCCTTTTCTATGTCTAACCTTGTCGGCCTAAGTTCTTTGCCATACAGTGTTTCTCTGTATTCCTTCCATTTCTCTTGGATTTTTCCTGGTCCAACTATTATCTTACCCCACTTATCTTTAACTTTTAGCACAGATCTTGTCTTCTTACTTCCCGATAATAACTTAATCTTGCTGTATAGAGCACCAATTTCACCCTTCTTCTGTAAACTTTCCATATCCTCGCATTGCGTTTTCCACCATTCTTCTTTTGCTTTATTTGTGACCCTTCTCAATTTATTGTTTACCTCTTTGTACTTCATTTTGCCTAACTCTGTGTTTACATTCTTCCATCTTCTTCTCTCATCCATCTTTGCAATCATCTCATCCGTGGCCCATGGTTTTTTTATTATTTCCCCCTTAACGGTTCCTATATTGTCTTTAGCGGCTTCCAATATTCCTTTCTTGCTAAATTCCCATTTTACTTCGATTGTACTCAGTTCTTTACCGTCATCCATTATTTTCTCTACAGCCTGCTGATACTCCTTCCTCGTTAATCCCTTTAATGCTTCTACGTTCCATTTCCTTACCCGCCTCCCTTGCCTTATCTTTTTGAAACGGACGTTACATTTCATAACAACTAAATTGTGGTCAGAGTCCGCATCCGCTCCTGGGAAACTGTGCGAATTTATCACACTGTTCCTTAACCTGTGCCTAACCTTAATATAATCTAACTGATACCTTTCTGAGTCACCTGGCATTTTCCATGTATACCTACGCCTTTTGTGATGTCTAAACCATGTTTTGGTGATGACTAACCCCTGTGCTTGAATAAATAATCAAAAGGAAAGCTTTTAAACATTCATGAATGCAAAAATGGGAAGTTATTGCAAAGTAAATTTCCTTGTAACTTTGTAAAATATTGTTTTTTCTCCATAAGTATTTTAATTTTAGGCCCCTATAAGACCCTTGAAAAGATCGTTAATGTAATTCGTTAATATTTTCTAAAACTGTATCCTGAAAAATATAATAGTTATGTTGAATGCGCTAAATTTCAGTCCGAACAAATAAACTCTTATATAATTAACAATATGTGGGTTGTTTATAAGGATCACAATCAAGTAAAATAGAACTTAGAAATAAACAGACACCAGAAGAGGAATGCTACTTAAAATTTTACTAAAAAGAAGGATGAGGAGAGTTCTGGGACTAAGGGAAAAAAATGGTGCAGGGTTAAATTGGCAAGAAAATTAAATTCAAAATAAAGGAAGAATTATGGCGGCCTTTAGACAACGTCACTTGAGAAAAATGTTGAACTGGGAGCAGGGAACGGTTATTAGCTCCTCCTAGTTCTTAAACTTTCAGAACTCAGCAAATTCGAAAATCAATGATTACAAAGAAGAAAGTTCTCGTCCTCTTAGTATCAAGAGAAAACGGAGAAATTTGGGTTGTTATATTTAAATTATTCCATGCAGAAAATTGGGGAGACTACCGGGTGAAAAGTTTCGAAACGATAGGAACGATGATATAATGAAGATTTAACCTGTAATAGATGAGAATTATTAATAACCTTTAATGAAATCTAAATAAATTTACGCGATTACTCCGGAGTTTTCAAATCGATCGCTAAAATCGACAGTTTAAGCATCAGTGATATTTATTAAATTATGTTTACCTTTTCATGAATAATATGAATGTTAATGTTTTTTTCGGTCCGCTTGACCCTTTTTTATTCAATGAAATTTAAATGCGTTCAGTCAAACGGGAATTTGATCTAAAGCTATTTATGTTAGTTTAAGTTGGCGGATCAGTTACCAGGTTGTTCTCGGCTAATCACGTTTTATCGTAATAATGATGATTTTTTTGCCATATGTGCATTTAATTAAGATTCAGTTAGGTACGCCAAACGTCAAATTTTATCCTTATTTCTCCTTCAAAGGTTGAAATCTATTTGAAAGACAATCATATTCTGGATATATCGTTATTTGAATATCTTCAACGGAATATAAAATCAACGCAAATAGTCTTTCAAAATCGACTTGCTATTAAAGAAGTTGCTCTATTTTATTTTTAGGATAATGCAATTTTTGTGTACCGTTTGTAGTCCACATTGTGAAGTAATCATTAATGATTTATATTTAGCTGATCTTAAAGATTGATAATTTGAGTAATTACAAAATATAAAACTTCGCTATATGCAGTTTTTTTTAGGCATTGCAATTCCAAATATCCCGTCCAAAGATCACCAAGATTTTTTTTATTATAAAATTATTATCCTATTCTGAAAATAATTCAGATTAAAGTACTATCTAGATACATTTTTCTTAACTATTTCTAAAATATGATAAAATTTTCCCTTTACTTCACCCGAGGAGACGTTAAAAACGATGTTCTAAGTGATTTGCTATGGAGAATTTGGTAGTCATATGGAAAAGAGAAGGAGATGAGTTGGAGGAAATATGTGTATTTGGAA
Source organism: Hetaerina titia (assembly GCA_037158775.1). Classification (NCBI taxonomy): domain Eukaryota; kingdom Metazoa; phylum Arthropoda; class Insecta; order Odonata; family Calopterygidae; genus Hetaerina; species Hetaerina titia. Next base: position 90,213,776 of record CM073768.1, on the reverse strand, counting down.
AATGGAACAGTGACTCAAATAACTCTTCTCTTGAGCTAGTAATTGCACTATAATTACTACTTATTAATTCTAAAACTAACCTGATTGCATGCTTGAACTGTAAATAAGAGCTCTAACTTCATCAGCATTTCAGCATTAATTCTATTAATGCTCTTTTCGATACGGCGCGTGAAATCTCCGTTGTTTTCGTTGATGAAATACGGGTTTAATTCTTTTTTTATCCATCCAATATCCTCACAAGTAACAAACTATAAAATGATATCCATGAAGTTATTTTCAATGAACGGCAAGCATTACATCCATTGGAGTAATTCAGACTGTTGTATGCTGTTTAAAAAAACTTTGAGCTAATTAGGAAAAGAAGAGAAAATGACTTAAAACATTAATACGAACAACACATATAAGACACGAGTAACTAATGCAGATTATGTGTAATATAAAGGAAGAGAATCAAAAAAAAACTAAGCAGAGATCGTAATTCTCTCCCGGAAGATACGTGATCATATGAAGTGATTGTTTTAGTAGAGGTGAAGCGCCGTTTACTAAATAGCATAGGCCACAATATATTTTATACTTCTTTTGCTGTCATACGGTGCGCCATATAAATATTAAAAGAAAACGTAACAATACAAATTTTTCTACTCCATACATTGCGGTCCATGTTCAATTCATGGTGATCCGGTTTTAATAGCATTTATTCAATACTAAGCTAGCAAAAGGCCAAAAGCGTATTTCCCCGGCGCAATAAATTCAAAGTTTTTAGGTGTTTAATACGGATAGGGGAAATCATAAATTTAACTAAGTCCTATGAGCAATTTCATCGCTTCATTTCGAAACATTTCCACCGTCGTTTTTCCACACCCAAAAAACATACGCAAACTATTATGCATCCTTTTACGATATGATGCATCTTCAATTAGTTTCGTTCCCACTGGCAAAATACACTCAGGGATGCAATCGCAATCTGGCGAAGTTAATTACCTTCTCCAACAATTGATGTCACCATCAAACTGCGAACTCTCGTTGACTCCTTCTATGACGAATATTCGAATGATGAAACGATCCGCTTCCTCCGAAACAAGGCGCGCCTTTATAAGGAACCTTAGGGGAACAAACATTGAACTCCTTCAGAGGGAAGGAGCACCAAGAAAGGAGCTCCCTAATAAAACCTCGCAATCCGACTTTACAGCCTTCTCTCTTTATCCTTCTCTCTCTCTCTCTCTCTCTCTCTCTCCCACTCCCTTCATCCGATCCCCCACCCCCTCTATCATCTCTCCCCACCACCTGACAAAAATTCTCATCCTTCCCCATACCCTCTAGCCTCCCGTGGAGGACGCGAGGTCGAATACTCCTTTCACCAGTATAACCAAAACCCCCTCCGGCCCCCCTGAACCCATTCCCTTCCCCTACCCCGAGACCCCCGACCGCTCTGTACAAGTTAAACGCTTGTTGAAATATGGAATCTTATCCTTTGTGAGACCACCCCTACTCTCCGACACCTTCTGCAAATAGGGCCACGCGAGGCTGGCTTACTCGTTACATTTTCAGGAAGCGAAATTCGAGCAGTGGGTCCCTCGGTTGGGTGGGATGGCAGGTGGGGACGGTTAGGGTGGGAAGGTGCGGTTAGGACGGGCTGTGGGCGCAAAGGGAGCGGGAGTGGAGGAGAGGGGGAAGGGGAGAGAGGTGTGATAAAGTGAGTCCCGAACAGTAGAGGGAGCAGGATAGTGGATATGGGAGTGTATTTCGAGAGGGAAGGGTGGACCGCGATTACCACTGGTGAAATGGAGAGAGCATTGAGAGTAGTTTCATCTGCCTGAATTAAAGTGGTCGATTTGCGTAGTGTTCTTGAATATTGGTTCCTGAGGTCTGTGGGGGAATGATTGTTAAATCTTTAAAATTGTAGTTCTCATAGTTTGTTAGTTAGGGCAAGCAAAGTTAATTGCCAAAGCCCAAGAATACCTAGAGAAACTAATGTAAAATCTGCAATGTTTCTATAGTATTGCCGACAAATTTTTTCAACGAGTAATTGTGAATTATTTCCTTTGAAATTATCATTAATAAAAAATGGAACTTTTACAAAATTGTTACCAAACTTACTGTAAGCACAATTCTCTGTATGCTGTCAAATGTGGTTACCTTTACAATTATAGGTAGTGTAATCCTCAAAGTTTATAAAGCCTTTCTCCTTATCATACCAAGACCCCACAGTAATCAAGAAGTTCGGTATTGATAGGTAAGGGTGGAGCTCATCCCGAGTCGAATTTTATGGAGATGTGAAATTCATATATTCTGGTTAAGAGGTCCACCATTAAGGCTACGACGCCCAAAATACATAAACCTATAATCGAATAATTTCTCTATATTATTCTCATAAAGAATGCCTGGACGTAACCTACTCTTACTTCAGATTTGTTTCTCTTTAAACTAGGTTTGTTACCAGAGTAGTATGCAAGTATTGTCAAAGTCGTGTAGATGGGCGATACAGGCATCGCAGCCATTAATCAATTAAGAAACCCATATATTTATATTACAATCTAACAATTTTCTATATGATGCAATCGTTAATTTATGAATGGGGTGTGATGGCATTTGCCTTGATTTTTCGCCGCTTGTTTTTCTGTTCTCATCATCATAATCACCTCCGGTTTGTACCACTCCTCAATTTATACAAGAGCGCTCCTGACGGCACGGAAAACCCTGGAAAACCAGAAATGAAAATTAAACCAATTATTTTCATCCACGAGGGGAAGAACTCTCCCGTTCTTCACGTGTCAATTTCATCTCCGGGAGAGGGAAGGCAGTCGAAATCGGCGAGTTAACCAGCAGAGATTTGAGTTAAAGTGTGAATAAGGAAAGATGGCAACGAGTTATCCGAGGCTTAGGATCGAGGCGAGGGCTGTCTTAGGTGCCGCTCTCGGTCTCTGAGGATTGCGCAGAGAAAGGAGTGAGGGAAGGAGGAGGAGACGGAGGGAGAGAGTGGAAAAGCCTGGGACATAATTCACAGCCACGAGCGGAATCTTTAAACGGATATTCGCAGAGTAAATCACACTCGAGGTGCACGAGTGTCCTCTTCTTCTTCCTGGAGGTCTCCTCTTGAGGAAAGGAGGTGTGCTGGAGGTGGAGAGGTTGGAGGAACGGAGGAGAGGTGAGGAGGAAAGAGATGGGGTGGCGTGAAGGGTAAGAGTGGTTTAGGGAATGGCTCGGAGGGCGGGCGGCGGAGGGAGAAGGGACGAGGCAAGTAAGATGAAGTGAGTGGGGAAGTTTTGAGAGGGAGGGATGTAGAGAGAGGGAGAGAGAAGAGGCCACCGGTACATATATCACGTTCGGCATTCAGGGGAGAGAGGAGAAGGAGCTTCTTTTTATTCAAGATTCGATTGAGTAGATTGAGCACACAGGCGATGAAGCCCGCCGCCTCTAAGGCGAGATACTGGAAAAGTAAAGGCAGTATGGAAGATAGGATACGAGGTCTCTTTTTTATATGAGAATGGGATAGGCCTAGATTTGGTACACGCATTTAGCGAGTAGTTAGGAGGTGATTTACTATGCACACCGGAATGGACCACAGAGTTCTTGTCGGTGTATTTCGAACTGAACTCGCTGGTATCGTTTTTTACAGTGATTATATTACAAGCCTATGATGAAAAACGGCAGGTAAAGAAAATGAGTTTGAAGACCGTGGATAACACTATTGCCGGCTGTAAAGAAAACCGGCGATTGAATATTGACGGTGATAACTCTACTGATTTGCGTAGAATTGACGTCAATCAAATTACTAATACTGCCAGCAACGAGACTGTACCTAAAACTTTGATTGAAAGTTTTCGCAGGAATTAGTATTTTTTTTTAAACAATTTTTTAGGGATTATCTAATAGCCTTGTACCGACCAATTATTAAGACTCAAAGTTTCATTCATTGCTTAAAGAACGAAGTCGTCGATAGGAGCTGACCCAATCGCTATAGCGCCTGACGACGTTAACTGGAGGAAAAGCAAAGCGTTCAGTTTTAAACATGCTCAATATTCCGCAGAGAAACGGTTTAAAAATTAAAGGAAGCAAGAACTTATTGCATTAAAATTTTCACGGAGTGTTGGATTAGTCATTGCCAAATTATGGATATATTTCAATCATCCTGTCGACTGCAGTCTAAAATAAAATATCCTAGGGATGCATAATATTTACATTATTGCCCATTAGTTCCATGTCCTTAATGGCGCCTCAGTTTGCACATTCTGAAATAATTGCGATTCCATATGCAATTTCGTGCAAACAACAATGGGACGAATGCTATTCCAAAATCCTTGTCACGCACAATTCATGGAAGCGGTGTTCCTTTATACATTTTAAGTTGTCAAGTTTGGAAGAGCTTCGCGAAAGATGAAAACCTGCTTAAAATTCGCGGTGGGCATTGTCATGTGGCACGTTGCCGGGAAGAATAAAGAATTTCACGTCTTAAAAATGACACTATAGATGGTTTTCCCACAAACTTCCCACCGCACCGCCCATGTTTTTCCTGGTAATCGTAAGTTGTAATCATTACGCCGAAGGTACGTGATGCCATCCATTTTACACGGTAAAAAACAATGATTCAAAGAGATCTACTGATTTGTGCGAAACAGTGTGATAGTTGTTTATGTGAGGATGGAGCAAGGCTTACTGGGAAGGGGGAGAATTTGTGGGAAAGCAGATCCATCCGCACGCAAACAGAAACCTCCAAGCATGTTCTCACCTTATAGAAGAGGTAGCAAATAGGAATTCTGCCTGAGGCGGGGTAAAAGTATCACGTGCACATAAGCTAGTCACGCACAAGGCCAAAAACTGATGCTTTAAAGCGAGTTGTCGGTAGTTATTACTACTTACCCTTTTCAATGCTTGGAGAGTTGACTTTCTGGTAGTTATCAAGGTTGCAGCCAAGAGTTAAGCCCCATAGCGAAGTTAATGTATATGAATCGTGTATTTCGTCGTTGATCGAATAATTCTCTTCAATATTAGCCCAACGGGCAGTTGTTACTAGGGTATAGCTATAAAAAGTGCCTTAATCATTATCTTAGTCATTCGCAATCACAATATTATCATCTATTTCTACTATAGAGTATTTTAGTTTTCATGGAAAAAAATATTTCGCTATTTCAAAGGAAATACGTATTTTGAGGTTCTGTACATGCTCAGATCACTTTTCAGTCCGGAGTTTCCAAATGTATGAGATAAGATTTGGATGGGAATGAAACTTCATCCGTTATATGGATAAAAGATTCTCTTTATCGGTTTGTCATTTAGTGTTTCTCTTAATTAAAATGTGTTCAATTAAAAGTTTACAGGCGGATATTTTGTGATTTCTTGCTCTTTGGAAATCGGTCACTGTAGAAACCCGTACACTTCAATCAGAAGGATATAGATTTCTAGAAATCTGCTTTTATAAGAATAAATGGTGAAGTATAATGATGTTTGCTACCATTTCTGCAATAATTTCTATATTTATTGGCACAAATAAAAGCATTTGAAAGACTTGACAAAGGAAAAATGTGTCAATCATTTAATTCTATTCTTATCTCAAGTATTTAAAAGGAAAACTGTTTGAGGCAACTAATAAGGTGGTCTTATCTGATTTCAATAAATTTGCATTGTTTCATCCGTAATATTTCCTCTCATCAATATCAGAAAAAAAAGGCAAGAGGAAGAGTGGTGGAATCTGATGATTTATTGAAATCGATAGCGTGTAACTTTTTGTTTTGAGTAATTGACATTTACTGCTACAGGTTTTAACTTTGTGGAATCTTCATATCGTTATAACTAGTACTCTATCATAGAAATGATTCTATCGAAAAGAATTTACTACACAAATATGATCGTAAGGTCAACCTTCTCATGTGGAGTTTGACCGTCATCACATCCCAGAAATGAAAGTAATATTTATATATCCTAAGCAATTAAATATCATTACGAAAGCGAAAGAATGATGTTAAGAAGTCTATTTAATTTTTTGGGAATACAAACTTTTTGAACAATAATTAATACAATAATTGTACACACATAAGAGTAAGCAGTCAACTGTTTTTTCGTTTTCTAAAAAAATATGGGATATATTTATCCATTTGTTTAAATATCAGGAGAAAGTAAGGTATATAACTTGTTTATATGAAAAAAGGAAAAATATCAAACTTCAGATTTCTACAAACGGTAATATTTAAGTGCGAATGGTTTAAGTTGCAATTGATTATTTATTTATGAAAATGCTCCAAAGAAATTGTGGATATACGTTCCATAGCTCCATTAAATTTCTATGGATTCGAGTAAGAGCGCAGTATCTTTACTGAAACCGTGCGTGAAATAAAAGAGTACTGAGGGGCAAATGCAAATGACTCGTTTGGCGAAGAGTGGGAACGAGGCCTTAATTCGTGGGATACTCCAGCGTTCTCGTTCCGCCATTTTATACGACCAGCGTTCCCTTTATGCCTTCGCAGAAAGGCCATGAATATTGGGGTCCGCGCCTGCCTAAGAGCGCGCGGGACGGTATAATTTAGGAGAGCGACAAGATTGCTTCAAAGCCCGTAAAATGCTCTTCTCTTTATATTCACAGATGAGAAAAGGGTAAGCCGAATTCATGTTCCCTTCCATAACCCCAGAAACAACCTACAAGAAATGAGAGGGGCGTTCATTTTTTATTTAACGAATAATTCATGTTTTTTTATCTCTTCCCCTGGGAGTGATGAAGACTCTTTAAGTCTCTCAATTCAAACTCTTCACACTTTTTTTGCTAACGAGGTTAATGCCTTATTATGTCCAGTTGATTTAAATCACTTTCATCACGTACGACTTCCATAAATTGTTAGAGCAGTTCATTATTGCAATGAATGCGTTTGCCTCTAAAGAAAACTTATCTCCGTATCTCATATAGTAGTTACGTATTATACAGTTATGGGTTCCAGTAATTCAATACAAGCAGCACGAAAAACAACCATCTAATAAAAAGTCACGGATCATTGAATGCGCGATAAAAATGAAATATGCATGTAAATATAGTCTGATAATATTTTACATTGAGTAAGTTGTGGAATTAAAAGAAAATTGATCATATTTAGGTTTTTTGTAGAATTCATGAAACGGATACCCGTGCTTATTTCTCCATTTCAATTGGAATTTGTCAGGCACGAATTAACAGCCAATGTATTATTTATGTACAAAAAAATCGAAGCACGCCATTTATGTATTTATTTTTCATCCGCCACTGCCCTTCTTTTCGCTGTTTCTAACTCCCATTTCCCCTTCCGCACATTGCTCATCCCTGTTAAGACGCGTAGGAAACGACGTACTACATAGCTTTTCACGTGCAGACGGAAGGGCATCTAATTGATTGCCATACTCAAGTTATTAATCAATTTTTCAGGAAAAAGTGCCCCATTTAATAGATATTTAATTCTCATTCCATTATAATATATTTCATACTGGTATTTTTTTGCGTATTCTGTTGAGTCCGCGCTAAATAGGCACGGCTACTAAATCAACGTTCATTTCTGTTGCATGAATAAACACTCCATTTGATTTTTTTAATATATTTCCTCCGTTGGAAGATTTTTCACTGAAATCACCAATAAATATGATAGGCATTCAAGAAAATGGACGTGTAATTTTTTTAATGGCAATAAAAAAAGCAGTGCTGGTCTTCAATGAATTGCAATTTTTTCACTACGTGGTTTAGTTTCGAAACTATTTTTTTTTTAAAGTTAATAAAAATTGAAAATCACGTATGAGGCTTACATTTCTTTACAATTACAGTCAATTACAAGGCTTATTGCACCTACTTTAGCAAATGTTTTAGTGTAAGTGACACATTAGGCATAGATTTCATTTACATATCGAACGTCTAAAAAGGAATTATTAGCATTCTCTCATTATTCTTTCCTTTGGTTCAGTTTGTTTATTCGTCAGATATCACATTCCTAAACACCAAGATCCCAGTTCAAAGAGGGTCCATTTAATAAAAAAACAATGACTGCAGGTACTCACTCAAAATAAAATATTCTCAGGGAGAAAATACTGGGCAGTTGATGATGAATATAGGTGGTTTACTAAAGCTACCTAAACGCTCTCAACACTACGTGAAGCTCCTTTTTCTGCTTTTTCCGACGGCACAAATCAAAGCACGTCGTTTTCATCCGGCGCGTCAGCAGACAAACTCCTCGCAGTCACACAAATCGCGAGCAGAAATGAAATAGTTCATTCTCTCTCCCCAGGAACAATAAAAATACTTCCGACCCCGTTTCCGTCGCGCAAGAATGAAACCCAGATCCCAATAAACACTGCAAACCTATAGCAGGAGTTTCGGTTGGGTCGGAGAGTCCCGGAGGCCGTGGAAGTCGTAAGTATCCGGGACTTTTTTCTCCGGCGGGTGGAGCGTAGGGTTGCCGAGGGGAAGCGGTCGGGGTGGGCGCGGAGGAAGGGCGGAAGGGGGATGAGACGGAAGCCGCGGGAGTGGGAAGGTGGGAAATGAGCAAGGGGGTGTGGGGTGGGACGGTAGGGAAGCCAGGAGAAAAGGCATCTCCCTTGAGGAAGTGAACAAAAGGGTCGAAGGATGGGGGCTCGGTGAAGGGAAGGAGACGTTGTTTGGGGTGCGGGGTGCAGTGCGGTAGAATGAAGGAGGCGACACAAAAAAGGGAAGTGGGGAAGTGGTGAGGTACAACTTGACCTCCTCTCAAAGGAGTGGGGAAAGTAAGAAGGGACACCGAAGAGAGAGAGAAGGAGAGGGTAGATGGGGGAAATGGGAAGGGTGTACCGCGCCCAAGTGGGATGTAGGTGGAAAACTAGAACGGGGAATGGGGGAGGGGCGACGGTTTCTTCGCAGGTGGGGAGGGAGGTGATCGGTCCAGCGGGAGCCCCTGAGAAATGGCCGCCCCTAAACCTTACTCCAACCCCTCCCTTTTATTCCACCATCCCCTCCTACACCTGCCCCAACAAACACTCCCCCCCCATCCCTCCCCGGCGTCGTCCGTTGGTGCCTGCCCGACTCCCAATGCCGCCGCTGAAGAGAAAACGGACGACGGAGGGGTCAGTTTGCCGGAAGGTTTGCAGGTGGCAGTTCTTAAAGGGAAGGCGGGGCGGGAATGGATGAGGGCCGAGTGAGGAGGTAGTGGGAGTGGGCGGAATGAGATATTATGCGCGGGGTATGACGGGTTGGGCGGCGCACAGGAAAGGGGGCTTTCGGGGCGAGAGAGAGATGGAGAGAGAGAGAGAGACAGTGTTTCTGCTGGATTTAGGGAAATTGAATGCCTAAGAGAGGGAATGGCGAAGAGGAAGCGAAGCAGAAAATGATGCAGCGGGTGTGGAATCAAGAATAGTTGCGTATTTTGTAACAGTGTTACGTGCGCCTAGACTAGTTTGACCGGTGGTGGAATTAAATTTTGGATGTGGAAATGAGTTGTCTTTTTAGAAAATTTCATAATTTTTCAAGGAAATTCATAGAGACGTATTCAAAACTGCTTTCTACCGACTTATTCATTGCTAGTGACGAATCTGTAGCACTAAATAAATTATAAGTTCATTTATGTGCACCTTAACGGTCATGAGACGTAGAAAAGATATTTTTCGTTTACATCCTCTAAATAATAATATCCTAAAAAACAATGCATCTAAGTGACAAATCATGTTTGACAAAAACACTCAAAGGATGTTCTTTGCTTCACTACTTTTGTTGTGCCAACTAAACAAGCGAAAAATGAACTTATTAAGAACTGTTGAAATTCTAAGCATAGACCCTTCTATAAAATATTCTGCAGAATTAGTTCAAAGAATTTCCATAGAGAATTCATGCTGGATAGTTCCTGTAAATCACTGTAGTATGAATCCTGAAAGAACATTCATTGGGCTGTTTAAAGTGCGTGCGAAGAATGCACATTGAGAATGTTCGCAGTTAGTCATCGAGGAGCGCTTCTTGAATTATTAAAAGGTGAGATAAGTATAAGATATGTATTCTTCATGAACAATTTTTACGCTTTCAACTTCATGATATACGAGATTTTCAATGTATATCTATTGCAAAAATATGTGTGCACATGCATAGCGCCGTGTTTCATGTCCCAAAACAAAATTTAGATGGAGTAGTAAATATTCTTTCATGAATGAGTACATAATTTTCTGGCACTAGAACAAAATTGTAAAATTTAAATGGTTGAATTTAAATTCACATTGCATGCTACAAAATTCAAGCATCGATCATTAAAAAAGAAAAAAAAGTGAACCAAAGGTAGAATCATTTAATTTTCTTCCAAATGTTTACCGTATCAAAGCCGGGAAATGATAAAGAGTAAAGGAAAACTATCGCATTTATTTGGGCCTAAAAATAGAAAAAACTGTCTTGAAAATTTTGAGAATTTTGAAACTTAGTTATAGCATTATTATTTCCTTCATTCCCGGTAATTTAAAGTTTCTTGATGATGACGTTGAAATAATTCACAAATGAACTATTATATTCCAGATATATTCCACGTTAAACCTAAGGACACTGCAAGCATAAAAATTATGCCTTTCAGACATCTTATTAAAATAAAGGCACGTCAACTATCCCTGAGGTCTTTTTAACTCTGGGGTTGTAACGGCTAAATGTCGTTGGCTGTAGATTTCTTTGCATAATAATTCATCAATACTACTACAACCGACGGACAAAGTGAAAACCCTTAAAATTAGAAACATATGTTTCAGGTGCCATTGCAAGTTGTACAAACTCTGCAATTGTTCACTTCTCTTCTGAGTATTTGAGAACAGACTTGTGCAAAAGTCAATTTATTTTAATTCGATCGGCGTTTAGGCTTGAGAATGTATCTAAATCTTTTTCAAATAAACATAAGAACAGTAACAACAGAAAACGTGCAACTGCGGATCCTATGTAAAATTAATATTTAATGATGCCAGCTTAAGTACATGATACATGGCATGAATGATATTTCACATGAATATGGTTTCAGATGATTTCGATAAAATTAATACACCCACTCTAGATATAAAAGACTAAAACAAATGAAAGTGCAAAGAAGGACAGAGTCATTTTTCTATTGCACGACAGTTCTAAATGGCATTGAATGAAATGATAATGATTTATTGCAGCAACTGAAAGTATACGTTTATGTAGTATCATACATACATGTACAAACGAGCTCCTTTCTGAAGAGGACAGAACAACTTAGGTTTAATTCAGTGAGTGAGTTCTCTAAATAATGGATATGCCTGTGCATAAGTGTACTTTTCTGCTACTGCAGAGGATGTGGTAGGTATACATTTTGAATTAGAGCTCCCCATCAGAAAGGAGCGGCAACGAATCGGACGCCTACTCAGATGGAAAAATAAGGCATTTTTCTCGACAAAACCAGACGATTGAAGTTGAGGTGGTTATGGATTGGAATATAGCCGGTGGGCAAGTTCAAAGGAAATGGCGAGTGAAGAGACATGGGAAGAGACTTCGTCGAGAACAAAAGAGATGAGGAACTGATGGAATGGGATTGAGTGGAGGCAGGTAAAAAAAAACAAAAAAGATCCGAGCCACGCTTTGACTCTACAGGGTCCCGGGCCTTGAGGAAAAATATTGTTACGGCGTGTAAGTAGCCCATTCGGCCAATCATTCGCACAAGCTCACCGGAATGTGGGTGGAAAGTCCAGGGCGAGACCCCCTCAGCCTCCGTTTGGCTACCACCCGTTGTTCAGACTCCCTCCCTCTCACTTCGACGGATCATTCCTTGTTCTCCAGGCGCCCTTCAGCTGTAGGAAGCACTCCGCTACCTCCCCTTCTCCTTTCCGCACACTCCCTCCCGCTCCAGTCCGCCTCGTTTCCTCGCGGCCCCCAGGGGGAAGGAGATATTCCGGCAAAAGAGTCCATCTCCTGTGGCACTCACTCGCCCTTCTCTCCCCGCTGCCCTCCATCTAACCCTCTTTCTCTCCCTAAAACACCGCCGAGCTCTCTCCCTCCTCGTTCTCACGGCTCGGCCATCATCGTCTTGCCTCTCCGAATGTATTTTCTCGAAAATCTCGCCCCTGCTCTTTTCGGTACGGCCTCGTGCAACTTTATTTTTTATCAAAAACTCAACTTTATTCTCCTCTTCCGGCACGGTGGTGGAAGTCAAGCCATGTTTCAAGCCGATGTCCGTTATTCTCCGGTGACCTGGTCACAACCGATCATATTTTTATAACTTGCCCCTCATTAACCATGATTGTTCGATGTTCGAATGTGGAATTAGTTTCCGCAGGAAAAAATATATTCCATTTTAGATGGGATTAACGATTCGCATTGTATTGATTTTGTACGTCATGAAGTCCGACTAGGTATTTCGTAGAAGTTTGAGAAAATTCCAATATTACAATTGCAGCACTGTATTTGCATATAAAGTGAAGAGTGTTTTCCTTTCAGAGCGTGATCAAGGAGGATGATCTTTGTCATGTCGCATAAATAGCGCTCTAATATCAATACAAAGTGCCTATCCTCAATTTTGAGCATTTATTTTGGAGTTGAGGTTATGTATGGCTATGTTCCAACGTACCTCATTGAAATGTCTGCACCGATCAATGGAGTAGTTGGTCACATTACCGCCCATCGTGGAAGAAGGGCTGAGGAATAAGAAGACTAGCTTCTAAACGATCTAACATATTACTTCTTAATTCTTTGTTAATCATAGGTTTCTCCATGAGGCCAATTACCTCTAGAAGTTTTAAGGCCCCTCTTTTTCTTCGGAAGTCATATCCAAGGACCTAGGGGAATCATTATGGCAGGCATGACAGCTGAACACAGCCCTAACAGCTGCAGTTACATTTCGCCCCCTGGCAAATACAATGAAGTTATGAATACTTATAATTCTGGTTGTAATTAAGGTGTTAAACAAAGTCCTATATTTATTGAGCTTGTGTGAAAATGAGTGTAAATTTAATAATGGCGTACAAAACAGTACAATGCAAAAACAGCAATCCAAAAAGTTTACATTGAACCAGTAATTTACGCTAATTTTACCAAAATAAATCAGTATAGTAGTATAGTATATTCGTAAATTTTAATACAGTCGATATTTTGAAAATTATTATCATCTTTTGACTTTGTCAGTTTTTAAGTAAGCTAGTTTTTTTTGTTGTCATTGATACGTAAATTAGTATAGCTACCTGTTTTTCATGTCAGTTGACAGATGGAGAGAAAATACGTACTTCATTTTATTATTTTCATTTTGTACTATTTTGTTTTCATTGAAATATATTTCACAGCTCAATCCCCCAGATGTCAATACCCTGAATGTTTTGTTCTTTTGATCTTTTTTTTTGCCGTTGCATTTTCATTCATCCACTTGTTCAATATTGCTTCCTATAGCCTGGATATTTATAGATGGTTATGACACGTGCTCAACATATTCTTCAATTCGTGGTCGCACATAAAATTTTGCTTCCCCTGCAACTCTCCCATGAACTCTGAACCGAATTTCCCTTTTCCGCTTCTGCCTCACCACACTCACCCACTCACCCTTCTATTTCCAGAAGGCGTCTCCTCCTTCCCTCCCACCTTATCCATCCCTTCCTCTCACGGAAAAAGGGAGAGGTAGAATCTCGTTTGTGTTTCTCAGAGCCACCGCGACGTGGGTGCCGAAGAAAGGGACCACCTAAGCTCATCCCTTTGCTTGTTCGCGGGTTGGGAAAATCCTTATCGGAAGACTTAAGGAGGAAGAATTATGCTGATCCTACTTATCTGGAATTAACACCGCCGCGGGTGAAATTTTCTCCACAGTTTTATTTTTTTAGTATTTTTTTTTATTCCACGGAGGACGTCCAAAGAGTTAGAAGGTGGGTAGAGATGGGGCATGGAGCGGAGGCGTGGTCGGAAGTGGAAAGGGGGGGGTGCAGGGGGGCTGGGTGGGTGGGTGAATGGGTTAGAGGGTTGGGAATATCCTCGATATGGCACCATCGAGAAGAGGCGATTCTGCTGGGGTCTAAAAAAAAGGTCGAGGAGCATGTGAGGCGTGTGAGAAAAAGTGAAGGCGAGGCGGGGTACGAGGGTGGACGGGGCGTCGGGGCCTCAGTAAGTCGGTGGCGGGGGAGTGAAAAAAGTTCCTTTAATGTAGTTTACGAATTCGGTCCGTCTAATCTTATTGGAGTCCATTTTCGCCGCTTTGTCGACTTAAGCGGGCGCGTTCCCTTTTTTTTCCTCCCACAAACACTGCTGGAGATAAAAATGTCACGCTGCAGAATGAGAATGTGGTTTGCTTTTTGGAGCTCGATGTCGCCGTTATCGGACTAAGAATCAGTCGTTTCAATTATTTCAACAATCGAATACTTCCAATTACAACGGAAAGGATTGGTTGGAGGTTTTTTTTTTCATCCTTTATTTCATGCCGCCTCCGCAGAGTGGATCACCCATTTTAATTTACGGGTTTTTTCCCAACAAAAATGGATTTCTCTTTCCCAAAAAAAATCCTCGAGCTTCACGCTGCCCGAAATTCATTTTATTAACAAAATTTTCGATCTTGATTTATCCCTCCTGGCCGTGAGAATAGAAACGAGCAAATTGTTTACGCTTAAAGCGGTTTTAAAGTTTTATTCGGCTTTTAACTTAGCAAATTCTTTTTTAATCCCTATTGTTTATGCATATTTTATTTATATTTCCTTTTCCACAAGTTTTATTGGCATGAGAACTTGTCGGATGTTTCTGTCAGCAACTTGTCATGTATTACGTTATGCACTAAAAGATTTGCTTTTAATTATTAAATAGATTAATAACTAAGGTTCCTGCATATGCCTGTTTGCTGGCATACTATAAGGTGGCTTGGAATAGCCATTCTCTCCAGTGATAGCATAAATCATTCTTGCTAACTTGAATAGGGATAATTTTGAAAGTTATTTCTTTTGAAGGTAAATTTCACTAGTGATATCGTTTGAATGTTTAACTTTCTTAGCTGATGTATTTCCTTTCAATTATTTGAAACATTGCTTTATTTCAATATTTACATCTACTCAATACCCCGCAAGCCGCCACAAGGGCGTGTGGCGGGGGCTGTTAGGGCACCACCCGTAAATTAGGGAAAAAAATCATGCAGAAGCCGCAAAGTTTTAGCCCACAAACCAAACATGGTAAACATTTATGCACGAACCCTTTCGCCCCAACCCTTTCACACACATGCAAACCCACAAACTACGAACAAACATACACATGCACAATCTTTGAATTTTTAATTTTGTTCCGACGTGTAACTTATTTAATTTAATGTTCGAGGAACGAATATTTTTATCTCTACAATTCATTACCTTGTAGAAATACTTTCTCCATTTACACCTTCAACATTATCTGTCCTTGGAAGGATATTTCTCGCATTTTTGGACAAATGGTAGGAAGAGATTTCAAGATTCTCCTCTTGCTCAATATTTTCATTAATTAATTTATTGTATCGCTGCAACTTCATATTAAAGATGAGTATAAATATTCTCAGGAAAATTGCTGAAATTCTCAGAAATAATTTTCCTCAAGCATTGCC
Source organism: Hetaerina titia (assembly GCA_037158775.1). NCBI lineage: Eukaryota > Metazoa > Arthropoda > Insecta > Odonata > Calopterygidae > Hetaerina > Hetaerina titia. The sequence goes on along the minus strand of CM073768.1, from coordinate 90,198,297 downwards.
TACAAAAGCAAGATAAAATGAATGTTCCAATTGTACTTCTAAACCTGTGTTTTTAACGTCACATCCGTGAGAAATTTATGTTGGAATTTAAAATGATATATTTTTAAATTTGTAGTGAAATACTCCTAATGATTCATGCCTAGTTCATTATCCTGTCTCTCTTTACAAGGGCTATCTTAAATAATGCATTGTTGCTATCAGACTTTTAATTGATAAACTACAGAACCCAATAAATCCCACATTTAGGATGTGCTCACTTATAAATGGGAGTATTTGTATGGTATTTATTATGATGTGTTTCTGCCAGTATTTTCATAACCAAAATCTAATCCTTTATATGCCCCTTAAATTTCAGAAAACGTCCTCAGATAAGAAACGCAATGAGTAGAAATTGTGCTGTTAATATCTGGATATTTTTTTTCTACTGTTCCTTCCGTTGAGGTCACTGGATTATTTTGCAGAATGCAATACCAGCTTCCAAATCTCTAGCAGGGAAAAACCTGCATTCAAAGGGAGAGCCATCCGTCCTTCACTTTCCTGCTAAGCAAAAGCCCCGAAGGCTTAGTCCATTTTTGCGTTTGTAAACTACAGAATGTTGAATTTCTTTCCTGGGGCATGCGAATATCCCCGGATGACAGGTTGATTCATAGGGCCGAGACCCTTGCAGAGAACCCACTATATACCACCGGGCAAGAAAGCGGGTGAGGAGGTGGTTTTTCTCTCACAGCCTTCATCCCTTACTTACTGCAGGCGTCCTTCTTATCTCCTCCTCTCCCCGGGGCCTCCAAAATCCCCTCCTGGTCTCTATCTCGCGATGGGTAGGTCTCTCTATCTTCTCCCACCCCTTCCTTCCGACCCCTCATCGCCCCCTTCTCGCTCGCCTTGCATTATAGCCTTCGACCGCTCGCATTCCTCCCGACATCCCCGTCCACATCTTCACCTCTTCCGGCGCGGAACGTCTCAACCCCGGGGGCGCTGCAAGCCAGCTCGAGAGATGGTGGTGGTAGAACCCCTTTGAACAATTTAGCTTTTCCATTCTCCCAGTTCCATCCCTCGGCCCAGCTCATCTTCTTCCCATAGCCACTCAGCCTCCCGAGTTACGAACGTATATCCTTTCCTATGCCGTGCGTGCGGTCGCTTTTTTTGCGCGGAGGAGATTCGCAGATACCTCTTAAATTACACCGAGCATATGGAGTTGACAAAGTCTTTTTGCCGCAGACAAAAATCATTTTGGTTCGAGGAGAACGCAATGCTGGATGTGGAAGCTTCCGCTTTCTTGTGAAGAGTCGCACTCGACTGCGTAGAAAATTCCTCGAATTATTCACTGAGACATGTTGCTTGCAGAAAACCTTATAATTGCATTACCTATTAACCGTGTTTTGAGTTAAACTTTGGTAAGCCATCATAATACTAGCTGTGAAAAATGATTATTCATTTGAGGAAGGAAAAACGTGATATTATTTGATACCATTAAAAGTAAAAATATAAATAACTAAAATTACCAATTCTTTGAATTGATTTGATTGCCATTTTCATTTAATATCTGTAAACTAAACTTATTTACTATATATATATATATATATATATATATATATATAAATTCACTGATAGTCATAACAAACACAGAAACCAAAACACAAAAGAGGAAAAACTCACTGGTTCTCGAATTTTCGGTGGTCCAACCACCTTTCTCAAGAGGAATAGGAGAGGAGAGGAGTTCTGTTCCTAATTCCTCTTGAGAAAGGTGGTTAGACCACCGAAAATTCGAGAACCAGTGAGTTTTTCCTCTTTTGTGTTTTGGTTTCTGTGTTTGTTATGATTATCAGTGAATTTACATTACACGTTTGTGGGTTTTCCAAAAAAGTGTATATATATATATATATATATATATATATATATATATATATATATATATATATATATATATATATATAACCAGGACAGAAATTATCAAGATTGAAATTATCAAGAAATAACGTGTGAGAGTTCCTTTTATGTGTTCTCATATTGTGTGTCGCTGTCCTGGTTTTTTGTGTAACACTTCCGTGTTACTTCGAAGAAATCATCTATATGATATATCTATATAATTTTTATATATAAATATATATATATATGTTTTAACTCGAATTATTTTCCCCTTTTGTTTAAGCAAGAGGTACAATGGCTGTAGCTATTGCGTACAATTCCGTAACTGCGAATTTCCGAAAGCTCTTATTTTCGTATGTCCTCGTGGTAAATGATACAATACAATCCGTTGCTCATTTACACCATCCTTTCATTCGTGAGGTTGTCGCATCTCCTTTTCCACGCTTCAAAATTTCCTCAATTCTAAAATGTCCCCACCCCAAACCTAACTCAATTCTAAAATGTCCCCAACTTTCTCCAAATGCGATCTTCGCTGAATTCAAAATTACGTCGAATGATTCCGGCGGTGGCTATCCCTTTCAAGCATTTCATCCTCGTTTCACGTTCTTGCATTTCGCATTCTTCACTCCGCACTTGATCGGTAGGATTGCATTAGAATCCGATGACGTAACAATAAAGTCAGCGTTTTCGGCGCTATTTGCTGAAATCTCCCCATCGCCGATAGAATATAATAAACCTGGTGAAATTCCACAATTGGTTTTATTTTGTTTGTGCGACCGTTTCCGCCCGATTCGACTCCGTCACGTACATACAAAATACACAGATTTTAAGAACATCGAGGGCTTACATACTGATGCGACCAAGAGTGGGGTTGGGGGCGAAACCGAAGCGTGATTGAAATGGCGATGGAGGGAGAGTTGCGCAATTCGTGTGCGATTTCCTCGCGCTAGTAAGTTCCCTGATACAACTCAGTAATGAGTTTCCTTTAACTTATTCTCACGTGAACGTAACGACGTAAAATACTATTAACGTGCATGTACAATACATTGATTATTGTGAAAGAATATTAATTTATGCACTCATACTTACGCAATTAATTAGCAGACACAATGTCCTACAGAGTAGTCGATATGCTAAACTTAGAGTTCCTACTGATATCCAACCGTACTCCTTTAGGAGACATTATTATAATTGTACAAAATATTAGATTAATGGTGTAGCTGTAGGAAAATTAGCACAAAGAGGGCAAAGTTTCATCAGGTGCCTCTCTCCTCCTCTTTCCGTTTTACATCAATTCACTCACGGCCTTCCCTTCCACGAATGGGAATATTATGCATTAGAATACATATTATACTTTAAAATTCGATATATGAAATATTTTAAATTATTACAATCCTTTTATCCTTTGGGTGATGACACTACAGGTGAGACCAGTCCAATAGGGCTTCAAGCGGATGTGGGGTTTTACAAAGTTTTCTTTGTTTTGTCCACGAAAGTCTTAGGTTGTCTTGCTCACCATTTGTGTAAATCAACGAACTCAATGTTTGGCGTTCATGAAGACCACTCTTGAGGTGACGGTTTAAGCCTTTGGTTTCTCCGCTGCTCCATCAAAGTCCCCCTCCAGCGACGCCCAAAGGATTCGGGGGATCTGAGGAAAAGCAATTTCGTGGGTCCTCGTCAGAAAGTTTCAATACCACCTATAGGATTTCGACCCGTACAGTGGCCTGGGGAAAATTTCCCCATTTGTCACTCTCCTCTGTGTTACTCTTTCTCTCTCTCTCTCTCTCGCTGGCCTGTAAGTGCCTCGAGTCTTCACTTTCGGAAAACTTCCATTTTTATTGACACCAATCGGATTTTTTTGGTCCTGCTTATTGAATCAAATGAAATTTCATAAATCTGCCTTACTAAGTACTTAATCCAAAAGAATCGTTGTGATTTCTCTCCAGTTTGGGGGATAAAATCAACCAAGTGTCACTTAAAGGTTTATGCACGCATAGAAATGTGTCGAACCATTTTAAATTCGGAACCGTATTACTTTTTTTAATTATTCAGGATTACGTAATACTTTGAAATTAATTTCAGTCCGTCACGTGTAGGTTTTCGTTACATACCTCTTTTAATCAAATATTCACGTGTTCTTATAAATTACTTCCGTCTCATGGGAGAAACACAGAAAAATTTTATAGTGTCCAAAATTCCTGTCAAAGGATTTCGAGAGTCCTAGGCTCCGATTTTTTTGGTCTCCCTTACTTCGCGTCCCCAGGAAGCGTTCCAGTTATTTTTTTTGCTTGTGCCATTCCCTTTATTCAAGAGTTCTCTCCACCCACCTTTCCTCTCATCCACCCTTCTTTTTCGTCCATCATAGCTCACCTTCCCATTTCGTCCGCTTTTCCGAAAAAAATTTCTCTTCCCCCCTCATTCCTCATTCTACTGCCCATCTCACTCGCTCAGCGTAGTTCAACTCACCGCCACGGGAGGGCCGCAGTGGCGAACCCGGCTTCACACAAAACGCGAAAGGATGGAGGAGAACTGGTCTCGTATCTCCAACAGTGAAGGTCCGCGGTGTGTTTCTATTTCCCGCTCCCAGCCTACTCAACATCTCTCTCTCTCTCTATCTCTTTCACCCCCTCTCTTTCTTCCCTCCTTTACGGCGGAAACTCGAGGAAAAAAAATAAAATCACGCTCCCCCACTCGAAAAAATACGGCGCATCCTTCCTCTTTTTTGTCTTGCCTCGGCCGGTCGGGCCCGCCCTTATAAATCCGCACGCCAGAATTAACGTGTTTGTCTTGATGGATGATTTACAAGCGGGGGAATGAAAATGGGGTGGCGCTGTAGTAGCTGGAGGAGGAGGTGAGGTCTTGAGTCCTAGCGAGGAAGGGGTTTTAAGGGTTGAGAGAGGACCCGGGCGGTTGGCCGGGGATATTCGAGGAGGGATAGGGTGGGACGAGTATGGGAGGGAAGGATTAATGAAAGAAAAAACTGCGCGTAGGAATTGCCCGGGCCTCTTCTAACCCCCTTCAGCCCACTCCACCTCTTTCCATCCTCCCATTTCACTCTCTCTCTCTCTCTCTCTCTCTCTCTCTCTCTCTCTACCACCCCTCTCCTCCCCCTCTTTCTTCCCTCCTTTACCCTATCTCTCGTCCCACAAATCCCATGTCCCCTACTACCAACTCTCCTGAATCCTCGAGCTCAGAACGCGTTTACAAAATGATTTACACAGCCGGATTATTTCATTCTAAAATTTTGCTATTGCGGCCGTCCTTAACTTTCACTTACCCTCTGATAAAAATGCGAAGGGGGTTTGCATTTGAATAAAAACGACCCCGGTGAGTTCAAACGTTGCCTCGAATTTTAAAATATCTTTTAATATCGAGCAGGTTTTTCAGCCGCGGCGAATTTTCTTTTAACTATGCCGAATAACTGTGGCGGTGCAACGAATATTGTCTTAATTTTCTAACGTTCAAGTTTAAATAGTTAATTTTCTGATTCTTAACTCACTGGTAGTTGAATTAAATCCATAACTCAATTAATTTTTTGTCGGCAAAACATTGGTGTCAGGTAAATATTAGCGTCCTTATCCTGTGCGAAAACCTTCAACGTCTAATTAAATATTAAGCATGGCATAGCTTGTAAATACATTGTTTTAATATGGCTGAAACTGAAATAGCCCAAAACTGAAGAACGTATTTGAATGTGTGGATAATATTTTTTACCCTAGAGCTACAAATTTATATTATGTTACTTTGCATGAAAGTCATTAAATGCCTAGTGTTATTTAAATGGTAGTGAGAGATACCCTTTTAAATGTAATTTGAATAAAATTTGCATCATTCGAGTCACGTTATTAACACCTGAATTAAAAAAAGAAGCGCTCTAATAAGTGCCGCTAAGTTTTACTCGGGAGAAAATAATTTAATTCTTGATTATGGGGTTCATAATAATAAAATGAATGCAATATAATAAAAGGGGTGAGTGCATATTAAGCTGGAGCACAAAATGTTTGCAAATAAGACAAAAAGAGTATCGGGGTGTAACGCCATAGAAACCAGGGCGCACTAAAACAGAAACACAACCTCCAAGAGGCACGTAGAGTGTTCAGTAGCAAAGGAGGGAGAACGGTTAATCGGTGAGAGTGTGTACTTCGAGGAAACGACTAACCAGAATAGGTTAGCGGCCAAACCCTCGTAGCGAAAAACTAATAATGCACTGATACGAATAACTGGCCTCATTCTTTAGGCTTTATTGCCGTAAAACTGGCTCAATTTTATCTACATTTTATTTTTTTAACAGAAAATATTCATTGGACATTACATTTCCGACCTGGCCTGAGCCATGTGCAAGCCATAAAGTAGATGGTCACATCTGGGTCTGAACCCGTATATGATTTGGGGAAATGTAATGTAACTTATTACTTTATTGTATTGTTTCAAGCTGAGAAACACTAGATAATACGAAATTACATGCTTTCGGTAAAAATACAACATACCATTTCTGTTCTATTATTTATCAACAAAATTTGTAGGGTGACGTGAAATTTGATTTTGAGTTTTGATCACTAATTGATTTTTAACTATTGGTTGCATGTGAGAAAAAGTCTTCTCATCATGAGCCATCTTTTTTTGTTATGTGATCACGCGGAAGCCCAGAATTATAGGTACAAAGATGCTTATGTAATTTTTATCTCTTTCCAGGTAATCACCGTTTAACCAATGAAAACCGATTGGATAACACTTCTAAGCTGATCAACTACCAGTAACGCGTGAGTGGCTCTTTCAAGACTATGATTTTTTCAAAAACAGTGTATTATTAACCCACATGCTCATTTATTTAATAAATGCTATTGTTAAAATGTAAGCCGAATATCCATCGATAAAACATCGTAGCATTTAACGAACGAGGATATATTAGTGCCTAATATTTCTTCTTTCGTCTCTCATATTAACTGAGCTAGAGATATAAAATGAAAGGTGAACCTAGATTTGTTTTTCTCGGTATCATTATGGAGAAATAAATTTAGATTCACTTCGTGTGGATCATTTTGGTGAACAGTGTTGTAGATAGTTACTATTCTCTTTATTAAAAAAATATGATATGTGTACGATAGTATTCCATTATTCCTTATTCCGTATTTTTATATGACATCGCGGTTGTAAAGATAGTAGTGTGCTGGTATCTGATTTTTGGAAATATTTGATGGAAAAAACTATATGGGGCCATAATGTCACTGAGAATACAATACTGAGTGTTTAAAATTGACGAGAGTAATACATTTATTTTATTGTCACTCGTTCAAATTTAGTAGTCATAATTGTACGTTTGCCAGTTAGTTGTGGTCGAATGTGATTTATTTGGTGGTAATGCCTGATACAGCCAATATTCTAGTCATTTTTTATAGCCATTATATTACTATCATACTCGACGATGAAATAGAAAGGGCATTAAAGGAGATGAAAGCAAATAAGGCCGTGGGGGTGGAAAAAAAATTCATGTAGAACTGTTGAAATGTTTAGGAAAATGTGGGAAGAAGGCCTTATATGGACTGATTCGTAGTATCTATGAGAAAGGAATCTGGCCGGAAGATTTTGTGAGATCGGTGTTAGTTCCTATTCCAAAAAAGGTAAAGGCTACGTCATGTGACTATTACGGAACAATAAGTTTGATATCCCACGCAGCTAAATTTATTCTCAGGATCATCAACAAAAGGATAGAGAGTAAGGCAAATGATTACTTAGGGGATGATAATTTTGGGTTTAGGAAAGGAAGAGGTACGAGTAATGCCATTGCAGCAATGAGATCACTAATCGAGAGGAATATAGAATACAATCAGGACGTTTTTTCCTGTTTTGTAGATTTCGAAAAAGCGTTTGATAGAGTGAATTAGGAAAAATTAATGCATGTATTGCAGAATATAGGAATGGATTGGAGGGACAGGAGACTGATCCGCAACCTGTACATGTCTCAGACTGCTCAGGTGCGAGTGGGGATCGGAGAGTCCGGATGGACAGTGTTAGGAAGAGGTGTAAGGCAAGGTTGCCCATTGTCACCGGTACTGTTCAACGTATATGTAGAGGAAATGATTAAAGAGGCATGGGAAGAACTGGAGGTAGGAATGAAAGTCGGAGTGGAATTCGTAAAATCGGTTAGGTTTGCTGATGACCAAGCATTAGTTGCTCAGTCAGCCAAGGGGTTGCAAGCATTGCTGAGTGAATTGTAGGCTCAGTGCGATAAATATGGGATGAGAATCAATATTAATAAAACAAAGGTTATGCGATTTTCCAGAAAGAAAAAGGCTAAGCTAAATATTAAAATAGGCGGAGAAAAAATAGAGCAGGTAGAGCAATTTACATATCTCGGAAGTGTTTTGGACCAATACGGTCAAAGTAGTAGGGACGTAAGGAGAAGAATTGCGCTAGGCAAGGAGGCTTTCTCAAGGAGGAGGGAATTGATGACGGGGACGTTGAGTATGGATGTTAAGACAAGACTCGTAAAAACTGATATGGAGCGTAGCTATGTACGGCGCGGAAACGTGGTCGCTGAAGCAGGAGGATAGACGTAGATTGGAGGCTTTTGAAATGTGGGTGTGGAGAAGAATGGAGAAGGTGAAATGGACCGAAAGGAAAACAAATGAGGAAGTACTAGAAATGGTGGGGGAGGAGAGGGGTTTGTTGAGAGAAATCCTATGGAGGCAGGAAAAATGGATGAAAGGCGTACTGGGCGGTAGTGGAATATTGAAGAGGATAATAGAGGGGAGAATATTGGGCAAGCGAGGAAAGGGTAGGAACAGAATAGGGATGTTGGACGGGATGAAGGGAGGAAAGAAGTACACAGAAATGAAGAGGAACCTGATGTAGATTAGTTTGCTGGATTGGGTTTTGTTTGGAATTGTAAAATGTTTATTTGATAGATGTGTCCATCCAAAAACCTACCTTAAGCGGTAGATTACCTAATAATATATTCTTATAACCACCTGCATAATACGATCTAGTTTCATATTGGTAATATTAGTAAATAGTAATTTTTTTATATTCTCACCATAATAGAATAATGTGAATTCACAGAACGTGCGTTTGTCTTTAATCAGACTATTAAAAATACCTATCTATTGTACTAAGGATCGTTAGTAGTGGTAGTATATAACTAATAGGTGTAAGCTTGAACAATTAAATTTACAGCTAAAAGTGAAGGGCGTTTATCTTTAAAAGTATGTTAATGTTTGGTAATTTTCAAAAGGGAAGCTATACTTTTTACGGATATAGAGCTGGGTACATTCTTGAGGGCTGCTAAAAGCAAAGTCAAAAGTTGAGCCTGAATAGAGGTATTCACACCATTTCGCATTACTGTTCCAAGGTATTAATGTCTCTCAGAATATGTAGTTGCGGAACAATGCCAGGAACAAAACTCATTGCCGAGAAAATGAAATAATGTCTTTGATTGACGGTGTAGAATGTACGCATTCTCATTATGACTGTTCCCTGGAGAGGGGGAGCTAAAAAGGAGAGAGGGCATGGCGTCTGGCGAGGGGGAAGCAAGAATCGATGGCAGATGGCGCGTGTCTTTGGGGGATTTCTCGAAATCATTTCTGGTCGTATGAAGAAGAAAGGAGCTCATTTATGAGATCACTCGTGAATCCCGCCACGAGAGAAGAGAGGCCAGGGTGGGGACTGAGTGGGCCAAGGGTTGGAGTAAGGGAGAGGACGGGGGGGGATGGAGATGAAGGGAGGGGGTATAGAGGAGGAGATCTCATCACTTGAGAAATTAATGGAGCGAAAAAATGAAATTAAATTACTCTTCCCTCTCCAGGAAGGCCATTAACCGAGAAGATGTTCCGAGCTGGAGTGCCTATGCGACGTTAATAGGGACCTTGAAAAAAAAATTGTAGAAGAGATCTGCTCCAAATGGACCGAAAGAGAAGGAGAAAGACAGGGTGTGGGAGGGGGTCCTTCTTCATTCGCACGCCTTTTGAAGTCATAAAGTTCTCTGTTCTTCGGTGCCGAGCAAACGCTCTCGATTTGCTCGTCTTCCACTCCCGCATGCCCGGACGCCGGCTCCTCTGCCGAGCCCGCAGAACGGCGGTGACGGCAGCGGAGCGCTCCGTCCCCAAGGTTCCCTCCAGCTCTCCCTCCCGAAGAATCTGTTGTGCTCACGATCATTTTGACATTGCTGTGACGCTGAAGTCGAAATTTTAATCTTCTTTTCTCCCAATGAATCCAGAGGGAGGGCAATTTTCATTTATCATGAACGTTCAAAAAGACATTAGTGGGTAGAGATAATTGTTATTGGTGTCTTTATTTCTAACATGCAAATCTTGAAAGCAAATTCTCACTCTAAGCGATAAATAAATTGCCTGTCCTATTATTTTTTTTTGTTTTATAAGGTTCACTGACGGACGAATCTGTCATACTTTAAAAAATTAAACAATAATCATGTTCGAAGTGAAAATATTCCGAAGACCGGTGCCCATTGTTAAACACAAATGTTTATAGAATTATATATCAATAAAATGAATGCTTTTTTCACACTATATTAAAGAGGTTTTTAATTAATTTATGAGTGGGAATCATTATTTTTACCTGCGGTATAATTCAATAACGGTCATCAAATTGTTCAAAGTAATCAATAAGAAAATACGTTATTATGTATTATTATTATGTATAAATGATTGCGCATGTGCAAGATCACTTTCAAATAAATCAGTCATCGTTTAACTTTTTAAACAATTTAAATGATCAAGTATATAAATCCTGACTTGCTATTAATGTTAAATTGAAATTATTGCTTTTACATAATCAAATAATATCAATTTCAAAGTGTTTCAATTTTCAAAATAATATTGTATTGAACAGGAGTAGACATGATTTTACTATGTAAATATATAATTGGTCCCTTTGAAATGATGCCATTAGGTATAACGCATTGATAAATTTGCTATGAATTTTCAAGCATTTTATGGTTAAATCAAAATATGGTTACTTAGTAATTCATTCCAGACAATCAATCGAATATATATAATAAACTAAATATATGCATACCTGATAATAAAATAACAAAATTCGAATGGTATCTCATAATGGTACAAAATATTTACTTCCCGTACATTCCAATAATGGCGTGCCCGAAATATTTGTACTTGTACAAACCTATTGTCAGTCAGTCGACGAAAATGGAGTGCATTCAATAAATTATCAACTGAGGAACAGTAAAGTGCCACTCTAAAGCAATATTTAGAATGATTCATCCTTTCAAAGTTTGTGAAATACCTACCTTCTGATTTTTGGCATCAGGTAAGTTAATTGTTTCTAAGGCTTCTATTTCAATTTCTCCCGTCCACTATGAAGCGCAGTTAATTGAGCAAACATTTGAACTTTCACATAAAGGGAAAAGGTGAATGTTTAATCAAATTTAATTGCTTCTCTTAATGAGTTCATACGGAAAGATTCCCTAGAAGGTATATTTATGGTATTACATAGTTGATTTGACTACCGAAGCGGCCGCTTTCTTTTCAGAAACATCCATTGCTCAATAAGCGACAAAGAATCTACACCATGGCATGCATTTGAATAAATTACGAGAACTTGATCATGTACGTACGACCCAATTATCTTCTGGATGCAATGAATTCTCTCTTAGGTCAAATAGACATAGCGAGCACTATTAAGTTATTCGCATCACAAGCTAGGGATACGTCCAAACGAAAAATTGACAGCAAATGTCTTCATTGAAAGAACGGACTGGTAAATAAAATGGTGATAGCAGGAATTTTACAATTCATTCAGACAAATATTTTGACGAACGAGGAATATTTGCAGTGCCAATATGCGGAGACTGAAGTCCTTACGTGCTACGAGGTCTTAGTCTCGTATATAGAGCGCTAGGTTAGTGACTACAGGGTCGCGAGTTCCAATCCCCGATGTTACCATTGAATAACCCCAACCTAAAATCCAAGCGATGCCACTTTTTGTTGCTACGACTGACTCCCCAGTTCTACGTCAATTTCACACATATTAATGGTTAGTTTTTGGTAAGCTCTAACCAGAATTGTCAAAGCCAACCTTATGTTTGGTTACGACGGCATTTAAACGGACTGACAAATCTGGATTGGTGCAACATTTGTGGATGGAATAGGATGACTGCGTGGACATTTTTCTTCTAAGAAAAAATATTTTTGGAGCACGTAAAAAGAAACTAGTCACAGGTGTGATATTCGTTAACGATTCCGGTAATAAACTGGGCTGTTTTCCCCTTCAAAACTCCTCGGTCAGATCGACACAACCGTGGCCCTTTCATGAACCCTCCCTTGTCCGTGAGCGGTGACACCGTACTCCGCCTGAAAAATTCACACGAGACATTCCTGTGAGAGAGCAAACCTCTTCGACGGTCGATTACACGAGTAAAGAGGAGTGGCACTAACGAATGAACGAGTCTGGTTCGTGGAAAAGGACGCACCATGTGAAAAAACAACAAAATGAAATATTGAGGAGGCGTGAGGACACGCCGTTGCTTGCAGCGGGGCCTGGAAGCCGCCCCGCCGCTTGGGCGATTGGCAGTGTTTCCGCGGCACCGCTCCCCCCCCCCGGGGCATTCCGCCGCGGTGGTTCGGGAGGGTCAGTGGGAGGGTATGGAAATGGGGGAGAGACAATCACGACCGCCTCGCACGGATCGAATGGGAACCACTTAAAAAAAACGCATAAAAAGAAAGGAACGTGGCGTTCAAAACACAAAAAAGGGAACAAAAGTAGTAATAATAAAGCACGTCGGTGGTGGCCGGGTGGAGGAGGACGAGAGGGGAGGGTGGAAAGGAAGAAATGGGCAGGGAGCAGTGGGCGTGGGTGGGTAGGGGGGACAGTGAGGAAATAGGTGGGGAAGATAAAGGAAAAAATTTTTAAAAAATACCAAAGAGCCAATAAGAAGGAAACCTTCACAACCTCCAACCCTTTCCCATTCGGGGAATGAGAAGAGGGAAGCGAGCCCTCCCGTCCATGATAAACAGAACTGATGAAAGAGCAAAAGGGAAATACATTTTTATAAATAAATGAAAAAAGTACAGGAAGGAGACCAATAAAAGAGAAATACCGAAGAGGGGAAAACACAAGGACCTCGGAATGGGCTTCGAATACGACGCGACGTTTAAGGAATCCAAATGAACTGGCCGGCTTACCCAACCCTTCCATTCTCTGATCCTCCTGCCCCTCGAGCAATCCCCACCCCCATTTCCCTTCCATCTCCACCCCCTCCCCTTCCGATTCCCCTCCGCTAACCTCACTTTACTTCGTGTTGCTTTCCTGACTCACGTATAGGTGGCAGTACTCGCGGCGTCCCCTCTTGGATAGTCTCCAGAGGATGGTGGCGGTAGGATTGGAGGGGGGAAGTAGGAGGAGAGGAAGGAAGGGGAGTGGAAGGAAGGTTTAGAAAGAAAGAGGGTGGGAAAAGAGAGATGGGAAGGGGCGAGGGGAAATGTAGAGGGACGAAAAGAAAGGGAAGATAGGAGCGAGTGGATAGAAGGGGTGTAGGTCGAATAATGAGAAATGGCCGTGGGTCGTGGAATTGCTCGAGCAGAATTATTCGATCAGAAGAAAACAAAGGCTGAGGGGATAGCAGCGTCGGAAGGGTATCGGTTTGGTTGGAGCCCTTCCGAAAATGGAAGGACGTCGTACCTTAGCTATTCAAATGGATGCCTTGTTGCATTGTCTCAGGGGCGCGTCAACATGAGCGGAGGTGGAGACTCGAGCAGGTGGAGGAATACTTGCGTTAGAAACATACGGTGAAAAGAATGGGTTTGAAGAGGTATGAAACGCTGAACAAACTCCTCGCTGAAAAACCGATGTTTAATGTCACTCTCCGCTGGCAACACATGAAGTGCTGAGGGCAACTTTGTTTTACTCAATGGGCGGTGGAATTAATTTTGGCGTAAACGAATCATGGAGATGAATTTCAATGCTGAATTTTAAGGTGTATAAATACATGAGGTGTGATGATATGGTATGAGTATAACGGAGTAGACTCATCTAACTATGCGTTTGCAGCGAAGAGTGAAAATTACGGTGAAATCCTTCCTCAAGCCTGACGAAATCACTTTCTTCAAATCTTGACGACAAATGCTACAGAATGGGAAATGACCAATTGGTGCGAGGAGTAGATACAGTATAGTCTTTGTGTACCAGACGGAAGTGAATTTATTTGCCGCACTAATTACGGTTCAGTCCTCTATAGCGGTTATTACGAAACGTTGGAACGTATTTCAGTGGCGGTGGATTTCGTTCGTGGTGGATTGATCCAAGCCGTAGGTCGGAAATAGATATGCCGTGTTCGAGCCGTTTCCTGCTCGACACGCAAAAGGAAAACTACCTGGGACACCGAGAAGCCCCCACTTCATGTTGAACTGTTCCTTAAGTTTGTCACTTAATTTTCTTCATAGGAATGTGATTAAAAAATCCATTTTATCTTTGGTAAGAAGATAATAATAAAAAACTTAATTATGCATGTAAAGAGAAAACGTTTACATTAATAATTGGTTGATATATTAATTGCAATAGTGTTAATACATTGAATGATGAGGAAATCTTGGATACAAATCCTGTATTGCGAATGATTGCTGGTATATTTGAACTCATCACATTTCGTGGGAACTGACAATGGAAATTAAGGTAATTGAAATTTGACTGCGTGTGCTCGTAGTGTGAAGTTCGCCCTGTTCTAGCATACGTTCCATTCGAAGCAATTTTTTAATGATTTGTGGAACGTAACCATTTTTGTGATAAAACATTTCTCGTCTTGCGATTTGTTGTATCACTACGATTGAAACTCTGCTGCTTAACATTTAATGCGCCCCTGTTACTTCAACGCAACTATCATATTTTTCCGAACAAGTTTTTAAATCAATTATCATGTTATTACTCTGTAATTTAGAATTATAAAATATCGTGGGCACTAGAATTGAAAACTGAACATAGTTTGTGAATTGAACAAGCAAAGTCGCTGCCGCGCATTCCGCTGAATGGGTGACTCTGGGACCTGACTGATGAATTCTTAATTCATTGGAAGAGGTAGTTTAGCGAGAAAATTACACACTCCAGGTCTCTTGACTGGAGGAGCAGCATATCGGTGTATTTTGATTGAGAGCTGACAAAATATTTTCCAAAGGACTCTTTATGTTTGTCATTCCAAAGTTGAGGTCCTCAAACGCGGCGCGAATGCGTCCGATACCTTCCCCCTTAACTGCCCCATCCGTACGGTCCTGACAATATATGAGAGGAAAGGTAGGAAAATTGAGTGGGAGGATCGTGCTGGAATGGACTCAAATTGAGTGTGCCGGACGAGAGACCATGCCTCTCCTCTCCGCGAGGGCATGGTCTTGGGAAGCTGAGGGTGAGGGAGAGTAAGGTAAACAGAAGAGGATAGGAGGGAGAAGGCTTTGGGTTGGAGGAAAAGGAGTCGCGTAAATGGGGAAGGCATCGCGAGAGGGAGTGTGGAAGGCCTACCGAACCCGGGAGAGGGAACTTAGTGTCCGACGTTGAGGAGGTGGGGTGGGGCGGAGGGCTGCTGATCGGTCGCTCGGATGACTCCCTGGGGGAAGGAGTGGGAGGAGTTGAAGATGAGTGGGGGAGGAAAAGAGAGGGGGGAGAAAGAGGGAGAAGAAATCAGAAGGGGAGAGAGATGAACAGTGGAATGCCCCCTCGCTCAGCTGGGCGGAGGGAGAGACGAAAGGGGAGTAGTGAATTGTTGTGTGTATGTGTGTGTGTATAAATGGTTATAAGAGGGAGGATGAGGATTCAGAGGATGAGGGGGATGTTACGGGGAAGGGGGTTGACGGGTAGCGGGGGAATAACGTGCTAGATAGGGAAGCAGGGAGCCGGCAGCCAGCAGACGAGTTAGTTTGCTTTGGCCCCACTCTCTTTCCCCCTCCGTCTCTCTCCCACTATCCCTCCCACTATCCCTCCTTGACTCACTTCCCCCCATTGCACAAGCCCCTCTCCCCATCGAGTAGTACTACGTATATATATCTGCGCGCTGTTCCCTCCCCCCGTGCCGCGAGCCCGTCGGTCCCCTCTCTCCCTCTTCCCGCTCACTCAACAACTACCGCCGATAGCCCTTCCCGCAGGAGAGAAGGAAGACGTGTCACGTGGTATCCCCTTTGGCAGGGCGAGGGAAAGAAAAAAGGAAGTCGGGGCGGCGCAGGGCGAGTGGTTTTTTTTTGGACTGGGGAAGAGAGAAGAGGGAGAGAGGAGGGTTCTCCCCGCTCGCCCACCCCCTCGAGGCACTCTCCCGGAGAGACGGCGGCAGTCGCGCAAGGAGTTTGGAGCGAGAGGAGATTGTCTCTCTCTCGCCGACGAGGGGTTGTGGCTCGCCGTCACCGACCTCTTCACTCTCCCTCTCGTTCGGGTGTGCGCGCCACTTTTCGGAATTCGCCTTCCTTCGTTCGTCGCTCGATTCTCTTTTCGCGCCCCGGCCTTGACGCGGGCCGGGGAAGGTGTACGCTGAGGGAGGGGTGGACATTTGACGGTGTGAAAGTGGTTCCCGAAGAACTTTCCGTGGAGTCGAGTGGGGGGATGTTTGTTTTCTTCCTTGTGTCCCCTGAGGAGTGAAAGGGGGCGAGAGGTCTTCTTCCAAGGCTGGCCGAGAGGATCTCGGCCGGTTAACCGTTTCCTTTTTTTTCTGCTCTATCCGCTCTCTCTCCCGCGGAGGGCGATCACCCCGAAATTAACCCTTTGTTTTTTTTATTCAACCGTTCCGAGTGTCCTCTCGTGTGCGAGGTGTCATTCGGGCACGAAGGTGAGGAGGGTAATTGGGAAACTTTTCCCATCGAGTTGGTTGTTCGTGAGACGGTGAGAGGAAAACTAAGCGGGAAAGGTGTAGCTTAAAAGGCAAGGACGGAGGGCCATGAGTGGTGGCGGTGACACATCTCCTGCACCGTGCCACGCCGATAGACCGGCGGCGACGAGAATTCTATTTTAAAATTTTTGGGGGCGGAGACTCGGCTGGAGCCAGGCGGCGTCACAGCGGTTACTGACCGGTGCGATTTCATTCTCGCGAAATCGAGTACCGACCGCTTCCCGCGGTCGCGACATGCTCGCGAGGTCAGGAGAGCGAGCGAAGGCTTCCCGGGAGCGACCGTGATCCCCTTCCCCGTCGAGTGCTATCCCTGTCACGGGTGACTATCCGGCCTGACCACTCACTCAGTCACTACACACTCGCTCCTTCCCGAAGGGACCGAGGAGAGAGGGCCGGTGTTGTCGTTCCGTACTCGTGACCGTCCCGGGCGAGGTCGCACCCGGCCGCCCAAGTGTACTCCCGCGTGCTAGTGTGGGACATGGTGTGATGATTCGAGGGAGATGATGATGATGGGCCCGAAGCGGATATGGATTACGCTGCTGAGTGCTTTGGCCGTGGCGGGAGGCGGGGCCGAGTCCACGTGGGTCCTCGGGGAGACAGGTGAGTGCCGGGGCGCGTGGCTGCGACGGATGAGGGGAGGGGAAGGGAGAAAAGAATGGGAGGGGTAGCCCACAGAGTGGGGATTGGAAAGTGGGAGGGGTGGCCCAGAGAGGAAAGAGGGATGCTGCGGATGCACTGTGCGGGGAATCTCGGCGGGGCAGTTCACGCCAGGCATAGCGGCCCTTCGCCTTTCCGCGTCCAAAGAAACAAACACATCGTAAAGCCATCACTCGTATTTCGCAGAGCCGAAAAATTACTTTCCCAAGGAAATATCTCTTGCTTTACGTTTAGGAAAGGTCTTGAATGTCGAAGTGTTGTTAAAGCATGTTTCGACGGCATTGCCTCAAGAATCGCTCTCAAATGATCCTTTATTCAGTGTGTTTAAGCTCTACCCTCTCGATTTCATATGCAACCCAAGGATAGTTGAGTAGTTTCCCAGTTCCGTCTTGCCGACATTTTAGCATTGAATTACAATATGCAATCGTACATAGGTCTTAAACTAAATAATTGAACGGCATATTTTTGAGGTGGTTTTTTCAATATGAAATATAATATATTAACTCAGCGAGTATGGATTATACATGTACATTTTGCAATCACTCATACTTTAACTGCCGCTTATCACCCGACGGTTAATACCTTATCCTTAGGTATAATGCATATTTTCGAACGATATATATGTCGAATGTTTTATTTCTGCCTCTAAGAGGGAACCAGAAACAATTTGACGGAAGGATAAATATTATTTGACTCTTTGGGTTAGGTTGTTGACGTTCATCCCATCTCATTCGTTTCATGCATACCTTATGACATGCCCATACATGACATATGTATTGTTATTTCATCTTCACATTCACCAACAGAAATAATCTCAGACAATTTTGCAAAGATTATGCAATCTTAATATATTGTAGTGAAAACATTAACCATTTTTCTTTCGACAAAAATACTGTCTTAGAAGAAGTAGTTACATAATATCATCAGTTTGTGTATTTCAGTTTATTCCGAGGAATAAATCTTCTAAAGGGTTAAAGGGGTCGCGGTAGTCTAGGAGTAGAGCGTTGGAATACTGATAGGAGGGCCCGGGTTCGATTCCCGGGCAAGCCTCTATCTTCACCGCAGCTCCATCCAGGTTATGTGATTTTCCGGAGGTCAGATCTTCCTGGGAAATCATAACCGGCACCAAGAAAGGAACTGGCTCCCCAACCCTGATGTGTGAATTTCACACACCGTCGGTCTAGGTTACGCACTGGATGAACTCTACCATCACCTACCAAACCGACCTTCGGGTTAATTACTGTGTTTATGGTTTTTTTTAAGAATTAATGTTATGCCTCTCGTAAGAACTTATCCTTAGAATTAATCAATCATGTCACATGCGGATCGCATAAGTAAGATTGGGTGAACACCGCAGATTCGCGGGTGCTCATTTGAATGCTGGAATTGTATCGGTAATCACATGAATGAAAAAATATAGAATATATAGAAATTACGAAACTACGAAATCCTCCTGCTCGACGGTGAATAGAGCAGTTGAGGTTGATCATCTGACGTAAACTGCGTTTATCTCAAGTGGGGATGGTTAGAAGACAAAAGAAGGATGCTTTCTTTCAGATCTTATGTTATTTTCCTCCAAGACCGAATTAGTAAAGGAAGGGAAATGGAGCAGGCAGGCGGCCAGATAAAAAGGAAGGTCGTGGCACCAATATCAGTTAAAGCACGTAAATACGCCGAACGGTCTCCGAGGAAGTTCTTTATGGGTAGCTTCCTATTTTCCTTCGGAATGTCAAATGCTTGTTAAATGAGTGTAACGTAGGTATTTGAACAAAGCAGGGCCAGAGTGGTGCATCTACAGAAAAGGAAATGAGTTTTTATAGTATTTTCAATGTGTAACTTAATCTATTGCATATTGATCCTGTTCTGTTTCCATTCACCTAAAAAAACATTTATTAGTGTCATATTCATCAGTCCGAAATCTAGTTTACCCGTTTAGTGTACTACTCCGTATCAAGGCAACCTGTAATTGAAAGTCAAGAGGGTGGTAATGCGCTGAATGTTTTACAAAGTTAATTCTAATGCATTTAAAATAGCTTAAACTCGATTTTAGTTGTCTAAAGCTATAACCTTAATGTTGAAAATGGGTTTCCTGCCCGTGTATTTAAGCCGACAACTCTACTATCTGCGGTTATTACTGCATATAGAATAATATAATGACAGCTCTCGAGGCTACTCTTTGTTGCATATGAAAAAAATTTTTTTTTCAAAATAATTCAGAATAACTTTTTAAAGAAATTTGCGTTGAAATGTCATCTTGTTAAATTAGAAAACTATTTTAGATATCACCAAGCTTTATTGTGGTCCGACCGGTTTCATCACATACGTTTACCTGAAGATACCAGACGTGTGATGAAACCAGTGGTACTGCGGGAAATTGTGGTGAAATTCAAAAGGGAAGGAGTGATAAACTTAGCATTTCTCCCACTGGTGCATATGATGTAGTTTTCTACAAAATATAGTCGATTATTAATTCAATTTGATGTAGTTTGAGTGAGATATTTGTTTATTATCAACACAAACGTGATACATTTCTATATTTTGTAGAAAATCGGCTATATTTTGTAGAAAACTATTATTCTATATGCAGTAATAACCGCAGATAGTAGAGTTGTCGGCTTAAATACACGGGCAGGAAACCCATTTTCAACATTAAGGTTATAGCTTTAGACAACTAAAATCGAGTTTAAGCTATTTTCAATGCATTAGAATGAACTTTGTAAAACATTCAGCGCATTACCACCCTCTTGACTTTCAATTACAGGTTGCCTTGATACGGAGTAGTACACTAAACGGGTAAACTAGATTTCGGACTGATGAATATGACGCTAATAAATGTATTTTTAGGTGAATGGAAACAGAACAGGATCAATATGCTATAGATTAAGTTACCCACACATCGAAAATACTATAAAAACTCATTTCTTTTACTGTAGATTATCTCATTTAGCCAAATCCAATGGTCATAATTTGTGAAAGAAATTTTAAAGCAATTACATGCTGTGACAGAAAGGTCAAAACGAAATTGAATGACGAAAATAAGGCATGTAATATTTTTCAAAAAATACTGCTGCGTTTGATATTTTAAGGCAGTGATCATTGCATCTCATTATAATGTTCAAGCGGATAAATACTTTTATGATTAAGACTTGCCAACCTACGAAATAGGTAATCTGCGGGTGAATAAAGTGTCTTATCTCTTTACACTTCAATGGAAAGGACACAATTGGTAGTAATTACATAGTGATAGACGGCAATTGAATGCTTTGCCTTTTTTCTTAGACCGTTTTAAACGATGCTCACTTCGGTTACTGGATTTAGGGGGTTCGATATTGATTGCGAACTTGGTTCCACCTGAGTGTCGAATGAACCCTTTTATGCAATTCAATTCCTTTCAACTTTCGATTGTTGAGCTTGCGCGAAGGCTTTTGTTTTGTGATTTCGTCGACGCCGTTGTTTACGCTTGAATTCAATCAAGCATTTCGCAGTCGTCACGTCAGATTACATCACACGTTAGATTACACTCACTGACGAGGAAACGACCACGGTATTAGGAGCCATTTTAATTACATTCTCAAAAAAAAAAGAAAAGAGAGAAATCTGGACAAGGAATTGGATTCGCAGTGGAACGCTAAAAGTCCTGGGTTTTATGCAATTCTGCGCAATTAACTTTTGAGTAAGGATATTTTCAATTATAAAAATCATTTACAAATGTCTTCCGATTGAAAATTGGGAGATACTGAAGAGTGAATTATGTAATTCGACCTTCAGTTCACTTTTCTGATACAATAACAAAGGGCAAAACGTGCATACATACACTTATTGACACATTTTGACGGCAATGTAGCTACCTTTTTAAATACTTCAATAAGCTCTTCTCCCGGATTTTCTTTTCCATAAATGAATTTTCCATAATTGCTTTTCACAACGTACCGTAGTTGAGTTTGGGGAAAAAACTTGTAAGTAAAATGACCGCATGGTGAATTTTGCACGCAGTAACAATTTAAACTACCTTTGTTATCCTTGACCATACCTGTTTAGGTGCCTGAAATGGTATTCTGCCATTTTTTTAGTATTGGTGGGTCCTTATTGAGACCAAAAATATTTCATTTGCATTTCACTCTAAGCGAAAAGTTTTGACATGATGAGAATTAGCACACCATAGAGAGAAATAATTTATTTCATCTAATTAACTAAACTGTATCATCGGTTAGATACTTAATATACAGTTAGTTAAAAACCTTGTCTTCTGTAGGTACTCACATCATTGTACTACAGTGTAGTCAGCTGGTAGTAAAACATTCATTCTGTCGTTGGAACGCCAAAAACAATTTTAAAATTTCCATATTTTTTCCAGCGGATAATAGATTTAATTATTTTAGTATTCATGCAAACAAAAAATATATCCGTGTGGTGCGAAGAATGTGCCATCCCATCACAGCTTTTGATCTTTTTATGTTATATTTTTCACGAGAGCTACAATGAAAGAAAAAATGCTAATATACTTTATCTTCGCTCGATTACCGATGCACCCATAAAGAACAGAGTTTTATATCGCTTATATATTAGAACAATTTTATAAATCAATTCATATTTTGGAGTGTTATACAATAAATACAGCGTGATATGGGTTCAGTAGAACTTAATCATCGAATGTACTCCATTTTACGAGCATAATGTATCTTCTCTCTCCTCTCGTGATTGTAGAATCTTCTCGCAGTGAATAAATTATCCTTTGCTGAAGCCGTCGATGCTATGCATTTTGAAATTTCTAAAAATGTGCCTTTTCAGCAGAGTCAAAAAATTATGCTGCATTTGGTACCTACCTGACGTATATTGTAATGCAGAGTTCGGGATGACCAAAATAGATATCCTCTCTGTCATTCCCACGAATTGAGTCAATAAAAGTCACATGATCCTAGAAAACTCGACCCTTAACTCCAGTCACCCGCTGGATTCCATAAGCTTTAATTAAAGTGCCATGCCTCGTGGGACAAGATTAAATCCCCTTTCGTTGCTCTGCAGCTCATCGTAAACAGGTCGACCGCAAGAAGAGCGCAGGGGTTGGTAAGGGTATCTGGCACCAGCGTCGAGGCGTATACTTGGAAAATGAGTGCGCAAAAGAAGGACGCAGTCGAGTGGAACGATCGGAGATTTGCTTTAAAAATGTAAATATGCTCACATTTAAAAAGAAGACGACTGCATACTGGTAGAACAAAGCCGGTTAGTGTGTTCGACGTGAGGTAAGTCGCTGGCGCTCCACTCCTTTCCAAAAGTTTAATGAAAATTAATAGTATTGAAATTTACTGATAAATAATTACTTTACTTGTGGCTGCATGTTCGAACAAATAAATGGCGGAGGCCACCCATTTCCCATATTGGAAGTGGGTACTAAAAATTCCCAAGAATTACAGGATGTCGTCAGTGAATATTTGTGAAAAAAATTCATATTCTGAGAGAGTCCTGTCAATTTTACGTTCTGCATAAAAAATTTACTTATTATTGTGGTGTAATGTTTTGGTTCTTATTGGACAAAAAATAAATGTACATTTTATATTTAAAATTAAAGCCTTGGCCTATTCAACAAATTGCATCTTTACCTGACCTTGTCAAACTGACAAAATAAGTTTAGATGAGAGCATGGACAGCTCTTTTGCAATGCAAATAGATAAAATCCGCGTCTTTGGTAGCGGCAGACAGTTCTGCCACCACATGAATGTGAATATTATGTATGTATGCATATATGATGCTTTTGTGAAAATCTGATGGACGTGAATAATAATGTTTATGGAATTAACACTAGTAGACACAAACACAGAAACACATATGAAAGAGGAACTCGCTGGGTCTAGAATTTTCGGTGGTCTACCCACCTTTCTCAAGAAGAGGAAGGAACAGAACTGCTGCTGCTCAGAAGTTCTGTTCCTTCCTCCTCTTGAGAAAGGTGGGTAGACCACCGAAAATTTGAGACCCAGTGAGTTTCTCTTTTATGTGTGTTTCTGTGTTTGTGGCTACTAGTGTAAATTCGATTTACATTATATATGTAAATAAATGCATCTTATATACATATATATATATACACGATTGTATATACCATATATAATGTGTTTGTATTCGACTTGTCTGATATCTGACTTCAATTACTTTTATTTTTCAAAATTTGAGCCATTCGACTGAAATTTTCTTTTAACCTGACTAAAATAATTCATGCATATAAGTACTGTTTGCAGATATTTTCCTAGTTCACGTACACTCGCTAAAGAAAAATACTTTTATGAATTATTTAAGAATAAGAATGTTATTTAGAAAGCGTTCTTCATGGTACAGCAATAAAGTTGCCGGTTTTCTGCCAAATCTCTTCCAAAATACCCTCCATTAAACATTATCAACCTCCTGACCTCTACCGTCTACAGGAATGAAACGGTATTAACATTCCCTCAAGTAACCATTGATTATAATCCTCGGTAAGAAACACGAAGTCGTAATGCATTCGATAAATGATTGATTGCCTTCGATAAAATAAGTTTTCTCTTACCTGTAAATATTTCGAAAATATTTCTCCTCTCTTCCGCGGTTATTGAAGGAAACAATAAAAGGGTCACCCGTTATCTCTTTCTCCATTTCGTTGAAAAAATATCCGGAACGCGATCCAGACGTCACGTGACATATCGTGCTTCATCCAAAAACTGGAGCGAAAGAAGAAGCAAGGAAAGGGAGGCTATACTTTGAGTAAGTTCTGTGTTACTATTATCGGGGAAGTCCCAAGAGCTCTTTCTCTTTTCTCTTAGTCCTCTTACACCATTTTACGAAAGGTGAAAATGTTAAGTTTTTTTTCTACAAGTTAGGCTTTGTTGCAAGCCAAAACTTTGTTCCCTAACGGATATTTCGACATAAATTTTGTGATCATTTATTCCAGCAATGAAATATTTTATCAAATATATGTCACAGTTTAATACATGTAGGTCAATAAAAAGTTTTTCTTATGCTTTTGTAGGAATATCTAAATAGAAGTTCCTTTCCTTTGAGTTTCACGATTTCTATCTTCAGGAATTCAAGCAATCCTTTCTTTAATATATTTTGGTCGTGTGGATCCAGGGATAAGGTTTGCATATTGGAATAAATTTAAATGAAGACAAAGGGAAAAAATGTTTTGACATTCACATGCCCATTGAAATTTAGGAGATTCCTTGCTCTTAAAATTTATTAAAATATCTAATATTTTGTTATTAACCAGTATTTCTAATTTCAGTTTCGTTCTATAATTTTCTTTAGCTATCTCTCAGGTAGTAGAGGACGAGTTCCATGCATATTTTGTAGGGTTGAAAAAAGAGATTCCATCCAAGGATCTTCCGTCTCTTAAAGAATTATCCAAATTTGGCTCGCATTAGGTATTCTATAGTTATGCACTTAAATCTTTGATTTGACGTATAAGTTTAGAGCTCTCTTTTAGAGAGTTGAGCTCGGAGCATTTGGTACGCCAGTTGAATTACCCTAACAGCCTATTAATTGTGAGGAAAGGGAAATCACCACTTTTTTTAGTCGAAGTTTGAGTTCATCCGATTTACTGCTTATGGAGCCGGCATTCTCTTCCCGAAAGTTGGAAAATGGTGCTGTAATTCTCCTTTATGATAGCAATCTTATGTTGGAAATATGGCGGGCAATTTCCCTGTCATTCCTTCATTTGGGTGTGGTGGACATTTCCACGATGAACGTCATAGTTATTCCTCAGAAGGCTTAATATATCTCTTTATCTTCGGCATGAAATGTATCCCTTAAGGCAGACATGGGCATTAATGATCACCAACAGCCTAGCTCGCATGACTGAAGTGTCTTGGAGATATCCTGCATAAATTAACAAATGAGACACCACGGATTCTCTCAGTCCATTGACGATCATCACTTCAGATAAACATGCCACAGAGATTGTATCGGGACATAGTCCTTAGAAAACTATTTTGATGAATTTTTATTACTAATGTCAATTCAAATATGTTCGCAAGGTTTTAACTTACCTGTGAAAGAACTCCCATAATTTGGCGAGGAACTTGGAAAGAAATGGAAATTTTAAGGTAGTCATCGCAGTAAGCAAATTCAAAGACCACTTTAAGTTTTATGATACATGCTTCCTTTACGTTCCATTTATAATGTTTATTTGTAAATGAAGATAAATGTTCGTTGGTTGGAACAGCATTTAAACGTTATCAGTAACTTCGTAGCGAGTTAACTAGATTTGAAAGATCAGGTCTACCCTAATACTATTTTTGTTGAGTACTATATTTATTACATTTTTATAAATTCTGAGTTCCTGAATTTTGGGATTAATATGAAGTTTCAATCGAATTAACGGTCATACAAAAGAGCAGCACTGAAGAATTACTCCCAAATTTCACCAATATGACATTTAATAATTTTGCTGGAAATGATTAAATAGACGTAATAGATACAATTACATTGAGTAAATTGTAAATTAGAACGAAGAAGTAATACGAAAAATGTGATATAATTTGTTTCAATTAATAATTTCACGTGAGTGAGATATATTTTTCCCTATTTTATGCGATGATTAATTTAAAATTTAGTAACTAATGGAAAAAGGCATTTTAGTTGTTTCCGAAATGTGGAGCCCAAAATATTTATGTAAATTCACTCCCGGTATAGCTGTCGTTGTTTCCCTTAATGGTGCTTAATTGGCAATTACCGTCACACATTCATTATGAGTCTGTTCTAATTGAATTTTGCATTTTCAAATCATATTCCAGACACCAGTAAAACGAATTGGCGTCCAGATAGACAGATCCGCGTGCTCTTGAAAGTTGTAATGCGTCCCCTTCACGGAAGAGGTATTTTTATTTCCACGGAAATGACTTACAAGATCTAAAAGAAACTTAATTGTGGAAATAAAACAAATAATTTAAGGGATTAAATGGAGCCATCTCCTGGAGGAGCTGGCTCATGTTTCCTTTTGGGTTGGCTCTACTTAGAAGGGATCTTTAGTAATTTGTGATCGGCAGCCATCGGGGACTGCTCTGCCGTATGCAATCGTGATGTTAGACGCTTGGCTTTTTTTTAAAATCCCGATTGTCAAGGACCGCCGATCGCTATGGCCTGAAGCCTAGAGTTATTGATCAAAGTTGTCTCATGCCACATAGTTTACGTTCATCCCGGTGAAAAGCGCTCTGGTATCACGTATCCCCTCATCTCTCAACCCCATTCAACACGCGACTCGAAGTCTGCGCAAGTCAACAGTCTCTATTGCATCACAGCGATGATTAGTAGCGACGGTGACATTTGAAGTGACCCCTTCCAAGATTTACCGATTAGGAGGTCTGTGACGTTGGACTCTCCGTTTTCCAGCTTTTAGTCGGTGCCGCCGTCTCTGGCAGTATCCCCAAGGAAGAATTTCTATTTGCGGTTGGGACGGATGTCAAAAGTGAAATAGCCAAACTCACGTTTTCGTCCATCAAGAGTTACCGAATTCTGAGTAAAGTTTCCAATGATTTAAGGAGACTTACTAGGTGAAATCGCTTTTTCGACATACTTTAACATTTACTTGTGTTATTTAAATAGGAATTGTCATTTACCATTTGCTATTGAAACAATTTAGTATTCAAAGACCGTCATATTTCCCTAATGACACCAAAATCTTTTGTCGAAATCCCAACATCACTGAAAAAGAAATACGATTTCTCTGCAAGGGCCAACGCACATTTATATGCTATAAAATTTTCTTATTTGCTTCAAACTGCTCTCTAAAACTATAAATTAGGCCGTCTATATTAATAATGGAGATTGAGAATGCATATGTTCACATTAAATATTAAATCGTTACTGGAATTATATTTATTTGCAAATATAAAATTAATTAAGGTAAATTGAGCGTAACAGTTCCCCTATCTACTTTTTTTAGCAGATTATTAAAAGTTTCCATCCGAAAAAAATTAATCGCTTCAAGAGTTCGATACAACCGTCAAGTTTTTATCAGAATAATTAGATTATTCAAATCCTTTGCTCTTATTTTCACACATTTCATGAGTTCAATTGATTTTCCGAAATGAGCTTATGGTACCGACAAATAAATGGTTTTTACTTGGTTCTGAAATTTTATTCTCATTATTTCGCCCGAGTAACTGTCATTGGATATTTTTCAAAAAATGATTTAACAATAAAAACAAATAGTATGTGGTATAATGGAAGGAGAAACTCATTAAAACGCTAATATATCGCGGTAATCGGAAAAAAAACCCTGCCGAGAAAATTGCGAAAACAAAGTGATGATGAGATGGATGAACAGATGGTGATTGCCGTCTAAAATTGTCATGAGAACTAAAATGGTGGGAGTCCAAATAATCAGTGCAAATATGCGATAGAAAATATCATCCATTCCCTTTAATATAGGCTCTAGCTTGAATACTATAATTTCTTCACTAACTTCCAATACAAAAGCGATGGACCTGATTTAATTGGGATATCTTACAATTTCTCCTTCCTCGGATTCTCATATCAGATAGAGCGGCGCTATTAAAGGAATTTGGGTTGAAAGAAAAAACTGTGCTTCTTTTAATAGATTTCCTTACGCTAGCGTACTAAGCGTCCGATTCAATTTTGTGAGGAGAAAAGAAGTTAGAAGTTGTGCGAAATGAACAACTCCATAGCTCATAAATTCCGCCACGTTGGTTCAGTCTTCCTTCACATGATCACTTTGACATTATATTTTAAGCCTGTTAGATGTTAACGCAGCATGTTATCCTAACTCTCCGAGCATTTGAAACTGCTGATATAATTTTTTTCCAAACTGTTACGTTTTTTTCTAAAAGAACAATTGGGCTTTCTATCAATGACTGTAACTAATTGTTGCGAGTAATTTGTTACAGTTTTCGAATAATGAATCTTTTTCAGGGAAATAGAGAACGCTATTAAGGGGTAATCATTGCAGCTAAGGATAAAATTTGCAGAATTTCATTGTGAGGAAAGAATTCCTAAGGAAAGATACTGTGCGTTCCACAGAACAGATAATTTAGCACGGCACGTTCAGTGCACTGTAGAACCTCTAAAAGCACAGACTAGAGTTTTCAAACAATTATTGTTTGAGCGTTACTTATAATTTAACGTCACTAGAAACTTTATCAAACATATTTAACGTTAAATACGGATATTACAGATAAAGTAATAAGTTTATTATATTTTAAAGATGTGGGAGGACAAAATGGATAATGCTTATGCCTGTAGTAAATAACAAAATGTATCATGGGAACTAAAAATCAAACAATATAAATGGATCTGTAAGCATCGTAAGTAAGCAGTAAGTAAGATCGTTGGAAATGAATATTTCTTAGTTTTTTGCAATTTTAAAATACACCGATATGCGAACATGTTTCTGATCTAAAACAAGAATTACTCGCATATTTCCTGTTTCCTGGCGACTTTGATGCTCATCATCTCATAAGATCCCATTCTTGGGAAAATCTTTTATAAAGTAAAACTTGAAGGCTGATTAGATGAATAAAAAAACGACCATGAGGCACTAGTGTGAATATTGGAGGGGCTATGGCTAATAAAAGTTAAGAGAAGGTTTACTACTAATAGTGCTAAGAGATAATGGTGAAATCCATAAACGTCTGAGATTGTTTGAGCAATTAGAGATAGGTTTGTATATATGATGTTAAAAAATAGAAGTAGAGTGAAATTTAGCCATGTCAGCAACGTGTCATTAACAAAAAACATGGTGAAACGTAACATGCAACGAAACTATTATTCTTCTGTCATCGACCTTATGATAACCTCATAAATATCACAATCACCAAGATTTATTTCACTCGTTTTAATATTAACCTTCCAAAAATACTTGCCGGGAGAAAATTTCATCCCCGTCAAAAGATTACGGTGAAAAGGTAATGAAATGCCTTTTGAGGAAGCTTTCTTTGGCATTCGCTTCTCAACAGGTATTTGCTTCTCTTGGTATTATCATCTTAAAAGACTTACTCGTAATAGACGTGCCGTCTACATGGTGCCTACTTGGTATCGGAACCTAACCGAAATATCCTCAATTACTCCCACGATCCCTGTCAAGCCAATAACACAGTTCCCGCCCCGAATAACCAATCCCGGATAAGATTACGCGAATGCTATTAATTCAAGGCCAGAGGTAACGCGATGACCCAGTCCCCTCGCACACAAGCAAAGGAAAACAGACTACATCTACATAATACCCCGCCAAGCCGCCTCAAGGGCGTGTGGCGGAGGATGTTAGGTCACCACCAGTAAAGAGGAACGAAACTAAGAAAAATCAACACATACATGCAGAACTATACCCACAGTAGCGTATACACTCATGCAAAAATGTTTTCATCTCACACGCATGCAAACATAAACAATATCATCCAACAAACAATTTCACCCCAGGATGTACTATGAAATCCACCCAACAACGTGCAAGCTAGAAGTTGACGACTACTAGCTAACAACAAGACTACTAGAATCGGCCCTTGTAATTATTAAATAAGGTCGATAATCTCTATCATAACGACGAGAGTGTAATCGATTGGGTCAACAAAAATAACAACTGCCAGGGATATGAAGGAAATGGTTTGCCCCCGCAAAGATATCACGAACATAAAACCTCCTGGAACTGAGGCTCAGGTACCGTGAACTCTTTGAGAAAAAAGAATTTAAGGCCGGAGGAAGAGGTAAAAATTGTGAGACAAGCAATTCGGAACCAATCCGATCGGGGTGGGAGCCGTTATTTTCCCGAGCCGCGAGGCTTTCCATTCGTCCAAGGCGTTCGGGAGATTAAAGCGTTCCCTTTTGTAGTTTATTTATGTGACGACACATAGGGGTGCACACTTCGCACGGGGAGGGTCGGGGTTTGCGGTGCGGGAGGAGAAAAAGGGGACCGATGAGGGGGGGGGGGTCGCGAAGGAAGCAAGGTGATATCCTCTTGCTCGCTCCCACACTTTCCACCCCACCACGAGGGATAGACGACGACGGCCGGAGACCCCGGGGACCATTGTGCTGAAGAATGAGGGGCTATCGGTGGCTTGGAATCAATCCTTTTGGAAGACGGCCGCAGGGGACTGGGGAGACAAGGCGAAAATGCCTCGGGGGAGCAATACGATTGGTCGGGAGGGTTTGCGAAGGAATGCCGTCGACGACGGAGCGGGAAGATTGGGCGGAAGGAACAACCATGAGAGGGTGGATGGTTGGTTGGCTGGCTGCTCTGGAAAAAAAGCATAATAGGGTATAAAGCAAGACCGTACGAAATAGCAACAGGGGAGTTTAACCCGGGCAGGGGAGCTGAGAGATGTCGGGTCGACCTCCGGGGCGGTGAAGGAAATTTTCCCATTGGAAGGGGTTTTGGGCTATAGGGAGGAGGGAATGGATGGTGTCACGGTATGCGGGCGTAGGTCCATTTGAGGTTATTGGAATGAAAAGAACGCCTAGAATGCCCAATGGGTTTCGGAAGATGATTGTGGAGTCTGGATTTTGGAAGCCTTTATCGGAGTAATGGTGGAGAATCCAAAGTGTTGGAATGGATTTCCTTCACTCTGATGCTTTCTAAGGTACCTTAAGAATGGCAAAGTAAATTATTTCATTTTTATCAAAACAGTATTTTTTCCTACATGCCGTGGATCAGAAAGAGAAACAAGGGAGTTTTGAAGTGCCAATATCTCTGTGATCCTAATCTTATGTCGTTATAATACATCTATCATCAGCCCCCGATTAATTTTTAGCGTTTCCCAAAATAGCATACGGAACTGGTGAATGTGATAATTCTATTGCTTGGTTAATTAGAAAGGTTTTGATGCGTCTTTGGCATTTCGTTGTGAACCATTTGCATTTATTTTCATTCGACAAATAGTAAAATTGAACGACTTAAGCTGAGTCTCAGTAATTAGTGATCAAATTCAAAGTACAAGGGCGATCTGAAAATTTTCCGACCTAGGAAAGATACGAGGGTCATCCGGAAAGTAGTACCCGTTCGTGAAATAAAGACACAAAAGTAAATATTAACAAACATAAAAAATTTTATTTGAAAGAGGATACTTTAAACTACTTCTCAACATAATCCACAAGCAAATTAAGGCATTTGTCATAACGTGTGACAAGTTTCTGTATTCCTGCTGCATAGTCCTTCGCCGCCAGCTCATTGAGATACAGGGTCACTCCTTCTTTAAGTTCTTCATCGCTGTCAAATCTTTTTCCTGCCAAAAAGTCTTTAAGCTTTGTAAAGAGATGAAAATCTGAAGGGGCCAAGTCCGGGCTATACGGTGGATGGTCGAAAGTTTCCCATTTGAATTGCTGCAAAAGTTTTTGTGTTATCCCAGCTGCATGAGGCCTGGCATTGTCATGAACGAGAATGACACCAGTAGACAATAGACCTCGCCGCCGATTTTGTATTGCCCGCCGTAATTTCTTTAATGTTTCACAATACGCATTGGCATTAATAGTGTCTCCACGGGCCATAAAATCAATAAGCAATACACCTCGTCGATCCCAGAAAATGGTTGCCATGAGTTTCCTGGTGGACAGAACTATCTTGAATTTTTTTGGTTTGTTTGGTGAATGAGCATGATGCCACTCCATTGACTGTCGTTTACTCTCAGGTGATGCATAACAAACCCATGTTTCGTCACCAGTAATTATGCGAGTCAAGAAAGAGTCTCCTTCATCAGAACAACGTCCCAAAAACGTCAGTGCTGCAGCCATACGCTTGGTTTTGTGCTCATCTGTAAGCATGCGAGGGACCCATCTTGCACAAATTTTTGCATAATGCAGATGGTGTTTAACAATTTCATGAACAATTGTTCGAGAAACATTGGGAAAATGCTCACAGATGTCATCAATTGTGACGCGCCGATCGTTCCTCACGAATTCGTCAACTGAGCTCACCAGTTGGTCTGACGGTCTCCCCGAACGCTCATCGTCGTGTGTGTTCCCCCTCCCCATGTTGAAGTTGCGACACCACCGCCGAACAGACGACTCGTCCATTACATTGTCTCCATACACCTCCTTTAATTGGCGATGAATATCACATGGGCGAACGTTTCTTGCATTGAGGAATTTAATCACTGCCCTCACTTCACAACTGGCGGCGTTCTCAATTTTTTTAAACATTGTAAACAATCACAGAAACAACACAGGCAATGCTAGCGTCACGCAACTTGGCTCAGAGAAGGCAGACAAGCCACTGAAGCTATCTGACCTCGTCCAGCGGCTTCTCGCGTCGTCAGCACTTCATGCGGCACGAACGGGTACTACTTTCCGGATGACCCTCGTACAAGACATTGTCTCTAAAATTTTCTGATTCGGAAACTTTTGAGACCAACCACGTATTAAGACTTCTTGTTTCATTTATACGAGTAATAAATGAATATAATCCATCATTATTTAAATATGCAACAAAATTCATTGCTATTGTTTTCAATATGTCGATTTAACGTGTTTTACTATTATTTTTATAATACATTTTTTGTCAACTATTCGACACTTTAACTTCCACTCCGTTTTGAATATTGGGTACTAAAACTTTCAAAAAAATATCCCCCTTTTATGTTAAATAAAACATCAAAGAGACTAATGTTAGGATAAAGTAGACCAAAATGTTTCCCAAAAATTATAAATAAGAACTAATGTGGTCCATGAAAATACAAATGAAGACTACACTTTTTTTGTCGAGCTCGCCCGTAGAAAATTTCGAAAATTATTGGATTATAATTTATGAAGGAAACATTTTGTTGCAGAATGCATTCATTGGATCGCTATATTTACCTGAAAAGTAATGAGCAATTTTCACTGAAACGGATCTCTCATATTCATCGCTGTGACCGAAATCTAGTTATGGATGATACTAGCCCGAGAGGAAATCAGTGGTAAGGTGCTCTTCACGTTGTCGTCGTCATGGCTAAGATTGTTAGCGCACTTTGCTTACCTGAAATCACTCTTCATCTTAAAAATCCATCGAAAAACTGAACCCTATGTTTCATGTTCCTCTAGTATTTTCATTGACGTGGTCAACCAGGAGGAATATATGGATGCGAGTGCAACCACATTGTAGGACATATCATATCACTCCCCATGAATGCCCAAGAGCGCTAAAGGCACGACTCGCAACATAAACGGGAAAGGACTGCATCTTTTTGGAAACAGCACAAGATCGAACGGCTCGGCAGAAAATTTTACATGATGACTCCCGTCTTTGTACCACTATTTCTGGGCGAGCACTGCCAAGGTTTTAATAATTCAATTATTTAATATTTTTTAAAAGGTAGCGTGCACTGAATTCCCGATAATCGCCGTTGCGTTTATCTGAAAAAAGTAATTTTTATCAGAGAATACAGTTAACTCCCTAAAAAACTTCAAAATCTACTTCAGTGAAAACGCGTCTCTTTAATTTCTCCCAAAACTCATTTATACCAACGGAATTATTTAAGTTTTTAAATTTGACTCAGATTTTCGGCACAATGATGTCAACGCTTTATACTCGCCTATTTGCTACAGAAATTGTGGCAGTAGGCATGGCACGAGTAACGTAATACTCGTATTTTACTGATTTGGTTTTTTGTAGAAATGACAATTTTGCAAAAGACATGACAGAGGAAAACAAGGTCAATGTAGTGAGGTTTAACCTTAGTTTGGTTGTTGGCACCAAATGGCAAAAGGTAATTGATTTTATTATTTTGAGTCTATTTTTGTTATTTTCTCTAAATGGTATTGTAGATCGGAATTTATTTCCATCTTTAGTGATTACCACGGAATTAGAGGTTAACTCAAGTGATATTCGTATATCACTTTATTATTATTTTTGCATCCCAAAAAGGAAGGATTCATGTTCTTGAACTTTACCTAAAAACAGATGCATTAGAAATAAAGATGTATTGTGCAAGAGCAATCATGATTCTAGGCTATTATTGAATTTTTCAAAATAAAAAAAAATGGTCGAATGATTCGTGCAGTGTTTGGGAATATATAAAACCACCATTTCTATGTTCAGGTTCTTGAACAAGTTGGTCGCGAACTATCCAAACTATAGTAAAAAAAATTCAAGAATAACCTAGAATCATGATTCTTTTTAAATGAATATACTTTGTAAAAAGAATCATGATTCTAGATTATTCTTGAATTTTTTTTTAAATGAATATACTTTGTAATGTACATGTCTCAGACTGCTCAGGTGCGAGTGGGGAACGGAGAGTCCGGATGGGCAGTGTTAGGAAGAGGGGTAAGGCAGGGTTGCCCATTGTCACCGGTACTGTTCAACGTATATGTAGAGGAAATGATTAAAGAGGCATGGGAAGAACTGGAGGTAGGAATGAAAGTCAGAGGGGAATTCGTAAAATCGGTTAGGTTTGCTGATGACCAAGCATTAGTTGCTCAGTCAGCCAAGGGGTTGCAAGCATTGATGAGTGAATTGGAGGTTCAGTGCAATAAATATGGGATGAGAATCAATATTAATAAAACAAAGGTTATGCGATTTTGCAAAAAGAAAAACGCTAAGCTAAATATTAAAATAGGCGGGGAAAAAGTAGAGCAGGTAGAGCAGTTTACATATCTCGGAAGTGTTTTGGACCAATACGATCAAAGTAGTAGGGACGTAAGGAGAAGAATTGCGCTAGGCAAGGAGGCTTTCTCAAGGAGGAGGGAGTTGATGACGGGGACGTTGAGTAGAGATGTTAAGACAAGACTCGTAAAAACTCTGATATGGAGCGTAGCTATGTATGGTGCGGAAACGTGGTCACTGAAGCAGGAGGATAGACGTAGATTGGAGGCTTTTGAAATGTGGGTGTGGAGAAGAATGGAGAAGGTGAAATGGACCGAAAGGAAAGCAAATGAGGAAGTACTGGAGATGGTGGGTGAGGAGAGGGGTTTGTTGAGAGAAATCCTATGGAGGCAAGAAAAATGGATGAAAGGCGTATTGAGCGGTAGTGGAATGTTGAAGAAGGTAATAGAGGGGAGAATGCTGGGCAAGCGAGGAAAGGGCAGGAACAGGATAGGGATGTTGGACGGGATGAAGGGAGGAAAGAAGTACACAGAGATGAAGAGGGACCTGATGTAGATTAGGTTGCTGGATTGGGTTTTGTTTGGAGTTACAAAATATTTATTTGATAGTTGTGTCCATCCAAACACCTACCTTAACCGTTAGATTACCTAATAATAATAATACTTTGTAACTTCCACACAATTTTTTATTCGTACTACCGGTTTCAACGCTTCGGCGTCATCATCAGGTACCTGAGCGACCTCCTGTACCGAAGCGTTGAAACCGGTAGTACGAATAAAATATTGTGTGGAAGTTACAAAGTATATTAATTTAAAACGAACATGAACCTCCACAAAGTTGAGCCTGAGATCATAGAATTCATAGAATCATGATTATTCTTGCACAATACATCTTTATTGCTAGTGTATCTGTTTTTAGGTAAATTTCAAGTACATGAATCCTTCCTTCTTGGGATGCAAAATAATAATAATGGGCACATCAGAATATCATGCCATTGATCTTTTGTACGCGACGAAGATGTACAGATCTGTTCATGGTTACAATTGAATGAAATACAGCGGTTCATATGTTCGCAGTTTATTACCGGTTTCATTTCGCCATTTGTCATAATCATCAAAGTAACGCAGGGTAGGTTACCCACCTTCTAGGACATATCTACTTTGTAGCCTGTTAATTATGAGCAGTCCTCGTCATCGCTCGATAGAAATACATGATGTCGTGGGTCTAAGAGCGTTATTCAATTGTATCCACAACCCACAGTAGTCATGAGAACGCCCTGAAATCAGAGTAGGATAATTTCCACGTTGCAGTCGACACATTTCCCAATGGTTCTGGCAGATTTACAAGTGTTACATGGACCAGCTGCAGAAACACGGATAGGGGACAGCGCAAAGAGTAAGGAGAGAAGACCGAGGAGGGGTTGGAGTATAAAGGGGGGAGTATGAGTCGGAGGATTTCATGAGCTACACTTCCGTCAGGTGGAGAATTTATTGGAAGAATTTCCGCGGGATCATCTCAACTCTACTGTCTCGTCTGCCCGGTCGAATTACTGCACAGGCCACAACGAAATCAAGAATCATTCGATGCGGATGGCGGGAGCTAAAACATGAGCGTTTTCGTCGTTGGAGATTAGTGTGGCCGCAAAATAGGTGGAGATTCATGCGTAAAGAGTTAGAGAAAAAGTTCAGTGTAAGTGCCTATGCTCAAATGTCAAGGAGTATTGAAATCAAGGAATCTTTCTTCTTATGTGGAGAAAAGGATATTCAATTCAGTACCTATGTTCCTCTTGAGTATTTTTAATTCAAAGCGTATGCATAACTCAATCGTCTAAAATCTATGTGCCTAAACTTCAGACTTTCCTGTTTTATTGAATTTGCGGTAAAATTAGGAAATGGACGCTTACACGTATTTCTAACTCCTTGTGTACACTCTTACCGAACCATTTCTTGAGTCTGTAAAAGGTAGCTCATTCCCTATTTCCGCTAATTGAATTGGTTGAATAATTTACGACGGTACGATGGCGTGCTCCATTTATCTTCACCCCTGCTAATCGAAGTGAACACTTGAAGCGAAACACAGTATGCATGCTCACGAGGGAAAGCAACACAAGGTATTAATGACATACCAGGTTAACAATAATTGCAATTTAAAATAATCTTCATATTTTTGCAAAATGCACTTTTATGCGTATTCAATCTGTCTGTCTGAAGGTCATAGTAAATATTTATTGCAAATGTGTTACCATTCTATAAATGTAATTAAATTCCTGTGATGCATTGAAAGTATCGAAATAATCCGAAAACTGCACCATCGTCTGGCTCATTTCCTCAATGGCTGCAAAGAAATTTCTACAAACTGACTTATGAAAAATAAACACGAAATAACCATTATCATCATTATTGATCATTAGTACTACATTGGCTCAAATATTTTCCTGCATTGAAATATATTTATCCTTATCTTTATAAACAAAAGTGTAAATAAATCATTTCACGTACATGTATATATGGTTCATCTTTAACGCGCCTATTTAATAATTTTCGCTGTACATGTTACCTCGTCATCTCTTGGGCATTCATTTGGATATGAATGTTGGAATATGAGATAAAACCTGAGTATACTTATATAAAAGGCTTTAAATTCTATATAAATAAGTTATTATGTTGACGCCATTGAAATATACATTTCTAATCCTTTTCATTGACTATCATTCCTATGACTGATTCGACGAATCTCCACACTCCTGTAAGCGAGATCAAAAATTAGTTCGTAGACATTTTATTAGTGGTAAGCAGTCTCGTAAATGGGACTTAGATCGTTGTAATGAGGAAGGAAATTATAAATGTTTCACAATTGGAGAGCTGATGGGACTAAAAGAACGAGCGATAGTAATAAGGAATTGAAATGTTTTCAGAAAATCTAGGCTGTAAAATAATTTTTTTGCATATTTCAACTTTTCATCGAGACTGATATCGAGGTGAAATACGTGCAGTGATAACAAAAATGGATAATGTTTCATCATCTAAGACACATACAAAAGAGTCAAGAGTTCTGAAAAAAATCAAAATTTGTGGGAAACATGAGACGAGAAGCAAACTTTTTCATCCATATATAGTAGTTAAGTGCAGAGAAAAACCATCTACGGGGCGTGAAAATCTTCCACAAAGCCCAGACTGGAGTTGAGAGCCTCATGAAACACCACCAGACGATTCATTGCTGCTCCTAGTGCCTCTCAGGTAATCCTTTTGAAATGAATAATAAAGAATTCCGTTATATTTCACTCCCGAAATGTTTTTGTGCTCCGTATTTCAAATTTAATATTTTCGTTGGAAAGATAAAGGGTTATTCAATGTGCTCACAGGAACTAAATTCATATAATATGTGAGGAAACGGAATTAATTTATTAATACTTATGCATCATGTAGGTAATACTTTTAATGGAATTCCAACGCGAAGTTGCACCCTGAAATAAAGTTGGGAACGCAAAAGTTATGACGTAGATAGGAGTGAAACACGAAATGATTATAGGTCAAGGTGGGCTTTGGAGAGTGGAAGGAGGAAGAGAGGAAGCAGAAGTTGTTCCCTTAGTTCTGAAAAGGAATGGGCATCGCTTCTGGCAGACTGAACAATTCCCAGGCTTGAAATCCATCGTTTTTTTGGCCCAGGAAAGCCATAGAGCCATACTGAAGAAAAGAGTGTGGATAGTGGTGGGACACAGTGTATTCACCGCTCGTGGTTGAGTACCCAATTGCATTCCTAAAACAAGCAGTAACTCGAGCTCTTGCGCGATTCCAATTCATTAGGATAGGAAAGAGGTAAAATAAGTCCATAATAACACTCCACTCGAGTATAATAACTACTTCTGGAGAGACAATAGTCCTTAGTAGTGGCGTTTTTTTAGATTCCTCACGTTAGATCACAGTGATTGGAGTTGCAAGCACTCTAATTAAGTGATCAGATATTTCCTCATTCTCATTTCCATGAAAATATGAAGATTAGTCCTTGGTAATAAAAATTCTACAAAAGCTCTGCAGAGAAAAATTTTAGAAAATTAGCCAGAACATGGAGATTAATGCTTCCTAATGAACTACTTATGATGAAAGATATTAAAAGTTACAATCAATGGATGAAATATTGGCCTGTACGTCGAATTCATTATCTCATTCCAAGTAATATTAATGATTAAAAACATTTTACTTTCAAGGATTTATTAATATAATGTTACGTGTTGTAATAAAGTTGGAGCGTGACCTAATTTTATTTGCAATCTTGCTTAGCCACTTTAATGAAGAAATTTGTATCGTCATTCTGATGCGATATTTTTATAATAGGTACCAAAACATTTCATCTGCAATGTTTAATAGGGTAAGGTGAACAGTTCTCGTCTTGAAACGTGATAATAAAATACTTTTTTAACTGAAAATCGTAGTATTTCATTGTCAGGTCGAGAACTTTTTTCAATCTACCCCCGTATTTCCATAAGCCATTCTCCGAATAAAGTTCGACTATAGTTTGGAATTTAAGAGTAATAATTTTAGGACCGATTATATTATTTTCTCATTATACACACTTTGATAGATATAAAATATATTTGTAGTCACTTACAGATTAATTCCTAAATTTTCTTGCAAAAATAATATAAAGGGCATGGGTTTATATTTTAACTTGTACCACATCTTAATCGTCTTCTGTTACTGACGGAATGGGATAGCAATGGATATACGCATCGTCGGTATACATGTACACAAACTCAACAAGAAATATTCGTATCATGACATTAATTCTATCTTTTAGAACCTGAAACTAAAAAGTAAATTTTCAATACTTTATTTTACATGAAATAGTTTGGATTGAAATTAATAACGTCGATATGTTGTCTGATTTTTCAATGCAAAATAAATGTTCATTTTTTTTTAATAGAATACCTCAGTTAAGAAAGTTTATATTTATTTTTATTCTTCGTTTACGATATTAATAGCGCATGTATCATGAAAACCGCATGGTAATATTTCAATTTTTCATGGCTAAATTAGGATGAATAAATTCGTTGGAACTTATGAAAAATTCCAATAAAACCGGAAAACCACATGAAGGAGTCGATCAGACGGTATGAAAATATGATATACGGTCTCTGTAAATAAAACAATGAAACAATAGCCATCGCATTCAATCCACGAGCCAAAACCCCCGTTTTAATAATTTTCTACCATGCAATGCCTATCGTCAAAATCGCGGGAAACCACGATTACCCCTCACGGCCTCAGCAAACACGGCTCCCATGCAGCACATAGCAAAAATTTCGCTTCACAATATAATTTCAAGTCAACCTCGGAATGAGATAGAAAGTGCTAAAACAATTTCCGACCGGTAAAGTTCAATAAATATACCAAGGAATAATATATGGCAAAGTATTATATCTTTCTAAGCCATTCGTTTTACTGAGTACTGTTTAATACCCTTTCCCTTAGCTCCTCACGTTCAAGCGTATGCTCAGGAAGAGGGCGTGACGCCGAGCTTATGAACTTCTGGTTCCGAAAAATGAGCAACAGATTTTAAAATGACGTCTTATTCGAGAATGTATAGGTTTCCAGATGTTTATCTCATTCAGAATATCCGGCGCCATGTAAAGTGACAAGTAGGCATCTCCATTTTGTCAAGTCATCAATGAAGGCTTAGTGCAGAGGATAATTACATAAGAAAGTCCATGATGAAGAACAAGGTCTGGGTTTCTTTTTACTATTGATCAATAAAAAAAAACATGAACACAGTAATCAACCCGAAGGTTGGTTTAGTAGGTGATGGTAGAGCTCACCCGTGTATCAAGCTCGACGGCGTGTGAATATTCACACATCAGGGTAGGGGGGCCAGTTCCTTTCCCTGTGCCGGTTATGGTTTCCCAGGAAGACCTGCTACCCGAAAAATCAACTAGCTTGGGTGGAGCTGCAGGTGCCCAAAGTGCCTTGCCCGGGAATCGAACCCGGGACCCTCCGGTCAGTAGTCCAACGCTCTACCAACTAGACCACCGCGACCCGCTATTGATCAACAAAATCAAGAAAATGAGATAATCAACTCCTTAAAGGCGTTTCATAAGAATATTTAAATGAAATAATTCGTTTTGTAATTTCACACACTTTATCTAAAAAAAGACGACCCAGGTCATCATCACCTGATGATTACGTTCAACGTCGAAACCTGAGCCGTGTTTTTTTTTAAATAATGAGTGTGGAAGTACAAAGTAGATTGTTTCATTGCATTTCAATATGTTATGCAAATTCCATAAAGTTACGCCTGAGACAACATATTTTCATTATAATTTAGAGCTAGAATTCAGGGTCAAGTAATTCATATAAAAGTAAAATCTGAATTTAGCCATTTGCATGAAGAATAAAGTAATGTCTTGAGAACAAATAAAAATATGAGATAAGTGACATTAGTTTCGGACACTGTATTAAATCTTCCCATTTGAAAGAATAATCTGATTTCTGTCACACACCCCAACTTTCGAGTGGTGTATATCGTATTTATACCTCTCTTTTATTGCATTACACATAAAATATGGATTTTTTTAAGCCATTGTTACCGATCATAATATTGGGTGCAGCAAATTCATTCAATATCAATACGGTCGGATGTACTCGTTTTATTCCATAGTCAAACTTGTAGACTTTTTTACTTGAAAAAAATGCTACCATTCTAGTCTTTCACTACCGACCATTCAATTTTCCACTTACTGTGGTTCCTCACAGAGAGTTATTACGATTCTTACTCCGTTGTTCCCATCATTATTTTTAATTCCCATCCATGTATGTTCACTCCATCTTTCATTTTCTGTATTTCCTTTCCTTCCTCCTCTTTCCTCTTCCGTTCCACCACAGTTCTTTTCATGTGCCCTTGTGTAGTGGCGCACAAAAGAGGTATCCACCTGCTCAGGACAACCCTTCGGAAGGAAAAAAAAAGTTGAGCGTTAAAAACATGTGAGGTAAAATGAAGCCGCGACGACATGGTTATTTTTTTCTGAGGAGAAATTCCTGTGAGAAAGTGTGTATTGAAGCGAATGAGGTTGGAAACGTGAAATTGACAAAGGCCAAACGCAAGCAAAGAACAAAGGATTTCTTGGACCTCCCGCTCACTCCATGAGCCTGGAACCCTTCACGAGAAATTCCGCGAGCTCTGTTGCTCAGAAATACCTTTTTCATTTCCAACCGCTTCACCCTCTCCTCCCTTCCAATCCGCATTTCCCACTCGAGTTATCCGTACCTTTATTCTCTCCTGCATATTCAATTAAAAGGGGACCAGACGCGGACACTAGAAGAGGTGAAATTTCTAGGAGAAAATCGGATCGAGGAGTGGAGCGGTGGACATATAGTTGTTATTTCCTAATCCGCTAATTAAATCATCCAATTTTTACCATGGCTGCTTCGAAAATGATTTCTCTTCTTCCGTCGACTCCCTCCACTAACCCTCCCTTCCGCTCACGTCTCCGTATGAAACCAGGGCAACAGCCCCCTTCACGCTAACACGCTCCGGAAGAGAATTTTACTCACTTTCCACCTTCCACAAATAAATTCAATCGCATTTTTGCCTCACCCATCCTCCAAGCCATCCTGTCATCCTTCAAGCCCGATCTCATCCGAATCACCCCGCCTTTATCTTTCCCTCTACCGAACTCTGCGTCACTCCCACTCTCCTTCTCTCTCTCTCTCTTTCTCTCCTCCACTCCTATCGACGAACTCTCAATATTTTCAAATTTTGTACGACTTTTGGTGAAATTCGTTTGGGTCAAAACAGATCACCGCGCCCGAAATTCGTTTTCCGTGGCAAAACGGGGGAAATTATTTCCATGGTAAGTAGTTCCGGACGTTATAGAGGATTTTTTTCTTCCTCTCTCTCTCTCATATCGTGTTTTTTCCGAAAACATCACGAGTGAAGGAAAAAAGGGACAGCGGAGATGCCTGTTTCCTCGCTGGAAGGAATTATTTGGGGGGCGGAGAGGAGGCGCGGGGTGGGGGGATTGATTACATGGGGAGGTGGTGGTGGTAGGGGGGGGGGGGTCACCAGGAGGAAGGGGAAGTGATGCGGGGGAGGACGCGCCGAAATGAACACTCGCATCTAATCATGCGATGATTAATACACCGAATTTGGGCTATTCTTGGAACATGGAGCGATAATGCGTCATTTCCATCCCTAATTAATACCATCAAACTTGACTCGTCTGGCGCTGACGACGACGGAATGACACTTTTTCGATGATCGCCGAAGTTTTATTATCGCCGGCTTTAAACAACCTGTCTGAAACCGGGAATGAGTTTCCTCCGTGTAAATGTCACCGACTACATGCATATGTATCGTTCTTCATTGGTGTATGATGGATTTGTTTTGATATTTCATTTCATTGGCGGCATCATTCTTCGTGTCTCCCAATGTGGTATTCAGTAAATTAATTCTAAATATTGATCAATATATTTCGATATTTCACGACTCGTTTTATTCTTCCTATCGTTCGAAAGTAAATGCTATCGAGTGGATTCCAAATAATGACGAGTCCTTCGGCGTGTTTTTCATCTTTACTTCCAAAACCTTCGTCGTTCTTTAAGAAATGTTTCATTCTTACGTCGAGATCCTGGGTGTTCTCAGTTAATATATCAATCATATCTCTGAAACCACATGCTTTTCTTTCGCTCTACCTAATTTTCAGCTCGGAATCTCACACCATACTATATGGTTTACGTAATCTATGGAAAATGGGTTTCTAAACCCAAAAAACGCAAACCTGTCTTTCCTATAGTGTTTGCACCTGATATTCACTGATTTCTATCTGATTACCCATTCATGCCTGTTAAATTATTTGGTATTGAGCTCCTTGGATGTGGGATTAACATCTTCCGGATCATGTATTCGTTTTTTCAGAAAGAATGGTATATCTGCAACACTTAATTCCTCCGTTTGAATACGTTACATTTACTTTTTGATGAAGAATTGGGAGATGCTGAGTTCAGTTACTTATCCTTGGTAAGCTTGTCTTACTAATTGCTTTTACACTTTCGTTAATATTTTGGTCATCTGATAATTCAGTAGTATAGGATCGACGCTCAAGTATAAATACCTTGTCAATAATATTAAAAACCAATAAACCTGGATCGACAGTAATCCAAATAACCAGAGGTTTTGTCATTTCCAAACGGAGTTAGAAATTCAAGTATAGATAATATTTTCTGCAAACACAAGGTAGCCTCGTGTGAATATATTGTGTTCATTCCTTTTAAATATTTATGATGAAAGCGTTTGATTTTTTTTACACCTGCGTCTTTCGTCATCGTGTCGAGTGTCTTTATTAAATTTTATATGTATTGTATTTAGAACTCATTAGCTTATAAACTACTAAACACTGCACCTCATGTATTGTTAAAAAATTGTTTTAAAAAAGTAGTGTCTTGGTTCTATAAGGTTTTGCAACACTGACAATGTTACATTATTGGGAATAAAAAATGCCAAATTACACCCTTTTTCTGTAAATAATAAACACGTTGATAGAAAATGGTATATGTTGTTATAAGTTATGAATAATCTGAGTTGAGTGTGCGTTTGAGAGTTCAAAATAATTCCTTAATGACAATTACCTCTAACCTTAGGTTTTCTTCGTCAAATAATAAATATCT
This sequence comes from Hetaerina titia, assembly GCA_037158775.1. Classification (NCBI taxonomy): domain Eukaryota; kingdom Metazoa; phylum Arthropoda; class Insecta; order Odonata; family Calopterygidae; genus Hetaerina; species Hetaerina titia. The sequence continues at coordinate 90,153,800 of CM073768.1, read as the reverse complement.
ACATTTAAAATTTTCCAATTAATTGACCCAGAAAATATAAGTGAAAAGGTAACAATTACGTATCCACTAATATATATAACCAATTTTGTGGATATTTACCGCTTAACATTTATTCCATTCGGCTTATTAAAACGTTATCAATGTCATTCAAATTTTATGATGTTCTATTAGCTGTTTTTATGCATTTTTCGATTGATGGCTTTGCATAAGTGCCTAAGTTACCTACTATTCAAATCTACCTTTTGATCGATCCGGGGTTGAAATATGTCTCTGATCATCACAACGATATGGTCCATCAAGCTTGTCTTTTGTTAGTCCTGCACAAAATGTGTCGTCCGTCATTGAACGACCTCTATCAAATTTCTGGATTCCTGGATCATATTTATGGGAAAAGGGTTTTCCCCAGTCAACGAGGTTGAATGAACTGCCCTCCGTAATGTCCAAGCCGTGATTCATTCTTGTCAATTAAAGAATGTTAAGTGAAAGTAAAATTCGGCCCTTTAAAATAACGTATTTTATATTTTATCACCACTGTTTCTTTTTTTAAGCCGTAACTGTCTCTGGCGCCATCTGCTCTGTACATAATCCTGTTTCGTTAACCATTGCTCACTCTGATTAAATTTTTGATCTCTGTTAGTGATAGTAATTTTACTGTAAAAGTAAATATATTCATGGTTAACTTGAAATTTTTCTATCCCGCGCTGATAGCTTAAAAGTTACGTTTTCCAGTTGAAATATAATAGCGGCATACGTTCCTACAGATTCTAGGTTATAAATCCGCAGTTGACGCATCAAATAATCACTGTTTTTATGTTCCAGCGTATGGAAATTCCATAGGGAAAATTCCATCATAATCTCGAATACAGCTCGAGAACTGGTTTTAAAATAGACGTATTAAATACAGCTTACATTTAATAAAGTGATAGGGTGGACCCTGTCCAGATATGTTAGCGGTAAAGTTACTTGCATGATCGGTTTTCCTCCATAGTGTGAAATAGACAATATTAAAAAAAGCTTTATGATAGAATATTATATTGTCATAAAGAAGAAACATTTTTTTCTTTAAATAATGAAAAACAGTATATTTCATAACATCTGACGTAGCCGTATTCGGTAATAGTATTTTATATTTTATGACTATATTTATATCCATTGCTTTCTTTAAACTACTATTAATGTTAGCATATTATCCATGCATAATTGAACCGTATTTAGAGTTAAAGTGTTACACTACAGCATCCTATTTTTTTTCAGTTACATAATTTCACTTCAACACGCACATGAATGTTTGTTTTAAATTTTATATTCCCCACGTTTCCACCTGCTAACATTCGAATGCAAGCAAACCAAGTGGGTGATTATACCCCGGCGGCAACTGAAATGATTTTCCCTCGCTAAAATCCCAATTAACTGGCCAGAGATGGCGAGGCTGTGATTAAGAAAACATGCGCCACTGGTATGCCACTGTAATTGCCGGTCTCATTTGTATTTAGTCTTGTGCGAGGAGATGTGACGAGAGCTGCCTACTTTTCAGTCGTGCATCTCGTTTTTTTTCTGATAAGGACACTATTATACATACTTTTTTAGGAACTGTTAAATGTGTCCGAAAAATATGTTTATTTTTTACCTTTATTTCTTTTGGGTAATTTTTATTTATTTTTTGGTCCTTACGAGTTTAAATTATCTCTAATTTATATTATTCTTACTGTTATTTTTACTAAAAGGCGCGAACATGATACTGAGTAACTAGTTTTACAAGAAAGGAGTATCAGTAGGTTAAAGAGAAAACAATGAATGAGGGAAAGGAGGGGAGTACCATAGAGGAAAAATGGAAATACGTGGGTGGACTGAAAAGTTTCCGACTCATAAAATTTCAGAAAATTTCAGAAAAAATGTCCTGTATCTTTGTTAGGTCGGACACTTTTTCAGACCACTTTTGTGTATCAAAAGCCTCAAAATAAATTCTAGGAACTGTTAATATGATAATGAATCGCGTGAACTATTTTCACAATTTCCCGGGAGCAGATTCGGACTCTTATGAAAATTTAGTAGCCATGAAGTTTAGCGTACAAAAAAGATAAGGCAGGGGAGGCGGGTTAGGAAATATAATGTGGAAGCATTAACTAAATTGGCAAAGAAGAGTATAAGCAGGCTGTAGAGAAAATGATGAGTGAGTAATATGGGGGAAAAAAAGAATATATCAAAAAAGAATATCAAAGACCACAAAAGTAACTATAGGTAACTGTTAATAGGAAAAATACAGGGATATCATGGATTACGGATGAGAAGATTAAAAAAATAGATGAGAATAGGACATGGAAGAATATAAATACTGAGTAAGGTAGAAGTAAAAACAAAGAGTTTTATAATAAATTGAAACAAGGAACAAATGGAGCAAAAGAATCGTGGTGGAAGACGTATCACGAGGATATGGAAGATAGAACCAAATCCAGCAAGGTAGATAGGTAGAGATTAATAGATATAGAGAGTAATGGATAGTTCAGAGTATATGACGTAGAGAAAATAGCTTAGGTTCAGACTTACTCGAGATAGAAATGGCATTGAGGAAAATGAAATCAAATAAACCCTTAGGTGTAGCCAACATTCCTGCTGAATTACCGTAAGGTTTATGGAAATGTGGGAGTAAGAGTGTTTATTCACTAATGTTTATCATTTACAAGAAAGGAATCTGGTCGGAAGACTATGAGATCCTATTTCAGTGTCAGTTCCTATTCCAAAAAAGGTAAAGGCTACATCATGTAAGGACTAGAGAACAATAGGTTCAATTTTTAACGCAGCTAAAGTGGTTCTTAGGGTCATCAACCAGAGGATGGAGAGCAGGGCGAATGTTTACTTATGGGATGATCAGTTTGGGTTCTGGAAGGGGAAGGGCACGTGTGATGCCATTTTAGTAATGAGAGTACCAATAGAGAGGAACGTAGAATTCAATCAGGTTGCACATGCCTCTTTCTCACATTTCGAAAAGGCGTCTGATAGAGTTAATTGGAAAAAAGTTAATAATTATACGGCAGCAAATGGAGTAGATTGAAGGATTTCATTTATTTCTTTGACTGCTCAGATGCGAGTGAGGGACGGAGAGTCCGGATGAGCAGTTTCAGGAAGTGAAGTAAAGCAGGATTTTCCATTGTTATCGGTGCTGTTCAACGTACATAATGATGAAATGATTAGAGAGGCATGGGAAGAAATGGAGATAGGAATGAAAGTCGCCGGAGATTTCATGAAATCCGTTAGGTTTGCCGATGACCAAGTTTTAGTGTATGAGTCAGTGAAAGGGTCGAAAGCATTGCTGAGTGAATTGGAAATTCAGTGCGATGAATATCGGATGAGAATGAATGCCAATCAAACTAACGATATGCCGTTTTACAGAAAGAGAAAGGATAAATTTTAAAGAGGGCAAAAACTAGAGTAGGAGGAACAGTTTGCGTATCTCGAAAGTGTTTAGACCAACATGGTCAAAGTACTGGTGACATAAGGAGAAGAATTTCGTTAGAAAAAGTATATTTCTTAAGGAGGAGAGAATTGATAACAGGGACGTTGAGCAAGAATGTTAATAAATGGCTTCCCAACGGTGTTTCCACGTTTTTAAAGAATCCAGGAACGTTTCTTGGCGCGAGTAAAGAAACGGAGAGTTCTGTTTTTGGCTACAATCTCACGAGTTCTGAGAGACGAATGAGCAGGCACTTTGACGTGGTGAAAAAACCACCCGCCGCTCCTCCAAAGTTCGGGCCATTTTCGCCAAATTGTTTCGCCTCTGAGGCGTTTTATAACCCACAAGTAGTATTCCGAGTTGTCCGTCTGGCCTTTAGGTAGGTATTAGTTATGCACAACCCCCTTTGCATCGAACAAAACAGGCAACATCATCTAAACTATCGAGCGAACTTGTGGTGTATTTTTTAGGGTAGGTGGATGTTTCACCAATCCATTGTGAAGATTGCGGTTTTGTTTCGATCCATAGGCCTATGAATCATCACCTGTTATGATCTTAGACAAGAATTTTTCATTCTCTTCAAGTTGAACAAACAATTCCTAGCAAACTTGCAGTCGATGTTGTTTCTGGTCTGCTGTGAATACTGAAATGGTTTTAATCCTCAAATTCAGGATGTCAAAACAATCGAAATGCCACACTCTTCTGTAAGTTCCCTGACAATCAAAACTCGATTTGCACCAACGAGATCGTTCACTTTCTCGATGTGGCGGTCATCATTCGACATTAATGGTTTTCCGGAAAGCTGGTCGTCTTCCACTGATTATCGCTCTATTCGGAACTGGGCACACCAATTATAGCATGCAGTGCGTTTCAACGCATCCTCACCATAAGTTTTAGTAATCAACTCGAAAGTTTTCGTGAAGGATATGCAAGCTTCACGCAGATTATTGCAAAACAGCGCTGCTCCCTTCCGCGGATCCGATATTTCGCCGAACTCTGCGAACACCCCTTTACATAAACGGCCATAACTAATCAACAAAACACGATATTAACAAAGTGGTTAAAGGTGGTTATTAGAGAAGTTTTCGAGGTCACAACACTCCCAATCGTATTAAAAAATAATCAACTGGAGGCGCGCGTTTAAAAAAGTTCGGGAACTTTTTGAGCATATCTCGTAAGCTCGTACGGTGCGGGAACTTGATCATTGAAGCAGGATTTTAGGCGTAGGTTTTAGACTTTTAAAATGAGGAGAACGGTGAAGAAGGTTAATTGGACAGATAGGAAAACAAATGAGGAGTTGCTAGGCATGATGGGGGAAGGAAAAGGGATTGCTGGAGGAAATCATGAGACTGGAAAAATGAATGCAAAGCTTATTGATTGACAGTGAAATGTTGAAGGCTTTGATAGAAAGAAGAACGTTAAGCAAACGAGGAAGGGATAGGAATAAGATTTGGGACGGAATGAAGGGAAGAAGGGGCTTGTTGTTAAGTAGGTTGCTGGTTTGTGTTTTGTTAGGAGAGACAAGATAATTATCTGAGATATTTGATTGTGGTGTCCATCCGAAACCTATCTTAATCGGTAGATTGTCTATGACAATATCATGCGTATGAAATTTCACGTATTTTATTACATCATATAATGTCTCCCATTATATGATACTTTGGTCCCCCATGGTTATGTAGCACTATTATTACCACATTTACGCTCATATTTCCGTTAAAATGTTTTTGTTAGTCCTTAGGATCGCAAGTTCAACTCAAAAATCAGTCACAAATTAAACACCATAGAATTAATTTCCCCCAATTTTATGTTTGTAGAATATTGATATATTAAAATCATGTTTCATTATCATTCTTGATAATGAAATTTACTTTATCGTAATTAAATCCGTACTGACTGGGACACTCCTGTGTAATTAGAAAATATTAAATTTATGATTTTTATTCAATATTGTCGTGCTTTAAAGGAACTGTAGTCATGAATTATTATTCACGATGCAATAGTATCTTTGGATTTTGAAATATCACTAACGCTATGAGTATTTTAATATAATTTATGCATAGAAATCAAACATTACCCAATTTTAGCATTATCACGCAGAAATTGAAAATGTTTTTACATTTGAATCATATTGTGTAATTTTAAATTATTTATATTCTGATCATCCTCTCCTACAAATTTTCTCCAACAAAATCTGATAATCTTTATCCATATTTTTGTTTAAGTTTTGGAACTGTTAACGTTAATTTTTCTCTTTTCATAAAAAAATCTAAAAAAATTCTTCTATTCAGTACTGTATCTCATAACAATTATGCTTATTCGTTATGTGACGGCACTTACACATTTCCGCTCCTCAATCCGAGATCCCTTTAAAGTACGTAAGTATTCACTCTCTACAAGAAGAGCAGTACTATCCAGCATTTTACCATCTACGGCTCGCTTGAATGACTCCGAGTCCAAACCTGGTCGAGTGTATAGATAATAATATTGGTTTTAAAGCGCTTTTTTTGATAAAAATTTCCCTTCCTCTTTCGTAGAAATTTTTTCGAGAGCGCTTGAATTTGACAACGGCGGTCATTACCCATTAATTATATCTCGAAAATCTTTGAATTTCTAATAAAAAGTATTATATATTATATTAAAATAATATTATATATTGGTATAGCACGCTTAGTATCGGTTTGTAGTTAATCGTGAAGCGTCTTAGGAACTTGACCTTTGCCTAATGATGCTCCTCACATTGCATTACTCTCAATAATGTCATAATGTTTTTATCAGATGTGTGATTGTAAGCAAAAGTGCTACAAAATTATCGATTAAAAATTTAGATGAAATGCTGTGACATATTGTCGATTGGGGCCTCTGGATCTGTCATATTTTTCATTATTTTTTATGATCATGAGTTACAAAAACAAATTCCGGAGAGAGATCAATGATTGACTCTTTTGAAGTCGGCAGAGAGAGAGAGAGTTGAAAGAGGAAGGATAACGTGGGTCATGGTGTTAATGGTCAGGAGGAACGCTGGTTGGCTGAGTGTTTGGGGAAGCGCTCGGCGAAAGGAAGGCGAGAGTTGTTTGGATAACGTCGGGTTAGGATCGAAGGAGGGAGGCGGGCGAGCGTGGGTGGTGAAGTGCCCAGGAAAAGCAGGCGGATTGCTGCGAGGCACGGCTGCTGAAGGTGGGATGGATTTTGGGGTCATGGGAATCGGAGGCAGCGTGTCGGTAACCCCCACCACCCCCAAGAGAAAATCCTGTACGCAGCTGTCTGGAGCAAATGTGCACACCACGAAAAACGGTCTCTCAAGACTTCGGTGTCGTGAGCAACCGTGGGCGACGGCCGCCGCAAACCCCGCCGGTTCCCCCAGGATGAGGAGAAAGGCTTTCCCCGCGGGACGTAGCGGGTGCGGAGGCAGTTGAAAGCTGATTTCCGTCGACCGTCACCGAAATCATTCAGCCGCTCGCATTTATCGCTGCCAAAGTAAAATGAGAGTTGAATTCGGTCGTGGAAGCAGTCGACAAAACACTCTTGCTTGGCCATCGCCTCTCAAAAATCCCCTTCATCTATTTCGATATTCTCAAGAAACCAAACCTCTTTCGCACCCTAGGAAGTCTGGCTTTTCAAGTCTCCGTTCGTTCGCTCTCGTGGTAAATCGATGCCTTTTCGCGTGCGGGCGTCGGGTGGTGCCGGAGGGTTGGTTGGAAGGAGGATGTAGCAATTTGCGAAAGCTCCACACCCGTTCCTCCCTCGACACACGTAGGAGCGGAATTATCTCCGGGCGGGCGAACACCCAACCCCCTTCTCTACGGTTGGATGTGAGGAATGTCTAAGAGAATAAATTTTGCGGCGACAAAACGTTGAAGGTTGAGTGGGGGTAAGAGATGAGGAAATGGTCTGGGAATTGGGGAAGGAACTATGTCCTGGAGGGGAGTTTCTCCGAGTGAAGAGTGGGAGCACAGGCTGGTTAAGGAGGGAATGGAGCGGAAATTCCAAGTTACGGCTGTTTTTATTTCTCAGTTCATCACACCCCATAATTCTACCTACGTACGTATTTCCTAATCCTATTATCCTCATGGGAAGCCTTAAGTATGTTGCTACTGTCTGGTGGAAAAATTGATGCTGTAACTTTTACGTAGACATAATTATCCGTACTGAAAAGATTCACAGTGTCAAAGAAATTCCTAAGGCGTTAGCAGCATAATAAGTCAATTTCGAAAGGAATGAGCTTTAAATTAGCTTTTTTCAAGAATGCTTCATGAAAATCCACGTTTTTTTGATTTTACATACAGTTAACCGTATTGAAATCATTTATTGATTTTGTCATCTTAACTTTGGTTAAATTACAAAGTAAATATTGTATGTCTCTACTAAGTGCGTAATTTATTAACAAAAATATTTGATGATATAATATATTTTAATACATGGCTCCCAAATATTTATTAGAAAATGTTTTATTAAAACAAAGTTCTAAGAGCCCATTAATATTCGCCTAGTTAAAATGTAATCACACTCCATAATTTTTTAAAATATAATTCTTATTGCTTTAAATAGTTCATCCATTTTTAAGCTTGTTAAGAGATTTCACACTAGTTTTCGGATAAACCTTAATGTATGTATTAAAACAATTGATCACGTCCTCAACGTCGCTTACTTGAGGGACATGAGGACCGTTCATGAATTCAAAATGTACAACATCATGATCTTCTTTTCTGCAGTCATAGTTAATATTCGTAAAAATATAAATGACAATGTATTAACATACTGTTAGTAAATTCAAGTTTTATGATTCATGAAGGATTCATTAAAAAATGTTAGGGTTTAAAAGTTCTCGAGTTCGATCCTCGGTAATGATCATCCATGGTAAAAGTATAATTGAGCATACCTGATGTGAAAGAGTAGGAATGCGTAGAATTGAGAATGGCGGGTCTGGGGAAATTAACGATAGAATTGCTGGGATGATAGAAAGTTATGTTTAAGATATTTCCTCTGTACGGTATAACTCGGATCGAGGCGCAGGGTGTTTTAGTATTGGGCATGATGGAGAAAAGAAGGAATCGAGGGAAATGTTCTTTCACTAATGGAATTCACAAAATGGAAGGGGAAAACGGCCAGGTAAAGAGAAAATAAGGAATCATTAAGGGCAAAGAGGGAGAACGGGATATTCGTGGTAAGGAAGTTCTAAATGAGATTTAAGGAAAGGCTTCTCGGGCTAATGGAAGAACAAAAATTTTATGCATAGTGGTGAATTTCGGAGTAAAATCCTACCGAAATAAGTGGCTTTATATTAAGCCATCGTTTAAGTATGGAGAATGTGCACTGTAATGATGAAATGTCAAGTGTATGATTAAGGCACTTAATTTTTAAGTGGATACTTCTAGATAGATGAATAGGAAATTTTATTTACTTTTGTGGCTAAATCGTGAAAATTGCTCATTAAACAATAAACCTGTTGATTTGACCACAATAATTACATAGTATTAATCTTTCTAAAAATTTCAATCATTTAAAAAATGACGAGTATTAACGAAATTATATTTAAGTTATAAATTAAAGTTATCAGAAACTTTTACGCGACCCCGTAATATTCAAAGAAATTTGATCTATTTTTTCTTTGGTAAAAAAAATTGCATACAATAGAATTTTTAATTATATATTTGACATGAATCAAGACTTTCAATCAACAATCGTAGCGTATTTTTGCTTGTGTAGGTATATATATTAGTTATACACTGTAAATATTAAGCTTATGTTTCACGTAAAAAACTAATGAATGGTTTCATTCAATTAGTTTTTAAGTTTATTAAAGTTTTTATTCTTGATTTTTTCCATTGTGAATTCCAATTTCAATGAAGAATCGTCCAAGAAGGCCGAATCATCATAAAATTTGAAAAGCAAAATGTGGGAATGAGAGATGATTGACCAAAGAAAATAAATAATTCATTTTTATTCATTGTTCATATTCATTCATACGAGGGTCATCCGGAAAGTAGTACCCGTTCGTGCCGCATGAAGTGCTGACGACGCGAGTAACCGCTGGACGAGGTCAGATAGCTTCAGTGGCTTGTCTGCCTTCTCTGAGCCAAGTTGCGTGACGCTAGCATTGCCTGTGTTGTTTCTGTGATTATTTACAATGTTTAAAAAAATTGAGAACGCCGCCAGTTGTGAAGTGAGGGCAGTGATTAAATTCCTCAATGCAAGAAACGTTCGCCCATGTGATATTCATCGCCAATTAAAGGAGGTGTATGGAGACAATGTAATGGACGAGTCGTCTGTTCGGCGGTGGTGTCGCAACTTCAACATGGGGAGGGGGAACACACACGACGATGAGCGTTCGGGGAGACCGTCTGTCCTTACAGACCAACTGGTGAGCTCAGTTGACGAATTCGTGAGGAACGATCGGCGCGTCACAATTGATGACATCTGTGAGCATTTTCCCAATGTTTCTCGAGCAATTGTTCATGAAATTGTTAAACACCATCTGCATTATGCAAAAATTTGTGCAAGATGGGTCCCTCGCATGCTTACAGATGAGCACAAAACCAAGCGTATGGCTGCAGCACTGACGTTTTTGGGACGTTATTCTGATGAAGGAGACTCTTTCTTGACTCGCATAATTACTGGTGACGAAACATGGGTTTGTTATGCATCACCTGAGAGTAAACGACAGTCAATGGAGTGGCATCATGCTCATTCACCAAACAAACCAAAAAAATTCAAGACAGTTCTGTCCACCAGGAAACTCATGGCAACCATTTTCTGGGATCGACGAGGTGTATTGCTTATTGATTTTATGGCCCGTGGAGACACTATTAATGCCAATGCGTGTTGTGAAACATTAAAGAAATTACGGCGGGCAATACAAAATCGGCGGCGAGGTCTATTGTCTACTGGTGTCATTCTCGTTCATGACAATGCCAGGCCTCATGCAGCAGGGATAACACAAAAACTTTTGCAGCAATTCAAATGGGAAACTTTCGACCATCCACCGTATAGCCCGGACTTGGCCCCTTCAGCTTTTCATCTCTTTACAAAGCTTAAAGACTTTTTGGCAGGAAAAAGATTTGACAGCGATGAAGAACTTAAAGAAGGAGTGACCCTGTATCTCAATGAGCTGGCGGCGAAGGACTATGCAGCAGGAATACAGAAACTTGTCACACGTTATGACAAATGCCTTAATTTGCTTGGAGATTATGTTGAGAAGTAGTTTAAAGTATCCTCTTTCAAACAAAATTTTTTATGTTTGTTAATATTTACTTTTGTGTCTTTATTTCACGAACGGGTACTACTTTCCGGATGACCCTCGTAGTTCATTAATTGTACCAAGAAAAATATTTACGTGCAACAAAACATGAATTCCTCCTTTGTTAGGAAAACAAGAAATATTATATGTGGAACCCAATTACGACTACTGTACAAGGATGGCAGAGAGTAACAGGCAATGTTTAGTTTGGTTCAGTAGATAAATGAAAGTATATGTGAATACTGGAATACAAGTATACTTATATTTGAGCTTGATACTAGTGAAACTGGACACAGTGGTGACGGTAAAAAGGGTAATAATTTATCGAGCAGATGGAGCATACTATATGCACAGGGAAGAGAACAGATAAACAAGATGCGTAAGAAAAGATGCTAGCAAAAGACTAGTCAAGACCTCCATTTAGAACATGTATGTCAGTAGCTTTAGCCTTCAGAAACCACCGTGAGCTGCATGAATTGGTAGGTTTTGAGAAGTTATTGGACAAGGAAAGGAGAACGATAAAAAGGAAGCTGGGTAGGCAAACAAAGAAGTATTGGGTGGAGTCGACAAAGAGATGAAATTGTTGCAGAGAAACCTGAAAGGGGCAATAAAAGGAATGAAAGAGGAAAATGGATATTCACAGGTGGAAGGCTTTGGATGGTCCTTAAAAAACGGAGGATATTAGTTAGTGAGGTATAGAGAACAATATCTACATCTACATCTACATAAGTACCCTGCGAGCCACCAAAAAGGTGTGTGGCAGGGGGTGTAGCACCATGAGGGAAGGGTAAGGGTTGAGGGGGTTGGGAGTTAGGTGAGGAAAGGTGGGGGGAACCTGTAGGTAAAAAAAAATATATACATATATATACACACATACATATATATACATGCATACATACACACATGTATACACATCCTCGCGAAGTCCCTAAACTGTACGTTAATACTTATTGTAATGAACTAAGTCCTGGGGAATTTCGACTACGAGCATTCTGGTCCCTTATCGTTCTTGGAAAAAATGACATTTTAAACCTGTCAGTCTTGCAGTCTATCTCTCTAGTCTTATATTCGTGATCCCTTCGACCGTAATACGTTGGGGTTCGTATTATATCCTTGATGTCATCGGAAAAGGGCCCATCTTTAACTGTTTTTAATAAGTTTAATCTATATTGGAAACGCCGATGTGTAAGAGAATCCCAACCTAAATTGTCTAGCAAAGTGGATACGCTGCTGAGTTGGTCATAACAATGTTTGACAAATCTAGCCCCCCTCCGCTGAACTCGATCTAATTCCGAAACCAAATTTATGTTATGAGGATCCCATATACTGGCAGCATACTCTAGGTGGGGCCTGACCAAGGCAAGGAAACATCGTTCTTTCACCTTTTCGTCGCATTTACCTAGCACTCTTTTCACAAATCCCAATTTTTTATTAGCACGACCGCATATTTCTCGTATGTGTTTTCCCCAGGACAGATCGTGAGTAATTGTTACACCCAAGTATTTAAAGGAATCTACCCTCTCGATATTGGTTTGTTTCACTTTGTAACTATAAGGGAGGGAATTACTCTTTTCCCAAAAATGTATTACTACGCATTTTTTAAAATTCAATTCCAATTGCCATGTATCGCACCAATTTTGAATTGCATCTAGGTCGTTGGCTAACACGACTCTGTCTTCGTGACTTCGGATGTCCCCATAAATTACTGCATCATCGGCGAAAAGACGGAGCTTGCTATTAACTACGGTACTGAGGTCATTTATGTAAATAAGGAAAAGGAGGGGACCTATGACACTTCCTTGTGGTACCCCCGACGTGACCTTGACAGTATCGGATGATACACCGTCCAGGACGACTGTTTGGACACGATCACTTAAAAATTGTTTAATCCAGTTAATTATACTTTCGTGTATTCCATAGGTTTCCAATTTCGCTAGTAATTTGCAATGAGGGACTTTATCGAAAGCTTTCTTAAAATCTAGGAATATCGCATCAACTGGAATATTACTTTCACCGGAGTTTAATACATCATGTACAAAAAGTGCGAGTTGAGTTTCGCAGGATCTACCCTTACGGAAGCCATGTTGGTTATTAATTAATAAATCTTGGCTATCGAGGTGCCTCATCATGGAACTAACAATGATGTGTTCAAGAATCTTACAGGAAATGGAAGTCAGCGATATTGGCCTATAATTACTGGGGTCCTCCCTGTCTCCGTTTTTAAATATGGGTGTTACCGAAGCTACCTTCCAGCCGTTTGGCACGCTTTCTTCTGCTAATGATTTCTTCAATATTATATCTAGATATGGGGCAATTTCAGCCGACAGTTCTTTATACACGCGTGCCGGTATCTCATCAGGTCCCGGAGATTTGTTGGAGTCTATGTTTTTAAGGAGTAATTCTATTCCGCGGGTGGAAATATTGATTGCTTCCATTGAATGCTGAAATATTTTCGGAAGGTTCTCGGGTGTATTTTGTGAGGATATGTTGAAAACACTCTGGAAAAATGAGTTTAATATGTTGGCTTTATCTAAACAAAGTATAAAGCATATATAGCATATATATACATATATATAGCATATAAAGTGTTTTAAGTGCCAAGAAGGGAAATTGAAAAGGTAAAGAACTTACTAAGGTGAAAATAATGTAAAATGAGTTTTTCTACGTAAAATATGACGGGATCATGGAAATAAAAACAAAACCCGCAGAAACGTAGAGGTAAAAGTATACAGGTACATGCGAGTACATGTGTCTGCGGATAAGAATTACGATTAGGTGGAAACTGTTTATCGCGTCGTAAATATGGGAAAAACTTCGAACTGTCAACCTACCAATTCATCGAGACTTTTAATAATAAAACCACTTTACTTTTCCACATAAACTCAATCTCAACATAAACTAAAAAGTTTATGTGGAAAAGTAAAGTGGTTTTATTATTAAAAGTCAGTATGAAGATTTTCCACCAAGTTACGCCAGAAACTGTTTTATTTAATTCATGGAGAATTTTGTCGAGCGTTATCTAGGATCCATACAGCGCAGAAGAGGAAATCAATTTTTATTTGCATAAAGTAAATTAACAATAGGGTTTTGTCTTGCTTACAAATATTCCCCAGAGAAGAGAGTCAAGAAAGGAAAGATCCGGAGAGAGCTTTTGAAAAAAAAACAGGAATATAATACCATATCACTATGTCCCCTTCATAAAAATGGAAGAAACGACAAAGACATGTATATATATATATATATATATATATATATATATATATATATATATATATATATATATATATACATATAATATATATACATATATATAATATATATAAATATATATACATATACATATATATATATAATATATATATACATATATATAATATATATATATATATATTCATACATACACACACTATCTAGAGAAAGCAGGCGCAGTCATTAAATACGGTGAAATTAGAGAAGCTGATGTGAAGAAAGAAGAACGTCAGCGGCGCTCATTATCCTCAATCTTTTATGAATGAGTCGAGAGGACAATAAGTGAAATAAAGGAAATTACAGTGGGAATTTCTAAGATACGTAGAATAGGTAAGGGATAATTATAATGGTTTTATCGGTAATTATCAATATTTTAAGAAGAATATAAATAAGTCCTAATGAGGATAAAACTACAATTACACTACCGGTCTGCGTATGATAGGGATGGAAAACTAGAACCTGCACTTAGAGATTCATTTTCTTCAACTATGGGAGTACGGCCATGTCGTTAGAAGAGAAAGTAATATAAGAAATTATGGGGATAGTGTGGCGACGAGGAATGATGAAAATAAAATGTGTAGAGCGAGTGACTAATGAAGTTCCCCTAGAAGCGAGTAAAATGCGAAGCAAATGAAAGGCACTCATACATTGAGGATGAAAACTAATTAACACATGCCGGGGAACCATCATGGAGACAATAATATGAGGAGTCTTACAATATGAAAACTATGCGTGGAGGCCAAGTGCGAATTGCTTTTAAGGCAACGTCACGCTTTGAGAAACACCACTATGGTTTTTAATGGGAACGCTAGGAAACTGACATTAAGTATGTATTTGAGGGTAAATTATATACATTGATGAAGTGAATAGCAGAAGTTTTTTCAATAGTAGAAAGTGGAATGAGTTGAAAGCGAAAGTGGCAGCGATTGAACTGCTGCATACCAAAAATTGGATAGGTTAGCAGTGTGTTGATGGCCTATTTACACAGTATATATTTTTTCAGGGTATAAATATTGAATGCACTCAAAAATCTCTGCTGAAATATACTCTATATAACTTTTGAGTAATGAAATTACTTTGAGAATTTATAAACAAAAGGTTGATGGGAAAACCATCAGAATCTAAACGATTCTGATTTCTTATATCAGCAGGCAAATAATGTCAGAGAAAATCATATCGCACTGTTAATTACTGAAACTGTCTACTGTGTCAATTTCTTTGAAATATTGTGTGTCCTTTTTCTGGCGAAAAATGTTGAATATCTTTTTATTGTATGCAAAATAAAAAGCTTTTTGAACATCACTCCTCAAAGTTAACTTTTTTAAAAAATTTCCTCGTCTGCAATTCAGCAACTGTGTAATGGTCACTGTTAGTTGTGCTTGTAAATAAATATAAAATTACGATTAGTAGACCGTTGTAAAGCTGAATTGTTTCCTTAAGATAGAAGGAGATATCTGCATGGGATAGTGATTCATTAATGCAGGAAATAAAAATATATATTTCCTCTCCCGTATGAAGGAAGTAGAACAGATTCCAGGAATACATGTGTGGTTTGTTTTCCCTATATAGTATACCATTGAATTTTGTTCGTCTGCAGAAGCATACTCCAAAATGAAAATTTACATTCGAAAATTTTTATAGGCAAAAAAAAAATATGTGCCGTTGTCCACAGGCTAAAAACCTTAGGAGCCTACGCGAGACTCAGGGTAATACCTCCAAATGAAAATTTTTGTAAAGCAGTATGGAGTTTGCTTGGTTTTTTTTCGCCACGCGAGTACCTTCCATTGCGGTGAAATATCCAGAAATTCCGTCTCGGAACTCGGGAGTGAGCGTCGAATATGAGGGAATTAATTAGTTGAAGGCGCATTTGCGTTATTTTATTTTGTCCTTTTCATTCGTCCAGGTGAAAGGCTGCGGACTTAAAATTGAAATCCGAGCTTAATTACTTGTAATGACACTACTATTTTCTAATCTTTTGAATTGGGAAATATCTCAGTGAAGTAACTCATTTTAACGTCAGCGTAATGAATTATGGAATAAATTCGAAAAGTAGTTGTGAGTTTGTAGTTCTGCGCAAGCATACTGTATTGTCATAAGCATCACTTGATTATTAAACATTGCTTCAAAATATTTATGCCGGAGTTAAACTGAGTGAAAATTTAGCAGATAATATTTTATGTTGTTCTGTAATAAAATTTATCGTGTCTCCCCTTCTACTTTGGGGAGAGGGGAATGACGATAGATATTGTAGGAATTGTACAAGGAGACATCTGGAAGAGATGGAGATTCAAACTTGTGGGTTCAACTCTGCATTTTTCTAGCGGATGGATGGAGGGATGCGAAAATAGGGTATTAGGGTATTCTTCTGGAATCCACTGATCAGCAAGTAACAAGAACTACGGTTCCCAGTAATATTCTATGTGCAGTAATAATTCAAATAATTTTCGTCATATTATTATATTAAGGTAACTATTCATTACGATTTTGATATTTTTCAATATATGTAGTGATAATTTAGTGGGAATGTACGATAATGTAATGAAGTTTGGTCACCTAGTGTGACCGGAAGATCTACATTAGCCTTTCTCTAGTTGGCCCGTAAAACGACCATTATGGTGTATCTATGATTATAATTAACTGCATTGCATCGACTGCACCCTATTGCATAGCATTTAAATTCGTGAATGGGGAAAAAGTGTTATGAGTTGACTGAAATGAATACCCTTTCTCATGGATACTAGATCTCTTTTTCTTTCTGTATATAACTTTAAACTTTTTCGAAACATTTATCGTCTGCTATAACTTATGGAAAGAAATTTTAATGACCTTGCACTTTTTGAAAATTACTTGCTTTGTTTCTCTTACTTTTCATCGCAAAACAACTTCGTTTAATGAAATTAACTTGATCTGATACGACGCTTTTTTCATCCGTTTTGATATCGCATGTCTCTTGGGGTTCGTTTTGCACATAGCGACTCTTGAGCGTGTAAAGTGCACCCGGGAAAAATGTATAGCACCGGCCTAAGGGCCAAGAACACCGTTCATTGTTCCCACAGACTTCAAGAATCCTCTCTGGTTTATTCTTTCCACTCTGCTCCAAACCATCGAGCCATGTTTACCTGTTACCTACTAATCTGCCTGGGGTGAGTCTTTTATCGGCATCAAAGATCATGTGATTGCTTAAAAGGAGAAAAGGTTAATTGATGGCGAATAATGCAGCACGTATTGAGGGGACAAGAAGCCTCTTTGCGAGGTCCTGTAAAGCGCTCGTTATAAATGTCCCCGAGGAACTCCCCCCGCTTCAGAGGTGATCACCTTTTAACAAGCGCACAAGGACCGGCTAGGGTAGGATAATTTTATCCGCAGTGCCGATGAGATGGCGACAAAAATGACGCACCCGCTCCTATTCGAGTCTCGCATGGAATGGAAAGGCGGGAAGGTAAATGACCACATGTTGTCGATTCACTCCTCCCTCAAGGCATGTTGAGTCACGGGTTTATTCCGGGTTCTTGGTCACGGGAAAATGATAAGAGCGAAGGTTTTGTCTTCGGGAGGAGATAAAATACAGAAGGTGAGTCAAATAGAGCTAGATGTAGTAGACCCGTCCGGGGCTTACCCATCCCAGCACCTTCTCGGGCAAACAAAGGGAGGTGTACGCCCAGTTAGTTCCTCCCTGTGGAAGAACTCTAAAAGGTATAGAGGTCATTTCGCCCTTCCCTCGCGTGTCTCCTCCGACAAATACATCATTCCAATTCCGACGCAAAACCTCGAGGTCTCTCTACTCCCTTAACCCTCCGAAAAACCCCAGATCGCAGCAGCGGGAGAACGTTTCAGAGTTGCGTGAGTGCCTGGCACGTGGTTTCGCTCGGATTCCCCGGGGAAGGCGGAGCCGCGAGTCTTGTGGGGATATAGGTGGAGCGGCAGGCGACGTCGAGGGTTTAGGGCGGAGGATGAGAGGGAGAGAGGGGGGTAGATGGGGATTCACAGAAAAGGAGGGGAGAGGAAGCCGCGTTCGCTTCCAGGGCATTTCCGGAAGCCACCACGAGGAGATGGAGACGTTTGGGGACTGAGGGAGCGGGTGGAAGGGTGTGGTTTTACACTGGGGACGATCATAGTTGCGGGAAGGGAAAAATGGGGGCGTGGTGAAGGAATGGAAAACAAGCGGGAGGGGAGATGGGGGAGGCTGAGGCAACGGGATAATTGCGCTGGCGGATGGGACGGGGCGAGAGGTCGGCCTGATGAGATGGGAGAGTCACAAGGGAAGAAAAGTAAGTGGCGCGAGGAAAGGGGGGAGGGGGTTAATGGGTCGGGTGACTCTCGACTTCGGAATAAGTAAATCACGGTCGACCAAGAGGATTCAGAAAAAAACGACACGAGGTGCAAAATGGAGACGGGGAACAGTGCGTCTATTTGGCTGTCGACGACGGCTGTTAGGCGCCAAATAAGTAAGGGAGTCGCTTTCAAGGAAAGCGTAGTCACAAAATGATTACTCTCCGTCTTAAATATTTGCACGTCAGCAAGCTACACCAATATCCTTGGCTATCATTCAAACGAATGACTAGACACATATATATCAATGGAACATCAATAAATCTCCCCCAGGGGTCTAAGGGTAGGTAGATACACCTACTACGAATATATGTTCAGGGTTCTAAATTATAAATTATGTAGATGGTCCCCAAATTATCCCCGAATATGTTCGTCGGAGATTACGTTTTTATTTGTGGTAATTATTGATTTCATCAAACTTAATATAAAATTAAAAATGGAGGGAGTAATCATTTTTCTTGATGATTCAATTGGGTATTTTCATTGAACGCATAAGTAATATATCATGATGGAAAACATGCATGGACTCATTTTTTTTAATGTTCATAAAAGGAATTATTAAAATTAATTGGATACTGGTAGAGTTGTAACAGGAAATCCGGAACTAAAATATTGGCAATGCGCCAATCCGTGACGACTGCATGCGCAAAGATGCGGAAAATTAACTCGCAAAATAAGTGGATGTGAGCAGGAAAAAATCGTGTATGCAGATGCGCTGAGTTTTTTTCCAATTAAATCACAGCAATTTCGAAGTGATTGATTCAATATGTTTCATTATGTAATCTACTGAAATTAAATACGCTCATAATCAGATTTTATCAGCTTCGGTTTAAGAAGTACCATGACATTTGCGAGTACCGCAATCCGTAATCCAGAACTCAGTTCAAATGCATTCTTGAAATGGCAACATACACGTATCTCGGAGAACAATCATAGGATTTACGAACGCATTCTTGACCTTCCATTTGTTATTACCATCACTGTATCCGGCAATGTTCTGCTTGCGTTTATCTCGCTCGGGAGTCCCGATATGAGGAACAGTATTAATAGAAGTTCCTGCTTTGCCAGCTAGAGAAGTAATGATGGGAACGAAGCGAATGGGTGGGACGACGAAGGATGAAAGAGAACGGAGAAGGGAGGGAGGAGAAGCTGACGGTGCGGGAATTATGGACGGAGAGTTGCAGCCTAATGATGTGGGCGAAGGGGCGGCACGTGAGGTTTCACGCCTAAGTCGTCGTATCGTCATGAACTATCCTAAAAATAGGGTTTTATACTGCTATTCCTGTCGGTGATCCATGCGTCCAAAATATTATTGACTTCCGTGCTCGTGTATTGTCGATTCCAATCGTCTCACTCGCTCGCAGTTAATTAGGCGAAACTCACGTCTTTATCCCTTACTCACGGTACACTATTTGGTCCTATCGTAAACACCAAGAACTTCAATTTCCAGGTTTAATTCAAAACTTTTAATACTAAAAAGATGCTCGTCGATCCAGACTTGTCACTTCAGAGGTTCTGCGCAGAGAATTTGAAAAGTAACCGGGAGAGTGGTAGGGATATGTGAAACCTGAAGCTGATGATGAAAATTAAATCGCCAGGTTAACCAAAGAATGATGAAGTATGGAGGAGAGTAGAATAAGAGATGTGGGTGCGTGGAGCTATATGGGAAAGCAAAATAACAGAGCTTTAAAGTGACAAAGGCATTCTGAGTTTTATAATAGATCATTACGGCATTAAATAAAACCCTCAAAACCTTCTGAAGTGTAAAATTCGGATGATAAACTCATATTTTAAAATATAAACAAAAACGATAACGTGATGAGCTCGACGAATAAGTCAGTAGCAAAATGTAAGGCGATTATTCTTAGGAGATTTAAAATAGTTCTGAGCGTACATACATTAGAAAATTCCACAGCTCCGATTTCCTGAAAAAGCTTCATTGTACAGGTTGTAGTGTAATGTAAAAAATAAAACATAAACGAGAAGTGTTTTACATTGGTTAGGTAACATTTAATAGTTTTTTTTCAAATATTTGGATCCTGTCGGAGACGATATGCAGCGATTTGATCAATTCTAAAAATGCTTTGCTAAGAGTTTCAATTTGTGTATAATTTTACGAGTAGTAGGTAAATATGACGGCATCATGTGAGAAACTAATTAGAACATCCCTTCATGGACGACGAGAGCAACCGAGACTATGGGGAATCTATAGGCTTTGTTTCAATGAAGGGATCAATAATATCTCACATGTAACAGCAGAATGGACCTCGCCGAATAAAATAGAGAGAGACTCCTGACCCCACCTACTAATCCTGATCACAGGAAATTGAGTTAAACATCTGGACAATTGTAATATATACGTTTCTCAAACGCGTCATCTGCTTTCTTACTCTTCATGTACATATGCAACTGCGTACTAAAGGTTCTTGCTCTACAAATGCGTATTCTCTTCTAATATCCTCTATTAGGTTGCATTGCTCTGCACACTAAATTCCTTAACCCAATTTTTCTCCATTATTCACATTCCTCAATAACGTACGTAATTGTCTCTTATGTTTTAACGTCTTTTGGTGCCATCCGTTTTATCCTTATGAGATATAGCTCACAAATTATTATATTCTGTATAATTGTAGGTACATGATGATGTCACGACGATAAATCCGGTTTTGTGACGTCAGTTAACTAACTGGTTTCATGGAATTTAACAAAGTTCTATCTCTATTCGTCAATACAAAGACTCCACTAAGTAACGCCTGGAATCATTTACTCTCTCATCTATAGCTGTTCACTAATCAGACTGTCGTTCATACATTCGCTCCGTTCCCGTTTGGCCAAAAAGGCAATTCTTTCGAGTCCATGGCCTTCAAACGTTTTACTACAGCATGCAGTACTTTTGGAGGTGGAATGAACTAAATATGAGATATTGCCACTAAAATCAGTGGTACAGGAATTATTTCTATTTATGACGGTTGTGGAAACATTATGTGGGAACGTAAATGTTGACTGAAATGAATTTTTCTCTTTGTCCAAACGGTATTATATGGGTTTAGTATCCAGGTGGTGATTTTAAATTATGCAAAGAGATGTCTGCATTTTCCTCGTTTACCCCACCCATCACCGGTGTGGGGCGCCGCGGGAATATCATCACCACTACCCACAGAAGAGACGTCTCTCTATTTCGCATTTCACCACAATTGGACTAATGGAGAAGTGAACCTTAGGATCGCTTTCTGGACTCCCGGTGGCAAGAAAAAAAGCAGACTCAACCCTTGAGAAGAGGAGACAAAAGTTTCAGTTCAGTAAATAGATCAAGACCGAGATGCGAGCGGGGACCTCTCTTTCTCTCTCTCTCTCTCCCTCAGGGGCGAAGGGACAGCATGGGGCGTGTGGTGGGAGCGTAAGCAGGGGGGAGGGGCGAGGAACAATCAAAGGGGCAAAACGGAATTACGGGGGTTAGTGAGGAGAAAGGAAGGTGAAGGGAAGAAGATGGGGAGGGAGGAGGGGTGAATAACTCCCGAAAGAGTGGTCTCGTCGTTGCAGTTAGTTCTGTCCCTCCGTGTAGGAATCCAAAACCATACACACTCACGTGTTAGGGAGGCGGTAGGAGGGGTTGCGTGTGCTTGAATTCAATGACCGCCGGCACGAATGCGGCTGGATGAAAGGGCGCTCTCCTCGGAGGAAGTTGTTCTTCGGTCACACACAATGCAGGAAGCCTCGGCGCCTCCCTTATCCCTTTCCATCGTAAAAATCTCGGGGTGAGGCGGCGCGAGAAGAGGGAATTCCGGCGGCGACTACTTCCAAGGCTTTTACCCCCGGGCGAAGTGGTGTGGTGGGGACGATCTTTTTGTCCTAACTTGCCCGGTGACGAGGGCCGTGAGCGTGCAGACAATTGTTCGCGTGTCTCTGGGGTGCGATAATTTGAAATAGCTGTGCTGAAGAAAATTTCAATGACACGTTGCCAGTTGGGAATTTCTCCGGGAAAAAAATTCGTAGAATACTTTAATTAAGTGACCCGGAAGGGTAGCTCTATGGAAATAAATTACTCTTCATTATGCAAGTTCTTCTCTGATGTGTGGCAGGATGTGATTCCACACGAATCATGCACAATCTATTTTACATGTAATTCCTAGGTTAGCAAAAATGAAAAATCATAGCTCTCAAACGGTGAAACACGAATTTGATTTAAACAACTTTTCAGACTCTAGAATAATAAGATTTAGTTATTAATCACTAAATTGCGGAGAGTAGGTTGCTGGATTGGGTTTTGTTTGGAGTCACAAAATATTTATTTGATAGTTGTGTCCATCAAAAAACCTACCTCAACCGGTAGATTACCTAATAATATATATATATATATATATATATATATATATATATATATATATCTATATATATATATATATATATCTATATATATATATATATAATGTATATAAATACATATATATGCATATATATATATATATATATATATATATATATATATATATATATATATATATATATATATATATATATATATATATATATATATATATAAAGTCACTTTCTTGAAAACACCACGAACGTGAACAAAATGAAAATGGTGTAACTAGTCGACACAAACACAGAAACTGAAACATATAAAAGAGGGACTCACTTTTTTCGAATTTTCGGTGGTGTAACCACCTTTCTCAAGAGGAATTAGGAACAGAACTGCTAGTTCTGTTCCTAGCTCCTCTTGAGAAAGGTGGTTACACCACCGAAAATTCGAGAACAAGTGAGTCCCTCTTTTATATGTTTCAGTTTCTATGTTTGAATGAATATATATATACATACATATATATATACATATATATACACACACACATATATATATATATATATATATATATATATATATATATATATGCCTCTAGTTTAACGTAGATAAATTATATAGTCTAGCCAATCTTCCAATCCTTCCCATCTACTTACCAGCGTCTTATCATAAGGAAAGTCTAAGGCTTAAGTTGTTTCACCCTCTCATCACATGTTTTCACCATCCTTTTAATAAGTCCCTCATTTATGGATTCTGGCGTACTTATAGTGGATTAACTGTATTATGTTGGCTATTTATCCTAGAGCAGCACAGACCCCAGGATGAAAAATTATCTTCTTAATAGAAGTCTAAAGCAATTGTCGTGGTATCTGTAGTCATTTCCACTGGTTCTTCACAAGGGTAACCATTTACATTTTTATGGGAAGATTAAGGTTGGTAACTACAAGTAAGAAATCGAGGGTACACATCACGGCGACAGTAGGATTCTCCCTCCACAGTAGACGGTTTATCGTATGCAATCCTCTCTGTTAACTGCAGCCCACGTCGTTGCTGAAGGGTTATCATGTTTGTAGTGAGAAGTGATCGAACTCGACTAGCAGGACGGAAACATCGTTAAATGGAAATCGAATTACCAAGACTCTGAATGTAACGTTTTTTGGGTTTAAATGACTGTGCTATAATGAACGTGACTAATTATATAAAGGAACACTAACTTTGTTGAACTGGGAAACGCATTCCATCTAATTAGCATGATTTCTATCGGGATAATAATTTATGTAAGCTTGGTGTAAGCTTTCTAACGCACCACCTTTTATTGATGGCTTTATGTGAATCATCAACAGTAGTTCAGATATTCTTTTTATTTTATATTTTATTGATAACTGAAATGAATAAAATAAATGATTTTTTAAATTTTTTTCAGGTGAGTACCTACTCTCAACTCAAGATAAAAGTTGTGGCATGGCGTTTCGTGGCAGCAGTCATTTCACTAGCCCTTTCGTAAGTAACTCTTTTAATTTTTTATGAGTACCCTGCTCTAACTATGACTCAATTCACGCTGCTACCTATTTATTTTATCTTTGGATTCATATGTGGTCAGATGAAACAGCTTCGTAAAGTTGAGTTGCTTATCCTCCGATCGACGTTGAAAAGAGTTATGGCTAATAAACATTAACATTCCTTAAGAATTTCTAATAAGATTAGAGGTTTATACGTTGGTTAAATATTAAAAAACTATATCCTAGTAAACAATGGCAATAATTAACGTATACTGCTTATATTTTTTATTCGTTTTATCCAAATAAATTTCAAAATGGGAAACACTTTCATGGATATATACCTCAGTAATTGCCTCTTATTTAATTTTTTTGTATCACCATTGAACTCGTAGTAAATGCGACTGTATTTGTTTTCTGTTACTCCTAGAGAAAGAAGTTTCATCATTAAAATAACATCTAGCCTCTACAAATCTACTTGCATCCATGACTGGAAAACGTTTTCTCATAACAAGATTTTAATGCTTTTCCTCATTCATCCAAATTTCTCCGAAGTTTTAACGAGAGTTTCGTATTTATTCGGATTGAAACTTCTTTTTTATGCACAGTCCTTTAGTATGTTTTTCGTTTGAAATCTCAAAAAATAACTATCAAGTTTTCCAATTGTTTTCTCAAAAAGCGACACGTGCACTATCTTTGTATTAATCCAATTTTCGACGAACTTGGTTAAAAGTCACGCCATATCTTTTCCGCATCTGCTTCCCTTCCCGTAGTCGGATATCATTTGGTGAACACGTGTCGCCTCGCTTCTCAAAATTCCAAAATAACCCACTCACCCGAGATTATTTTCTAACGCGCATTTCACAAGAGGCAAGGGTGTGTAAATATATTAACACAAACACACACCCACACACACACACACACACACACACACACACATATATATATATATATATATATATATATATATATATATATATATATATATATGTAAGTATGAACACACACACTCATATATATATTCACAGAATCGATTCTCCATACCTTGCCTCGGCACCTTACGAACCGTGAAGTTTTCACTTCCTTCACCGCCGGCTCCCTCCTTTGCATGCCTCTACTTTAGCCGCCTTTCAGGAAGCATCAGGTATGCATGCGTTAAGAGAGAGCGCACGCATGCGAGCGGCCCGATCCACGGCCGTGGGTCCATGCTTCATGTGTACGTGAGTGAGCGGGAGGGAGAGAATCCGTAGTCGCGTTTTCAGCGCGGATCCGATGGAAAGGGGAGAGGAGGAGGGTTGGAGCGAAGAGCGCGGACGGTGCCAGGGGTGTGTTTGTAGAGTGGTACCCGTTAACGTGTTTGCAGAAGGGATTCCTCGTGCGCAAGTGGATTCCCACCGTGGGAGTGGCAACGAGGTCTTCCTTGCTTTTCATTCCGAGGCGAGATGTGGCGTATAGGCGCCGCCGTTACGCCTTGCAGGGAAGAAGAGGGTGGAAGATGGGACGGGCCTAACTTAGGGGAGTGGGGTGGAAGGGGTAGACCACCAAAGGCATGGAGGCAGGATTTAAGGGGTCGAGTGGGTGGGGAAAAGGAAGGGGGTCCCGACGACGGAGTCGCGGACTAAAAATAGCGGCTGCTTTGGTAATTAAAATAAAATCCCTATTGGAGGAGGGAGGAAGACGAAGATCGTGAGGTTCTGGGGGGGAGGGGGAGGAGAGGCTGGGATCGAAGAGCGGGGGGAGGGAGTGGTGAAGGGGACTCGTAAGGGTCGTCGGCGGAGAGAAGGTTGGGGGAGGGTTTGTCGGTAGAGGTGATGGAGTGACTGGTTGCCAGCGAGAATTTTACCAAAGGCGTAGGGAATCTGTGGAAGAACGCTTCCTGCATTCGCATTTTTTTATATTTAAAAAAAATTAGTGCTAATAATAGCAATAATGAAAAAAATAAG
This sequence comes from Hetaerina titia, assembly GCA_037158775.1. Lineage (NCBI taxonomy): Eukaryota > Metazoa > Arthropoda > Insecta > Odonata > Calopterygidae > Hetaerina > Hetaerina titia. The sequence goes on along the minus strand of CM073768.1, from coordinate 90,127,798 downwards.
GATAAAAAGCCCGTGGAAGTTCACCTCGGTCTTTTCAGGAGCGCTCCGTAGGGAGGGGCCAGAGTCGTGTGTCCGCGCACTTCAGGCGAGGGTTTCATAGTCAAGTCAGTTATTTTTTTTATTTTTGGTGGACGCCTACGCCTTTTTTTTGCGGCCCTTTAGAAATTCAGTTCGACGCTCGAACCCATTGGGATTGAGTGGAAAGGCGTCGTGGTTTCATTTATTTTTTTTAAAACTCGAATATACATATGTACATATTTATTTTCCTCTCCCTTCTCTCCCCTCCTCCAGCAGTTATCCCGTGAGAGAGGAAGGGGTAAATATATATATTTATAAATGGGTAACCTTCTCGGAGCGAGGAGGGCAAGGAAGCGAAAGTTTTGATATGCAACCGAAACGTGCCGGGGGTTTCCTCTATTTTCGGTTCTCATATTTTTATTTTATTTTCCCTTCCTTTTTCTTCCGCCTCTCTCCTTCCCTTCTGCCCCTCCCTCTTGGCGCGTTTCAATTTCGTCCTCTTCCTCCCCCAATCCCCCTCCTCACTCTTCCCGCGTTGTGCCGTTCCGAACGCGCGAGTGCGGCTTTCGGAAAAGGGTTTTTAAGCTCGTTAGCGACGAGGCCGCGGGGGCTCGAGTGTTCGCGGTCGTTAGGGTAGGGAAGGGCGAAACGTTTCTTTGATTCCCACATTTCCCTCCGCCGCACTCTCTCTCACCCTTCCCCTCTCGTCCACCCGGTGCCGCCGCCGACGCCGCCTTTTCCCAGAGCAGCGCTCACTTGAGGCCGCGTGTAACGAATGGCCGCGCGCGCGAGCGGGGCACATTTGCGTGACGGCGCCGCCGCCGGGGGTGTGGGCGGGTTGGTGTTTGCGCACGGAGAGGTAGGGAGAGAGTGGCGTGGGGGGAGGGGAAGAAAGTGTTGGTGCCCTCTCGTTTTATGACGTCTCTTCGAATAACCCCGCTCGTTTTACCCACTGCAGGAAAGACAAGCGCGTGTGCGCGGCTGGTTATTCGCTCTCCCGTCACCCCACCACTCCTCCCCCCCCCCACAGAGATCGGCGAACATATGCTGCGGGGGTGTAACGGGGTAAGTAGGTACCCGAGAGTGGGCGGGTTCCCTCTTGGGGGATTTTACTCAATTTATCCGTTTTTGCGCTCACGTCCGACCCCGCCCGAACGGGAGCGGGAAAAATCATCATCCCACCCCCGTCTTCCCTTTCGGGTTCATCACAGAATCCTAATGCAGCACCATTTCGGGGGGAGGGGGAGAGAGAGAGTAGTAGTGGTTCGATTTTTAACCGCATTTTGAACGGTTTGGCCTATCTTCCGTTCACTATCTCAGCGTCGATAGTATAAAAGTGACGGATGGCGGAATGGCCAGTGTGTATCCATCATCCGTGTAATTTACAGCGATTCCGGGCGTGGCAGGTTTCCAACTACCACGTTTCGCTCTCCTTTGTTTTGAGGGTAGGAGGAGCACGCAGGTCTCGTCGGTGGGGGAGAGCCGTGATCTGTTTGGCCCTAAATAGGGCAACCTTTGCTTCGAGTCTGTATGTCCGCTGTTGCTCTCTCCGCTCTTTGCACGGCCAATGGTCGTCGCATGCAGTGCATCGTTATGGAAAGAGCGATCATGCAAGCCAGGCACAAGGAAAATAGCGGAAGGCCAAGTAATGTGCATCCATCATCCCCTTCGCGTAATGGATATTTAGTGGAGTATAAGGGACGATGGAAACGGAATTCATTTTGTTCGTGTATCTGGGTGCACGGGAAGTATTTAATTTAAGCCATGTCTCCTTCTTTGCTTTGTTAATTCACTCATAAATCTAATGCACCTTACGGTTTAGTCGGCACGGAACTGGACCGGAATGTCACTAGGTTTGTTGACCTATTTTACATCAACTGGAACCCTAACAAAATACTCTAAATATGTGTACATTTTCAACAAAACAACTACGGCCTTATCTTCGAGGCACTCTCCGAAAGAGTCAACATATTCGGCTGCATAGAAGCGCGGCGGTGACGTATTTAAGGCCTCTATTGCCATGACGACTGCCGTTGCGTGCGCTGTGACAAAAAAATACATCACTGGGGCTTTCGTGCACTTTCGTTACGGGTGGACGGCATAATAATTTTCCACTTAAAGTTCGTGTTTTTTCCGCTCTCATTGGAGTACATTTGTCTCACCAAGATAGATTGCTTTGAAAATGGTCCTTAGAGACTGGGTTGATTTTACACGCGTACAAGCATGACTTTTTTCTATTATATGCTTGAAAACAAACAAAGGTAACTTTTTTGTTGCAAAAAAAAGACCGGACATAGAATTCATTTTGCGTCATTCTCTTTTTGCTTTAAGCATGCATAAGATCTCTGTAAATGCGTTGCAGTTACACCCTTTTAAAAGGATGTCATGCATTCTAACATAAAATTTGTCTGGCTGAGAGAGAGAACAATTTTTCCTCGTTTGGCTGCGCGTTTTGATAAAGTTAGTCGCCACTTCTAACGTGTTTTAAAAGTGTTGGAATGAATTTATTTTGTTTGAGTTATGACCTCTCTGTCCGGTTGCTGAAATTCCCAGTAAATGGTGTTTTTCCACTCATTGAATTGTGGTGCACAGTATGGGTACTCTTAAGTGTTTAAATATTCATTGAGACGTTTTAATAATTAATGCAGGTTTTAGTTTTAGCAAATATTTTATCAACTGTGATTAAATCGTGAAATAAATTTTGTGGCAAATTTAGAGAGATCAAGTTTATTCTGCTGGATATTTGATGGATCGGAGGAGTAAAATACTTATCAAGTGCCAAAGTTAAAAACCAAAAATGTAAATATGAGATACAAAGTCAAATGTAGGTGCTTGATAGTTAATATTGAGAAAAATCAAATAATAATTCTGATGGGAAAATATTAAAATTACAAATTGTAAAAAACTACTTACCTTTGCCAATTAGTTATTAAAAAAAACTATTAATTAATTAATTAAAAACCAAATAATCGGAAATTGCAGTCATGTAGGTTTATGTTCCTTTCCATGGTTTTAATGTCCTATCACAATGGATCATCAAACTTTGTATGTTATTACTTTTTCGTCAAAGTTATTATCTATTCCAATTTATATTTTTTCAGGTGTAATATTTTTCTTTGCGAGAACGGCGGTAAACCTTAAAGAACAAGTAAAGGATGTTCTTTTTAAAACTTCCAGGAATACGAAAACGCGCTCTTTCTGTGAGTATCCGATTAATTAGGTAAACGACTTACTCTTTGACCTATCTGATGGTTTGAATCCTGCTTCGAGCATGTAATGTTGCTATCTTGAAATGAACTTTTGTGTGTGGATTTTGCAATTCCGTTAAGTGGAGATGCATCTTATTACGCAAATTACGATCGATATATAAAGAAATAATTTCCCTTCCTTCACAATTCAAAAATTCATTATGAGCGAGCACGGACAGTCTCAAAAGTAGTATGACTTATCCATACCAAAAAAAGGAAAGAAATATTTGTACTTTTCCACAGATTTTATTAGATGGTACAACGCGTTTCACCGACTTGCGGCATCATCAGGTACAAGTTTGCTACACAGACAGTGGCCGAATATATACCCTCAGGACCGAGTGGGGGCGGGGAGGGGCGGAGGGGCCTGAGAGGGGTGGGGGTCCTCAGGTTCGTTGAGGGGTTGTTTTGACCATTTCCGGGCTAGTTTCTCGGAGAGGAGTGGGGAGGGGTATGGGAACATTATTTCTTTCCTTTTTTTGGTATGGATATTAAATACTTCCACGAAGTGAAGCCTGAAACAGTAGAATAGTATGACTTATTTTTTCTCGGATAGACGGACGGACAGGCGGCGGTTTCTCTGGCTGGGTTCGAGGAACGGCAGTCTCAGGAAAGACGAATTGACTGGCAGTTGGCACCCAGTCTTTGCAGAGTGAGGATCTTTCGTTGCGAAACCTCTATAACGCGACCTCCTTACATTCCGTCATGTCCCGGTTAATGAAACAGCGCTAGGCCATCAAATATTGCGTGAAACTGGGAAAAACCGGGAAAGAGACTCATGAAATGCTTAAGGCAGCTTATGGTGATAACGCCATGGGTAGATCGGATTTTTTTAAGTGTCACAAGTTGTTTCGGGAGAGTAGAGAAGATGTTGAAGACGTCGAACATTCAGGGCGCCCCTCGGCATCAAAAAAGGGACGAAAATATTGCAAGAGTGAAGGCTTGGTTGTACAGACCGCGGATTAAACGGTCGCATGGTCTCTGATGAACCTAGCATCCCTAAAAGTGATGTGCATCGACTTGCGACCCCAAACATGGGCATGAGAAAGCTGTGCACGAAGTTGGTGCTGCGAGTGCTCTCGGACGAACAAAAGGAAACTTGCACGTGAATCTGCCAAGAGCTTCTCGACCATGCCTCAGCCACCGAAAGCTCTGGCGTTGCCCCAACAGACTTATTCCTCTTCCCTCTCCTCAAAGCCGCGCTAAAAGGACGTCACCACGGCTCGGCGGAAGCGTGACTATAGGCCGTGACAAGGGAGCTTAGCAGCATTTCGGGCACCGCCTTCATATAATCATTAAGGACCTCTTTCCTCATATTTTGATTAGTAATCGAACTATTCGTGATTTCTTTTTAGTGAAAGTACTTTTTGATGCTTTGACTATACTGCCCTCTTGCTACTTGGTTATCCTGCTGATGAAGTAGAAAGAATCTTTCACTCGTTGAAGAGTGCACTTCTCTAGTCTAATAAGAATATTGTTCCCCTTACATTTACTGTTACTCATTTCCTGAATTATATTCTTGTTTGTTTAAATGTTCCACTTTTGCCTTCTCCTCTCCAGATTGGCTAGTATTCTCGCCAGATCTTTCTTTTCTGCAAAACTAGGTAGGCGGTATATCTCACCTTTCTAAACCCTTCTCCATGTACTCGAACGTCACCTTTATATTTTTATGAATCTCGTTTAGTGTCTAATCTTTGTATATATTTACGGGCAAGAGTATTTTTGAGCAACCCGATCTTTCTTTTTCCTTTTAATGTCTATTATTGTTTTCACTGCACCAAAAATTCTTAGCCACCCCTATTAGTTTTAATGGTGAAGAAAAGTATGAACGTAATGTGGAGCAGAATATATTGGAACAGAATGCTACATTATTATCCACGTATACGACACGTTAGTTCCGATACTCGTAGACCATTTTATATTTCTCTAAATATATAACTACATTACAATTTAAGTTCCAACACGAAAACACATTGACAACAGATTAATAAATATAAGTCTTATGAATCGCTATGCGCTAATATGCATAAGGTTAGAAATTGTGTAGACATTAATAACGTCATCTTATCGACATGAGAATTAAATAATTTACCACGGGTTAAAGTAATTTTGAGGCAGCTTGCATTAGTATAATCCAGCAGCATTTGTGAGCATCATTTCATTTTGCCACTCTATTTTTGTTTCTCCATATAGATTCGTTCTTTCGCTCCGGGATAGGGACCAGTTGCTGCTCTCAACGTAAATACATGAATACTACTAATGGTAAGGAACTCGAGTGATGACTTGAGCAGTTCCTTTTATCGTGTCACTCGTATTGCTCTTGCTTCCACTGGAAGCGAGCGTTGTGTTTCAGAAGGCAAGTCGACGTCTCGTGAACCCCCATCAATAGGCGACGGCCCCCACTCCCAAACTACGTAGTGCACCCCCGAAATCCCTCAACTCTTGACTCAACCCGTGTCCCCTCTCTGTCTCTCTCGTTTCCTATCCCCCTCCCTTCTTCTTTATCCTTTTCTCTCTCTTCACCCCACGGGACTGTCCTTCCACCATCTCCCTCTTTTTAGGGGCTCTTAATCTCCTCGACAAGTCATTACACCCATCAAGACCAACCATTCGCAAGGAGGTAGTGAGAGGGGAGGAGAAAAACATTATTATCTTGGTGTTCTCGTTGAAGAAGGTACCTATGGATAAATGAAAGAAAAATGAGAACATCCAGGAAGTTGTATAATGAGGAGCTCTGAATGAAACAGTAATTAAGAATGAGACGATAAGGGAATGTTAGTAACGCGGTGAAAAAATAAGAGCTATGATCAATGGTTTTTCGCCAGAAATATTTGGTCAGTTACCCATATCTAAATGCTCGTGGGTGATGCATTGAGGGTCATTAAAATTCATTTCGCCGTCGCAAAATATCAAATTAAATTTTTTGTAAAATTTGTTTACGGAACTCATGATCATGGGTGTATACGCGGTTGCAAACTTTTTTGAATCTCAGAGATAACTTTGAATTTAACTCACTCCGTTTCACTTGCGAACATAATACAAAAGACGAATTAGGGAAATATATGTTCCATATTATTTACCCAAAATAATGGCATAGTAAATTAATGAATCCTAATTTTTAGATAGAATGTAACATGTGGATTTAAATGCGTATATACGAGTCAAATCGTAGTTCTAAAAATGCTTTTAGATATTCAAAACCTATTAATTAAACTTTAACTTTAATCTTGCATGCGGATAAAAAATCTCTAATTACCAATAAAAATTTGGAGAGAAGGGCACAATGAGTGAAAAAAGAAATGTACAATTAAGCGGAGGAGCGCAAGTTTTTGGTTATACAGCTATAATGATACAGTTGTCATTAATAGAACCGAACATAAAATATTATCACGAATTCCGAATTTAACTCTTTAATTTAATCATATTCTATAAATTTCAATGGATATCGTTAATGGAGGTATTGAATAATGTATAAATAGATTATATTGTTTGTTATTTTATCCGAAATGTATTGATACACAAATCAGGACCCCTTTCACAATATTAGTTTCTTAAAATACATGTATAATATTACCTCGGAGAATTACAATTGCATTTTTGGCAAATCCTTTCGCTAAATTGTACGCGTCGGTGGATCTATTGATGTTCCCTGGGCTAAACAGATATCTCAAAAATTATGTCGTGCGAGTGATTTCCAGGACTCCTGCTTGTCGCTCGGAAGGATCACGTAGTGCCCAATGTGTGTAATGGCGTCGTTGGGATGTGACACATAAGCAAATAATGGGATCAGAATGGGCAATAAGAGAGTGGGGAAGGTGATTAAAAACAAAAGAGGACGAGGCAAGGGAGAAAGGAGAATTTGCGAAAGGGACGAGATAGCTGAGGAGCGTTCCGGGATGGGTGGTAAGAGGGAGAGGGGGGGGAGGGGAAGAGGCTGGGGACGGCATTTAATTGTTCCTTGGCGCGATAAAAACGGGGACAGCGGCGTCGGAGGAAAGACGGTGGAATTAAAAAATAAATGAGAAGGTGGGGGGGAGTGGAGAGCGTGGGGGATTGTGCAAAAGCCTCTTGTGTGCGCGCGGGGGTGGGGATGGGTTGGAGAGGGTGACAGGGAGCAAAGAACGGAACTGGTATCTCCAAGAAGAGACGACCGGGGTACGGGGAGGAGGAGTGGGAGTCGACGGAGTGGGGACGGAAGGGGGCGGCGAGTGAGGGCGAGTGAGGGGCGGATGGGAAGAATGAGAGCGTCGGAGATGTCGGGGTGGTGTGGGAAATGGAGGGAGGTGGCATACGAGAGTAGGACGATGGTAGGGACAGGGGTCGGAGGCAACCGGAATGGTGAGGTAGGAAGGAACTAGGTGGAAAGAGTGGAGAGGATGTATAGGATGGGGAGATCCGAGGTGGGAGGGGGGAAAGGAATGCGGGGAAAGATGGGGACACTTGAGAGAACAACAAACGATTGATCCTGGGAAATTAAAATAATGAAATTTTTCGTGAACCGAGGATTTCACACAAAATGAGGATCTACGCCGACTTTATGTTCTGTAGTATTACTTACGATATGAGCCCCTCTAGGTCAGATATCAATTTGTTTTAATTTCCAAGACCAAATTACCTACATAGTCACCTGGAAGTCAAATGTACATAATCTGGTGACTAATGAGAGCCGAAATGATCAGCCGTAAAGGCGCAGTTATCATCCCGAAGGCTGTGTTATGAAGAGTCCACCTTATAGTGAGTTTTATGGTGTGTAAAGATCAGCTATCAGGGTAAGGTCTATCTTTTATTTAATCACATGCGTTTACTCGGGGAGGCCAGGTGCCCAAAAAATCACCCAGTTAAATTTCCTATTTGACTGAAAATAGATATATTAAAACTTATGGTTGATAACAGTTATGTTTAGTGTAGATTATGATTTCATACTTATAATCAGTTGTAAGAGATGAAGAGGGACCTGATATAGATTAGTTTGCTAGGTGGGGAGCCACAAAATGTTTGCTTGATAGTTGTGTCCATCCAAAAACCTACCTTAAACGGTAGATTACCTAATAATAGTAATCAGTTGTACTGTAGGTATTCCCTCCCACATTGGCTCACGTAAAAACACCACCTAAAGGCTATGAAGCATTGGCGAGGTATGGATGAATAATGTAGCCTATCATTTTTGCGTCGCATGTCCTGAAGAAAAACGTTGCGTGTTGTAATAAATTGGATCGAATAACTCGAAATACGCAAGATGAGGAGTAAAGAAATAATTAACGTGTTAAGAATAGGGCACGAGGTTAGTGGAAGTTAGTGCGGAAGAGGGTTGATGGAAGGGAAAGCAGGAGAGGGAAGAAGAGGGATCATTTGGTAGGGAAAATTAGTGGGTTCTGGAAGAAAGATTCGGATGGGGAAATGGAACATCAGAGGTCTGTTGTGAGCGAGGGTGAGCTTTACCATGGATTCGGGAGAGTGTGGGAGGGGAAGGGTGGGTGGCGGGAGGGTATCGGGCACGATGGATTGGAAATAGGAATAAAAATGAGGTGACGGTCCGAATCGTATCCCACTATCCCTCCCTGCATCCAATTCCCCTTCCCCGCGATCTCACCCCACCCTCTCTTTTTTCTCCTTCCAGAGGCTCCGGACTCTTTATTTTTCGGTCCCTAGAATGGACCATTAGGGTGAGCACCGGGATTATGGGGTGGCAAGGGGGAGGAGTAGCGGGACAAGGATTTTCTTCCTTGAGGGCGTTAGTAGTGAAGGCTGTAAGGGGTCGGGGAAGTGAGAATGGGCAGGGACAAAGGGACCAGGAGGGAGAGAAGTCAGTTTGTGGTGGTGGAAGGGTAAGGGAAACGTCGGAGCTGAGGTAAGGGTGGAGGGCGTTAAACGGAGGAGTAGGTAGTGTGAGGAGGCAAAGGGACTGGATAGGTTTCAAGCTAGAAAGCTCAAAGGTCAACGTCCATGAAACTTTTCTTCATTCTAAGGCTCGAGATCTCTCAGGTTCAAGGAATAAATACGCTTTAATGGGCACCACTGATAAATTTGTTAGTATAAATAGGTATATTTCTTAGGTGATATCTTTAGAGTCACCTTGAAGAGGTAACACAACATTCATGCCAGAAAGAAAAGACATTAATTCTTTCCAAATTCATTGCTTGACACACATTAATGCAAATAAAAGGTATCATATTCATTAAAAATTCCTTCAAGATGCATTATTTTAACAGTGTATTAGCTCCTGTATTTTTCGTCAGCAAGATATCTACGTAGGAATTAGTTCAATAATCACAATTTTCTAATGATGTACATCGATCCCAGCTAAATTCGGCACGCCGCACTCCTTGTTTTATTCTATGTATATCCGAGGACACCATTGTATTTGCAAAAGAAAATTCAGAGGAAGAATATAGCGCCATCGATATTAAAGAAACCGAATTTCCTTTTGGGCACATTTTGATTGAGCTGTTTTTCTTTTTTTTCAATTGTTAATTTGCGATAAAAAATTATGCACCTATTTTAAATTCATATATAGTATATATAGTTCAGTGGCTGATTTAGACATGAAGGGAGAAAGGAAAGGATTTGGATTGATGTTTGGAGAAGGCTAAAGGGAAGGGGAATGGGAGTTGGGTTCGAGGTGAAGAGGGAGTCGGGAGTACGGAAGACATTACGAAAAGAAGAGAAAGGGAGGGGGCGGTGGAAGAGAACGGACACCCTTCGTCCGAAAGAGAAGTTGGAGAATGGTAGGTTGGTGGGTTGGGAGATTTTGAGCGGAGGAAAATCTAAATTAAGAGAAGGGGAAGTAAATAAGGACCGAGGAAAAGGATGGTGAGGACAAAAAGTGGCCTCCCCACCCACCCACTGAGTTCTCGCTCCCTCCCATCTTCTCCTCATCCGCTCGAAGGGTGTTGGGGTAAACGAGGGAAAGGCCAGGCTGGCTCACTCTGCTCTTTCTTTCTCTCCGGGGAGTTTTTGGGGTAGGATGGGAGGGACGGCGGTCGCTTTCCGGGAATTATTCATTGTTTTTGTTTAAAATAGAACGAAGGGGGGAAGGCTGGGATAATTTGGAAAACGAGGATCTCAAAAATGTGAGAAAAAGGGGGAGAAAAGCGAAGGACTCGGGGGATGAATTTGTCAAAGAAGTCGCTCAAGTAGGTGAATGGTGCTTAGTACTCTTCTTCTCAATTTTACTTTTACGGAGACTGCCGCGATACGGTGGGGATTCGTATTCGCATTGTCGTTTCGTCAATCAAAACCTCCTTTTTCATTTCCCTGTTATGTGGACCAATAGTCGTATTCTGTGTTTCCCTTTCCCTGTCTGTTGTGCTTTCATTTTCGTGCATTTATTAAGTCCATTTCTCAATTTTGAATTGACAACATTCCCCATTTTTTTATATGAGGAGCGCATAGAGTTGAGTGTTCCGAATTAAATTTGTCCCTCATTACCAAAACTAATAAAATTGTAATATTCAAAAACCTCAAACCGCAATATATTCCTTTTTTTAGTTCAGAATAATTTGTCAAAGCGGAGTAGGAAACTAATGTTACGGCAAAAACTGATTTTTCAAGTTTGTTACTACGCGTATTAATACGTTGTACCGCTTATTCTACATTTTATTTAATATTACTAATTGCAGCAGAGTTTATCGATTAGTTATCTAATGATTTAACAGTGTAAATTAAAGTTAACAGTTTCAAACCTAACTTTGTGGAATTACTTCATGATGAGGGTAAAAAATAAGGAAAACTTTACACTTCCACACACATAATGTAATACGACCATGTTTCGATGCTGCGCATCATCGAAACCATTGTCGTATTACATTATAAGTGTGTGGAAGTCTAAAGTTTTCTTTATTTCTAACCCTCATCGTGTAAATTAAACTGACAATTTAATTGTCTTCTTACGGTATCGGTAAGCATCGAAGATATCCTTTGATATTATTATATATTCAATCACTCTGACTGCATACGATATTATTCATGGCCATGGAAGAAATTCTGATATTCTCGGGTGCACAAAAATATCATGAAAGCAACAAATTTGTGTTTTCAAACTTAGCATTAAATTAAACACGCACAGCTACTAACTATAAATGACCAGTTTGCACATATTACTAATGATGAAATTCGTAATATAATTACTATAAGAGTAAAAAGTCAATTTTATTCAATAATTCTCTTTACGTTACTCTACGAAAACATTAATAAATATTATACCCCACCTCCTTCATGGATAATTGTCTAAGTGATACTTACACGAAATTTCCAACTTTCATATTGATGATTGCTGAATAATTATAATATCCTTAGCTTAATTTACAAGTATTGATATAAAAATTAGCATAAATATTCCTTCTCCTAGTTTTTGGCAAATCCATTATTTTATATGAAATGCTGCAGTCATATTACGTACGGTTATACACCTGTGTTTGAGCCCTCAAAGCATTTCCCATTTACTTGAATAGAACTTTAATTAAAATTAACACAATTTCTTGGTACTATACTATATATCGGCATTACAATTTTTCACATTTTTTTAGCGAATCAGCCTTTAGATGGCGTATGGTATTCCGTGTGAGTCAAAATTAATTTAAATATCTTTTGAATGGACTTATTCCATTATTTTTTATTGAATTCACAATAAAAAACGCATTTCTATAAAAAATCAGCCTATGGTAATTGACACATAGGCGATGCAACAAATATCAAAGTGCTAGATTATTTCATAGAAACGAGCAGAGAACTAATTATCATTTCGTCAGTAGAGGTCTTCGGACTTGTCCAGATAGGACGGGTTTGTTAATTGCCATATACCCATGTACGTTGATGTTACGTGCATTTCTATTCATCCTTAATAAATTGTGAAAAACTATATTATTATTTTGTTTTGAAAATTAATGAGTCGTGGTTGTCCAGTGGGAAGTACGCAGATTGATAGTATTGATTTGAACCCTCGCCTAGAGGGGCAGGGTTTGATACCAGGTGGTGCCTCTGGGCACCCTTCACTTCACTTAAAGTGAGTGGTATTTTTGGTACCATATCTTTGGTGGGTACTGGGAAAATACTAGCATAACATAAAAAAATACTGGGAAAATGTCGGCATAAGGAAGGAAACTGTCTTCTGAGGTGCGTTCATTCCACATACAGTGTAGGGTTCAGTATTAGGTAAGCTCTACCCTCATCTATCAAAACAAACTTTAGGTTCGTTGCAATGGTTTTAACAAAAATTAAACATCCTATACCTGAACGTTACATAGACTTATGTACCTTATTCAAACTAACTGTATTTTCCTTATATATCTTTGCGAAATGAGGGTTTACCATGGAAAAAATGTGAGCAATATAATTAGTCATTGTAATGACACGTGAGACAAATGTATTTTTGTTAGCTTTACACAGAGTGGTTTTCACGTGTGCGGACCCGAGAGAGAGAGAGTTTCCAGGAATACTTTGGCACATTCAATGTTCGCCTTTATTTTGGATTCGCAGAGATATACATTTGATAAATTATGCAGTTAAACCTTCCTACATGACTTATGACTTGGCATCGAAATAGTATAGGAAAGCGACCTTTTGCATCTGGTGTTTTTCCAATATTTGAATCCTGATTACTGATTGGAATATAATTGAACAGTTTTGTGAACAATAATGACCCACTTTAAAAGTACACTAACTGAAACGTATCATTTAAAGGCATGTGTAAAATATCTAATAATAAATGCAAAATCTGGATAACTGTCGAATATTCTAGAATTAAACATAATATTACGTCTGAGGCGAATGTTTGAGAGAATAGCAAACACAGAGGTTAATACGAAGGGCTAATTGCATGTACTTAGTCGGTGAATGTAGTAAATATTGATATTTTTAACAAGATCTCTCAAACTGGGTTAAAAGTTAAATTTAGCTTTGATAACCAGGGAAATTTTAACGATTTTAACTATAGTCTATTTTAAGAGATATTTGAAGCTTAATGGAACCACTTAAAAATGAATTTTATTTAATTAACTTAAGATTCTGTTACATGTTAAAGATCACACATGTTCTTTACATGAATTAATGCAAGTCTTAGGATATGTATTTTGTGAAAATAGTGAAAAAAATTAAAAGTTCTCATTTGTTTGTCCCAATCACTGACATTAGCAGATTAATGCACCTTTCTGTTGATGTTGGTTTCGTTGATAATGATCACACGATGGGAGGAGAATTTTTAGTTTGATGCCTCTCAAAGAATTTAAAGGTTAAAAGAGCACGAGCCATTTCCCGGACTATCCTGGGAAAATATAATTAAAATAAACATTACGTGGCCTAGAATTCGACCGGTATTCGAAAATGGCTGACAAAGAGAGTTGTCCGAAAATTAATTGGAGGCAGCACCCTCTGGCAATTTTTTTCATCACACTGCCCATGGATGAAATTTAGTATTAAAAGATTTGAATGACTTTCCGAAATACAGTGGGTGTAGTCAAAGTGGTTATTCGATTTTTGCGTGAAACCTCTCCTTGGAGAGAGCCCGAGGGAAATATCCCTCTCTGCGCTGCGTAACTCGTGATCTACTGAAAATAATTGGATTCAACTTTTTTCTGAAAATATGATTTCCATAAAAACTGCTTTGGAGATTTTATCACCCAGAAAATGAACTTAAACTAAGCAACGTTAAATTTCAAATTACTGACGGTGCGATAGATTCGGCAAAGGTCATTATTTATATAAGCATGATGCCTAATTACTTGTCTTTGCAAATGCAGCTACTCTAAACGACGGATAGTGAATGATTTTTCAGGAACTCTTTGCCACTTACTGAGGTTTTAAATTAATTTTCAAGCATGAGAATTTAAAAAAAAAATTTGCCAAGGTTTTCATGGAATTTTCTAACATACCATAAAAACAAGTAAAGTTTTGTTTGTATTTATCGGAAATTCTCCGAGTTCTCAGAAAAACACATTTAAGATAGAGCAACTTATTAATATGCTTCATATTCAATGAAATATCGAAGAGCATCAATGTTATGCGCCAAATTCATATTACTTTTTATCTTCCTCGTAAATCAAATACTATATTTTTTGGGATAATTGATATTTATTATCAATTATTTTTCCATGATAATTGATTTTTTGGTCATTTACCTCGAAAATTGATAAAACAAATGAAACAGTGGTGATACTGACGATGAATATTACTTAGAGAAAACTTTACATGACGTCCTGAATTTTACTTTTTATGTGAATAAATATAGAAATGATTGGGAGAAAATAATAATCTTCTATTACGTTGAGTGGTGTCTGTTGTAAATGTATGCTGTATTAAGTTAATGCAAAGGAGGGAGTATCAGTGATATTACTAAAAGTGATAAAATGAAATTATATCCTAGTCAAGAGGTGGTTATAGCAGGAGGAATGAGATGGTTGTTAATCTGATCTGAGGGGTATAAATCTGAGAGCTTCCTTGGTGTCCTTGCCTCTTGATTTCAACCTGTCGATTTCCATGGCTGTACGTACATGTACTTTTTTAGATAATTTTTTTTCATTAATGAAGAATCAGTAAGGAATTTTTGGACATTTTTAATGTGTTTTTTGTAAATGAAATATTTACTAAGCAAAGGGGACCTCTGCTCTAGGTGCTACATCAATGAGTCATATTCCTAGTATCCATTATTTCTATTTCGAAAATCTTCAAAGATCAAATTCGAACATTTCGAATGATCGAAGGAATAAAAAAATTACACATTCTTTCGTTAAATGACGTTTTATTCGCATTTTAATCAAATTATACGCTAACCGCGAATTAGTCAGTGTGCTTATAGGAAAATATAGTTACAAATCATCTTTTCCTCTTTTTGGTCTCGTTAGTCTTCTGAAATCATTAAGCATAATGTAGTAGAGTACATTTAATCCAGTCCATTAACCTTAGGCTTTTGGTAAGCGTGGACCTATCATTGTGATGCTGTTCAAATTTATGTACAGATATCGGTGACAGGTAATAATTGTAATCGTATATCACTACCCGGTGGAAATCTAAGTAAATAATTTGATTTACTTTCGGTAATCCATTATTGCCAAAAAATTATGTTTTCAGTGGTATAGACTTTCGTATTTTACTTTTTGTGTAAATTTAAGAGAACCTTATTTTTTATGGTCGTGTTAAAAAGGCAAATTAAATCTGGGGTTGACGCAAATAAAATGTCATGGGACTTACAGTTGACTTTGTAAAAAATCTAATATTATTTGTTCTCCGAGAAAATGATTTTTTCAAAAACTTCAATAACTCTGAAGTACATATATTTTTCGTGTGCAATGATTTTTTAATACGAAGCTTGCGGAGACTTTTAATGAAGGAGCACGTTATTTTATTCCCTATTCTTGTACAATTTTGGGATATACTCTGGTTTTTACTATCGTCATCATCGTGTAATTACAGAACGTGCAGCCGACAAAGCGTATGAAAGTCATAGCGACGGCAATGACGTCTGATGGACATACTCGTTAAATTCGAAAGGCTAGGGAAAAGAATTTGCGAAAGAATATGCGGCTTGAAAGATGAAAGAGAATAGAATAGCCCGAGGTTTGAAAGGAAATTTTCATTCCATAAAATTTATCAATATTTTACAAGGTTCGTTCACATTTCATTTTTCTTTGTTAAGTGCATACGCGTGTTTCCCGTGAACCAAAGTGTGAATCAGCGAAAGTGAATCAACATCGGAGAATTATTTTCTTTGAATTTCGCGTCTTAGGTCATCGTATATTGCCCGGCAGTTATTTGTTTGTTTGGCAAAAATATTTTCAGTGTCTGTGCAAATTCATAAAACAACGCAAGCGTACTTGAACGACTTACTCACTAAAAAAAAGATATTCGAATGAACATTGTAGAGCGCGTAAAATACTCGGGTGTGTTGTGGAACTTACATGGGAAAAACACATAAGAACTATCTGCGGAGAGCCCCTAAGAAGCTGGCATAAGGTAGGTGTTTGGATGGACACAACTATCAAATAAATATTTTGTGGCTCCAAACAAAACCCAATCCAGCAACTTAATCTACATCAGGTCCCTCTTCATCTCTGTGTACTTCTTTCCTCCCTTCATCCCGTCCAACATCCCTATCCTGTTCCTGCCCTTTCCTCGCTTGTCCAACATTGTCCCCTCTATTACCTTCTTCAGCATTCCACTACCGCTCAATACACCTTTTATCCATTTTTTCTGCCTCCATAAGATTTCTCTCAACAAACCCCTCTCCTCATCCACCATCTCCAGTACTTCCTCATTTGTTCTCCTTTCGGTCCATTTCACCCCACATAAGTTCTAAAATGTATTGAAAAAATGCGTGGTGATTTTCTTTAGCAAGACCCCACATAAAGTATGTAGCGAGCATTTGGGAGTCATCTTAAAAAAAGAAACACAGTACAGAAGTAAATAAAGAACAGAGAAGGGCCGCCAGATTCGTGGAAATTCGTATGGAAGAACAAAAAGTGTAACATATTTACTTGAGATCTGGGATGTGACCTTCAGATGTCTGAAGATTCATAGCAAGATTACACCTATTGCAAAGATGCCAATCTTGTGGTTTTGCATCCGACATAAAAGAAATAGTTCAGCCACCCAAAAACGATATCGACAGGACAGAAAACTGACAAAATAAGAAAAATGGACTGCCGAACGAAAGGGTTCAATCCCTTGTTTTTTCCACGTACTTGGTACTGGCGAAAATAATTAGGAGCACACTAGTTACATTTCTCCTCAACTCACTTCATGGGTTGCGTTCTAACACCTCCCGCCACGCCTCCTTGGGTGAAAACATTTGTAGATCTGATACATTTGTAAATTTCCTCTTCTGCAAGGGTTTATTTTCAGTAGTCAGTGACGTTGTCGCTACCAGCGTAACCGTTATAATGTAAATGACAGATTTTGCATGAATGATGTCCGGTCGCCTCCTTTCACGCACCCTTTCGATGGATCACATGGTGGCTTATGTTTGTTGAAGTACATGTATTGGATGTAGTATGACTGCTGACTTAACACCCTCTACCACACACCCTTGCGACGACTTACCCGATAATGTATATGTGTAGATATATATAGATGATATTGAAAGGGTTTTGCTGTTCTATCGTTTTAGCCTAATAAATTCTTCCCAAGTTTCTCAAGTAAGGAAACGGAGATGTCGAGCGTAGAATATTTTGAATCAATCTTCGATCCGCTAATATAATAACATGTGTTATTGTCATGGAATCTCACGTTTCGCCTTCTGACGCACAGATTCTTTCAGTATTAGCTTTCTAACTTTCTTCCACAGTTGAAGAATACTTAGTTAGCAACCCGAAGAGCTCACCGTAGCCGAAAAATACTCTCATCCAAGGTAAAAAATATCTTCGTACCATTAGAATGTTTTGGCGAGTGAGGGATATGATAATTCAAAAAAAATTAGTGGATTTTTCGAATGATTATAATCATTCGAAAATATGTGCATAATTATGTGCCATGAGGGATAGCTCTTTACCCATGAACGCTGAATTACATCCCCAATACGAACATAATTTTCTTGATGAGCATTTTAAGGCAGTGCTAGAATTAGAACATGAAAACTTTAAACTATTGCTATCTTATTTTGCATATTTTCAATGCTTCATTGATAATAATTATTTCCTACGAATTAGTAAACTCCAGTCTGTATGACTCAGTGAGAGAAAAATTTCATAAGGTAAGGCAAAAAGTGGAGCAAAAATTTTCGAGACAATTTTCTTACTTGGCGCAATTTACGAGCTTCATTTTCAATTTGAATTATTTTTCATAAATTCTTCTTGACTGATTTTTTTTATAAAATGATACCTTGGTTGAAATCCCTGAGAGGAAAATACAAGATTCTCTTTTTTAAAAATCCTCCTCATTTCGGCTGATGAGGATCCGTAGTTATAAATTTATGATTGTGATTTCGAATATTCATTTAGGTGCAAGAATGCTCTTTGCTGTCGTCAGCGTATTATCGGTGACTTTAATTTCACTAATTACGGGATTTATTATTGTGCCATTTTCTTTTCCATCTGCGTCTTAAGCTACTCTCTCAAATTACATTTCTACTTGGCATTATGTAACGCCCCGTTTAGATTTCCATTGAGGCATGAGCTCAATTTCCGTAATTAAATTCATAGTTTTAAAATATCCAGCAAAATTGTTGCTCAGTAGTTTTCAAAATACAGTAATGGTAAATATTAGCGCTATGGTTTAGATCAAACTGTTCAAGTATAACATATCATTTTCACAATCATATTTGCATAACTCCGTCGAACTCAATTTCTTAAAACTCATGTATTCCTCAAATTTCGATTATTTCACGATAATTTCATACGGGATCGACTAATACTTGGGTATTAATTGGTTATCATTCTTGGTACTAAAGCATCCTAAAAAGTTGCTCTTTGAATTTTTTGGAATTATTTTCCATTTAATGCATAATTCATATTGTCCAATTTCAGGCCTTTTTTCAAAGAAAAATACATAAAGAGTTGGGTTGTTTTAAAAATTAGTTGAAAATATATATATATGTGGATATAAATCCAGTTATAGAACGCCCTAGTTGCACGCATCGGATATATAACATTTTTTATCGTATACATTCAGACATAGAATGTAAATAACATTTCGGTTGAAGTAAAAAGATCTACCATTTACAGTTAAAAGGTGTAACTATTGGAATATACAGTTGTTGGAATTTTACTTGCATAAATTAAGTTGAGCGAATTAAAAGAGAGAGAGTGAAAACTATTTCGTGAGTAACTGCAAGTTGTACGACGCACAAAATTGAAATAAAATATGTTATCGCTCCTAGTTTAATACACTGTCTAAAGCATAGGCTTGAAGATATATTGCACATTCGCGTAACTGACCAAATTTTATTCACAAATACCTAATAATCAAATTTCTATCAATATGGAGTACGTTACAAATAATCTACATGCTGTTGAGCATTAGCTGGAGAATTTTCAACAAATTCAATGAGTATTAAAGAGCTTATCTTTTCAGCAATATTGAAATGAACGCCTTTCATTAGCATATCTCCGAAAGAAGGTGTTAAAAGGGATCAATACCAATATTTGCCACCTTCCTCACCAAATTCACCGATTAATCTTCGCTGACTACGTGGGAACTAATTACCTAACAAAGACGAAACGGGTTAGTGAGTAATTATTCAAATGGAGCAACCTTATCTTAATTTAATTTCTGACTAACAGTAATAAATTGTGAAAGAATTCGAAGAAATCCGCCAGCGTTATTGTATTATAAAGCTTTAAAATGGTAACCACCATCATCGGCTCAAAGTAAATTTAATAAAGTTTTTAAGATGTTTTATCTTAACTTAAATTCTTAAGTTTTGTTTCGGAGAAGTAACAATGATTTGTCGAGGAAACTTGCCATTGTATGGAATTTAAGTTTTACAATTAATAGAATTTCAATTTTTATTCTCAGAAGGTCTAAAATTGAGAGTTAAATGTTTTCTTTATGTATATAATGTTTTTTGAACTAAAATGTGGTCGTATTACATAAGGAAATCAAGGTATACAATTTCAAGCTACAAATTCTCAACTTCTTTATATGAGATTATTTGATCCTTTGAGGCACTAACCTATTTAGGATTAATTATCGTTTGAGCCATTTGAAAAAGGTTCAAAAGTTATATAATAATACTTTTTCCTTCTTATTTCATGCTTTTAAAAATACAATATTTTTAACATGACTCCATAGCTTAACTAGCTAAAGCCCTTGGTCAGACATCGAGAGATCCAGGTTCGAATCCCAGTCAAGGCGAATGATTTTTACTCTCTGAAATTGTTGCATTGTAATCAATCATTAGCAAACAATTAGGTCTTTCAGTAGTCATCAAGTAGGTGCTCAGAATTTTATCTTACATTGTTCAACTATACATTTAACTGAATCCTACCAGAAAATGTGTTATTTCTAAAAGAAAGGGAATTTAACTGTCGCATTTTTCTCTTCCTCTCTGCTGGAGCATCTTTAATTTGTAAGATAATTACCTACCCAGAAACACTGTTTCATCGCTTACTGTATTTATGCTGCACTGTGAAATAAATGGGAAAACATTCCTCGCAAAAAACTTGGCATGAATTTGTGTATAGCTGCAAGGTTTGAGTTCAGCCTCGGGTGAACGTGAATGCTACGCATTTGTTGGTGTAATCACGTTCTAAACTCAGGTCTCTTTTCTCTACGCCATAGGTTTCATCCACCGAAATAAATTCGTACCGTTAGCATTAATGCTAGACAGAGTGGTCGTGAGACAAACACGTGACCCCAGGTTTCAGTGTTTGATATAAATATTCATATTTAGTCCCGAAAATTATGTTTTTGTGACTACCATCAATGATGATCGAATACAGGTCTTGTATAAAAAGTATCGGGACCAATTTTTTACTAACGTGAATGTATATCGTAGCACGCCCGCTCCGCGCAGGCTCGTTGGTAGCGGGTCTGATCTTCAACACACGCCAAGCGCCAATCGTCTGCTTTCGTTCGTTCAGTCTTGATCGTATTTTTAGTGGACCTCTGTCGATTGACTCGGTACAAGTACAAAATATAGCGAACGATTGAAAAGCAGTACGATATCAAATTTTGTGTTTGAGTGGAACCGACGGCTGCGTTTGCGTGAAGTGCCAAATTCAGACCGTCGGTTAAGTGTGCGCAAGACCTCAGATCGTATTGGCATTGATAAGGGTATATCATTATCACTGAAAATTTGTTGACGCGAAAAATCTGCGCTACACTCTTCCCGAAGGTGTTGGTGGACGACCAAAAGCAGAGTCGAGTGTCTACTTGCGAGAAACTTCTTCAACGCGTTGAAGAAAACCCCGACTTGGCACCAGCAGACTATTTTCTATTCCCAAAAGTTAAATCTTCTCTCAAAGGACACCGCCATGGGACCCTAAGTGCCGTTAAAGAACCTTGCCCGCGTACCCTTCTTTCTTCCGGACCTTCCAGAATCCACCTACCAGGGAGCTTTCGAGTCGTGGAAAATCCTCTGGAAAAAGTGTGTCGACGCTCAAGAGCTGTACGACGCACTTAGAATAATAATTTGGAGGCATTGTAGCAATATCCCAAATAAATCTATTTTTTTTTAGAAATATTTCTCGATGCTTTCAACACAATCCTTGTATAGCTCTCAGGAGGATATCAGTAATGAGAGGAAACAGATATATAATATTTTGGCTCTTGTAACAGTGAACTCAGTTACCTGTTACAAGTTTCAGTAATTTTTATCTAACCCATCAAAGGTTTTTCAGTGAAATTAATGTCACACAACTCCAATGTTCTAATTTTAAATTATTGAAGCATACATTATTTAGTTGGCAATACTTTTCAATTTTTAACTTAAATTAATATAACTTGGGCATTTGGTATGTATACTAGTATTTCTACCAAACCAATCGATTCCTTCACTTATATTTGTACCCGCATATTTAAGGTGTAGATGTAGATGTTACAAACAAATATATGATCAATAAATCGGAAACTATTTCTTTGGTATCTTGTTTTATAAATGTTTTCACACCATCGGAAATGAGAAATTCATGAAACTAAAACCGCAATGACAGATCACAATTCAATTTTTCAATTGTTTCCCCTATTTCCCCCTAGTTCCCACTTGTATAAGCACTGGAGTAAATAATGGAACAGACATTACCAATTAAAGTAATAAAAGCAGTCATTATTATTATGATATTGATTTCTGGTAGCTTTATAGACCTACGCATTTATCCGCCGCCTTATTCATTCCAATTGACGGGTATTCCAGTTATAATTAAATTTAATATTCGCTGTAATTCTGAATTTCCCTATACTGCATTAGCCGTTTGACCTATCAATTTTATGTTATGCACAAGTATACTTTCGCCAATCGTTAGATTTATTATGGTTATTGAATCCAAGCTTCAAGAAACAAATTATGTTTATACTCCACATTAGAGCAGGTGGTACCTTTCCCAAGGAACCCGAATCTAAGCCGGGACCCACCGTTCAGTAGTCCAACGCTCTACCCCCTGGACTACCGCGACCCACACGAATAACACAAATAACTATTCTTTGTTACTTTATGTTTTCAAAAAATACTTGTACTATTGCTTGTGCCTTGTAGTCTTTGTGCACGATTCTACTTTTCTGTCCAGGGACAACGGTGCCTCCTATCTTTTGGAATATATCGCAAATGCACTAATCACCCCGTCTCTCTCTCTCCACGATTATGAATATTAGTGGCCTAGTTCACCTGTTTGGAAGAAGTATCTTCAGTTACTCATATTCCCAACTATCCCTTGCCGGTTCTATTCTCTCTTTCACTTCTAGTCTCCCTGTGCTTCTCCGTTCACCTGGTGTTCTTTCTTATCTCATGTCTTTAAAAATATCTTCATCATTAATGACCAGAGATCCAGTTATTTGTCTCTGTCGTAATTCCCTGTTGTTTTCCTTTTTTTCCATAATTAACTAGCATTTAAGCAAACCTTTGGCCTTATTTCTTTTTCCATGATGAAAATCTTTATTCCACATATTCCTTTCAGGCAAAACTTAAAACATTTCAATTTACACCCCTAAGCAGAAATTCTGCGCATCATATGAATTAATTGTGATGTATACTTATAATAGTTTTTACTATCAGAGATGGAATATCGAATTACTCTTAGTCGTTAACTCTTCTTTCAAAGTGGAACTGTCTTTACTCAACTAACTCAAAATTACCTTTTATCCAACGAAATAAGCGAAAATTTTCCCAACTGAGTTTGCTTTTATTTCTTTTTTTCCCAGTTTCAACAGAGTTTTTCCTATTAATAATGCGTTAGCGTCGAAAGCATTCATATCCACTCATAAATATTTCATTTATATTTTCACCATTCTTTCCCAGAAACAAGAGAAGAAAGACCTGCGCAATTGTATAGTGTAATTTCTTTGTTACCGAATGGCAAATTTTTACATCTGACGGAACAAGCCATTTTAATGATTTTTGTTATACTATGGGATGGAAATATTATTAAAAATTTCAAATATAGTCTTATTTCATGATTATAGTGAAATGAGATATTCCTAAGACAAATAGCATATAGCATAATAGAAAATATAGCAATAATGTAATTTTCTGGATACTATGTGTGTCAAAAATAATAATATAAGTGCTATGAAAAACAAAAATTGAGGGATTTTGATAGACTCAGATTCTACTTGAGGAAAGGAGATCCCAGACACGCTACAATGGGATTTGTTCCGAGTATCTAGCAAATTTAATTGGAAGAGGTTACTGGATAAGTATATTCATTCATTTCTGGTTATTTTTTCGTTAGAAAAAGTCGATTGGGAGGAAAAAGCTTGGTTACAAGGGCTTAAAAAATCTGAAAAAATCATATGTCAATTAAACGGCAAGGATAGAAAGAAAGAATTAGGGGATGGAATGGTAAAACTAGATGGTAGAATTTAGCCAGGAGAAGTTTGCCACCTCCACGAAACAGTGTTTGCCCGGGTCTACGTTTACTGAGCGATTCTTACGTAAGCACGTGTATGCTGAGAGAGAGATGGAGGGGGGGGGGAAGGAGAGAAGAGAGGAGATATTGAAGTGGAAGGCGGGCGAGGTAAAGATGGGAAGACGTAATGTGCCTCCGTCTGCGCCGCTAAACCGTGCAACTGCATAAAAGGGCTGCGTAAATTTCTTATGACGCCAGGATGTAGTGGGAGCAAGTGGGAGGAGGATTTCTCTCAAGTGCAGGAGACTGGGTCTTATTTTTCTTTTCTCTGCCCGCCTCTGCTTGAGGGCATGGGAAGATCGCGCACCGGGAGATCGCGAAAATGGGACGGGGATGGTGGAGGAGAAGGAAGCTGGAGGGTACGTGTATGCTCGGTGACGCCTGAGAACGACCCAAAGTCACGAAGAATTGGGAAACTTTTTTATTCTTTGTAGCGGGAGAGAGTCGTTTCCCCGGCGGGTTTGCCATCGCACGATGCGTGTCAAGTGAGTTAGTCTTGTGAGGAGAATGGGGGAAGGCTCAAGTCCAAGATTCAAAATTCCCAGTGGAAAAAATTAGATATTAATTTCACTTTTTCCTTGTGTTACTTTTTTCAGAATGAGCTCATGTGAAGCTTCTATTCTCTGAGATGTGTACGGTATTCCCTTAAAAACTCATAAAATTATTTCTAAACCATTCCCTATTGATTTCAACCGGTGTTGAAGTTCCTTTATTTTTTTATGAAGAATGAGGATGTTTCCGTTCATTTTTCCGTCTTCATTCATTCGCCGTGCGTTAAAAATGTAAACGAATTCTATGCATTATTAGTTGCCTCCATGAGAAAGATACCTGTGTTAGGGGTTCTTTTGTTGGGTTTATAAATAGTTCAGTGTCAGCCAAGGTGGACAAAGCCAAAAGCATTATATCCGAAATGGATGTCATTAAAAAGATGAGATCCCTTATATTTATGATCAATGTCACCTTTTTTAATGTACTTACGCCCTGCAAATTCGACAATTAGAAGTACAAGACCCTCAAGTAACGTGTGGTATCCTCTAATCTTATTCTTGAGGGGGCATAAAAACATTTCTACACATCAGTATGTATTGAAATAATGCAGCTTTTATTTTCGGAACAAATCATCAAGAAATCCATAGCATAATATATCGAGTAACTTCATGTATCTAATTACTTCTTTTGACGTGCGAATAATTCTTCTGCATTAAAAAATGGATTTTTTTAATGTGAGCTGCCCTGATGTTAAGATTAAGGCATTGGTTTACACAATCTTTTTAATCATTTACCATGGCGATACATATTCATTTCGCGAGACATTCTAACATGTGTTAGATGTGCTTATCATTCTCCGGATCAATACCATAGATGTGTTTATCATTCTCCGAATTAAATTACTTGTAAAAGTTCGAAGAATGTATTTTGAAGCCGCCGCAGATCGATCGTTAATTTGGACCATGAAAACAATCAGCCCCGCTCGACTTCGGTGAACCGCGAAAATATATGGCTCGCCGAATCTCTTTCCTGAATTCTACAAAAACTTTGGTCATATTCGAATGGCTTTCGGAAAAATAACCGCTGAAGGGAAATGCGAGCCCAGGGTGCTCTGTTATAAATTTCAGTAGCTACAGCGATTGCGACATGTGCGATTTGACTGCTAAAGAGAGAAAACTTGGGGCGTCGGTTTCTCGGCTTTGCTTACGTGTTGCCTCGATTACAGGCCTCTTTTAACGCTGGGGAAAAACGGATTAGCGAGTTTAGTGGAGAATAAAACGGCCAGCGAGGCAAAATGCCTTGAGTGGGGTAAAAACTGAGTGAGGGGGCCGGGGTGGGGGGAAGTTGGGTGAGGAAGTAGGCGGGGGGGGAGGAGGAGGAAGGAGTTAGCAAAAGTATGAGGCGGAGTGGTGGAAGTGGAAGGAGGGCTCAGGGGGGGATAAAGGGTCTCCATGGGTGGCGGAAGAGTTAGGCTGAGGATTTTGGTGGCGAAGAGGTGTCTTGCAGCGCGAGAGGTGGGGTTAGTCAGAATAAAAGGAGGAGGAGGTGGTGGTGCAGTCAAGAAATAAGGTGGCTTTTATTAAGGGAATTTTTTAGTTCCTGTTCTTCCTATCCCATCCTCAAACTCCCAAGCTCATGTGAAGTATGGCGCGGTTCTCGCTCGCCGGCAGGGGGGACCTTTTAAGTAGCGTGGGGTTGGGGGAAGCAAGAGGTGGGGGTGGGGGGAACGTGGAAATTAATGGCGGAAAATATGTGCACTAAAACGTTGACTTTTTTTTTCCGCTCCCCGACCAATATCCCCGTCCTCACTTTTATCTCGCTCCGAGCACTTTTCTGCTGAAGGCTCGCACGTTCTCCGCGTGAATAGAAGGATTGAGACTTTTTAGATAGGAGGGAAAGGGAGAGGGGCGGACGGAGGACACCTTAAGTGCATTTTGGTTCCTCTTTATATCACTCCTTAACCCGGAGTGAATTGGCTCCAAATGTTTTGGGGTGGAACTCACTTTCATTTAAGGAGGCTCTTCAAGGGATAAAGGGGTGATTTCGGGGTTTGATTGAGTGCGAAAAGGGAGTGCCAAGTCGAGGAGGTAAGCAGCTCTTCGAAGATGTTTGCCTCTCCTGATTCCGAAGAGAATTACTCGGGGTTGAGTGAAAGTATCTCCTTGGAGCTCGAAAGGAAACTCTCCCGCAAGCCTCGGAAATGCATCGCAAATACAGATAATATTGAACAAAATTCTTGAGTTCGTGCATCCTGTAGAAATGTTTTCATAGTAAAATTTCTTTGCTCTATTTGGGACTAAAACGGTATTATATCAAGTTCATCAGCGCTTTTATTGGAAAAGTATTAGAGTGTGTTGAATAACCTGCTTCATTGATTTAAAAACTAGCCAAAAAGTTTAGAAATACATATTGGATCAAGTAATAACATTTTCGATATTATACGATCGCACTATTACTAAAACCATCTCAGTTATTCAAGAAACTTTCCAAATCTTTTAAGTTTTATACATATTCTCGGAAAACACTTTTAAAGTGTCTTGTTGTGACATATTAAAAAACAGGATTTTGCATTTTAAGGTTTCACCGTGTTGTTGTTTAAAGCTGACAACGGTTTTGTCGAAGTTGCATTCGGCGAAACTGTTGTCAGCTTTAAACAACAACGCGGTGAATCCCGAAAATGCAGAATCCTTCAAGGCACCGCCGCGAAAACCTACGCAGCCATACTATGTTAGAAAACAGTTTAGGTAATCTATTTGAAATTCATTCTTAAACTCCACTTCGATGAATAAATACTTCATACACGCAGTAATAATTTAAATAATAGCTATTGACATGATTCGGTATTGAGACTGCTATTATAAAATTATTTGATTCAGTTCCTAAGTGGAACTTAAATGACGAAAATGTCGTCATTCATGAAGGTATTCCTTTAGAAAACCGTCATATTTAGGATTTATTTTTTGGTAAATTATTATTATTTTTTTTTCATTTTATTCAAAATTATTTCAATGGTAAATGAAGAAACTAGTTAATCTGTAATTCTATAAAAATATAATGTATTTCATCATTTTTGCACAAATATTCACGCATTACAACTAAACAGAAAGACTTAACTAATACACTACTCGTCAAATGCTTTTCCCTGCAGAATAATAGGTACTGCTGAGGGTAGTCCTGGTGGAGAATTTAGGCGGAAAATAATTACATTTTGTTCGTGTAGAAATGTGCAGCATTTGTTTTACTCCACAATCATAATCCTATACAGTTTTAGAGTGAAGCCGCGCAGTGAATAAGTGAAATGAAGCCGATTTTGTCGCTATAATTACAAACCGTTGCTTAAAACACAGTCAAGCATCGCAATCCTTCAGTTTTGAAAAATCATTGCCGCATTTCTCCGAAAAGGGCATTAGGGCCCACGACAACTGTGCAGTTCCCTTCGTCGTGGAACGTCGAATGGAGAAAAAAAAACTGAGCGATTTCTTTTCTGGAATTTACATTTTACGCATCTTTCCGCAATTCAATATCAATCTTTTGGACAATTTTTTCCCTGACGCTTATCGGGCCTATTATTTCTTTATCCCTCCCTCACAGCCTCCTCTCTCTCTCTCTCTCTCTCTCTCTCTCGATCTCAATTTTCACAAATTTTTATTCTCCCGCGAGCGATTCTGACATTCTCTCCCATTTAGGGTAGCCGGGAAACGGGGAAAGAAACAGAAGAAGCGTGTGTGTGCGTGCGCACATATTTATTTTTTTCCTCTTCTTCTTCCTTTCCTGCTTCCACCCGGAGATATTTCTATCTCGTAACGAGGCGCATGGATACGAGGGAAAGATAAGGGTTTTCATGGTCCCTGAGGCAGCATAGGAGGAGAGCGTGGTGGCTGGGAGGAAAGAGAGGCGGGGCTGGAGGAGGGTGAGGGCGGCGGCCAGTTGGTAGGGGGGTGTGGAAAGGGAGAGAGAGGGAGGGTTAGAAGAGGAGCTGGAGTAGAAGGAGAAATAAATTTTCCACCTCCGAGGGAGATAAGGGGAGGAAAGGGCGTCGATGAAAAGCATTGAAACGTAACCATGGAGACGACGATGATTCGTGATTGTTGGCTGGCTTGGAATATTTTTCTTTTTCCCTTTCCCGCACTCTGTTCCCTCTCTTCCTATCCTTTTTCTCCGTCTCTCTCCCTTTACTTCCCCTTCCGCCCACCCCCATCTTCCTTCCCCGCACCCCTACCCATTCCCTCTATCCATCACTCTCCTGAAAATGGAGCTGCCGAAAATGAAGAAATAACGGCTCGATAAAACAAAATAATGGGATGGACGAGCGGCAGCGTGGGAGGGGAGGAAGAGGGATGGATATTTTGGGAATGGTTTCCACAATGAGAGGAAAGAGGAAAAAAGGGAAATCTGAGAAATTCGAGGGAGAAAGAGAGAGAGAGAGAGAGAGAGAGAGAGAGAGAGAGAATGGTATAAAAGAGACGGGGGATAAAATAAGCGGGGCCAATAGTTTCTGAGAGGCGTAAAAAACGGGGGAAAGAACGATTAGGAAAATGAGAGAGGGGGACTGGGCCCAAGGAGAGAGTAGACGGAGAGATGGGGAGGGGGGAGTCGGAGTGCGGAGAGTGAAGATTAGGACGACGAATACCCCTCCGAATTCTAACGTTTGGAGGGAGGAGGTAGTAGGAGCCGTGAGCACCGATTGGTCGATACGCATGTCCCGAGAAGAGTCCCTCCCCCTTTCCCTCCGAATAGAAGTGAAAAAAATGCATAAAAAAATGAAAGGCCGCGGGGTGAGATCTGTTCAATGCAAAAGTAATATCTGAATTTGAATTGATGGCAGAAAGAATGGCTTCAGTCTCCAACTGCCAATATTTTAGTCAGATAAGACGGTACGAAAATTTGCTAGGAAGTTGCAGGGCCAAATAATATCTTGAAAAGATATCTGGAATGGAGCTAAAAGAAGGGAAAGGCCCATGAAGATCTTTTCTAAGACGTTACATACAGATCTTTGCAGAAAAATTGCTCCGAGTTAGTTCGAAAATTACTAGAGTTGTGGGTTAATGCGCGTATTATTTTTTCCACAACTTTGAACTAGATTTTTCCTATTAATATAAGTTGCGAACAAAATTGTTGGCATCTAAAGTTTGTATTAGCCAATTTCATTCAAATGTTCCACCCTAATTTGTTTGCTCCACCACTTTTTTTGGACTGCGATAGCTCTTGTAAAATATGATAAAAACACGATTCTTTGAAATCCCAAATACTGTGGCATCCCCTAATTCAAAATCGTGTTTAGCATACCAGTGAGAAAAGTAGAAAAAAGATGAATTTGGAAAAATTATATACGCGAATGTGATTAATATATTTACCATGCTCAGAATTTTTCTTTTAATATCATAGCCTAGCATTTACCTAGGAACCTTTACATCTATAATTTTGTTAATAAACATTTTCATAATAACCACACCGGACTTACGATTCTGCTACAAACGTGCCATTATTGTCGATTCGAAGAAGAGCGATTAATTTAGGCATGAAATAAACGAATCCCACCCTGCGTAGCTTTTATGAGTAATGATAATCCATCATAATATTCTCCATGAGATGAGTACTTTAAATACCTACTAAAATCCAACAGTTGCTGGGTCGTCGGGATGATGAAATGCAATTTTCAAATTCTGCATTTAGCACTAATTCAACTTTGTAATCTCAGCAGTGACTCACTGATGATGTTGGAATTCTTAAAGCGTAAACGATAGAGCTAAGTTATAAGAAAACTTTGACTACTGCGTTTCCGCAAAATAAATCACATTCCCTTATTTTTCGAAGTAGGATACCTTTATAGGTTTAAAAAAAACATAATTAAAAAAATATCATTTTCGCCCGAGGCATAGTAGGTACCGACGAGAATCACGATAAGCCCCGGGAATAAATTCTCCCTCGGCAGTCGTTTTGCCCTAGTATTTTAGAGATTCCATGCGTCGTAAAATGCATGCATGCCCTCGTATTTAAATTCCACGAAGCGACACACGACAAGCCTTTGGCAACGGGCCCTACCCACGGGGCACGCCCGCATATACCGCGCCTCTTCCCCACCCACTCCTCCTTTCCCTCCTCCCGCGACCCCCCTCGCATTTTCTCCACATACCCACCCGCCCGATGGTAGGGAGAGGGTTGGAATCACACGGGAACTTATGGGCGCGGGAAGCACGGTAGGGTGGGGGGAAATATGAGCGCAATAGCTTAATGTAGTATATGTGCATCACACACGCACGTGTACCTAGATAAGGGTAGAAGAGGGGATAGAGGTTGCGTGAGTACACCTGTAACTGCGCCGCGTAGGCATTCGTTTCAATTGTCCAATTCCTCATGGCCTCCGTTTTTTTATTTTCTCTCAAAAGGACGGAGCGCCCTGACCCCCTCTTCACTCTTCACCCCTCCAATCCGACTCCTCCCTCCGACTGATGGTATGCGATTTCCTCCGCTTCATACATCTCCGCCGCCACCGCCGGTGCACTTCGACGGTATTCAACCCTGGGTGTTCTTATTATCCCCTCGGGCTTTGCCGATGTTTTCGAGAGAAGAATTTCGGGTAGGGAGAAAAATGAGGCAGTCCGTAACTTTTCGCTGAAGGGAACGGAATGCATCGAATTTTGCTGAGGAGAACCAATTATATTTTACTTTATTTCCAGTGGAGCGGGAAAATAGCGTGTAGTGGCTTGTACCTGCTATTATATACACCAAGGATTAAAGGATGGTTCATGGTCTATTCGTTTCGTTCCAACCCTTGTGATGGAAAAGATGTGTTATCTTCTTCCTCCATGTAGGCATCTACGTAATATTTTGCAAGCTTTGTTTTGTCGGTGTTAAAGTATATTTGTACGGTAAAGAGTGTTGTATACAAAATGTATGAGGCAAATCACGAACTTGGATGCAGATGAAAAGGGAATGATGTAAATTGTAACTTGAAGTATGGAGAAGTTCAGGGTGAGGTGAAGAGAGTGACAGAGCATAAGAAAAAAGTGGAGAGTTATGACCCATAGTGTCTATGCAAGTAGATTACGTGTGCTAATAATGACCTTTAAACCTCAAGGGACAATACCATCAAGACATTGAAAATGCAATCTACGGCGTAATACATGAACTCTAAGAACTGTAACTCTATGCAAGTATAAAGTAGATGTTCTTTTCATTGAATTCATCACTTAGCAATGATAAAAAATCAACTTCTACATTTTAATATATTGTCAGGTTTGCATATTTTCACTCCATGAGAAACCATTTATTTCCTATTTCGCAATTATACCTACTGAATAAACCGTCAACACCATAACTTTGACTTGCCCAAATCATTTTCTAATTTAGTTTAGCCCCATTTCCCCTAAATTCATTATTCTATTTCGATTACCCATTCTTGGTTGATACCGCGTTATTTTTATTAAAAAATGTTCCTATTTCTATCGCTCTTTAAACCAAATACATAGCAGTCACTTTTTTTTAGTCATTAATTTCGACCATTCATCCGTCTGTTTGCAGAAGACCATAGGAACTGGTAGAGTCCAATATGTGTAGAAATATATTTATGGAACATTGAACTTCCTAGTTGTTCGAATTCACATTTTTTTAGAATTACAAATTGTTGGAACCCACGAAGACTATTTGAAAAATTCGGATTTTCGTGGTATTGTGTTGGGCATTAATGTTTTTCCAAATCCAAAATGGCATTTCATTGTTCCCAAAACCGTTATTCTTTAGTTTTTGACTACCAAAATACGTGAAAAATGTTAGCTTTTATTGCAGACAAGGTTTTCATTGTACAAAACGAATTTTTGTCAATGGTAATTGACAAATGTTTCAAGTGATACCATTGATAAGAAATATCCGTTTATCAAGTGTTTGTAAGGTGTTTCAGTTTTTCCGAGGTAATGTTCTAATAGAGATTTGCTTTCATTGCAACTTTTTTTTTCAACAGAGGTCCTAAATCAGTTTAAGTATTCATTAAAACTTCACATTTTTGTTTCCTTTTCCCGTAGAGGTCTCTTTTTTGATATTCTCTTTCGTTTTCCTTCGACTGCCATTGACTGCTGTCTTCTCGCTATTACCTTTCCCAAACTGACTTCACAGTTGATGAAATGTGCCTACATTATCCATTTACGAACCAACTCAAAACGTAAAAATAAGTATATCTAATGTATAAAGAATTTTCGTAGCACTTGACAAATTTTCCGCATCCATCTCTTCCGAGGAAACACTTGGAGATACTATGCTAGTCAATGCATTTGATCTAATTACTTTTTTAATAATCTACGCTCTTGCAGAAAAAGGATTAATTAGCACCAGTTTTTCCATAGAAAAGTCCAGGAAGTATCTCATTCAGCATTTTCGTGTCTCATCTTGTGCTTACAATTTATCTTTTGCAGTACACCGCAGTTTCTCTTACAGCGTGAATGAAAATGAATGTCACGAATTTTCCTACTCAAGTTCTCACTAAATTAGAACTGCTGACATCATTCTTCTTTCACATGGTGGGTAGATTTAATTTAATCTTTCACTCCATTACGTCATGTCCGTTTAGCCTCCATCCACTACTCTCTGCATATTCTGGGCTGATTTTTATTGAGCATTTTGGAATGAGTTGATAACAAGAAATGCGTCATCTAATTATCATATATTTTATTGTCTGCATCCATTGACCGTTTGTGCTTGGTAGTAATGGAAAATTCAATAACGTAATGTACACTATTAGCTAAAGATGGCAGCAGTTTTTATTTAGCAATAGGACACGGTATCAAATTTTTAGCTACAATCGCAGATATCGTGGAGAAAACATAGTTTTTCTTTTATTAGCTTGTATTACATATATAATAATGATTTTATAATCAACCTTACAACTTGTTAAATTAATGTAACTCTTTCGGAAATATGTTTGCGCCCTATTAGTAATCCGACTCTGAGGTTTCGATTATGGGTGTAAATATGTTACAAATTAGGACTCTCGCTTAATTTCGGTGATAAGGTATGCAATTTGAAAATAATCCCATGGTCGACAAAGTATAGCTAAATTAGATACACTTTCAAGCGTCGTATCGTTGGTGTGGTGGATTCCCATAATGTTCTCAAACGGTATAAAATCTACATCTATCTACATCTACTTAATACCCTGCAAGCCGCCGCAAGAGCGTATGACGGAGGGTGTTAGGGCACCACCCGTAATTAAGAGTGGGAAAACCGCATGTAAAACCATCAAATTTATGCAAGCCACAAACAAATTATTGTATACATTCATGTAAAAACCCACACACATGCGAACAACAAACTACCAACGAACATATGAATGCATCTACAGAGACACCTAACATCTTTGCAATGTACAATTTTGCTCCGACTGGTAAATTAAATGTTTTTAATATTTCCGAAATAGCTTCGGTTTCTTACCATTTTGAATGCAGTGGTAAATAAGAAAACAGACTAAAATTAATACTGAGACTGCAATCATTGTAAAAAACAGTAAGTACTCTTTTATGCTCACAGTGATGGAATTCATAGTTGCAGACCCTGGAGGTTATGAAAAGACTTTATGCCGATGGTGTTTTTGTGAAGAACACCTTCAAGTAAATGCAAACACTGAAAAATTCAATTTTTTCTAGTATTTCAGTAGCCTATAGTATATCGAGTTAGGCAAAGTCACAACGGTGAGCAGCTGAAGGCTTTATGACCTTACCCTCAAAAGCTACGTTTAAACTAAGATGAAGAGCACGATAATAACCCTCGAATGTTTCCCGCATCATTCCATCTCTATCACATCAAGCCGTCCTCTTGCGCCCTCACTTCACTTTCCGGCTTCCTCCTCCTCTCCCGCCCAAGGTCCCTCTCTTTCCCTCCTTCCCTTTTTCCCCACTTCCCGGCGATACTACCTATTGCTGCGCATGGCGCCGCTATATCGACCAAACGTAATAAGCTCTAGAGGCAAACAAACAAACAAACGAGACAGGAAATCGCGAGCAAGTGGATTGGGAAAGGCGGGGCGAGTTGCACGGGAGATAGAGAGAGAGAGAGAGACTGAGAGGGGGGACTGAATGAGACACTGAAATGCGTTTTCGATAGTTTGGGCCGGAATATCTGGGTGCCGAGTAGTGTAGTCCACCCCTCCCCATCCAGAATTCCGAAATACGTGAAGCATGTAGCATTTTAGGTCTATTTATTCCTGCAGTAATGACTATGACCTCAAGGTTTAGTATTGTGGACCTTTGCTTTGCACACTGCTTAGGCAGAAGCTTGTGTGAGTGAATGTGGACCCTTTCTTTTCCATTCGCTTATGATTAGGAATTCACAAATTTACTATCATTTTCATGTTTTTTAGGCAGCCACTGGCGCGCTGAGAGTTTCGGTTAGGGGAAATACGTTCGCTATGTTGGCATTTATTGACTGGCAGATACTCCAGCCCCTCAGGACGAAGTAAAACCATCGCGGTCCAAGTGCCTGCCAGCCATTGAATTCCCACGGGACTAACTTTTTCACATTTCCCAAATTTTTGTAAATCTGGTCAATTCATACATATATTTGGCAACGATAGCACTTCACATGTGTATATTGTATTTATTTTAGCTGCATACACACACGCACACAGACTCGTAGACCTCTAGAGACTAGACACTTATTTTTACGACCGGAGCAACTGGGGAAAATAAAACAAGAGTCACCAGGAATCGTTCCTCTCGGTTAATGTCGGGAGGACTACGTGGCTGCGAGGGTGTGGGAAAGGTGGGAGGGGAGGAACCAAAAAGAGTGGAATGAGAGGACCTTCTAGTCCAAAACAAAAATATATGAGCGCGGGCAAGCGGTAATGAAAAACATGCTGCTTGGAAATCCTCTTTTACCATACCTCCAGGTGTGCGGGATCCGTTGGGCTCCGGGATGAACGGAGAATGAAAAAAAAAGGACATGAGTTGGCGAGAGCAGGAGCGGAAGGCTCAAAAGAAGAGATGATGCGCATGAATCATGGCGGAAAGTTCTCGTCCTGTTTTGCACTCCGTTCGAAGCATAGGGTTTCATGTTCGATCCGTGTTTTATGGTGAGAGCTATTGATTCAGTAAGGAATGGGAGGTATCAGCGCCGTGGAAAGCGAGAGAGAGGGAGATAGAGAGAGAGAGTGGAGGAGGGAAAGAGGAGAGCGAATGAGGGGAGGAGGGAGAGGGTGCACCGGGTGAGAGAGCTGTGAGCGTTCGAGGTGGTTCTTCACTCTCCCCACGGTGCTCACTTTAGATCGAAAGAGCTCCCAAAGTATTTTTAATGCCTTCCCTGCAAGTTATCTGTTTATTTTTTTGTTTAATTCCCGGAGATTTTATTTGATGATGAAAGATTCTTTTCCACCTACGGTCTGAGCTTCTGAGTTTATGGAGAAAATGTAAATAGAATAGTTTCAAGTCTAGGAAAATTCTGAAGGTATTTCTAGGTTGTACCCAAAATATTATGTATTGATTCTGTGTCACCCGTTATTTCTGTATACTTGAATGCGATAATCAAATTTGTTTGCATATATTTCTATTACCAATGCATTTGCCTTCATGCTAACGCTATAGAGTGTTCGTATACGAGTTATTTCATATTTCATAATGCTTATATTAACAAAATGTTGTAAATTTATATCATTATATTTAAATAAATTCTAACGCAACAGCCAGTATGAATGGTGTGTGTGTGTGAATGACATTTCATTTTATAATTGTAAATGCTAATTTCAGCTAAAGCTAGTTAATTTCCACTTCATGGCACTAGTCGTATGCTTACATAATTATATAGAGATGGGGCAGCGAAGCTGGTTAGCATCATAAAAAGTGTATTTACCCGTTCATTGAACGGTCTCTGTTCAGTTCTAAAATTAAAACCGTCCAGCATTAATTTCGTTCAGTTTTGTCGGATATGGAAATAATAAATTCACTGCACCTATATGGCCGGTATTGAAGAAGTGATTTTTTGCCCTGCAAGACGAAAAAACAATTTTGTATGTGCATGTATTCGGTACTAACTCTTGTGTGATCAAATGGGTTAATATTTTCTTAATACTGAGCAAATGGGAATATGCTCGGAGCTTATTTTATTACTCATCCACGTGAAAGGATTGGAAGAAGCCCGGTGATTGCGTATCTGTGCATGTAAACAAAACGAATATAAACTATACTTAAAGAGTCGCGGGAGTCCAGGGGTAGAGCGTTGCACTTAGATAGATTTTAAGCGGTTCCACAAGTTTTCCTCTTTTATTTTCCTCTTCAGTTCTTCAGACCTTACAGCTCGCTTCATGCAATCCAAAATTCCAACTCAATTCATTCGCTCACGTAACATTTTTCCTTCTATCAGGGCAATATAGCGCTCACTCTCAATATATCTCCGACCCTCTTTTTCTGCCAACTTCGGATTTCACTAGCAGAATCCATTAATTTCTCCTTCTTCACCAGATATACATGCATAATGTAATATTTACTCTTCCTAGCTACACAACATATTTTCTCTCTTTTTCTACCATCCAACATCTCAAAGTCCTTTAATCTACGCTCACCTTAAGTCTCAAAGACAAGGTTTCGGATCCGCACAGCTCTTGCGGTTTTGATCAAAGTACTTTGCTTGATATGGGTGATATCCGCATCTACATGACAACCATAAACACAGTAATCAAACCGAAGGTCGGTTTGTTAGGTGATGATAGAATTCTTCCAGTACTAAACCCGACGGCGTGTGAAATTCACACATCAGGGTGGGGGGGGCCAGTTCCTTTCGCTGTGCCGGTTATATTTTCCGAGGGAGATCTGGTTCCAGAAAAATCACACAGATTGGGTAGAGCTAAGGGTGGCCGGAGAGGCTTTCCCGGGAATCGTACCCGGGCCCTACGGTCAGTAGTCCAACACTCAACCCCAGAAATACCTTGACCCTTACCTACGCAATACTACTCTGCAAACCTCCGCGCCGAAAAACGGGACGTGGTAGTTTGATGGGTAGAGCGTTGGTATACTAAATGAAGGGGATGGGTTCGATTCCAGTCGTCTTTGGGCATCTCAGGTGATTTTTCGAGTACCAGAACTTCCTGAGAAACCATAGGGAGTTCAGGAAATGGAGATATTCCCCACCCTGATGTAGGAATTTCACACACCGTTGGGCTTAGTAGGAGGTGAGCTACCTGTGTATCCTCATCTTTCAAACCAACTTTCGGGTTGATTTATATCTTTTACTTGCACAATTTCAACCCTTGAACAATTTCCTTGCATTTGTAGGGATAAATTAAATCTGAAGAGATTGTTTTAACTTGTGGGCTAACTTATTATGATGAAGAGAAAGGACTTACGAAGTGCACTTCCTCGTATTTTTATTCCATACACGCGGGGCAACATTTTGGGATCTAATCAAACGAAAAAGTCTATGGGGTAAAGGGCGTGAAATGCGCACAGGGTGGAATCGCAGAAGAGATCGGAAGAGAGGGTAACGTGCCCTGACGAAAATCAGAACGTTAAATATTAATATCGGAAGATAAATACAAACACGGGGGACGTAAGGGGTGGAGTTAGATGAACGATGAAAGGATTCAAGCTGAAAACATAGTGAACTGACGCGCGAGAGAGGTCTTGTCTTGTCTTCACCCATGGACGGAAGGAGTGTCGTTACCAGCAAGACAGGAAAGAAACTATGGGGTGAAGAGGAGATGGTGTGAGGTAGTGAGAGGGAGGAGATGTCTATCTCCTCCAATTCTCTGAAAGGGAAATAGAAAGGATTGCGCGTACAGAAACGGGAGAGATAAAGAGTTGTGGCGGGTTATCGAATCCTACTGCCTCGGAAGGGTTTGAATGGCTCTCTCTTCTCTCACCCCTCTTTACTCTATTTTTTTCCCTCGGGCAAACTTAGGATTCTCCCCACCCGTACCCGCCTTTTTTTTTACTGAGGATGGAAGGGGACTATCGTATAAGTAGTCTTTTGACCCCTACGATTCCGGTGAGGAAATAAGCAGATTTACAATAATTTTCTCCCTTACGCACAACATATTTAAGTAGTCTAGCTCGTTCTGATTTCTTTTGAATTCTTAACAGAGTTATCCATGCGAACTATATTTGGAGAACATGATGTATGAATATGAGATCTTGTTCACTAATTTTTTTGGCTTTATGTTTTTGAAGAAATGGCCTTTAATCCAGCAAAACCTCTGTAGGCTAGACGCGTTTCAGATACTTAAAACCCTCCTGGAAGAAAATTCAATCGTGCTATTCAAAGTACGTGTCGTTTAATTTGGATAGCACGACTGTTGGAAATAAGGTTTTAGCGTTTAAATATGTATTCAAACTCGGTAAACTGTTTTAATTCATCTGGCAATCAACTCAGAATTAATCTAATTTAATTAAAATTAGGATCGACCCTTGAAAATTCGTGAGTGTCTCCAGCGGGATAGATAGCATTACACGGGGAAATATTTTAACCTTTTTACCATAGGACAACGTGAACTCTGGTTGTCAAAATGTTTGTTATTTCTGTCTTTCAAACCCTTGAATAACGTTAAGAGAAGATAAGAGGGGCGCGTAAAAAAATGTGAAATGCCGCTCGTCTCTCTTCGTCGGCTATCAAGTCGTGAGTGACTGTTTCCTCTCCCGGGCGGAACCTTTCACCCCCTCCGGGTTTCCCCCCTCGCACTCCCCCGCGTATTCTCTTCATTCTCCGGCCAAGGGCGCCATCTTTGATTTCCGAAGTGAGGGTTGAGATTGTGGAATGATATGCGTCTGTCTCCTTCACAAAAACACGGTCGAGTTTTCCCTTCCCATGTATCGAACTTTGAAATGTACCTTGTAGTTCCTGTGGCGTATTAGTCTTTACTCGTACATTCTCGAGCTCCTACTTTGCTCGCAAATCTTGCATTGCGACTTGGACGGCAAACGGGCTCTCTCATGGTGACTCATAATCATTCCCTATTCGTTTACCCCGAAGTTGGCAAACACCAAAGCCAATAGTCAACGATTGTCGTCATCACTATTCCCAAAAATCGTCATAGTCAAAGTTAATTCCAGCACGTCGATGTTTATATTCAACCCGATGAGTATTTTCCCTGAAAAACGATAATTATCACAACTCGCGATTCCTTTTCGAAAAACCCCTGCCAGGTGAGGATTTGGAGTAGTAACGTAATCACGTAAAATCGACTTGGTTATCTGATCTGAAATCAAGTTGTTTATGAGGGTATTTAAGTATTTGGAAAATAAGAAAAGCCGAGATCGTAAAATTGTTTACGATCTCGGTTTTTGTTTTCCTTTGTTTCAAGACCGTAGGTATGTTCATTTTAAGTTTAGAATGTAAGTAATTATTTCATCAACTGAACGTCAATCAAATTAATACACTGAAACGGTCGACCAAAACGGTAAATAACACAACTGAATCCGCACTCAGATTGCGAGTTCGCAAGAAAACATCGAAAGGAGTCTTGGATCGTAGCTCGGAAGTGGGAACATGTGAGACGAAATAAAAATTATATAAAAGGAAAGTAATTGAATCAGGAAAACCGATTGAGTGAATATGAGGCTATGCACAGCAATTGTATGTTATGCAGGAACGGTTGGAGAAGAAGCCGTTTCCTTTTCACCCTATTCAGTTACTAATAATGTAAGTTGTTGGAAAATGGAAGGATATAAGCTGTGACTATAGAAAAACAACTGGATTCAAAGTTAAATTTCACAGTTCTGACTTGTTGATGCTCCAATTTATTTCCGTAAAATTTTATAAATGGTGTTCTAATTGATAGAAACCTTATTAACGTTTCATTATTTAAGAAGCTAAGGAAATCAGTACGTCTCACAAGACGTTGTTATTCATACACGAGTAAGAATTTGAAACCACAGCTTTCAAGTTTTTCAGAGAACGCGATTGCCACCGGGCCTGCAGGGTTGGCTTGAGAATCATCATTTTAAAATGACCCCTGATGGCAATTATTTCCGAAAGCGATTTATTTCATCGCTTTATTTGAGCTTATGGCTAAATTTATGCCTCCCATAATAATTATCATTTTATTAGTCTAATTTGTCACTATTCCCCAGTTGGGAACGACCTGATTCCCTTGGATTAGGATATTAACACGTTAAAACCGCTTAGTTATTTAAAGGAATATTTATGCGTTCGTTTTTTAAGACGGGAAGGGAAATAATAGAGAGGAGCGGAATGGAGGACGCGCAAGAATTTCATGGCATTGGGGTCAAGAGAGAGAGAAAGAGATAGGATATTCCCCGTCACTCCCAAGGTGATAAGGGATAACTGTATTTGCAGCGTCATGGAAATTGATACGAAAAATTTTGTTTATTCAAATATTTTCGCTAGTATTCACTTCATTTTTGTACTTTTCACCCATTCGTTCTTAATTGGTCTGATATCAATTTCAATTTGTTACCAATCCCCTTAAAGGACGTATTTAAATAAATCAAAGAAATCAGATTTAATTAAATTATTCGTTTAATTTTATCGTGAATTTTTTTATATCAATCTATCCGTGTGACCATAAATTAGCTGACGAATTCGATAGTTTTCATTCAAGTTTTCGTAATGATTTTACGAAGATAAAGGTATATTTCATTCATGCGCCGCACATACTCTGGATTAAGCAGTATTTCAAGAATTTTGTGGGGGGGGGGGAGGGGGAAATCGTTCCCCATCTCCATCGAAAGCCTTCCTGATCGCCTTAGTTTTAACAATTTCCCCAGGGGAGCGGGGCGCATAATTAGTGTTCCACGGCGAAG
The DNA here is from genome assembly GCA_037158775.1 of Hetaerina titia. Classification (NCBI taxonomy): domain Eukaryota; kingdom Metazoa; phylum Arthropoda; class Insecta; order Odonata; family Calopterygidae; genus Hetaerina; species Hetaerina titia. The sequence goes on along the minus strand of CM073768.1, from coordinate 90,086,824 downwards.
CATTAGGGGTGAAAGGGGTTGGCAGCGGGCGGAGGAGGAAAGTTAGTGGGAAGAAATAAAAGGAAGACAAGAATGAAAGGAGGAGGAGGAGGTCGGAGGACGAAGGGTACTCTCAAGCGTTCGGGATGGAAAAACGGAGAAGGGAGGGCGTGTATAAGATTGTAAGGCGGGAGGGAGAGGACGTCGGGAGAAGGAAGGAGAACGGCAGGCTGCGAGAGAACACAAGGGGGAGGAGGTTCGAAAAAAGGCAGCCTGGATGCACGGGTGGATGGCGAATCGGAGGCGATGGTGGAAACTGGGGGACGCACTGATGTGTGGTGGACGAGCGCACCACGAGAGAGGGGGCATGTGTGAACGGGATGGGGAGGCCACGGTGGTGGCCGGGGTGGGGGGGACCCCCGGTGGCGGAGAATGTCGGGGTAGACGGGATGGGGTGTGTGGGGGAGACAAGAGGGGGGGGGTTCGGGAGTGAGTGGGTAGATGGAAACGTGGAGGGAACGGTGGAAAGGTCTGCGGTGGTTAGAGAGATCCTCTCTCAAACGTGACGAGAGATCGCAATCGAATCTGATAACTTCGCTAGTTATGGCGGTTCCGAGAACATCTCAAGAATAGGGAATGAGGGAGTTAGTAAGTCGATCGCATAGAACGCGGTTTCATCGTTTCCGGCGCTGCGAGGGTGGAGAGGGCAACTTCGTTCGTTTTTCGGGAAGGTTTTTATACGGAAGGGGAGTGGGAATTTGAGGGGAAAGGAGGGATGGATGGGAATGGGTGCGGAGGATTGTCGCTGAATGCTCTCTTCCGTGGCTTTCTCCCTTCACCAAAGCGACCCATAAAGTCCCGTTTAAAACATACGTCCAAGAGGGCACGGTGTGTCCTTTCGTAAGGTTACAATTCGGTGAAAGATTTTATTTCGTTCCGTCACTCGTAACTTTGTCATTAACGGAAAGGCTAAAGCCTAAGGAGTCCGATGGAGGAAAACCAAGAGAAACGTTGATGGACTAACCTGTTTTTGGACTGAAAAGCCGCGTTCATATTTCATGAAAGCATCTGCGGCCAAAAATGTGGTAAAATATGTACTTCCACCCCTCTCTTCCATATTTTATTGCTTTTGACTTTTCATTTTGAATATTATCATCACCATTAAAGCGTTCCAACGTTTGTCTCTTTGCCCCAGGTTCTGTGGAAAAGAGGATAAAGGTTTTCTTTCTCCTAAGTTCTCTTTTGATAGCTTCTCCCCTAAATCAAATTTTATTCTTCGTTATGCAATTAAATGTATTCATTCATCCTAGGGCAGTTCGAACAAATGTACACTAAAAACAAATTCGACCCATTACATGTTGCTATTATCATATTTATAAACCTTTCTTTGCAATAAATGTTGTGGCTTGGTCAAATTTTATTGTATACTTAGAGGACATTGTACTAAATTAAGGGGGTCTGTTTCGACTGAGAATAGTTTTCGTACTAGAGCTTTCTCATTCCAATTTTACTATTCTTGTATTTTTTTAAATTTTAAATAATTGCAAATTGGATGCAAGCATTTTTCATCACAGATATTTTTTTATGATTATGTCATGTATATCATGTTCTTTGCGTGGTATGGATACTCATACTTTTTAATTATTTGATTCCATACTGTGATAAAAATAATTATATTTAATTCCCCGAAAAGTTATGTATTGGGCGTAATAAAACCTTGTGATGTTTAGAACTCACGCTAACTAATTAGAGTACTAATTTTTTCCCCAAAATAACATGTTTTAAATTGATGAATTCATTTATTAAAGCTTTACGGGAAATATCTTAAAAAAATGGTAATATTCTAGTGGATTATATTTGGGATGCATTTAACAAAATAATCATATTTCATGTGGAGATGCATGAATTACCGGAAAATGATATATACTTTTGACATATTTTCACAAAATGTATAATGCATTCATGTGTTTAAAAAGGGAACTTACTACTTCAGTGGGTAAGTTTTACGGCAACTGACCATATGGCCCGGGTTCGATTACGGGTGACGTCTCTTGTTACCTTCAATTTCACCTAGACTTTGTGGTTTTTCGGGAACTAGATCTTCCTGGGAAACCATAGGCGGCAAGGGGAAAGGAATTGACTCTTCCACCCTAATGTGTGACTTTCAGGCGCCATCAGTCTTGGTACCAAGTGAACTCCACCCTTACCCATCAAACCAAACTACGTGGAGATGACTATAATGCATACATATCAAGGTTTAATCGTCTTATTTTCTCAATTACTTGGAAAAATGTTTGTGTAATATTTGGAAGCTCACAAAATGGCCACATATGTTGTCCAATATATGCTTATAATAGTAACACATCTATGACGAATTTTATAGTTTTTTAACGTGCTGATAGTGTAAAGGATTTCGATTAAAAATCTCAATGAATGAATGCAGCATATAAATATTGAATTCATTCGCACTCTCATTCCATTTCTTCTCTAAACACAAATAAACAAGGTAATCCCCGTTAATGGAAATTTACCCATTCAAAACGACAGCACAAAATTTTTATTTTTCTCTACAGCAAAGGTGGGAATAATTATGGAGTATTTTTTTTTTTGTTTCTCCTGAAATATTTTACGTAATTCAATCTTTAATTCAATTTTGTAAAGAGGGATACAGTTCCTGGTTAAGAAAACAGCGTAATAGACCAACTACGGGGATACACAAAGACTATACACTCATTTCACTTGTACTCAGACGTACTTTGCCGTCCATTTGCTGCTTATATCCAGAAATAAATATTATTCTAAACATTTGAATTCAAATTTTAAAGAAGAAAAATTTTTTTGCTTGATGAGCAATCCATACCAACTAGTCTAAACTAGTTAATCCATGAAAGTATAATTGATTTCATATAGAAAAATTGCCAACATGCAGCAGTATGCCAAAACATACACGTAGATTCACTAATTTAAACTTAATTGAGTTGTGAAATAATTATTTGAATTTTCATTCTTGACTTGCTTGTATTTATTAACGCCACAGATCATCATCAGAATCTCAACTTTTCTTGAACAGAGAGTAAATAACTTCGGTACCTCCAAAAATACGGCATGGATATGAAAAGAAGAGGAATTTGGGACTTCATTCTTTCTCACTCGTTGTCCAATGTCCGTGATAACCTTTCCGTGACTTAGAAAGTTAAAATTCGACAGAGAAAAATATGAATATGGAGGGCAGAGTTTATCTTTTTAATAAGGAGTGCACGGGTCGCTCGCTTCGCTTGAAAAATGGTAAAGAGCCAAGAATTGTCTTTGCATTGCAACCTATAGCACACTCCAAATCGGAATTTGTCACTTTCGGATGTCTTTAAAGCAAGATTTTACTGCTCATGCAATTTCTTGAGCTTGTCTGCAATATCCGGTGAAGCTATGAAGTTCATGGCCTTTCGTAGATGCTTGAAAGCGTAGAATTTGATTTTAGACTAGGTTTTACTGACAGCAATCATCTACCGATCACCGGTTATTTGCTGCCAACTCTAACGCGCATGCAAGTTATTAAGTTAGGGACGGCAAAAAATCGTAACGAGGCTATCCATTGGGTATGTAAGACTGACGTGACTAATCATTGAAAATGAAACAATTACATATAGAGTAAAGAATGTGTAACATTTAGTTAAATAAAAGTTTAAACTAAAATATTTGAGCTGAAGAACGTTGCTTGAAATGAACAATTTTACCCCACATATTTTCAAAACAAAAAGCTTCCTTCACATGACTTCACGCATCATTCAAACATATGAGAATGTACTCTAAGTTGTTTTTTTGCTAGTCACGCAGAGCTCTGAATAGGAAGAGAGAGTGTATAGAATCCCTTCCAATGTGCACGCTCATGCAGGTCTTTGAAACGGCCTTGGAAGTAAAGACTTTTGGTAACATAAAAGCGGCAAAACGTTCCGGTCCGGATATTTAAGTGTACTTGAACCAGGGGATAAGATTGCCGTACGTAGTCAGGATATAGAAGGTAACAGAATCTTGTTAAGATGTAGTTTGATGGCAAATCTTTCCTCGCCGTTACTTGCAAAGATAAAGCCTCAGTGGATATCAGGGTCATAGGTGAGTAGTGCTGGAGAGCCGGGGTACCGAGGAAGAAATAGGAATTTGGAACGAATAGAACGGTAGTAAGGGAAGTAGAGTTTCCATCTCTCGAGGGACTTAATCCGAGTCAAGTGTCTTCAGAATATTAAGGACGTTGAATGCCGCAGAATGGGGAGCATGGTGATCAAATAAAAACATGAAAATAAGAAAAGAAATTTCGAGATAAATCATAAGGAAACAACGACCTGGCATCTGTTTGCCATTTATTTTATTCAAATGAATTTATTTAATGCAAATATAGCTTATAAGTTACGGTTACATTAATATTCATTACTCCACGGTGGGGGTGGGTAGCATCTTCGCGGGAAAACTCAGGTCATGGGTTCGATTCTCGCCTAGGTGAGTGTCCTCCTAGATAGGTTTTGGCCGTTTTTCATGGCCATTTTTGTTATATTATGTGAAAAATCCAATGTGAAATCCTTGTTTCCTCGTGAGTTGTCTCTAAAATATTTTTAATATTTTTTCTAGATATTCGGAATTTTATTTATATATATATATAAATTGTTATCAATTATTTTTGTACTAACTTTGCAGAAGAAATCTAGAAAGTATTGCGATTGTGTTAGCTGCAAGATCATTATTTATCCTCGACGAACACGGCCGAAGAGCATAATGAATTCGTTTCATCGATGAAAGGTGTGAGTGTTTTTCATTAATTTTTAATTACGATTTTAATATAATGCTCGTTCCATTTCTGTGGGATCTAACAACAACGTTTGCTGAATTCTCGGAAAACGTTTGAAAACCGTTTTTTGTATTGAATACATTGACAAAAACTTTATTAATGCACGATTCTAGTGCATGAAAATCATATACTGTTCCTTTATTAATTGAAACGATAATAGGTCCGATTAAGTTTGAATGTGGACCATTGTGTGCAAAGGATTTCAGATTTAAGGGGTGTAATAATAGTTCCTTTTATCATTTATTATCAACACAAAATTTTGACTCGACAATCACAATGAACCAGAACAAGGAGTAGATATTAGCTTTTATAAAAATGTGACGTGACCTCTGTAGCATTCATCAATGTATGGAGTGAATCTTTTAATTATATAACACATGTAAATTCAAATTTTGCGGTTTTAAGTGGTGTTCGAGTTTTGTCAGTGATTTTGGTAATAGGTAAATGCAAGTTGGAATAATTTGTTTGAAGATCAAAGGAGGGAATTAATGGGGAGACTAAATTTAGTCAAAGTAATGGCGACTGCTTTAATGAAGTGGACAGATTTCATATAACTAGCTTGGTGGTTATTATCCGTAGTATTATAATTAATTAGTAATAATCGACGAAATATTTTAAGTAGCTTATTTATACTTGCCCAAATCTCTGCACAATTCAAAGGTGTACAGAGTCTGCCCCAAAAATAAGTACAAAAAATCCAGGTAAAAATCAATTGCAGATCAGAATATAAATCTCTGAAAATCTTCAAAAGGCACTCTTGTAAATCGACACGCCGATGCAAGCGCCTCTGCCAATCTTGGTACGCTTCCTGGATGACGTCGACGAGAACCTCGTTCAGGCACCTCGTCACAGCCTCTTTGACGTTATCCTGGGTTCCAAAATGGTTGCCTTTCAAGATCTCCTTTCTATTCTTGGGAACAAAAGAAAGCCCAGGGCTGCCACATTTGGGCTGTAGGTCGGCTTGGGCAGTGTTGCTACCCTATTAGTGGGCCACGGGGAAGGCGGTGTGGGACGACCCGTTGTTTTGGTGGAGCCTCCAGTTAGCAAAGATCTTCTTCCTGACGCGTTGCACTCTTTTCCGCAGCCGTTCGAGGACTCCCACCTAAAACGTACTCTTCACTGTCTGTCGCTGAGGCACAAACTCTTTGCCGCTAACCTCTATATCATTGTGCTTGTTGTTGGGACAGGCATTAATGGCAGATACTGTACTGTAGTATATACGGAAACTACATTAAACGGTGTTAGTCACTTTTATTTACTCGTCGGTTTAATATGAATCCAGAGTCAATTAAGGTTGTTTGTTGGTTGACAAATAATAAATATTTGCAGAGCATATGAACTTAATGTATGTATTCGTGAAACAGTGGTTTAATTACTTAGATAAAAAAATGAATCTATTAGTCTATTGTAATAAGCAAAACCAACGTGGAAACTATTCATTAATTGGTAGAAACTTTTCAATTGAATTATATTCTGTTATGTGCTGTTGACTCTTCTCTCTCCTCTTTCCGTTGCGGTTACCATATTTCATAATTCTTATACTGTCAGCTTTGGTATTTATTTCTGGCTCCCTTTCGTCTGTATTCTTATGCTATTTATAAATGTGGGCTAAGTTTTTTCTCTAATGAGTATTTGTCCATAAAATATCAAAAATTAACTTAGAACCTACAGATTATTGATAATTTTTATTTAATGGTCGCCTTTAGGCAATCTATATAGTTCCAAACCAATTTCTATTGTAAATATATTAGTTGACAGTTACAATCGTATTAATTTCAAGTCATTCGTTCGTTAGGTCGTTAATTGATTACCCATTTAGTTATATTACTCGATAGAGGAGCTGTGATAAGTATTCAGGATTAAAATTTCGTGGATAAAAAAATTACCAAAAAAGTGTAATTTTTCATATGAATTATGACCGCAAAGTGTACAATTACAGGAAATATTTATTAACATATACAGGTATTAGCCTTCAACGAGTGAAACATTCAATAGAATCTATGATTTTTTTAAAATTCAACATCTCTTGTCGTTAAATGCGTTTAAAAGTTTCGAATCGACCATTTATTTTGCTAATTAACCTAAAAATTAAATAGCCGAGCGTGAATAAAACCGCAAGTATATTTGATGCTGACGCTTTTGGTGTTAATTTCGTACTCCAATGCAATGGCGTCTGTTTTGACAAACTCACAGTGTTACATGCAAATAGTATCGTTTATTTGTTTCGCGTTGAATGACTCCGAAGAACCCGCGTATACGTTTTTGGCAGATTTTCGTCTTTGTTGGGACACATTTTGTAAGCATCCTGAGGGTAGAGAGGGCGCAATAGATACACATATGGTGGATGGATGGGGCGAGGAGAAGGCGAAAGAGACGTTAGATAAGAGAGGAGTGAGGAAAGTGCGAGTGAACGTGTTGAGTGACGGAAGGCGGAGGCAAGGAGTGGAGATGAGTGGGGGGAGGATGGTAGATAAGACGAAAAGAGTGAAGAGAGGAAGGCGATGGTGGAAATCCCTTCTGAGGGAGTGCGAGAGAGATATGGGATTGGGAAATGGGCATTGGGGTTCAAACTGATGGCACGGCGAAGAAAGGACGGGAGATAAGGGGCAGAATAAGAATGGGGCGTGGACGGAGAAAAAGGTGTGCGATTGGATTGATATGGGCGAAATGGGAGTTTAGAGATGCTGAATCGGGGAGAGAAGGAGAGCTTGAAATTATACGGAGGACGTCATTTAGGAGCGACCGTGAGTAGATGACGATCTAGGATCGCAGTAAGATACATTGTGTAGGGTTTAGAATTGATTCCGGAGTCCCAAATTGGTTCATTATCACAAAGACGAAATTCTGGGTTGATTTTAGGCGACACACATAATATATTTACACAATATAATATATTTTGCGACTTAACCGGCTTCGAAGATATCATTTTTCGTTAAAATAACTTCATTTTTTTCGTACTAGTACTGGCGTTGATATGGCAATCATTCAATTTAATACTTGAATAAACATCTACTTCAAGGACAAACCAAATAAATTTTGAAACATTCGACCTAAAAATCATACATACATCATTTCAATTGAATTATATTCCCGAAGCAAACTTTGATGTTATGTTAAAACCTCTCCTTGAGCTTTCAAAGGAAGTTCGCTGGGAACGGCTCGTGTTCCCAAGGCATTGAACGGATCAATTTATCCAAATAACTTAGACGTGAATTTCGCACTATTGGCCTCGAGAGTCACAAAATAAATCTTTTTTAAAGCACAGCCATACAATAACAATGTATCCTGAATGGAAATGGTGTGGGAATCATCTCCAATCTATATCACTATTGTGCGCGTATAACATCGGCGGGTAAGCTGGAGATAACGGAGGATTATTCGGAGGCTCTGTATAGGATGAAAAATAACGGAAGGGGAGCAGGGGTGGAAGTTACGAGAAGGAGAGAGAGGAGTGATTTCGAGGATACAAACACACACACGAACACCCACCACCGGAGTGGGACGGGAACTCCCGATGGCTCACCATATCTATTTAGGATCTCCGCTGGCACGCGGCCACAGCCACCGAAACCCAACTTTCTCTCCCTCTTTCCCCGCGCCGTGCCAAACCCCCTCTCTACTCCCCTCCCTCTAATCCCTCCCCGTGCTCATTCACTTCCTCCCCCTTCAGGACCATAGTCCGCAATGGCTCTGCGGAGTAAATGACCTTCGAGCAAGCGGCCCGACCCACTGAAAACCCCTAACCACCCCGCCCGCCAATTTATCCCTCCCCCTCATTTTTGGGAGCGCTCCCACTCGCCCATACCTCCCGCCGGTTTTCCAGCACCGCCCTCTCCAACTCTGCAATTCTTTTTTCTCTTCCTCCGTCACGCCAAACCCACTCCACACTGTAATCCGTCCCTCCCCCACCATCACGCACGCCCACGCCGTGCGTCCCCTCGGGACTCTCTAACTCTCCCTACCGGCCTTTCCCACCTATCCAACCCGCGGGAGCCCGAAAACACCGCGAAGTCCATGGCCACCTCCGAAAAGAGTCCCCCCTCTCCTTTGCCAAGCCCGGCACCCTCTCCCCGCTACCGCCCCTTGCCAATTCCCTCCCGCAGAAAGTGACGACCACCCTCCTGCGTCCAATCCCCGTCCTATCATACGTGCGAACTCTCCCGCCCCCAAAGCAGACGACCAAATCCCCGCCTCGCCCCCGTCGTCACTCTCTTTCCCATCATCCCCCTCCTTTGTCTCTTCGGTCAAATCCTCCTCCCCCCCGCGGCGTCCATCGGCGCACCGCCCGCCGTTGTTCCGGCGTCCCCAGTCCTCCGTGGCTAACCCAGAATCTATTCCGAGAGCATTTACACGCCCCAGCTGATTGATAATATCAAAAGAAAATTGAAGTAGGCCAGCCAGACATGGGGTTGGAGGGATTTGTGTGTTTGTGCGCGAGGGAGAGAGAGAGAGAGAGAGGGATGGATCGGGAGGGGGTGAAGAGGATGTGGGGGAGAACGGGGACCAAAAAAGAGGTTACAGGTATTTTTTTCTCTCGTTTACTTTTGGCGTAGGGTAAGCAGGGCGACCGCCCGTGACGTTTTCGGTGAAATCTGCTGCGGTCCACAACATATGACTTCAGTTGCTCGTCCGTGTGGTTCGCCTTTCCATGCCAATGGAGTGAGCCGTCCGCCCTTTCTTTCTTTCCAGTGCCGTCATCACTTTCATTCGAGTCTGTTCTCCTCTTCCGGTCATTGTCTCCATCTCTCCGCTTTCAAACCGTACGTGATGTTTTTGGCATCTCCCCCTTGTTTCCTCCTGCATTTTTCTCATCCTGCGTCGTTTTTAGTATACCCATCCCCTTCTGTGCGCAATCTATCTTGCATTTAGAACGAGACGTGAGTTGAATTGAGCAACACAGGTTATTGACTCATACGTATAATCATGGCTGTCGTTGAAGCAAGTGTAGTCATATTTATTTTTCCATTTATGTCACCTTGCTCCTATGTTTTCAGGCCAAAAATACCACTGTTCTTTAGGAAGGAAGGTACTAGTTTTAGTTTTTTGGGTGTACAGAAATAAAAAAATGCTATTAGAGCGGTTTTAAGATAAATTGATATGCTTTGGCGGAATAGATGCACACCTTTGTTGAACGATATGCCCATGGTTTTTGGATGAAGTTTTAAGATACTTAGAAAAGCTTCATCAAATAATATCGTTAAAAGTAGTTATTATATATATATATAGAAAAATATATATAGAATATATATATATATATATATATATATATATATATATATAAACTTAGAAAGCAACACACAACATGAGAACACATAAAAGGAACACTCACAAGTTATTTCTTGATACTTTCGACGGAATCGAGCTCCGTCTTCCTAGGAATATAATATACAGGTATTATATATATATATTATATATTATATATTATATATTATATATTATATATTATATATTATATATTATATATTATATATTATATATTATATATTATATATTATATATTATATATTATATATATATATATATATATATATATATAGGAAAATACTTTTTTGAATCCATTTATCATTGAAAAATGGTTAAGGTAATTCGTATCGAACATTTTTTGTTTTTACTTTCCACGTTTTAACGAAAGTCCAATGTTCAATTTCGCTTCCTGAATTTTGATTGGAAAAGTTTTTTCAAGCTGCAAACTTCGCCGTTTTTAATAAGGGCGCTTGTAACTATGGTCGCTACACCTTTTATTCCAGTGCCTCACTTTGTATCCGGTGATAAATGACAAATCAATCAGCTTTCACCCCCTCATCGTTTTACGCCCACCACTGCCCACCCCCTGCCGCTTACCGGCTCTCCTATTTCGAATCTCTTATGCCCCGCCCTCTTGTCTCCTCCCTCGCCTCAGCCCCCCCTCCCCCAAACCACAAACCTTTCCCTCCCAATGCACTCTTTGATCTCCTCTCGTCGCTCCACATCCAACGTCTCCTAAACTTCTCTCCCCCCTCCATCCTCGCCAGCCAGCCCTCACTATTCCGGTCTATTCTCCTCGCGCTCCTTTCATCTCCCGTTCGATGGCCTCCCCAACCTCAAATCCACATCACCGCCGCTAACCGAACTCCCTCCTCTCTCCCCAGTGTCAGGAGCTATGTCTACAGAGCGGTCACCACTCGTCGGTACCCCACCAAATGATAGCACTCGGTGAGAAATAGTAAAACTTTGGTTCGTATACAGGAGATGGAAGGGCCACTAGAGATAAGAGCCTTCATCCTCCCTTTGACTCTCTTTCGAAATCCCCATTGGGGGGAAGGGGAGCTAGTGGGTGGCTTCGCAATTGTTTCCGCGAGGCCTCTCCTCGCGACTATTCCTCCGATCTCGATTTTTCGAGGACGCACGATATGGCAATCGAGCAAGAGACCATCGAGTCAAAACGCAATCACGCAATTAAAAAAAATGAAATAATAAAAAATAGGAGAAGTCCTCTTCGATTCCGGGATGTAAAGGCCAACGCTCGACGTCCACGACACGCGAACGCAATTTGCCATTGACAGATGTCATCACGTGCACAGACAAGGGAATAATTTCCACGCCGCAGACGAAATTTTGCGCAATTTTTTTATTCGAACATTATTTCTTTAGCTTGATAATTAAAGAGCCTGGCATTGACAGGTCCAACGAATACTAAATTTATATGGTGAACTTGAATATCGTACATGCTAACAAATAAAACAAGCTTTTGTGAGGTCCTGTGCTGGTTGTTACATTGTGATCAGCTTATCGGATTAAAATCTGTGAGGGAAGGATTCTCCTGTTTTGATGATGATTACAGAATCCAAACTTCATAATTAAATGAAACTGACAGGTTCGGTCGCCTGATTTTTTTTAACTCAAAAGGTAGCGTGTGTACCTGGCGAGATTACCATAGATTTGTATTATATCACTGCAAATTAATAAACACAAATGGAATTCACTGAACAAAACTTTTAGAGCTAGGCTTTTTAATAAGTACGAATTAATGTGAAATAAAACAATTTTCCTGTGACATAGCTGCATATTAATTACTAGTTTATTAACGTGATTAATCATTTTCTATTGCCCCCCACCCTTCTATTTACTACCTTTCAGCATGAACATTAGGTTAAGTTGATTTGTATATACATTAATAAATGTGTTACAAAAACAGATTTGGTCTGTAAGAAGTTAAGAACACAACTTGCACACAAATGTGATTTTTGTGTGGAAAGTTGTGTTATTAACTTCTTACAGACCCAATACGATAATCTTGTATTTTACGCATTATCTTGAAATTATGTCCAAATAAATTTCAAGTTACCATATAATTACCGTATTTTTGTAAATTTACTATCAATTAAAAGTTCGTTAATTTCATTGAAAACTCAACCGTGCAAATAAACAGTAGGAAAAGTGTCTACACGGTTTAATTCGGTCGGAAAAATAGAGCAAGTTATGACTGAGCCATTAATTTCAACATCATTTTTCTATTTTCGCTTCTACCTTTTAGGTCAAAATTTTTTGTTGAATTGTTACATTTTTTATGATAACCAGGGGTTGCAATGCGCTCAAAAAAGCTTTGTTTTGCATTGATAAATATTCTTTGCGAGTGTCGATCAGGAGACGTTATAATCTGTAAATTATTTGAAAGGTGTTACGGTTTCCATAATTTTCTCAGTAGAGGGAGTAGAAATTATGTTAATTAACGTTGAAGTTTAGGGAAAGGAGGGAATAAGTTATCTTTAATTTCTCCTATCACTCAGATGGAAGCTCTCTTTGTCGGAAATAAACATGATCTAACTCAAACTGTAGGATATTTCTTTCTCGAACGTGACATAGAATTGACATTTCATGCTAAACCTAAAAGGCTCAATGTCACCTTTAAAAATTTACGTTATATTACTACATTCAATGATTTTACCTTAGTATCTACATTTAAAGCACTTTTTAAAACAAATAAAATTAAGGGAACCCTATTATCTAAGTTTTTGTTGCTGAAAATTTCCAAATTTATATCTAATGCTTAGGGAAAACATTGAATTCATTTTTTCAACTGTTGCAGTTCATAATATTGCCCTTATATGGGTATAAATATGATTAATTTTCATAAAATAATTATATTGCAGCAGTTGATTCAAGGTATTCTAAAAAACGTCTTTTCTCACATTCCCACGCATATGCATTATAATTATCACCAAGCCAAAGTAATCAGCCTCGAGATTGGTTTTCATAGATGAATATAGTTTATTTTGTACAAAGCCTTTGATCAAGTGTAATTCGCACTCAAGGAGTGGGCTAGCTTTTTTATGTTCGGCCTTCTAATTTGCATAAATCTCTGATTCTTTAAAAATCGCACCCCGTCGATTTCAGCAGGGCGGGATAAAATTATTTTTCAGGTTTGAGACAGGGATGTTCCGGTTTGCGGCCTAACGCTCTTTTACCCATTCGGCTACCAATATAATAACGTTCCCAAAAATCATTAATGTTCTCTTGCAAAATAAATTATATAAGTTCTCATGGGAATGCATTCATTTTAAATTTTAAATCGTTAGTATTTGAAATTAGGCACGGAAACAGGGGCACCTACGTCCAGCGTTTATGTCCGTGGCCGTGGGAACATACCTGCTTTCCGCTCAAAGCCCTTGGAAATGTGCTGGTAATCCACCCGGTAGAAGCTAGAGAGCAAATACGCAAATTTTCTCTGTCTATTTGGATACTCTCGGGAGGGTAGGGGAGGAGCTTCACGATATGCAACGCGGAAGAAAAACAAAAGGGATCATTGCGACCTTCCGCTCGAAGGGTGAGGGTGTGGTAGCACCCATCGGACTGAGCCTGAGCGAGTTCCCCGGCGCCCTCCACTTTCTCCCCCCTTCATCCCCCGCCAGCCCAGCCACTACGTTTCCCTGTCTGCCCAATGAGTTTGACTTCTTCCCTCCCATCTCTTACCGTTGGAGTGAGGAAGAGGACGCACACATCCTACATGCGTCACTCCCACGCCGGAACCGCGTATTGCAGTTAATGGACGGAAAGGGGAGATATAGGCTCCTCCCCCGCACACACTGTGACGGACCCCTCCTCCCCCCGGGCACACACTGTGACGAGCCCCTCCTCCCTCCGGGCACACACTGTCCTTCTCCGTCAGACGCGGCCCATCCCCACCCCGATACCCTCCGTCCACGTCGCCGCTCCACGTCCGCCATCCACTCGCTATCTCTCCCTCGACATATTACCTCTTCCCTCCGGGCTTCCACCTCCCTTCCGGCCGCACATACCCTCTCTTCTTTCCCATTCCCCGGGACGACCCTCCCCGCTTCACCTTCCTGCTCGTCTCACCTCTCCTCCTTGCTAGCTATCATTTCTTCCCCTTCTCTCCTCCGCCGGCCCCTCATTTTTCATGTCCCAAAGGGCCGGGCCCCCGCGAGCTATAAGCGAGGTTAAAAGGCCACACCCGGCTCGGTGGCGTGCTTTTTTCTCCTGCTTGGGGAGGAGGTGGGAGGAAGAAGGATGCCTCATGGCGTAGGTGAAGTTTTCGGGGTGAAAAATCGGTGGTAGGATATTTTTTCCTCGCGGGGAAATAGCTCGTCCGCGGGACGGGACTCAGAGGTGTCAAGTAATACTCTGTTCCCCAACCGCCTTGAATGTGCCTTGTTTATTTTCACTATCTTTCCTGGTGACTCAGAAATCTGAGCATTCGCGAGCCTCAGCTCCACTCGAATGAAAGATTCTGTTCCGGTGACAAATGCACGCGCTTCTGCTACTCTGGGTGAAACAGACGCATGCGCACACGGTCTCCTCAAATGCCTCTTTAAACGTCGACAGCCGCTACTCACTCTCAATTCAAAAAGTTCACCTTCGCTACTTTCCCGTTTGTCCTATGGGTCACATCCTGGGTCTGACCGTGAGACATTCATCACACGCTATCCTGGGACAATTAAACGGATCCTCTTTATGGATTCATTAGACTGTTTTCGAGGGTTTTCTTCTCCCACCTCGTCCGGCCAGACGTCTCGGCCCGGCGCGCGGCCATCAGCGGGCCGCTCCGCTTACGTCATAACCCGCTACTGCCCATTCCCCATCTCGCCAGCAGGCTTGAGTAGGAAGGAAGGAAGTAATGGAAATTGCAGCGGGAAAGACCGCTCACATTGGAGAGCACTCATCCTCTAACGAGGCAACGATCATTTTAGTCATGAGGAGGAAGTTTACGGTAATAGCTGTTGGATGCATTCGGACCACTGTTCGCACTGTCGCTTGTATGAAAGCGGGCGGATCGTGCCCTGCTTATAAGTATAGAAGTCCCTGGTTTGCAGAGCTAATTAAGCCAACGCTGAGGATAGATCCTGGGGCATATCTGCTTTGTTCGTTGCCGTAGTCAGCATAATCCTGAAATAAAAGGTGATATAATTCTGTAAATAATAATTTATTTAGAGTTTATATAATCGCATTATTCTTGAATTTGATTAAGATACTCCGAGTAAATACAGCTATGATGATAATTTCGGAGTCATTCAAATTTTGAGCTGTAGGTAACACGGAATATCTTAACATGTTCTTGTTCGCTTATTTGTATTTCAACATTCTTCCTTAATTGCTGTGCGGTGTCGTCTATACTCCATGGGGGTATAATGTGGCAAATGCGAATGGTATAAGATCAAAAGGAAATGGTTTGTTTTTAGTATTTCATTGTATCCTTATTGTTATCTAACATAAATTCAGCATCGGTTCCATTAATTTAATCAAATTTTGGAGCTAAGAGCTTCTATGCCCTCGGAAATAATTTCATCTAAGAGAAGACAGCACGTTGCTCCTTAAAGACTGACTTGGTTTTCGTGTTATCATTTCGTTTAATAATTCGTTTTCCTTAAAAGTTTGGATTTCACGTTAAAAAAATATGTCCGTACATATTTTATTTCTTTTACAGTGCAAATGTTCATTTTTATCACAGGAATAGGCCTAAACTAGAATTCTGAGATCGCCAAATTTCAAGACTTCTTTTTGCAATGCTGCGAAATCTTTTTATTACTACTAAACCTAACGCTCTTCAGCACAGTCTTAAACATTTTACATCAAGATATGCTATCAACAATGTCGATATGATCGTCGGACCACTTATTTTCATATTTTTATGATTGTTGCAGTTGATGATGTTTGCAGACGAAATAAATTGCTAATATTCAAATTTATGCTCGCTCTTAATTCAGCAATGTACCCGATTGGTGGTGATCTGATTCATAATTTTTGCACAAGAGCTTCGGCTTCTTTCCTGCCAGTAAATTTCGTATGTTTCGTCAAAGAGTTTTTGACAATTTTCTGCTCTATCGCCGTTGATGGTAGGCCATTGCAAAACGACAGACCTTGGCCAAAAAATAGAAGAGTTACTGTTTCTGGAGAAATAAAATTCGATGATATAGAAGCCAGTTGGACTGGTTTCGATCCAAATGCTCGATAAAACATTCTATTAAGCAACACCTCCACCATTCTCAACATATGGGATAGGTCGTATAGAGCCATGAATTATCATTTAAATTGTGGTAGGTCAACCACACCCATCCGACCTGCGGTTTCCGTCTAAGACCTATCCTATTGAGGTAAGGGGTGTTTTAGAAAGCAATCGAGTTAATCCATAATCGACTTTTATTTATTGTTCCAGAAAACTCCTCGCTGAGTTTTTCTTATTCGCTACTAGGGTGCACGATTCCAATTACAGAAGTGGAAAAAGTGGAGGTGAACTTTCTGTTAGGAAAACAAGTTGCACCCCATGACTCTTGGAAAGACAATTGACAATGACTGCATATATATCGTACTTGCCAACGCTCACGCAAACACACACATATGCATGTGTACATATGAGCACTTCTTGATATGATGAAGTTTTTTTCTAGCTGAAGAAAGTGGTTAAAAGGTTTTGTGGAAGTCATGAATGAAAACGTGATTACCATAATCTGACATTTAAATTTATCCGAGGCTTTTCATGGAATCATGATAAATGCACTTCTTGCTTTTAAGATACAAACATGTTCCTAGCAAATTGAAACTGAAACTTTGTGAATTTTAAAATAAGAATAATATATCTACTAGGATATGTTGTACACAGATAGGAAAAACCTATCCAGATCAGATTTTGGCGTACATTTTGAATGAGTTCATTCACTTGTAGAACCTGAGCATTTCAGTCAAGAATCATAAACCTGGACGCCCTTGGTGAAGGCTCATAAAAAGAAAAATGGTTATTTACCTGATAGCTCAGTCATGATAATGCTTCTTTTTCAAAAGTAATAAGATACCGTGTACGAAAAGTACTGATACATTCGCATAGATATGTATGAGCATAACTAAACTCTGTACGTAATATCATACTAATAATTTCTCCAAAGCATGAGGCCATATTCATTCTCTAACCGTCCGAATGGGGAACATTTATCCCCATCGCATATCAAGCGTGCGTTTTATTCCGAAACTCCATTCTGAATCCATTTTGTCATCTCTTTCCAACGTTTATAATGGAAACAGTGATGTAAGTAGGTTACCAACAAATTTAAATCTGACTAGTCAGAGAGGAGCGTGATGGCCGCGGCTAATTACCGCATTAGAGTAACTTTGTGACGCCCTAAAAAAATCTGCAAATTAACTTCAGAAATAGTGGTTTAATTTCCGAGAAAATTGCCTTATTCAGCTCTCCTATGTGTCTAAGTGATGGCCTACATCACCAAATTAAGTTGCCCATGCACTCACTACACGTGCCTTTTCGCTACCGCACAAAACATGCTCGTGCGCTTGTCCCTATTTTTATTGGATGGAACAGTGCGCATCTTAGTTTTGTTTGTGGGCCACTCGTAGTCAGAATTTCGTCTCTTCCCCCATCTTTCTCCATCCCTTTTTGATAATTCTTCTTCTTTCGACTCCGCATTCATCCTTTCCACTGCTGCGCAACAACTGCATTGCTTCTCGCCCGCCTTTTCACTGCCTCCCTCCCGGAAGCCCGTTCGCCCCGCCCCGCCCTCCGTAACACATTCCCGGGTAGATGAATTCCACTTCCGAGAGGGAAGCTTTGGATGAATGCGATTCCTAGTCGTGTCCCATAGCATTGGCCACGGGAGCAAAGCTTGTCGCGGATGCCCCGTGTTCCGAACTCCCACGTTTAGCCATCATGCGAATGACAACCTCCATCAAATTGAAATAGAAAACGGTAATCTGTCCGAAGCCATCAGTTTGCAACAAGTATGTTTGTGCTTGCAAATTTTCATGGTGTTTAAAACAATTTTTGCTCAAAGGAACGGCACCTCCATTCGTATATCTATGATAATTTTTAGTTCATTTTTTTTCTTTACAGAAATCCTCAATATTTTCCTGTCTTATTTCTAAAAGGTTCAAATGCAACACGTGATTCATAAGGTTTATAAAATTTATTTGTCTCGTTCTCACGTACGAGGGTCCTCCTGAGTGATTTTTTTTGAGCAATTTTTTTCAGACTCTTCAACAAGATCGTTTTTCAACTTCATGGCATGATCCTTTAAACTAGAGTACTATTTAAAGGAACCTAATTCTCCTAACTTTACAATATTATTAATAGGTAATCTACCGGTTAAGTTAGGGTTTTGGATGGACACAACTATCAAATAAATAAATATTTTGTAACTCCAAACAAAACCCAATCCAGCAACCTACTCTACCTCAGGTCTCTCTTCATCTCTGTGTACTTCCTTCCCTTCATTCCGTCCAACATCCCTATCTTGTTCCTGCCCTTTCCTCGTTTGCCTAA
Source organism: Hetaerina titia (assembly GCA_037158775.1). Lineage (NCBI taxonomy): Eukaryota > Metazoa > Arthropoda > Insecta > Odonata > Calopterygidae > Hetaerina > Hetaerina titia. The sequence goes on along the minus strand of CM073768.1, from coordinate 90,068,252 downwards.
CATTCTCCCCTCTATTACCTTCTTCAACATCCCACTGCCGCTCAATATGCCTTTCATCCATTTTTCCTGCCTCCATAGGATTTCTCTCAACAAACCCCTCTCCTCACCCACCATCTCCAGAGCTTCCTCATTTGTTTTCCTTTCGGTTCATTTAACCTTCTCCATTCTCTTTACGATATAAAAGTATATTTATTACCCATGCATTTTATTTAATTGAATTTGTTGATGTTTTACATCAATGCAGATTACACCTGAGAAAGTTACTGTTTGTTATCGTGCTGTCACTAGACGACGAAGTGGGAGCGTTGCGTTGGCCCATAAATTATTACATGTATTTAATATAGAATGTAATATGCAACAATTATTCTAAAGGAGATTGATGGATTTAGAATATTGCAGAAATAAAGCCATGTTACTCGTTTCGAAAATAAATGTTATACTCACTCTTTTATTTGGTTTATATTTGTTTTTAACGACACATATGAGATCCATAGGATTAAGGTATCAAGTAATGCATTTCAAAAGAATACAGATTTCATTAACACAGTGTCTTCACAGGTCCTCTATGAATTTGGGGTTTTATTGAGCATAAAATTTAGTAGTCTTCCCATCCTCCGTAGTGAGCATTTACTTAAACTGTGAACGACTACATTAAAAAAAGTCGGAAGATCCTGAAATTATTTTACATTAGCCAAAAAGGAATTATTGTCGTGAATATCATCGACTTATATCCAAATACTCCCAATAATTAAATTTTTTTAAATAATAAGATAAAAAGTAATAAAATAAATATTAAAATATTGCATATTAATCAGCAACGCTAATAAAATGAAATATCCCAACGCCGTTTTTAAATCTTGAGTAAAAAAGCAAAATATATAAGTAGGTTAATGTTGATTAGTACGATGATTAAAGCAACAGAGTAGTTATGTAAATTAATGTCTTCCATCTCAAGCAAATTACGGACAGATTTCAGATACTCATGCAAATTTTCCTTATCATATTGCATGGCATAATATGCTATCGTGGCAAAAGGTACACTTATATGTGAGGAGTATATGAGATTTTAAAGTAGTGGATAATGCGCAACCTGAATGAGTAAAAATAACAATCTCGCACGCTAATGTTACCCTCATGTTGAAGTTAATGTTCATCTCTTAGCGAAATAGTGTTTGAGTTTTTTTTTTCTTGGTGCATATTTACACATTCGATTCCATTTTACTCTTGGTCACGAGGTCTACCATAGCACCACTCATGATGAGAAATGGCAAGCGACCTGTGGCAAAATCTGATCCCGAATCATCCATCTCTGCCTGCCACTGGGATTTCGCGATATCCTCTTGTAGGAGTTTCTCACGATAAATTGGCATAGACGACAAACTTTGAGATTAATGCATAGATACGCCGTCATTAAGACACAAGCAAAGTCCTACCGAAGATTTGGGCAGTTAGAGGGAGAGAGCGATTTCTCATCTGAGAATCTTGGGAATCAGCTGAGACGTATAGAATCCGCAATCCAAGGAGGAGTTTGAACGTACAGTTAATTCTCTTCAAATGCTTACCTCGATCTAAAGTCAAAGAAATAGTAATTTATTTTTATGCTTTGCTGAAGGGACCTTTTGCAATTCACCGCAAAAGATATATATCCAGGAATTGCTTGGGCACGTATAAGTCTCGATCTTAGATATGCATTGTTGGTGAAAACTATGGATGAACTTCCACGTGCTCCTGTTCCGTCAAATTCCTGCCATTCTTTTGTGTCACTCCCGCAATTTGCGACCAGTCTCCTCACGTAATCTTAAAGCTATTCTTCTCGTTCGTCTAAAGTAAAATTGCAGGTATACATCTTGTGAGAAAAGAATATTTTTTATATTATATAGTTTTTGGATGGGCAAAAAAATTTTCAAAAGCTAATTTTACTAAAAACCTTCAGATTTTTATCGTGTGCAGGCGTATCGCAGGAGTATTTTCTTCATTCCTTGTAATTCACGAGTGGATTATAGCATTGAAAGGCATAGTGTCACATCTGTTTGCCAGCAAACACGGCTCTTGAGAAAATAGTACGAGGCTCTTGGAAGTATTCACGTTTATTATTTTTTCTATTGAATTCATTTTTGCACGTGAGACGCAATTTGGCTTTTAATTTAACCCTATTTTCTAATTACCTTATTTAATTAGTATATCCGTTGCCTTTGATGAGCACCCTTGAATACCTATTTTTACCAAATACGCGTTCACTTCATAATCGATTATTTTCAATTACTTGAATTAACACCCAATGGCCTACCATCAACGGCGACGGAGCAGAAAATTATCAAAAATATTTTGACGAAGGCTCCCAAATTTACAGTCAGGAAAAAGCCAAAAGCTCTTGTGCAAAAATTATGTATCATCCGAAAAGTTTTTTTAAATAATTTCAGTTGTCGTGCAAAGACAGGCTTTCAACGCCACGCATAAATAGTTTTGCTCCCCAAGGTCTGAAAGTGTATTTTATTTAAATATTATAGGAATAGTAAAAATATTTTTTGGTCTAATTGATTCTCATCTTCAATTACTTTCTCACAAAATTTGAAACCTTTATACCGTTCAAACTGTCATTTTCCAAAATTACTTCCCGTCTTATTTTCCTAAACCGAGCATTTATCACGAGCACAGTATCAATGAGACATTCAGTATGCCATTGTTTTTATATCTCCTACCTTAAGTCTTCTTTCGCAACGTCTTTCACATTTATTTATTAGTTCAGCTGCATCTTTTTTCCATTTTTCTTTTAGCCATCTCATCCTAATAGAAGTTTTTCTTTCTCTTCTGTTTGTAATCAATTGATTTACTATCTTATTATTATTTCAGTGAAGTAAGTGCCGTTTTTTGCAAAAACTACAACACATTAATTATTCGTATTGCTCCATCTCACCCATTCCATACTTTCTCACTGAAAAATTGTTGTAATTTTCAAAAATTATGGAAAATCATTTCCTTGGTTTTACTATGATTTACTTATATTCATCCCATACCTCACATCGATGTTTTCATGCAATCCACAGTAACATGTTTTATATTATGTGAGCTGCTGCCAACAAGGTCCTTCTCACGAACAAATATAATTAACTTATTCTCTGATTTCATTCCTTATTCCACGCCCACCCAGGCCACTCCTGCCATTGCTTCGGTGAATAATTAAAAATCATGATTAGCCCTGTCTTACTGTTCTTAATGCCTCTTTTCGATAACTAACCGCGGGTTTTACTTTTGCCGTTTGGTGATCCCCAAATTGCAGGCCTTACCTTAAGATACTATGCCACCAAAATTTTCACTGATTCCGTTAACTTTGTTCATTCCGCTAGAAAAACTCCTTCAGATCCTCGGAACAAATGTATTCCGAATATACTAACATATTATGCCTTTTCCATAGCAGCAGGGGTACAATTTTTAATTTCGGAGCATTATATGCCCTCCCCGAAACCGTTACTCAATTCACCCACTCATGCTACTATCGAGACCCGTATTAAGGCTCCAAAAATACGCTCATCACATTTCCACCTGACGCCAAAAATATATCCTAGTTCGACACTTTTCTCCATCGCTTTCTGCCACTTTCATTTATGGTTGCTATAATTTCAAAAACGATGCTTCTAGAAGTATTGTCCATGGAGCATGAATAAATTATACTTTTATTCATTGACTAAAAATGCATAAAATCACTATTTTTATCAATGATAATATTTTAAAAACCATAAACACAGTAATCAACCCTAAGGTCGGTTTAGTAGGTGATGGTAGAGCTCACCCATGTACCAAGCCCGACGGCGTGTTCACACATCAGGGAAGGGGGGCCAGTTCCTTTCCCTGTGCCGGTTATGGTTTCCCAGGAAGAACTGGTACCCGAAAAATCAACTAGCTTGGGTGGAGCTGCAGGTGCCCAGAGTGCCTTGCCCGGGAATCGAACCCGGGACCCTCCAGTCAGTAGTCCAGCGCTCTACCCACTAGACCACCGCGACGATAATATTTTATACAAGTGAAAATAAGGATATGGTTATTTTCATCTGCGAAACACTCTGATTTTCCTCTTCAAAATTATTTAATGATTTAGCATTATGAACGAATCCATAATAGCATCAAAATGATAATGCGTTATGTGCCCTTTGATAGGCATTACAAATAGGCACGAAATTCTTACTCATTTCCTTTTCTTTCCACTCTATTAAATATTAGAAATAAAACGATGATCAAGTGTTACTTAAAACCGTGGAATGGGGACAAACGTTGAGGACTCGTGCAGTTGCCCTCTACGCGCTGCACGTTCCATGTTTTGCTCCCAGTGCTTTGCGTGATCAAAGGTAAAATACGTTAGTAGATTAATCAATAATCGTGAATCCTTTCGTCACACGTCAACATATTATTTAAATAGTATGTTAATCGTATTTACGGAGACATTTTATGTTAATGATCACTATAGTATTGTCGGTCTTAAATAATCCCCATCCGGACCTCGACCCAAGAACTCGATCAAGCCAACTCAATAATAATATGGTTTACCTTCTGATGCATATATATTCAATAGTAAAGATATAATGAATGATGATTAGTTTATTACCATAAAGATCTAATCATCATTCGTTATACCTTTACTTTGCCATCCATTTCAGGGTGAACGCATATATTGTATTTCGTGAGAGTCACAATTCCAACGAAATAATCACTCCATATGCAATCAAGTGCTGATTTCACTTAATTTTCCTCTACTTCATTATCTTTGAATGCCAACAGCGAGGTAATAGCCTAATTTTAACCCTGTGAAACAACGTCCGTGTTTAGTAAATAGTTTTCAATATTTAAAGTTTTTTTTTATTTTACGACACCGTGACTATGCAGGGTATTCATCATTCAGTGACGCTGGGCATGTATTATCGAATCTCATGTGGCAGGGACATTCTAAATACAGTACAGGAAACTCCAGTTCCCCACATTGCGTGACTTTTAGCGATATGCATTTCTCCTTCTGGAATTGACTTCAACCAGCTATAGTGCGGGCTAATATAAATAGAACAAAAAATAACAATCTGAATGCCGAACAAGCTCTTCAAAGTTAGAGAATGGAAATCAAAGCTCCCTAATTCCTTCCAGTAAAACTTAATTACTACAAGTGTGCCTCATGTTTTCACACTTCACCTAAATCCAAAGCCTTGTATTCTAAGTTTTCTTGATACTTGTCAATACTTTTTTCCAAGTGTGAATTTTTTTCTTATGCTTCTCCCGTACTCATTTTCTGTCACCTAACTTTGTGCCAGGTTGAAGTATAAAATTAACTTTAAAAAGCTAGTAGCCAAATCCTTTTTTGATTGGTACCGCGACAAAAACCAGCAGGATACTTAAGTCTTTGAATAATAAAATTTCATTAAATTAATTAAAATTTTAAATAGAAAAGGTCCGGAGACGTGCTACTCGAGGAAATAAAAAAAGTACAATTACAATTTTTCATGCACGAAGTAGGCCATTTCCCACGATCTTGTAAAATCAAGCACATTTAAATGTTAATAATCGAGCGCTGCGTAGAAAATGTGTTTTAATGTATCCTGTTCTAACTACGTATTTTCCTTTGCTAAATGCTCAGCGTTAATTGGACTCTTGTGTTAATAAAGTACAAAGCCCATCGTTTACCAAATGCCAACCCAACCGTTGCAGTGGTTTATGCTCGAAAGAGATCCATGCAGACGTGCATACAGACAGGCTCCAACTAATTTCCCCGTCTGAGTATGGATTTTTCTCTTTCGCTGCACTCGCCTTTTGATTGAGGGAGGGCAGTTGCTGCCACACCTGCCGTTTTTCCCCCATAAAAACCCCTTTCACGTCGCGCGTAACAGCCTCTATCTCGCCTTTGGCTTGGAAGATGACAAGCTCCCAACATTTTGTCTCCGGTTTCACTCATTCGGTTCTAAAAGAGGGTACGTCACCCCCACGTGGGACGCCGCGCCGCCCGCCTTCCCCATCCTCCCACACAGCCTCGCTCCGTTTGCATCAGTGCCGCGCTCACCTCCTCATCCCTGCCCTCCGCGTCGGGTCCCCACATAGAGAGTTACGGAGCAAGAGGGCAATGGGGGAGTGGAAGAAAAAATAGAACGACACTGGGAGAAGAATCAGGGCGGCGAGAAGGAGCGAGCGGAGGATGCAGGGGGGAGCGGAGGTCTTTGGCCGATGTTTCTTCTTCCGTTTCCACGTTTGTGGTGCCTGTGCTGTAACTAGACACGACTTGACTTTGTTCAAGGCATTGGAACAGTTGAGAAATTTCCGCGAAGGGGTGATCAGAACTGGGTCGACTCAGTTATTACGTTAGTCTTAAATCATTGGGGCGTCGATTGGATTAGCACAGAAGATACCCTGGTGGGGGCGTCGCTTAACAAATGGTGGGAATTCTCATTTCGGTTAAGGGAATGTAGATTTTTTTCAGCAGGACTGGTAAGGTCACGGTCATTTTGCAGTCCTTTTTTTAAACGTATTGTAAGTATCCGTCAAACGTCATTAATCACTCCGTGGGACTCCAAACCCAGAAAATTAACTCGAGAATCCACCGTGACTCACTCCTTTCACACTACTCCTATGTGTAACTAATTAACCCTCTGCCCAAACTTATACTAACCTTCATATAATTTCCATAAATGTTTTAATGACAAGCAGTTAAACAAGTGCATTTCATTCCCACTTAGGGCACAGCTTTTGTGTTAGCGCTGGCAGTTACATCCCGGAGGAACATGATGATAGTTAGAGACTTATCGGGATTCAAAGGGTAAACAGTCAACAGAAGCGTCGACCCTCCAAGAAAACTAGTCCGAGCTTTTCAATATTTACTTACAAGTCGGCGAGTGAATTAAAACAACAGTTTCAGGTTTAACTTTGTGGAATTCCTTCATTATGAGGGTAAAAAAAAAAGAAACTTTGCACTTCCACATAAAGAAAGCTTCATGTGGAAGCGCAAAGTTTCTTTTTTTTAATCTCATCAAGAGCAAACTTAAATTCATTTGATTGCACTCCCGCAGATAATGGTTCGGAAAAAATAAAACCGAGAAGAATTGGAAAAAAATCACAGGTTTTACGTATATTCTGCCCAACACAAGAACGGTTGTGAAATTCTAGCGGCCAAGTTTCGAGAAAATGTTGCCAATGATTTAAAATACTATCCCTACTAGTGCCGATTCATTCATCCTTTCTTTACTGTCGAGAACTCACTCTTTCTCACTCAAGTAGTCATTTCCTCATAATCTCGTCAGGAATAAAAGAGCGCAGAGCAATATGACAAGTACTTTTCCCGTAAGTGTGCAATGACGGTTCGCTCACCACCATTTCATCTCTTTTCCTTCTTTCCAATGCCTATTTTAATTTAGCTGGCAAAGTTCTAGTTCCTTGGGCTTATTTTTAGCTTCTGTTTTCCATATTTTTGTTATATTACATTCTTCATTCTTCAAGGTAGAATTACATACTCCGTCGGGGTACAGGTTTATTCTTTCTATTATCTGGAACCTAACGTTCCTTTTACAATTACGTATCAAATAATAATGACGTATGGCATATGGGTTTATTTTTTCATTAAGAGGGACGTGCATATCCCTATAATGCAGCAACGTCACCTCGCTCCCCGCTCACGTATGCTGCTTCACCGATTCTATGCGGATGTTTAAGGCCTCTGACCCGTGAGAAAAACCGACCGTGGAGACGGTGGTCGATCTGAGATCACATCCCGTATCTCCTCATTCGCTGTCATAGACGTGGGGGTCACCAATTAATCTTTCTTCTAGGTCGGAGACCGGTATTATTACATGATCGAAAATTAATTTCATTTAATACTCCCTCTCCAAAATGAGGATTGATATCCACAGTTTCATAACTACAGGTATCATGTTTACAAGACTGAATTCAATGAAACTATGTTCCTAAAATCTGATTTATACAACTTTATCTGTGACTTAAGTGCATAATTACTGTCAAACAGAGTAAATCTTGACGAGTAATTGGTATCATAGAGAAAAGGTCAAAGAAGGGGCGGTTAACCTGATAATTAAACTCTGCATGAAAAAAGCTGTCTTTTTCCCGAATGGTTTTTTCCGACTTCGTGGCTCCGTATGCTTTCTCCGCCTTTCTATAATTCCCTCGTCTCATTCCTTCTCCTTGCTCCCATCCTTTCTCTTCTCACACCTCGCCTTCTACCGCCTGCTCCCTCTCCTATAACTCCTGGACACTCCCCTTCCTCCCCATCCCACCCCCGTATATTTTTCGCTTTCATCTTCCGGAAGGGGCTCTCTCTCTCTTCCTCTTGTCAACTTCCTTTCTTCCTCCTCCTCCGCCCCCTATTTAATCCCCTCCCACAAAGCCCCCCCTCCCGTTTCCTCGGAAAACACTCGCACAATGCGAACGGTATGGCTTTCGTCTCCCCCTGACCGGCGCGCGTCTGAACACCCCGCTCTCGCCTCCCCACCCCGCTCTCGCCTCCCCACCGGTCCATTCCTTCCGACATACGGAGTGTTTCTCTCTTCTTCAACCACCCACTCCTCCCCCCAAGCCTCCTCCGATTTTTACCACGTCCGGGATAAACGTCTGCCCATCCCCGGTTACCTCCTCTCCCCACCCTTAAGCGCAGCACAACATCCCCAGCCCCTTCTCTCATCCATCTCCATCTTTTCCCGTCTCCCCGGCCCCCCTATTCTTCATTTCTCGGATATTTTACAACTGGTAAAAAAAGAAGTTGCCGCCTCCTCCGAACTTGGCAAAAAATATTGTGAGCCCCAAGGGAGAGGGTGGAGAGAGGGGGAGGGGAGTAACTTGTGGAAGCAAAATGTGGGGTGGTCTCCAAAACCGGCTGTACGTTGTTGCTGTATTTCTCCCTTTCCTTTTTCTCTGTTCCCTTTAATGTCTCAGTTTTTATTACGACTTCCAGTGCCGCACAAGTGTCCACTCATGAAACTCCAAAGTAGGAGTACGAATTCACGGTGCATAAAAGTGGTAATGAAAATAAACCCTTTCAGTTGAGGACATCTTTGATCTCGCAGTGTGTCCGATTGTATTGAATGAATATTTTTCAAATCCACGGATAAGATGCTTATGATTTTTGGGGTAAACATCATCGCCCTAACTCATTTTATCTTTTCATCTACACCAACACAATACCCCGCAAGCCTTCGCAAGGGCGTGTGGCGAGGGGCGTTAGGTCACCAACCGTGCATGCACAGTCGCAATCACGTCACCTCTACATGGACACAAATATTATTTTGGTCACGCAAACGAAAAAAAGTTAAATATTGATAAACTATTAAATATTGATAGACTCTTGAAGCCTTAACTAGTCTCTTCCAGTGACCATCCTTCATCTATTGTTATTTCATGTTGTTCCGTACGTTCCATGATAGCTTCCTATTCTTTTATAGATATTTTCCATAGCTTATCTTTCATAGTAACATTTCATATTCCATTGTAAGTACCTTTAGTATTCCTGCTTAACGTTTCAGGTCAAATTTTCCTTGTATATTATTCATTACTCTGTTTATTAAAACTCGTTCGGGTGTGTAATCCATATTTTTGCTTCATTAGACTCGCTCGAATTGGATTCCCTACGATGATATGCCAGTTCTATTCAAATTTCCTACGTATCATTCATTTAACAAGGAATTAAACTATTCCTACATTAGTAGTGACGGAGTATTGCGAGATATCAGATTGATGATAAAGTGAACCCCCGTATTTCTTGAACCACGATCAATCTATTGTTTTCAGTAACCATTTTCGGAAAGAACAGCAATCATAATTAAGCGAGGCAGACGGAATCAAATGCCCGGCATCTAAATAAATAGTTTTTTTTATTTGCTTCTACTATCATAAATTGGCAGTTTACTGAGTAAAAATTTTTCCACGAATAAATAAATAAAACGACGAAAACTTTTCAAGCAGCGTGTAGATGCTAATTCTTTTGAGGATTGAAAAAATGGGTAATGTAACGAGATTTGATGGACACAAAATCGAAATTTGCTTCAGACGGAACTGATTGCCTCTCTTGAATCCTTTCTAGGGACAATATCAATTCCATTTTATGGCCCGCAAGCCCTCTCATTTCTGAAATAGCGACTGACCATGCAAGGCGATATATTTTACGGACAAGGGAGAAGTAGGTTCTAGCGTTGGACGTCTGGGTAAAATCAAAATTAACAAAAAATTAAAGAAATGCGGCGTCAACGACAATGCTTTGGGCCACGAGCACACATCTCCCGGCCTCTCCGCGCCATAAAAACACAGAGCGGCGGCGTGGGAAGCACCTTATATTTATTTTGGCCCACTCTTCCAACCGTTAAAAAAAATGAAAAAAAGATAAAAAATATCCCCACACGAGAGAGAGAGAACATTATTTTCATCGGCCCGGAAAAACAAAAATATATGTATTACGCGCATATTAAGTTTCTGGCTAACGGGCAGTGTCACACACAAGCGCACACAAAAAACATCGTGGATGGGACACGGACGGGAAACTGCGCTATCTCCCCCGACGACGGTTTTCCCTTTGGAACCGGCTTTATGTACTACAAGGGGGTGGTGAAAAAACGAAGGGGGAGACAAGCAAAGCAAAAGCGAGCATCTTGTTCGCACAAGAGGAAAACGCTCTGGCAAGATCCCCGCGATAAGAGCGCCACTTAGCGAGAGGCACTGCAGAGGGAGAGAGGGGTGTGAGGCGGCGGGGGTGTATAGCAGAATGAGGGGGATGAGGTCGGTGGGACAGAGAAGCCGGAAAGTGGGGTAAGATGAGGTATGAGGGAAGCAGGGAGAGATACAGAAGAAGGAGCAGGGAGAGTGGGAAAGAGACCCAGTTAGTGACCTGCATACACTACCCAGACAGCGAGCCACTTCGTCGGGGGGCGGGGGTGGGAAAGAGGAGGAGGGAACTGGCGAGCAAAGCCCTCGAGAAAGAGCGTGGAGAAATATGGAACGTCCTCGAAAGGAGACGAAGGGGGAATGGAGGGAAGAAGAACCCCCCCATTTTTTTCCCAAGCCCTTTTTTCGGCGGCTTTCATTTATTTTTCCCCAGCCCCAACACTCGGTTCCGCCATGCGAGTTGGCCCCTCCTCCGAGCCGCAGGAGCATTCCCGCCTACCAAGCAGTTTGACCCGGCTGACGGCCCGCGGGCTCTCACGTTCCATGGCTTAGCCCATGGACACGCTAATAAGGGTTCCCTTCTCCTCCCCTCCCCTTTCCGAACCTGCATCTTCCCTATTCGCCGCTCTCTGCTTTCCATGTAGCCATCAATCACTTCACACGAATCCCTCCCATCCCCCTTTCCATAAGAATCCTGCCTAATTAGCCATTTATTGAACATCTGACGGAAGGGTGTCCTGTAATTAGTGTGGAGACAGTCAAGAGTTGTGTAGATGAATCTATCAGGAGGAGCGGGATTTCTTTTTACCGCCTCACGTATGATGTCGTGTGCTTCAATTCAAGTTTTAGAGGCCCGACGGAAGGAAATTTGAGTGGCTTATTATTTACCATGTGAAGCTCGTGTTGAGGATCATTAATGATGACGCCAGGATTTTGTAATGGTGCATGGTTAAGTCACTGTACCTAGCTCGTAATTGATATTTTCCTTATGATATTATGCAAGAACAACGGCATCAATAATTTTGAGAGAGTAATATTTCCTCTCATTTATTAGGGGCAAACATGAAGATTGTGTAAAGTTATGTACGTGTGTTGAATTGAGATTAAACTAGCTGAAGAATAAACTGAAATCTGAACATAAAATACATTTAGAAAAATTAAGAAATATATTTTGTAAAATGAGCTTACCTTGAAGTTGAATTACAAAAATAGACCCACAAGTCGTTTGTGATAAGTAATATTAATGTACAGCTCCATCGAAACCTTAGGTTATATGAAATATACATATCCTTTTCCTTCTGTCACTTTCATTTTCCCGCGACGTTCTGGTATTCAGAAAGGTTCAAGGTGAAGACTTCTTAAATAATTTCTCCAAGGGAATCACCAGATGCTTGAAACCGTAACCCTACCGTCAATAGCCCAATACCCGATGGGCTAATATGCAGCCTACTATGTGAACCATTGAAACTTTATGCGTATAGTGAAGATAATATCCACTCTGAAGAGTATTAATATTCGGAGTTGAGACATACCCTTGAATAGACTCCAAAAACGGATCCTTTATCCTTTCTAATTAAGATTTTGATTTGTATTCAATAAAATTTTAAATTTAAAAAAGAAATAACTTTTTTGAATAGAAGCATAAGAAATTCAAGGCCCATTAGTATTATCAAGTAAATCTTTCTGTTTAATGAAAGGTGAGAGGTCATAGTTCTTACATTGAAAATGCTCAGGAAACGACTTGGTACGTGGAAAAGATAAAATTGAAAGAGTTGTGGAAGAGATCAGTGTATTTATGGTCAAATTTATGCCTCCTTTCAAACGCTCGGTAAATTTTGGTGTGGAATATCGCCGACAGGAAACGTGTTTTTCTTAAATCGGGGATCTCCAGCATACCCGAGAACTATGTGCTTGAACTTTCAAACAATATTTCCCGGTGCGTTCAACGGAGGCTCAACTCTCTGTTCGTTAAGGTATAACTACTTTCAAAATGAACACTGACTTTCTAAAACTCGTCCGGGGAGCTCTGTCGTGGTGGATTGTAGAAATGTCAAAAAAAAAAATTGAAATGATTTTACTTTTCCAAATCTTCCCTCGCACGAGTAAACGAATAGCGTTTCCACGTTTCCGAATTTGGACTCGGAAATTGAACTAGCTTCTACGCACGCACGTGCCCTGCGTGTCGAATGAACCTCACGGAATGCGGCATCTGCGGCTCAGAAATATTTTCCTCCGCCGATTTATTCCCCGGCTCCGAGATTGTGAGGAGTTTGGAGGGGGCGGGAGACGTGAAATACCAAAAAAAAAATACGAGAGAAATATAACTCCTCTTTCAGGAAAATATGCATAGGTAGGTATACATGGTGAAGCGTAGGTAGTGCACCCCAGTACGCGCAGGCGCTTCAATTACGATAAAAGCCACGGCGGATCGAAAGCGCCCCGAAGCCATCGAACAGTTCCCATTCATTTGGGTGTGAACGCCGCCTGGATTTAAAAATAAAAGGAAGAAAAAATATTCATAAGAAAACCGTGCAAGTCATTCAGATCCGGGTTGATTCCATAAACTCTTTGGAGGACAAGTCGTGCATCCGACGCGCAGGTCTACTCGCACGCACTCCGATTCGCTTCCTCTTCGCCGATCGCGTAAAAAAATAACACCAGAATAAATAACGATAAATCGATTCGAATTGAAGATGGCGCTCGTGTAGATCCGTGCGTCCGGCTGAGTGCATCGCCCCGGCTCGAAGCAACCCGCGCCGAATATTTCGTCGGGGTGGATTTTCGTGCCTTCTCCCCGTAAGGGACGGCGGCCTCGCCCGCCCGTTCCCCTCCCCCTACACCCCCCTCGCAAACCCTTTCCGAGTTGCATGCTCGGGGGAGGACGTTCTCTGACGAAGTGCGCCGCTTACCCTCTTGGGGAGAGATAAGAACCGTCACCCCTCGGCGCTTTCCATTAAGAGCACGCTAATTCCGTCGCCAGGTTTACTGCACACTCTCCTTTGTGCACGACCCGCGGGTCTCGCGCGTATTGTCCGCCGCGGGAAACTGAGATGGTCGGATAGGTCAGCACTTGTACACGAAATACGTCGAGAGAGTTGTCTGGAAAGGAGAAATGCTCCCAGGGCAAGCCTCGATTAATGGTTTGGTCGCAGTGTGAACGTCAAACAGAATCGGGCATATTGCGACCCTTTAAATGCTTCAAAAAGCAAATGGGTACATTTATATCCCCAAAATCATCCCGTAAGGTAGAATACCGCTGTTTTCTTGTGAAAAAGATAGTGTCCGTCCAATGAGGTATTTGAACCCCAAATTGATTCCGTTGATCTTATAACCATCCTTCTTGTTGCCTTATGCATGTGACCATTTTACATTGATAGTTATTTTATTTTAAGTGATAACACATTATCAAACCCGCCAGTCCCTACGTCTTTGTATGCACTCATTTTCAGCTAATGTTTGTTAAATTTTTGTTAGAATAATCTCCGTGTTACCTTTCCAGTTATGGAAGGCATGAAAAATAACTTCCTTGAACTACTATAACAAAAATCATGAATTACAACGATCTACTATCTAGTTACTAAATTCATATGAGGCCGTTGCAACTCCTGTTAAGATTTTTTACTGATATTTGGTTTTATTCAGTGTATTCTTTTAGGTTTCTATATAATTCAGAATGATATATTATAATTGTTATTATTTTAATTTAATATCCACCGCACCGATATCTCAAAAAAGACATAGTTTGATGTAGCAGGGCAATGTTTTAATTAGTCACTTTTAGTTTTATAACCTTAATAATCCCTGAAAGTGTCCTAATTTCGCCCATCATGAGTTCTGATTCCATCTCACTTTCTCGGCTAAAAACCTACCGGAAATGCCCAACCGCAGGACTCGGTAGGCGGATGGACTACAACACACGCAACCCCTGCGACATTGAATTTGTCTCGTGAACAGTAACCTCCGCGGAGGAGGCTATTCTAGTCTCACTATTCTCATCTCCACTGTCATCGACCGAAACTTGTCCGTGATTGCTGGGAGGCACGCTAGAGGACGAGGGAGTGGAAAGCCTGCATCGGAAATAAGTGCCCACTATCGTGCAGTTGGACCCCGCGACAAGGTCCGGAAACATTTCGAAGGGAATCATTTTCGCCAGGCCTCGCACGTAGCAACTTCCGGAAATATGACCCAAGCACGGACGCAAGGATGCTCCGTGAAAAGTGTATGCATGGAAAGTAGTAAAAGGGTGCCGTTTAGGATGAGGGACGGTGAAAGAAAAAAAACCCGTGGACATATTAACGAGAGACGGATATCGGTGGAAGCGCAGTGATTTTAAGGGCCACTTAGGCCGCCATGATCCTTTATTGAGTAACTCCAGCGCGATTCGATCTCCAATGGAACGTCAGCGCAGCTGAAGTTAATTCCCATCGAAATTCAGTCATGTGTTTTGGAATTATCTTCCAACTGGATACTATTTTACTTCGCCTCCGTGGGTACTTGATTTCGTCTCCACGTCCAACTTGAGCATAGGACGTTAATTAATGTTCCTTCCTTGGCTAATGAAATATGTCTTTTGATATAACCTAGTCCTTGCATCCTTCGTGCATGAATTTTCCTTTCAATTATCTTAGCGTTGAAATTTATCGTGTGATTAGAACAAATCGCTCGCTATTTCCATTATCCGAAGTTCTTCGAGGACGGCCAATTGTTTAGATGCCCCCTACTTATTGTTTAACTGTTTTTCTTGTCATTCTGATAATTCTCTTTCAATGCGAAAACTTCTAAATAGAAAAAAGGTCGAGATTAAGAGCACGCGTTTGACTGCCAAGGAAACCACCGTCTTGAATAGATCGGGTTATTATACGAGTATGCATTCGTATGCATTACATTTTTGCCAATTACAACGAAAAAGACATAAGGCTTTTACTCTTTTTATATGAAATCAATGTTTCTCCATTTGTGATTCGCGATTCATAGCGAAACATTGTAATCCTTTTCATCATTTTCCCTTCACACCCTCCGCATTGCCCTCATTTCAGCCATATTTATGTATGCCTCTTACTCGGGGTTCTTTAATTACGTTAATCACTTTGGCTCTCCTCCACTACCATTCCTTCTTCACTCCAAACTCCTTCCTGTCCCTTTACCATGACCTCCTCTCCTCACAACCCTTTCTCCCCCATTATTATCCATTTCTCTCTCTCACGCACACACTACTCCTCACCCTGGTTAAAAAAATTTCCCTCCCTTCACTTACCCTCCTGCACCGCCGTTTTTTTTCATATCTCCCTTTTCCACTCCATATTCCATTTCCGCGGCCGAACGAGAGAGAGAGAGATTGTGTGGGAGAGGGGTAGTTGGTTACCTTGAAGCAAGATGAGGGCGGGAGGGGTCGTTGCGGCGAATTGTGATGGTGAGGGAGGGGAGGCGCAGGGAGAAGGGAGATCCTGTGCAGCCCCTCCCTTATTTACGCACACCCCCTCCTCGGGCGACCATTCGCTCCTCGTCATCTCATCCCCTCTTTGCTCTTCTCACCCTCCGGTTCTGTTCCCTTCCTTCTGCGCCACTCCCACCCCGCCCTCCTCCCGGCGGACGGGGGGAGAGGAATCCCCATTTACCAGCGTGAAACCTTCTTGCTTATTGACTTTTTTCCCCGACACCCTTTTCTTTGACACCCCCTTCCTCCTCCGCTATCCCCTCTCCGACCCTTTTCGACCCTGTCCCTTGTCTCTCCACTCTCGCCTCCCTGCGCATTCCTCCCCGATAGCGGGAGATCCGACCCACGCCTCCTCTTCCTCATCCTCAGTCTCTCCTCACTCCACACCCGCCCTCTCCCTACTCCACTCCATCACCCGCCTCTACGCCTTTTCCTCTTCCATACCCACCCTACTCCTCTTCCACACTCTATTCCTCCTCGTCCCTCCCCCCCCATCAAACCAGCCCCCCTCAAGCTCAACCACTTCCTACTCCACACCCTCTCCCTCCACTCCACTCATCCTACGCCTCCTCCACGCCCACCTCCTCCACAACATCCACCTCCTCGCCACCCACCTTCTCCCTAGCCTTCCATTCCCTTTCATCCTTGCCCCTCTCTCCGCCTCGACCTCATTGTCGCTATCTCCGGCGGCGCAGCCTCTTGCTGGTCCTCTCGAGAGCGCAACAAACGGGACGCGTTTCTGCGGCCCCGGGAGGGGAGGAGGGTGCGAGGCGGGAGAGGAAGGATCGCGGTGGCGTCGGCTTGGGCCCTCGCAATAACCGTACTCTTTTATTTATTCTCCCGTTCTTCATCCCACATATCCACTCCTTTTTCCAGCCACTTACGGGTTCTTATTAGTCGTCACTCAACCCTTATGGTCGCCACTCACTCTTGCCTTGCGACATTCCTCTTTTTTCGGAAATCCTCTCTTAAAACCACTTTCCTCTCGGGAAGACGGCCATTGAAAACGTAAATCTTGACCCCTCCTCCTCCCTCTGGTGCTTACCCGTGCATTTCCATAAAATTTTACATAACCGAACGTCAGAGTGCGGAACGTAAAAAACCCCAGGATGTGTTTAGCCGTGAAACCCTTTCACGAGAGCACTTGTCGATGGCGCTCTTGGTGGTGGTTGATGTCGATGGCGGTTACCACCAAGTCCTTGATTTTAGCAGAGAGTTTTTTAGTATCATTTTAATGATAATGCGATGAAACCCTTGGTCAGCACGTATATGATGCAGCGCGTGAGAATTAAGCGCGGAAATGGCAGTTTCACCAGGTAAGTCGTGGGCGCATTGGAGGGCTTAAATTCAGGTTCAAATAACTGCAGCGTCAGCCTCAATTGTGGATTACTCCCGGACTGCTTGCATCGGGGAAAGGAAACCGCACAAAGTCGCTAATACCTCGGTTCATGACCGGTCGCCACCGAACCGGCCCCGTTTCCCCTGCAAC
This sequence comes from Hetaerina titia, assembly GCA_037158775.1. NCBI lineage: Eukaryota > Metazoa > Arthropoda > Insecta > Odonata > Calopterygidae > Hetaerina > Hetaerina titia. The sequence goes on along the minus strand of CM073768.1, from coordinate 90,050,706 downwards.
GGTGATACCTACTCCCGGGGATACTTCAAAATCCTCCTCCCCCCTTTGTAAATAACGGCAAGGGCACGACGACAACACTCTTTTTGTCGCCGCATTCACCTCGTTCTCATCTTGTGAGGGGGTGGTGGATGGAGAGAGACCCCTTGGTGGCATGGATGTTTCCCACCGCCCCCATCCACATCCACGCCCAGCCGCGCCCACGTATGCATTCCCCTCCTCCTCCCCATCCCGACCCTCCCACTACCGCCACCACTCCCATCGCAGATCCCCTTTTAATCTCCTCAGAAGGTTCCCGACCAAGAGCCATTATCTATGAATAAAAAGGGGCTTTCGGTTTTGCGGGTCGGAGAGTAGCGGAAAGCTCAAAAGCTTTCGGGAGGTTATAGTCTCGCGGGGCGGGGATTTTTTTTTTTGCGTCTTTGTCGCCCAGAGTTCAGCACTTGTGCAGCGTCGTCCGTGAATTAGTGATTCGGGTACTCTGATTAAACGTGAGGTCGCGTGCTAACACGTGCGCACTGTGAACATCCTAAACTTCGTGGTAAGCCGTACGTCGCCACTCTTTTGAAACTCATCTCTTTTTTCCGTATCGAGGGGCGGAAAGATGACGAAAGAGATGAACGGAAAGATGGCGGAGAGGAATAAACGAAGGCTTTAACCATTTGGTTCTATACCCAAGTTCGTTAATCATATCATAGTTTTTTTTAGTCTTAATTTAACAAAAAAGGAATACTGGAATGGAATGTTCAGATTATAAATTATTTTTAAAAGAGAAAAAGATGGAAAATGGGATTACAGGATCATATATTTACTTATAGTATTATGATGTTGAATTAATCTTAAGAACAGATTTTAATTACTTCATTTTTATTTTTTGTTAAAGTCCTTTTGGTTGCATCCATATATTTCTGGCATTGAAAAGTAACTCATAGGTTTTGGGCGTTGCATGATTTGGTGTGGTGAACAGATCTATAAAATAATATTATCACATCATCTGTTAATTAAGTATAGACATTTTACAAATTTATGAGTAGTGTTAGTTTACTTTTATGTTTTTATCAAGGCAATGGCTCTAATTAAGCCTTACCAGTCTCTCCTTTTACAATGATATATATATATATATATATATATATATATATATATATATATATATATATATATATATATATTATGGAAATATGGTGAATTGGATCTAATGTAAAAAGTATGAACCGTATATTATTGTCAGGAAGTCATGCAACTGGTGCCCCGATCGTTTATGACGAGCATCCTTAAAGTTGAACTATCTACGCATCTGACGCACTCCATTCAATGATTTGTCAAAGGGAAAAACAGTGCAAGTGCAAGATTTGCCTCGATTTTTATAAAATTAGAAACCTCAAGTAAAAAACCTGTCGTTTTAATACTCATTTTCAACAAAAAATTAGAATCGATTGAATCTAAAATGGTAAACCTAAGAAGTTGAACAAAATACCTGCAGTTTTCAAATTTTATTGATAGCCATTCTATTATTATTCCTATACTTATCGCTAATCTCATTAATTAATAATAATACTGTGAAATACGTCATTAAAATTAGTATCAGCATGCACTTCTCAAAGTTACTTCGTAGCTGCAAACTAAATTCTGAAATAATCACAGTATTTAGATGTCATGTAACTGAAACTTTCTGGAGTGCTGGAAAATATACCTATACTCAAGTCGAAACAGATTCGTTGTTGTCGTTAAGTAAATATATTCTAAAATTTCCTTAGAAAATATGCAATTATTGGTGTCGGAATGGTTGTATATACTGAAGGAAAAATGATCCCCAGATAATACAACTTTCAATGAAAGCCGAACGGGACATCTTAGGAATCGCTTCATTCTTGCGTACATTGGTGAATTAGAAAACAAATTTAGGAAACATTCCAACTGAGCTATCTTCATATGAGTACCTTAATTCAAGTGTTTCGTGCATAACGCCTCAGAATTCATTATGAACACGTCGAATTGTATTCGCATCATATTTTTATCCTTGAGGCAGGAGAGGCATTCCCACTGATAAGAGGAAGAGAGAAAGATTAACGGAAGAAATGAAGGGGTGGAGAGAATGAACATGAATGCTGTTGGTGATAAACCTGAAGAGTTTTCAGTCCAGCGAACATGAAGAAGTGAGTCAAATTTTAATAACTGATCTGATCATTGCAAGGACGATACTCTTAGATTTCGATACGGCATTTCATAAAATAAAGGCAGTTCTCCTACCAATAAATAACTTGTCCCGATATCGGATCGGGAAATAAAGAGAAATAAATGGAGTATACAAGACTAAAAGGATGGGGGAGAGACGCTGTACACGTAAAATGAAACTATAGGAAGTGAAATAATATTGATGATGTGAAACTTAATTTTCTGCCAAAATGTATGAAAAGTTCCACCGTAAACCAATCGATTTAAAGTATGTAAGCAAAATGTTATCTAAAAAGCTCATAATATATTATTTTTGAGCGAAAATGGCACGAATCATAATTTAACAGATTGCAAACGTATTGATGGACAAAAGGTGCAAGACATTATTGAAAAGTTTCAAACAGTAGCCAACAAAGCGTCTCAAATGGGTGACATGATGAACTAAAATGAACAAGAGCAATATAGTTATGTGAATACGCGTACTGGGTCGCATATGTCATTATATTACATTCCAGAATTCTTTATATAAGTTAATGGATTTCTATGTGCATTAGAATTAGTAAATTAGTATTAGAAGACCTATTAGTTTTTAGTAGTGATTAGTAGTAGAAATTAGTATTAGCAGACTTATTTTGCCTACGTTTTGAATGTAGGTATATGGCGTTTATCTTTTAGAGTATAATTTAATTACACTTCCATATGCCTATGAACGACCACTTGAAAATGTAAAATTTCTTGGTAGACACACCCTACTGTCCTACTACCTACCACCTTCTACCATATAATTCCACTACGGAGACCTTTCTGATGATTCATAGCCAATAAGTAACCCTCTTTTCGATTGCTGTAAACTTTAAAAGTAACGTGATTAGCCTCTTTATAAGACCAGTCTAACCCTGACAATTATTTCGAGCATCTTTCATCTTCCTACGGCTTTTCGCTCTTCACGCGGGCATATCTGAATTTTATTTCCCCAACTAACCATTTTTTTACTAAAAAACCATTCTAATTCGACATAAAAAAGAGATTTCACTCACACCGCTAACCAAATAAGCATCTCTGGGTACCGATTGGTTCGCGTGTGCGCTTGAGTACGTGTGAGGTCCCAATAAAAGCCGCGGAGGAAAGAGGGAAAAGAGTTTGTTTACGAAAGGGTTTTCGAGAGTGTTCCGAAGGGACCTGGGGAGGCGGAAGAGGGGGAGAGGCGTCGAGGGGTAGGGGTCGGATTGGGCGTAAGTTGGTGGAGGGGGGGAGGGAAAGGCATTTCCTTTAAAATTCCTCGTGGAGAGAGAAAAGCTGGGAGACGGGAATCGGGGGAGGAGGAATGGTACGGCGGTGGAAGGGAGAGTTGGTGGAGGCGAGAGGATAGTGTGCTGGCATCCAACCCACCCACCAAGGCAAACACCGTTCCGAGAGACGGACTAACCCCCTCTCCCTCTCCCCCCCCCCCACATCGCCCTCCACAACCACAAACACACCCCATCCCACCCTCCTCCCCCTCAACCACTCTTACACCATTTTAAAGGGTCTCGATGCGTCTGCCGTGAGGATAGACAGATAGCAGCAGCTGTTGCAAGAAATGAGAGAATAGCGTGAGGGATTTGAGGAGCTCGACTGGGGTGGTTGGGGTTGAGGGGGAGGGGGCTGGATGGGTGAATGGCTTAGAGGGGAGGGGTCATTTGTGGGATGAGGCAGGGGAGGAGATGATGAGAGGAGGGGTTGCTTCGGAGGAAAATAAGTATTAACGTGTCTTGAGGTGAGGATTTGAAGGGCAAATGGAGTTGTGGAACAAGGCGGCGAAGCATAGGGTTCCTCTCTCTCAATGTCAGCCTGGAAAGGGGAGCAGAATGGGAGGAAATGTGGGCGAAGCAATTAAAAATGGAAGAGACTCTATGGTGTGTCTGGAGTGGGTCAACAAATAGGCTTGAGCGTGATTGTTATTGTTGGACTACAGCACATACAAGTAAACAAACGATTATTCCCCTGATATGGAGGCTATTTCAGTATCCTCACACCCCCCATAAGAAAATGGATTCATCGCGATGCTGTTAATTGACGCACACGGCTTGGCTGTGAGATGAAACGAGCGGGTTATGGATCCAGAAATATAATTATTTATGGCACTAAAAACCACGGACAAATTAGCATCGTAACTTTTTCGACGCCGATGTTTTCTTTCCAATATTTTTGATTGTGTTATACTTGCTCTATTTTTTAAGCATTCAGCTATATATTCTCTTGTGTTAAAGTCAACATAATAAATTTATTTCAAGCCAAAGTTGAAAATTTATCGACGCAAGGTTAGTCTCGTAAATAACGGTTAACATGGGTTGTATTATTATTATGTTCAGTGACTTGACCTAATGATTAGCATTAATCGTCAAAGATATTTTTCTTTGGCCTGTTCAAATCTTAGCAACACAAAATTCTGGTACTATTGAGCTACATTACCTTGAGCTATGTAGGCACTAGATAAATTAAGTATATTACCCGAGGCAAATACTAAGTCTTTCTTTAGAATTATATGGCAGTTTATTTTATGATCACTTTAATCTATTGACACTATGAATGACTCAATGTTTCATCTGTGTTTTCCAATTTTAATCAAATTTGACAATTGTTCCCCGGGAAGGCAGCGGTAGACAGGACAGTGGTAGACCAACCATTTCGTAAACTATTCAGTTAGTTTAGTTGTTAGGAAAACCGTAACATTTAGCCAATTTTTTTAAAAATCTGAAGGCTAAAATTTTATTTATATACAGGGTTATAGTTGAACAATAACCTAGTATATAATTTAAACTTTCAGGTTTCACTTCGTGAAATTGTGTGATGTTCATATTAAAGGGTTTTGTGATTTTTTTCAACTGCTGCTTGTGAACGAAAGTTGTATCTGATGATCCCGCAAGTCATTGAAACGCGTTGTACCTGAAAATAAAGTCTCAAAAATTTCAAACGTCTTAAATATGGGCATGAACAAAGTAGTTATGGAACTCATATAGATTTTGGAATTTTGAGGAAAGCTTGATAAAAAATATAAATGAAATGAGGTGGAGATTGTCGGAGTCGCATCAGTATATGTCACTTTACCAAGGGAAAGTGGTATTGGCAAAAAACGCGTGTCATCAAACAAGGAATCGACTCGGTAAGTTAGAGCAAAATGTCTAATCCGGAATTGAAAGGGAAAAGAGCAGAAACTGTAGTTGTACAAGAGTAAGAGAGAAGGGGAAAATAAAAGGGGAAGAAAAGTGCTGGAAGATTGTGGTTTAGCTCTCCTTGTGAGACCCTGTTTGCACTCCGTTTCTCCCCTTCCTCCCTCTTGTTACAAACTAGGAAAAAGTCCCCATCCCTTCTCCTCATTTCTGATCACGTCCCCCTATTCCCAAACACTTTCTTCGTCCCTTTCCATTTCATTTGTAACCTCTCTTGCTCTCCTTTTTTTACCCCAATGCTTAACCCATTCTCATGTTCCGAAAAACTCTCTCCTTCCCTCTGGTACCATGATCTCCTTTCTCTTTATCCCCATTATTGCGTTTTCCCCTCTCTCTTTCTCTGCTCGAGGGCTACTCCCGTATCCCAAGGCCTTCCTTTCCCTGGTATTTTGCCCCTTTGTCTTCATTCCTATTTTCTTTGCCATGCATTCTTCGGGACGTACTTCATTGCGTGCCCGAGGTCTCTTCATGTTTTTTTCCGTCTTTTGTGATCCCTTTATCGCCCCATCCTCATTCACGAGTCCAGTCCACCGTCTGCAGAATATTTGTACGGAATCTTAGCTACGAAATCATTTCCTTCGTCCACTCACGCCAGCTCTACGCCCATGATCACGTATTTATCGGTATTATTTCTTCTTGTTTATTTCTTTTCGCTCCTGTCTTCGCAATTTTTTTATTTTCCCGCGATTTTATGGGTAGCTATTCCTGAAATTCAAAGTAATAAACTTGAATATCTTGCGAAGGATTCCAAGAAGGCCCCTCTTTTTCTCGTTGGGTCTCATCACACTCAAAATTCTCCCTTTCGATCTTAGCTCATCCCTAGTCACCATCTCCTTCAGATAATCACTTCGCCGACTCTCATTCCAGCATGTACCGCAGCCTCTTCCGGAGTTCCACAAGGCGCCAGCCTCGGCCCCCCGTCTTCTAATCTCCTTCACCAGCCGCACTTCCACTCGTAGCCCTTTTCTCTCTCCACTTTATTCCTCACCTCCCCTATCCCACCCCTACTCCCTCCCTCCCACGCCCACAACACCCATTCCACTTTGGTGGAACATTCTCCCGAAACTGCTTTTTTCGTCCCCGGCCCTCCCTTTCCCTTTATCTCCTTTCTTTCTCTCCTTCCCGCTCCTTGTCTTCCAAAAGCCCCACCCTACCCACCCAGCCTTTTCCCGATCCCAGCCCACCCTTTAACCCACGCCACTTTCCCCATGCCCCTTCCTTTCCCCGAATTCCCTACGACAAAGTACGACCACAAAAACCAAGCCCCCCACCCTTTGCAGCGTAGACTGTGCAGGAGAGCTTATGTTTTTTACCCCTATAAACCATCGTCTGGAATTTTTAATCGGAAGACTGATTGCTCAAGCTTCCGTGCAATTTGTCCGTAATACAATGCGTGAAATGTCTGTGCGTGCCCGGTTAAAAATTGCGAGCACAATGAACAAATGAGTCCACTGGTCCGAGAAATTTGTTTTTCACCACCAGCATTCTGCTAATGCATTTGGTTGTAGCTGATCCTGTTTATAATTGCTTGGTCATTTCAGATTCATACGGGATGCACCTTTTAAGTACCTTAAACTAATTTTAAATGCATGATGCATAGTTTTACAGGGGATATCTTTTTTTTTCCTGATAATGAAATACCTTATTTTGTAGCGATTGTGATAACATTTTATCCTCTGAATACTTGTAATATATATATATATATATATATATATATATATATATATATATATATATATATATATATATATATATATATATATATATATATATATATATATATATATATATATTGGTGATATAAATTTAGATTTAAGTAAGTTTAAAAGTCTATATTTGTTATTTGTCTGGCTCATTTAGGTGTTTATTTTTATACCGATTTCGTTGGGACTTAAGTATCATAAAAATGACTTGAAATGAAAATTCATACTAAACTTCTTCAGAAATCTTGCGTAATTTCTTATTTACTAGTAATAATGACGTTTTCCTAACTATAATTGTCATATTTTTACTGATCATCTGATCATAGTAATTTTCTCCGCTATATAATCACCTTTTATCTGATGACTTGTTCTTGTGCAGCCCCTCATGCTCTCCAATCCTAAGCGAATATTCATTATTTTCCATTCCCTTCTCCGCTAATCTGATATTTTTCCTTACGAGACACCTTTCATTATTCTGCCGTGGTTAAATAGGCTTCTTGATATTTTCCATCGTTCGTGTCTGTTATGTATCTATTTGTGCCCACATACGATATTCTCTGACAGATACTCGTATATCCATTTTCTGTATTTGTATTTCTTCTTCTAACTGCGTGCTAGTTATATTTCAAAAGCCTCAATCCCTGATAACTCTCTTCTCTCAGAGAATTCTCTGAACTGCGAAACTTTCCATGGCAGATTTTTTTCAATCCCCTTTTCCTTACTTATTTACATCTCTTGCAGTCATAAATTGAATCTTTTCTGCAAGTTCTTATTTACTGAAAAAAGTATTCTTACCTCATTTATTTTGAGCATCATCGATATACCCGGTTTTGTCTAAGACACTGACTAGACAAAGCCTGCAAAATCTAATTCTCAACTTATGCTCTCTTTCAAGAATTTTTCTCGGGTTTCCCACCGGGTCAGGTTGATGAAGTGCACCGACGTTTCGAAGGCTGACTCTGCCATCGCCTTCAGGGTGAAGACGATGGCAGAGTCAGCCTTTCACCCTGAGGACGGCCCACAGCTCTTCACTTCACCCTGAAGACGATGGCAGAGTCAGCTTTCGAAACGTCGGTGCACTTCATCAACCTGACCCGGAGGGAAACCTGAGAAAAATTCTTGAATACCATACGCCGGGAAAACCTGAGATCCTTCATTATGCTCTCTTATTTAAATATTTTAATCGGTCCTCATGATACTCAATAATATACTCTTTTTCTTTTCTATAATATTCTTTTTATGAAATGCATCTCACTCTGAACTTCTTTGCTACTCAGCTACTGATGACTCGACTCAAGGAGTTTCGGGTTCCATGTACGTTGTCTCCGAATCCGAAAACTCATGTGTCACCCTCATGTCTTTCATTTGCTTCCTTTGGCTCGTTGCCTTTTTAAAGTTTTGCCATCCTCAAATTTAGCTTAATTAGCTGCCCACCTACCTTCTTTTATTATTTTCCAAATTTTTCATTGCCACACTTATTCTATTCTCGCTGTACAACATAAAAAGCCCAATCCATAAACTAAAACCCGCTTCCATTCGTACCACCCTGATTATCACTAATCACACAGATTTCACTTCGACTACCCTTAATTATGCAGTGCCCCTTTGCCTGCTCCTTTATCATTTAAAATTTTCATTATTTCCGCCGTTGTTACGTGTCAAATGCCTGCTCAAAATCCAATGAGTAATCTCCGTGGATTTTAAGCACTTTCCTCTGTCCTGTAGTCCTTTCTATTAATGTAATGGTTACTGCTATGGCGTCGAGAGCCAATCTTCCCTTCCTAAATCCAAACTGATCCCCATCTGAGCATTCATTCCTCGTTCTCCACTCTTCCTGATGAATATTAGCTTCATGATTGCGGTGGGTAAATGAAACGCTCTATTCTCGAGTTCATATATATTATATATTACTGTATATATATATATATATATATATATATATATATATATATATATATATATATATATATATATACACATATACATGTATATATACATACTCACACACGCATATATATATATATATATATATACACATATACATGTATATATACATACTCACACACGCATATATATATATATATATATACACATATACATGTATATATACATACTCACACACGCATATATATATATATATATACATATATAATATGTACAGGGTCGCACCTAAAAGTAGTAGGACTGATTTTCTCTGGCGCGAACAGAGCGGAGCGGTGAAGGGGGGTCTGCCTGGCAGAGTAAGGTGGAGGGGGCTCTTAGAAACCGACCGACACACCAACCTCAGTCGCCTGCGGGCTGTTGTTGGGTGAGGACACCGTTTTTAGTGAAGCAAGTTTTTTGTCCGCGTCGAAAAACAAAATGAATCTGAATTTAGAGCAACGTTATTCCGTGAAGTTTGGTGCTAAACTCGGGAAGATGGCAACTGAGACCCTCGATATGATCAAGCAGGCTTTTGGGGACACTGCCTTGAGCCGTTCCACAGTGGCACAAGTTGTTTAAGAGGGTAGGGAGCTCGTTGAAGACGACCATCGCTCCGGATGGCCATCGAAGGCAAGAACCGACACGAACGTGGCCAGAGTGAGGACATTGCTGAACACAGACCGACGCTTAACCAGCGAAGAAATTGCAGACAAGTTGGGTCTGTCTGCATCCAACGTCCAACGCATTATTTCACAGGATTTGGCCATGCGCAAGGTGTGCGCCAAGATGGTGCCGAAAATTCGTGCCATGGCGCGCTCGTCGTCAGACAGCTCCTGGCCAAATACGGCGTTGCCACGTTGCCGCACCCGCCCTATTCTCCAGATCTGGCACCACCGGACTTCTTCTTCTTACCTATGATGAAAATACAGCTCAAGAGACGACGTTTTGACTCGATAAAGGCCGTTCAAGAGGCTTCGGCGAGGGTCATCAACGGCATCCCCAAAAAAAATTTCCAGCGGGCGTACGGGAAATGGGAGCAACGTTATACTAAGTGTGTAGCAGCTCAAGAAGCATACTTTGAAGATTATTAAGTCGATTTAAGTTTATCGTCAATAAAATTCTTGTAAAAAAATCAGTCCTACCACCTTTGGGTGTCACCCTATAGATGCATATATTTATACAAGTATATAGTCTAACGCTCTACCCTACTCGCTATCCTAATCCATACATATAACTAAAGCGAAGGGACCAGAAAGGTCTAGCCAAGGAACAAAAACGCATAACAAAGGACACTCACACTTCTTCCAAATTTTCGGTGGCCAAGCTTCCTCTGGAGAAAGAAGAAACTACGTATTCTATTCTTAATTATATATATTATATATATATATATATATATATATATATATATTGTTAAAATAACTCAGGTTTCTGCGAATTTAAACTAATTAATTGTCACGTCAAACATAGCAACAAGTGCGTACCCTTTTTAAATGTTCGGTGGATACACGACCACCGTTTTGCTTTTCTATGGTTATTGGTATGGCTCCGAAATCTTGATCTATCTGCTGTAAGTACCTCATCCCTTACCTTTTCCTCCTGGTGCTACACCCCCTGCCACACACCTTTTTTGGTGGCTTGCAGGGTAATTATGGTACCTTATCAATAGTAATTGTCAATTCCGTACTAGGTCAACAAAACGCTCAACCCTCCGAATACATGAATGACGCAGTCCTTCAGGAGGACCGCGTTGTTTGATGCCACTACATGCTCTCTATGTGGTCCAGATGAAATATTTACCTCTTGCTCACGTATGGAGATTATTTAATCGTCTCTCATGGGGAGATATTATTCATCTCCAACCAGTGCGAGATGCGGAAGTGTCGCTCCTCCGCAAGGGGAAAGTACCGAGGCTCCACGTCTACGTGAAAACTTCCGGGGGAATGAAAGTTTTAAGGTCTAAATAAACACATCGTGGATCCACATAAAAAGGGGACCGAGGGCTGTTTTATTTATCGACTCGTACCGATTTATTGGCAACCTCTTCTCTCACTCCTCTCCCAGGCGACAACCTCCCCACAGCTCCCTCTTAGTATCCCGAGGTATTTCCTTATTCCAACACCTCCCACTCCATCACTTCTCCCATAGAGGACTCCATCGGTCTCTTCCTCCTTTTATTTTTATGATCTCCTATACAGGGTCACATGCGTGTGCGCACACAGTCGCATCAACACACACACGCACACGGAATCGGTCTCATCCCAGTTGGATTAAGGCCCTTTCCCTGCGATCCAATAGTATCGATTCTCGATTCTTCCCATCGTATCTCCCACTCACTCAGTCTTTCTATCTCCCTCGCTATTCTTTATATAATGCGTTTTCTTTTATGACCCTTCCCTCTTTTCCTGCTTCCCTCCCCGATACAATCCTTTATTCGCCGGATCTTCTCAAACCACTCTCACCCTCATTCTTGCAAAAGCTCTTCTTTAGATATCCATTAACTATATCCCTCATTCCAAGTTTTTTCATGTTCCTGACCTTTTGTCACATGGATTCTTTCGAGTTTCCGCTTCTTCCTTTTAATTAATAAAAACTGATTTAATACGTTTATCGTGTTTTTCTGAACAACCTAAGGTTTTCAGGTTTTCTATTAATTATGCTAACTATAGGTATGCTAATGATGCTTGTATGCTTTTAAAAAATGCAATACTTAAAAATATTGTTAAATATACATGTATATATATAATATATACAAATTCCTTTTTTCCTTTATATTATTGTATGACTGATAACCTACTGCTATTTCCTCTTGTGTGTCTAACTCTCCTTTGGTGGGTGAGATAACTTCCTAACTCCATATCATTGCCAATGAATCGGAGTACTTGGTTACAAAAAATACCAGCAGATCTCAGTGTAAATTACGTTTCCTCGATAGCTCAAGTGGTTAGAGCATCGACCTGGCAATTCAAAAGATCCAGTGTTCAAGTTCCGGTCGAGGAAATATTTTTGCGCTTGTGATTTGCACAATTCTGCCTTCCTCCCCACTTCTACTGTGTTCGTTCTTTGTATGTGTCCGTATCCCTTTTCCCCTTATATCTATTTCCATGTGGATGAATATATATATATATATATATATATATATATATATATATATATATATCGATAATTTAGAAGCACTCACGAGAGCAATATAACATTTGGACGGCATAATAGAACACACATTTTAGATTGTTTGACCTTTCGGCCTTCTCTGAGGCCTTCTTCATGTCAGATTGCTATGTGTGTGTATATATATATGGAATTAGGAAGTACTTTTCCGCGGGGTAAAATTATTTAAAAAGGTACACTGATTGATCGACCTAGTTAATTCCAGAATTCCGTCGTTATCTTTTTCTTAACCATTAAAATTAACCTCCATTTGGCTATGTAAAGATCATTTGAAATTTGTTTTTTACCTTGCTGGAATAATAGTGAGGCTAACCTCATGCAAGGCGTCTATCTTACTTTGTTTGCAAATGAATGTGAATCATTTTCATAATTGATTTTGCCACTGATTTAAGAGTATGAGATTATAGAGGAAACGTTGGTTAATTTACGTTACGTTAATTGAACTTAGCTAGATAGGAAAGTGATGTCATCCCTTTTGCTCCAAGATTTTACAGAATCCAGCAGTCCCAAGTGCCCTCCCTCCACACGTGTGTCCTTCAACTCCCTCTTCTCTTTCTCCATACCTGGCAGACTCACCAGCAATCCTCAGACCCTCCGCTTATCACTTTACGTGGCCACATTCACTCACTCTTTCTCCACAGCGTACACTCCACTCTAATTCATACTTCTCCGCAGCCCTCCAGACACTATCCCCCATTCTCCCCCCTTCCCTTCGCGGCGTCTCTTTCTCAATCCCTCCCGCAGGCAGGAGAGGAGGTGGGAGGTAGGGAAATGGGAAGATGGTGTGCCTCTTGTCTCCCGCTCTCTCGCAAAAAAGCACACCTCGCGAGGAGCGCAAAAAGCGTGACAATGCGAGGGCAGAGCGCAGCAGCGCTCACACACGCTCGAACGAGCGCGCACAACTTGCACGCGCGTGCGAGGAACTACCAGCGTCATCTATCACATCCATTTACTTCCATTCCACGGTAGGCATCCAAGAACTCCAATAGCTTTCACGACCACTTTCCCCTTCTTCCGGTTCCTCTCTTCATCCCCCATCCATTTTCCTCTGGGGTCGCAAAAAAAAATAATTCAGATTCTCATGTTGAAAGATAAAGGTTCATAATTTAAGGAAGCACTTGAGACTAGACTTTATCCCTTCTTACCCAGATCGGTTTATCAAACGTGGGAAAATAGAAATAATATCAAAAGTGCCAGGGTTGAGTAACGCGCGGTTCTTTTGTTTTCGGGGTTTTAGCGAATATGAATTAACAGTAGGAAGCTCTGAACTTATATTGGAAAATTTACGAAGCATAATTTTATGGGTGATTTCAAGAAGTAGCTGTCGTTGTGCTGAGGGAAAATTTGGGAGCAAGGAAATGAGGAGACCAATTATAATCTTGCATAGTTGGGCTTGAAAAACCGATGAATATGTAGCAGAGTAATCGTGATAAAATGGGTTCAGTGAAGAAACTGGCGAGGAAATTTATTGGTGGTATGAGTAGCAACAAAATAGCGCCGAGCCTAATTCATCATCTGTGCTGTCCTGATTTTATCCGAGGTCAACTTTGCATGGTTTATGAAGTTTTTCTGCCATTGAATAGGATTTACTAAAACTGTAAAGTAAATAACATGCCGTTCCTCCCTCTTTCGATAGTCAATTATAATCATGGTATTAATGCAAACTATTGAAGAACTATTGTTCAACTGAATGATGTCGACCGTAGAAATTTATAGGATAATATACTCGCCATGTCTGGTCACGTGCATTAAAACAAGATTGATAGGCTTTGAAAGAATATAGACTATTTAACAGATTAAAACCAAATGGCGATATACTAAGATTATTAATCTTCAATCATCCGCTCCTTTCGGAGGCTTACAATCATCATAGAATCCATAAATATTTAATTTCGGAGAATAGATAAAAATCAAACCAATTGTAGTTGCACTCTATACACTATATAATGGTCTCAATTTGGGTTTAACCAGGTCAATGGAAATTAGGCAATAAAGCCCTCTCTCTGTTGCCTTAAACATAAAAGCCCTACAACTTGGTAAAGCGAAGATCTGACAAGTTCTGAATAGTTTATCTTAGCTAAGCCCCTTTCACTGAGTCAAGTTTTGCGAGGGTATTTTTCGCCTTCCCATGCTTATTTTGTCTCTTAAATGTCCTTTCATAATGAATGCCATGTCAACAACCAGTATTTCTCTCCGTTCCTCAGGTGACCAAGGCAGTCAAATGTTTTTCTATTAATGGCTCTCATGGGTCATACATGCGTAAAAACCACCCACTCCAACGTGAATTCACAAGCCGCAAATCATCCAGTTTGCTACAGTTTTCTCCTTTTGATAATAGTTCATGTACTTTCAGTTCATTTGATCATCAATCCTGAAACTTTCGAGTTTGATCGTTTACCCCCCACTACAGTGTACGCTTCTTTCTAATTGTGCGAAATTCAAAAACATCTTGGATGCTGTCGATGTTGTCATGACTATAAGACTCGGGTTACTTTGAGTAAACTCGAATAGAATTAAGGAATTGGTGTATCAAATAATTATTTCATAGCAACTATAAAATATATTCCTAAAATTCAAAAACCCAATCAAATGATGTCTTTCTCTTTTTATACTAAAATACTTCATTCGTAAGAAAAATCATTCTTTCTCGGAAGCTCAACAAAATTTTCAACTACAAAGATTGTTTTGGTTTCGTTGAATATTTTTCACCTAATTTCAACGCAATCATTCACTTCCATCTATCAATCTCAGATTCGATAATTCAAAAGTATTTTTAGGACTCTTCTGATATTTTTGTGAGACAAAGTGAAATTCAGTCTGGTATTATCAGATCCCGTAGTACGATCAGTTTTGTTTCCTTGGGCTTGTTTTAATTGTGTCTTAATTTTATTTCATGAAGTCCTAAAGCCGTTTTTATAGTGGTGGAAATCCATGTGTCGGCGCTTTGGAGAAAAATATCCCCACTTTCACTTCTTCCGTTACTTCACTAAATCGTGATGTCTTTTCGGATAAGTTGAATTAGGTTTACGAGGGTTGGAAGTTAGGCGAGCACGCGATGAGATCAGATAATTTCAATCCTTTTTTCATCCTCAATCCACGGGACAAGAGCCGAATAATTGGAAAACAGCAATTCAATGGACGCGAGAACTCTGACGCTTGGAGAGTGGATCCTGCCAGCTTTCAGCTGGAGTTTCTCTAGGCTCAATTAAGCGCACTCGGACGCCACGGCCTTCTTCTTCCTGCTTGCTCCCATCCTTCCAGAGGGAAATTTTGACTTTATTTTTCACCCAGCTGATCAACATTCGAACTCCGTGCGACTGAGTCATGCGGCGGTCCCCGCCGAAACCTCCCCTTCCCTCTCCTCTCCCTGTCTCTCTTCGAAGGCTCCCATCGTGCCTCCTTCGGTCATGCATGAGCCCACACGCGCCTCTCTCTCCTGCCCTCCCTCCCTCCCCATCTGGTCGAAAACCTCACCCCGCGCCGACACGGAATCGCAAGTCGGGAGCCATCCACGGCATCAATCATTTCTCCTTTTCGAGCCGATCCCCCATCCACCCCACGTCTCTCCCCATTTATTCCCCCGCTTTCATCTCCAGCCTCTTCGGAAAGGGGCTAAGTGTCCCCTTTTAGAATTACGCATCCCTCAGATGTAGTGAGTGCCTGTTTAAGAAATATTCATTTTTATCTCGACGCGAATGTGATTTATTGCGTGTCCTTTTATTCTTCCTCTCCACTCCAAGTTCTCTCTTCCTCCTCATCCACTCCCCTCCTCCGACCACCCACCGCCCTTGGGTCTTCCTTAACGCTGTGTCTCCTTATGATGTGGATCACACTCCCTTCCATTTCCGTTTTCCTGTTTAGGTAAAAATAAATTTCGTTGAAGGGAAAAATATAGCCTTTCGTGGCTTGGGACTCATTTTCATGATGTTGGAAACTCGCTTTAAAACTATTAATTTTCGAGGAGATTAGTGTATAAGAAACGGAGAGAGATGTACGTATATACAGCATAATGTTCTCATGTTTTAAAAGAAATGTGTTATTTGCGGTACTCCTATAATTCTCTATTTCGTGGAGGCTTAAGTGTTTTCGTTTTTTCATCTGTCACGGCAGTAGACTAAAGATGTGAGATATTTCCAATAATTATCGGCGAAATTCTTGGGAAACTTTGGCGTAGGTTTGAATACTTAGAAATAACATTTTATCAAAATCAGTTACTTAATGGTGAATTTTTACATTTACAATCATACATTGGCTGATCTCGCGGTTTATAAAACTGTAGATCCAGAAGAAGATATAATATTCCTAAATACCAATTATGAAATTATACTATAAAATTTCCTTTGAAGCACAAATGGATTTTGATGCATGTGTAGTTCGCGCATTGATTATAGTGTACTAAATAGTAAATAGTGCCCAATGTCTCGTGGTGCACGTCAACGTTGATCGGTAGATTTCAGATTTTTTGTAAAATACTATTAATTTTTCGAGATAGCACAGCATCCAATTCCCCAGCATTCTGGATGGATGTCGAAATTAACCGGTGGGTGTCGACATTTACGCATTTTGACCCCCCACCGCAACACCAAATCTATATAACCTTGGGCGAATCAAGGAGACGTTGGAAGGAACTAGCCCCACTTGGGTATCAGATTTTCAGGTCAAGCAAGGAATATTTGCGCAGATCACCGTTCTGATGATCATGATGATTACGACATTACAATTTTCATGATATTTTATTTAATTATACAAGTAGCGTCATATTTTTGCATATATTTGTGATCCATTTTGAACTATTCCAAAAATATGAAGATACATACATCTCAACAATACTCATATCAGCTTGGAAATTATTTAGATGCAAAATTTCACGTTGTCGTTCCAATTTCAGAACAAATTCATTAACGTATGTAGGATTCTAACTCGCTCGCTCTATCTCTCTGTCTCTCTCTCCCTCTCCTCCTCTCTGTGCTTGTTGGCGAGAGGAGTGCAGCACTACGCGTGACAGTGATCGGCTTTGCGTGTTCTATTTACGTCTAGTCAAACCGTCCATCTTTTTGATATTGGAAATGAATTATTTACTGCCGCAGAAAATTATGATTCCTCGGTATAAATGCAAAGAATCTGCATTGATTGTTTTTGCTTATATTTATTTTGTATAGTTTGTTTTCTACCAAGATTAATCAGGCCGTAAAAAAAGATACAAATCACGTGATTTATGTGGAATCTTGCCTCATTTTCCAGAATTTATCTGATTGGCTTTATGGCCAATCAAATCCTAAAATAAACTTGGTGTGTTTCTCTATGGAAAAAATCAGGCCTTTGGTGTTTTTCGGAAAAAATGTAAACTTCATCGAAAAGTTAGCGCTCCTTCTTATCTTATAGAGCATTTATTTTTCATCTCTAATTGCTCTCTAATGGTATCTATGGAAGTAACGGGTGTCTGCATTTTTTTTAATTTCTGAGCAAGAATAACCCGGGATTTCAGTGTGTTCAAACGGATGAAATATTAGCAGAGCTTAAATATGGTTCTGGAAATCCATTTACCGCTTCGCGAAAAAACTTGAAGAAAAAAATTCAATCCCGAACTCGTATTCTGTTATACACGTTTTACCCACTTGCTGTGGATAAAATTGGATATATGCTCTTTAATAAATGTGCTCCATCCTACATTTTTGTCATTCGCCTTGGATGAAGTTTCTTCATTAGCTTGGACACATTTTTTAGTGTTGTCATTGCCAATCTCGGTTTTTGATTCAAACATTTGCGTTTGATATCGACTGAGATTTAATTATCCCGCCTACTTCATGTAATTCGAGGGTCGGACGAAGTTCGGAACCTTGACACATTTCAAGTCTGTTTGCTCTTAAAACTCCCCAACAGATAATGCCAGACAGGTGCTCCAGCGCGTGCAACATATTGCTTGCACTTCAGCGACCAAATATGCTGGAACGTCCATGCGTTTGACGCTGCCCGTTTGATGTTTGTGCAAATTATTCCCATCACATCCACTTGCTCGGTGACTCAGACTCTTCCTTCCACATCCTGTGCGGCGGTCCTTTCACCTAGGCAATGAACCTTCTTTTCTATATATTTTATGAGCAGCAGCAAACTTATAAATTTGACAGAGGGCTGAAAAGGTTCCAATTCATTACTTCTTTAGAGGGTTGCATGTGCGCCCCTTGCTCGAGCGTGGTAATTGATGCATGCTCCCAAGCGGAAGCAAAAAATCTCATTCATGGCTTACGCAATTTGGTTCCATTGCATATAAAACATGGGCGATTTTTGTTTCTCCAATCTGATATTCTTATGTTCCGCATGCATTCCTATCACAAAACTTATCATTGAAATTTATTTCATTTTAAACAACATCAGAAAAATATCATCTCCGGTTGAACTTAAATTCTTTCCTTAGGGTTTTACTTTGTGCTTATTCATTCGTTCGGCTCTCCTTTCATGCTATGTTATCTCTATCGCGCTCATCTTCATGCTCCGAGAGCATTTCGGTATAGACCCCTTCACGGTTTGCGCCTGTCTCAAGGCATAATCAAATCTAGGTCTATCTCTGTGTGGGAAACACAACCACAGCAAAATTCTCGGGAAAAACGTTAGATACATCGGCTTTCTGGCGGTTAGGGGTCAGAGAGAAGATGGTAATGCTCCGGGCTGCTTGATATCTCACTGCTCAAACGTGCTTCTGGAATTTTAACGAGTGCTTTAAAAAGCAAAATTGCAGAGGAAAATGCAGCGTGGTTATTTTCTCAGAGTCACAAGGAGTCACAAAAGAGTGATAGCTTGAAAAAAAATTTGCCAATGCAAGGACATGGATTCCAAACTATGACTAGGGAATGGGTAATTTACTTAAGGATAATTATAGGGAGAGAAGCCTGGTTTTTCTAACATAAGTTATATTTCTAGTAGAAAAATAATATCTAAAACCACTGGATTAATGTTTGTATGTGCATTCCATGAATTCAAACTTTTCATTTCGTTTTTCACAAAATCATGTAATATATCTTGAAATGGTTTAGCGATGAATTTTGCAATTTATTCCTATATAATCAATGATAAAAGTTATTGTTTCCTCCCCCATAAGATTTTTGAAATATTATGGAACATTTTTAACACATTTAAATGTTATGTGGTACTTAAATACCAGACAAGAGAATGGCGATTCATCTGAACGAAATGATAATAAAACGACAATAACGTTTCAAAGTGTCAAATGGGGAATTATTCATAATTTGCCATCATGATCATTTTCCTGTTGCAGGATTTCTAGGAGTGTGTAAGCTAAGGTTTGAAGGTTAAATTCATGATGTTCCGTTTTTCATTATTCTAGACCCACCACTCACGTCCATTTCCTCAAATACTCGAATAAATCTTGATTAATTCATTCAAGGATAGCGGTGTGTCAAAAAAGTTAATAACAAATCGTTTCACGGCGTATTGCCATGAATAACGGGGGATAAATGGATATCTTCCATTTCACTTTCGAATCTTTTTTAACATTCCGAGAAAAAATATCATTAGATTTGTGAAAAACATGTTCGTTTTTAAATAACAAAAGAGGTGGGTGGCATAAATTCAACTCACCTCAACAGAAATGTTACTGCCCACCCGCAGATAATCTGCAAACATGCTTTTAACTTTTGCGAGTACTCTTCCTCCCCCTCCAACAATACGCTTACACAAGCATATTTGTGTCGAAATAAAACTTCATCCGATTCAACGTCAAAAGAAGAAAAAAAAAAGACAGAAGCATATCCTCGGAGTCAAAAGCGCCGAAGGGATGAAAAGAAAGCGGCGCTATCAACCCGGCGGCGCCCACTCACGGCGGCGGGAGGAAATAACTCAAATTCGGTAGCAGAAATGGTTGGGGATGGATGGGGTTTGGGGGAGGGGGGCAGGAGAGAGAAGCATCGCGTGGGGGCAGATGAAAAAAAAATGAAGGACGTTTGCAGAGAGTATAAAATGAAAATGGAGAGAGGAACATGCAGATATGTATCAAGAAGGGAAAATATACAAGTGAAGCATTCATAAGCAAGCGGATACAGGAGTGCGGTGGGGGGGGGAGGGAGGGAGGGAGGAAAGGGGGTGTGGAAGGGTGGCAGATGGGAGGGCGTGGGTGGGAAATAGAGGGAGGGGATTCGGGAGGCCATTCACATGGAGTCGGCGGCGGCATCATCGCCGGCGGTCCGATCTCCGCCAGAGATATCGTAAATCCATTTACGGTCTGGAGATGCCGACGCGGGTTGTTTGGTCGGACAGGGTGGGCACGAGATAAAAAGGAGGCGATGTGCGGAGGGGTTGGTTGGTTGTAGAAGGTATTTGATTCAGAGGAGATCGGGGTGGTGGCCTTCCTTGTGCTTCTCTTTCTTTCCCCGGGGGTATAAAATGGACCGGATCTTCCTCCAAAGGTCGGTGGCTGATGAGTCGAAAAGGGGAAGCTGAGCGCAAAGGATAAGCGATGCCGGCGTGAGGAGCAATCGCTAGTCCGGGGAGAGAAGAGGCGGCCGCAGCATTTTCATTTGCGTGGGTCTATTAGAAGTAAATTTCGGCCACGACCGGTTCGAAAATGTCTCCCGACCGGATCATGTGACCCTCCGTTCCGAGATCGTGTACCTCTACAGGAAAGAGAATGCCGGCCACTTACCCGCCCTTCACTCGTCCGTCCCGATTTGATGTTCACGTTTTAGGCCTCGACGCGGCCGGGGCATCGTTTCGGGACGATCTCACCCTGTAGTAGTGTATCGGGGACACGGGTGGAATGATGACGTCGCGTATTAGCCGGTCGAGGGTGAGGAGGGGGAGGAGGAGACACCTCTCGTTGTGTAGCTATCAGCATGGACGAGGAAACATGTTGGGGGGATCCGCTGGGAGATGTGCCAAGAAATCTTTCAAGTTTTGTCCGCAGTTCCTTAAGCCAGAAACTGTAGATAAAACGTTTTCGGATGTCTTTTAAGGGGAGGAGATGCCCGCGATACGTAATCCGATAAAAATGCCTCCCGGGTATGCGCACTTTTGAAGACTTAATCCTGCATTATTTATGCTGTGTGAACAAGGGATGGCATTTTAAAAAGATTCGGCGATGAATGTTAAATAGCCATTATATCGTTATTCGTACACACACACATATATATGTGTTATGTGTATAAAAATGCACATATATGTACACATTACCATAGGAACACAACATGATTAACAAATCTTCTGTTTGTGATAATTGGTGTGTGCCCTACTTCATCTGAAAGATGTTCCAATAATATTAAGTATTCTTCCGCAGAAAAGATGCACGTGTTAGCTTGTAAAGAATATGAACCTGGAAATGTAAAAGTACGTAAAACGATTATGTCCCTTAACCATTTGAAATAATGGGAAAGTTTAAAGTCGACAAGGATATGGAGACTTCTTCAAAAATTTATATTGCTATAAATGACAACAACGATTACCTCAATTTAAATTTCAATGGTTGGTTGTTCTCATGTTATGAGCTCGTCCGCAACTAATATTAGTGCATGGGTCTACTGTATACTTTTCCCACACTCAAAAGACTCATGTTTGTAGCAAACGACAGACTTAATGAGTTTAGTCATTTAGTTAAATTTCGCCCGATAAAATTGAATTATCCCGTTCACGATGTGGTAGTAATTAGCATGTTACATATTTATGGTCGTACATTTTTTCCTTCAATAAAACCCATCTCTTGATTTTTTTTATTAGAGCAAATGAATTTTTCCAGAATACGAAGCGAGGAATGATACCCGAGTGCTGCGCATACATACCATGTTTGCTGGGCTGTTTCACGCGTGAGCAATCCGCAATCGCTCTTAACAAATGCCTCTACGCCTCTCTGTAACTGTCCTTTTGCATTTGGGATCTGATTTTTCAAAAACTCTGCTGACTCCGCGAGGTATTACTAAGCATTTTCGGATGCCTGTACTCATCAGTCTTTTTAGCACTTCATTCCCCTGCGATAACTTCAGTCACCGTGAACCATTCATCAGCGCAACGCGCGCAGATAGCGATCGCTAGATGTGATTGATAAGGCCCCGAGTGATCGATCCTTCAAAAACTAGTAAATGATCGTATGATTAGTCATGACCGCGATAGCGTTACCGCGCCGCGCTGATATGGGCCATTTTTTTTTGGCGGAAAGGAGTAGACCTACTAGGCTCTCGGATGAGCGCTGCGCGACAGACGACGCGGCACACCGTTCATTTTTCCGAGCAAATATCCCGCCCGTCGACCCGAATGCCGCATGCACACGCCTCGGGCCCTTCTCCCTCTGCTTCTCCTTTTATTTTTTTTTGCCTGGAACTCTCGGGTCAACTCAACCGCCCCGACAAGCTAAATTAAAGGAAATAATGCTTCCTGGGACGTAGCGATCTCGCGATTTCCCTCGTCGGAGGTGGGTGGCAGCATTTCGGGGGGGGGGGGGGGGATCGCGGATGCCGGTGGAGGAATTGGCGCGGTGGGGGAGGGAAGGAGGATTTGTGGGGATTTCGAGGGGAGTCTCGGCGGCGAGAGAGCTTTGGTGAAACAAAAAGAGAGATCCGTGTGGTGTGTTTTTTCATTCGCGGAGTGGAGTGCATCGCCATCTGCGCTTTCTCCCTCCCTCTTGCGTAATCGTTTTGCATTGGTAATGAGGGTGGGGGCGAAAAGGGTGTGGGGGAATTGGGGTGGGGGAGGGTGGCGCGGACGGAGTCGTTACTCGTCACGGCGAGGAGTGCAGAAGGAGAGTGGGTGACGCACGAGTACGGCAGCCACGTCAAGGGTCACGTGACGGACGTCACGAAATCTGGTTATACCCACCTACCGTGTGACAGTGTGCTTTCGGTTTCCGTCACACTAAATATTTAATTTCCCCACTGTGCCCTGATATTGTACTGGCTATGTCAAATATTTTGCGCCCATTCCTTATCCGTCTATTTCCTGATGATTAAGGTATCGATCTTCCCCGTTCTTTTTCAAGGCTTTGGTATTTGTACTTACTTCCATTCTGTATCGGATCACGTGATAAATATTAAACAATTTTTATGTAGTTTCAATCTGAATGTTTCCAGTTTCGCACCCAATCCGGATTCGATTTTCCATCATCGATTCCAAATCACTCTTTGCGTTTGGCTATCAGCTTCTCCGCCTGACCAGGCGTTGTGCGAGAGAAGGTCATCACACTCATAAACGTGAATACATTCCATAGGATTGAAATAAATGTTGAGAGGAAGCGCTCCTACATAACTGCAAATAATATATCATAGTAAAAATGAACATTTCCGCTAATGACACGACCGTCTCCATTTATCTGGAGACAATTCACCGAAGAATCACTCATTTCGCTCGCATAGTTTTGTTCTAAGCGTAGAAGTTCTAGACTTATTTTTCAGGACTTTGAATTAAATTTACCATGCATTATTTTTTAATTTTTTTTGTTATTGTGTTTTGGACACATTATTTTTTTTTGGGAAATCATTCATTTCCTTATTGGTAAATTATGTAAAATAGGATTTTCGGCAAAACTGACAAATGCGTTGATATAATGCCGGAATCATTAAATATTTGAAAAAAAATGGCATGGAATGAAGGGACCACTTTGAGATATTTGTATGATACACTTGAAATTTTAAAGAAAAAATTGCTACTTGCATTCACAGCACAGGAAATAGCCATTGAACAGATTTTAAGCTATGCAGCGTAATTCAACGTTCAGAATATGGTTTATAAATTTTGAGCAACTAGTGTAGAAGTTAGTCAAGTTTTATTCATTAGTTAAGACTCATAAGAGAGTTTTAACATTAATTTTAGTTACCTACATGTTTTTATAGCCATAATTTAATTTTCCTACTCTCTTCAGATTCATTATTAATATTATTCTCAAAATAAATAGAGTCCAAGGTAACTACTAAATTAATTTCAGAAAGGGATCGAGATAAAAAGCTGGAGACACATCAGCTTTCCTAGTATCAATATAGTATTTCCTTGAAAAGCTTCTCCCTTCATTACATACTAAAGAACTTCTAGGGTTATGAATATGAATGAATCAACATTTTTGAGAAATAGTTATCCTTGTGAATGAATTTTATAACTCATCTCTTCCATTCTCTTTCTGAGATTTCCTGGAGAAAGATTGACGGATGTAATAAATAACATTTTTCAGACGACATGATGAAACATACCTAAAAAGATTATCCTCTGTTGGACGAGATAATTGTAGACATACAAGGGCACCTCAATTTCTTATTGACTTTTACCTCGCTAAAAGTGCTCACCTTGAAAAATACTGGCTTTTCATCAAATATATAAAATAGGAAGGACAAACTATCATTTCGGTTAGAGAGAAGAGAGGAGGGTGAGATACGAGCATTCGATACTTGATGGTGGAAGATCCCCAGTGAGTAATTTAAGAATTAAAAGCTTTCTTATAAGGTTTTGATACCCTATCATGAAGTTCACAGCATCCCATTCCCGGTTCTCTTCAAGCATGCCGGGTGAATAAGTACGCTTTCTAGTCTGCGGCCGTTGTAACCCAAAATCCTAATTGGATTACCTTATCATTTCCCCTCCAATTCCTTCCCTCTCTCCTTGAATTATTCAGTGATTTAATAGTAGTAGGTGAGTGCTTCTTTATGAGTTCTCTAAAACCAAATTCTCCAGAGTTCGTTCATTATAAAAAGAATTTTTAAAAATGATTCATAGAAATCATGTCAACAGCCCGCTCCCGCTCCAATAACATAAGTTATGTGACAGCGTGTATTGCGTCGCGACTTGTTAGGGGAACTTGCGATTTGATTATAATATTTAGACTAATATTAGGTTTTATTTTTTTTCTCGTCTATTAACTACGTAAAATATGTGGGATAATGTAGTCCTGCAAGCATTAGTAATCTCTTCCCATTGCAATTAGTTTTCCATTGTGGTTTTGACCACCGCTCTAAAATATGATTAATATTATTGACTCAGTGACAGTGTTAAACTTTTGCAACCATCTACTGGGCTAAGTTTCCCTTTGTGCTTCTAGCGTTTTCCTTTGTTA
This sequence comes from Hetaerina titia, assembly GCA_037158775.1. Taxonomy (NCBI): domain Eukaryota; kingdom Metazoa; phylum Arthropoda; class Insecta; order Odonata; family Calopterygidae; genus Hetaerina; species Hetaerina titia. The sequence continues at coordinate 90,025,507 of CM073768.1, read as the reverse complement.
TTTTTCCATAATTTGTGTGGCACCTTCATAAATCTCATAAATAATTTTGACGGATTGAGCTGCTTCCCTTTGTTTTTGTGGAATTTGGCAATTTTTCGCGGATTTACCAATGCTTGAGGCGGATTCCAAACAAGTTCTAACTGACCCAATTCAATCACTCTATTATTTATAGAGTTTTATTATTTTTCTATTTTGTATTTATCTCCCCATTATATTTTCGATGAATACAAGTTCCTTTAATGCAACGCTACAGTTATTTTTAACGTACTAACCACTGTTAAGATCCTACACGTATTTCACGTGAATTAGAAGTATCGCATTTTAGTTTGACAGCTATGCTTGTAAGCAACCTCTTCTTGAAGTGCACCCTCTTTGAGTGAAAATAATGGAAGATATTTATTTCCACATATTTTACAGTAAAGTTGAAGACAATCCTCTAGGCATAATGAAAAGAGAAACTTTGTAATTCCACATAGATTTATTAGACGGACGACCTAGGTTTCGACGTGGCCCGTCATCATCAGGTGATGATGTGTTCATTATGTTAAGTCGATTAAGTCACGCCCGAGACAACGAATTACAATCCTCTTAGCATCAAGTGATAATATTATTGTACTCTCATATTTATTGTTTACCCAGAATCCTAAGGTACAGGTCTCTTGCAATTCGATCTCACATTTTATTTCAAGTTTCCAAAGGAACTTGCCTAAAAATCGATGTTACTTTTCTTTGAAAAGGCTCCAAAAACGTTATATATTAATTGGCTGTTGATATATATATTTAGTGATTAAATACCATAACAACTTTATTAAAACAAATGTAGCTCTAACAACGTCTTAATCAGCATCGTATGGACTGATGTGAGATTAATACTGCGCGCGTAAAATGTGAAATAATTTAATAATTGAAGTTCTGCGCTCTATGGCGCTCAATGATAATATTACAATTTAATGCGGCAGTATTTGGTAATATTTTGTAGAATATGACAATCTATGGATTAGCGGGGACATGGTTTATCGTGAAAGCGGGTAAGAGAAGACAATGAAAGTCTCAGAAGTCCTCAGTGCCGGAAGCGTAGAGTTAATATTAAATGGCAATAGGTAAAGTGAAAGACAATGAAGCATGAGCAGGAATAAAGAGAATATGCAATGGTTGACTGCTCTGTAAATAAGCAATAGACACTCATCGAGACAAAATGGATTCGGTTGGAACATAACAGAGGGGAAAAAAGTAGGTATGGTCTCTCGAGTTAGATCCGGGTACCTGTGCCTGTGGACCAAAAAAGCGATTTCGAAGTCGGTAAAGTTATCTGAGTGTAATAGGATCTTTCCGAAAAAGGTAGAATGTAGACATGAAATCAATCAATCTTCGGATTAAAGGAGTAATGGTAAAACAATAATAATAATATTGAGATTGGCGCCGCGCGAGTTAGCCCAGCTGTATTTTCGGAGTTCGGTGAGCTAGTCAAAGGAAGCAAGTGTCACAAGCAGAATACCCGGGGAGAGGGGGAATTTTATCCCAATCCCCGAATGGAATCCATCCTCCGCTGTCGCTCATCCACGGTGAAACGGGGAGTGAGGACCAGTCGCCCCACGTCCAGCAGGCCACACGGGCGCATTGGTCACGTCACGGCGAGAGCCGAGAATGAAAGACGTCGACGGGTGTTTTGATGTTTCGCCGTGTCCGTGAGTCCCAGGGCTGGATGGTATGCGCGATCCCTCGGATAGAAGGAAGGGGCGTGGCGGAAGAGAGAGAGAAAGAAATACCTACATGTATGTGTGGAGGCGAGAGGGAAGGGGATAGAAAGGTGAGGAGGATCATTTATAGGAGGGGACGAGATCCAAGGTGTTCCTGGGTAGGAATAAGCGGTGTGAAGAGGTTTGCACTGGAATGTGAGGTTACCATGCGATAACTCATTGCAATAATTAAGTGCCGAATAATGCTCATGCTTCAAATTTCATTATAAATCCAAATGCCAAATTCCATTTCTAGTACTGGTGCAGGATGAAAAACGATGCAAGTGTGGCGAGTGATTAATATATGTATGTATGTATACATATATATGTGTGTGTGTGTGAAAATGTATGTTTATATATATATATATATATATATATATATATATATATATATATATATATATATATTGATGATTTCCTCGAAGTAACACGGAAGTGTTGAATAAAAAACTTAGACAGCAACACACAGCACGAGAACACATAAAAAAGAACACTCACAATAATATCTTTATAATTTCGACGGACTCGAACTCCGTCTTCTTCGGAAGATCTATCGTCCGAAATCTTCTATCTATCTATCTTCTTCGGAAATCATATCTTATCTTCCGAAGAAGACGGAGTTCGAGTCAGTCGAAATTATCAAGATATTATTGTTAGTGTTCTTTTTATGTATTCTCGTGCATATATATTTCCTTTACACACACACCTTTTTTGGTGCCTCGCAGGGTATTTATGTAGATGTAGATGTGTGTGTATATATATATATACATATACATATATATACATATATATATACACACACATAAAGTAAATGCAATTAACACTTGTAGACAAAAACACAGAACCCAGATCCGTTCCTTCCTCCTCTTGAAAAAGGTGGTGGCTAGACCACCGAAAATTCGAGACCCAGTGAGTTTCTCTTTCATCTGTGTTTCTGTGTTTTTGTCTACTAGTGTTAATTCCATTTACATTATTGTTCACGTCCGTGCGATCTTCACAAAAGTGTTATATATGCATATTTGTATATGCATACACACGCCGTGTTATGTACATATAGCAATATGTACGTGGCACGGTGCATGGCATGGCAAATGTATTTGCTCTCTCTCCGGATTGGTCATATATTGCACAACCAGGAGAGAGAGCAAATATAATGATATCGTGAATTCAATATTTTATTTCAATATCGTGTTCATGAAGAGGGGCCTGGGATCTGAAAAAGATTAGGTTGCTGGATTGGGTTTTGTTTGGAGTTACAAAATGTTTATTTGATAGTTGCGTCCAACCAGAAACCGACCGGTAGATTACCTAATAATAATCGTGTTCATGTGGCCGAAAGATGGTTCAAAATTTTCTGCGACTCAAATCCCATACCGCGGAAATATATCTGAGCGTTATGAACGCGATTTCCCCATGTAATCGCACTGTTCTCCGTTTACATACCCGTATCGATACTAGTCTGGAGTTTTACACGTTTTGTGACGCTCAGTTTCGATTCATACGCTCCTTGATATTCCTATTCGAACATGGCAAAGCAGAACAATTTGATGGCAAAATCCAAGGTGTTCTAACTTGGATGTTGAATAAAACAGGGGGGAGACCTGGGTTTTGGGATGGAGGGAAGTGGAGGGGCTGGGAGGGAAGGGGCTCTCAAGCGAATGGTGACCTCTCTGTCTCTCTCCGAAAAAAAATTCCGTCGCGGATGCGCGGAAAGTTTTATGGCCCCGCGCGTTCGAGGTCGGGATCGGGGGAAGGGATCTTTTTGCCGCGACGTTGACGCTTTGTAGAACCGGCGTCGCACAAACAAACGGCGGGATATGTTGGTGCCGGGAAAAAGAAGCGAGAATATAATCTTATTGACAAGAACGGCTTGACGGCAAGCATACTAAATTTCAACCCTTTGAATATTTTGGGGGATATCCTCGCTTTGAAAATTAATTCTTATTTATTTTTTCTCCTCTTGCTCATTCTGGTTCAGGTAGCTTTTTGTCGTATCGTCGTGGTAATATTTTGTTGGAGGAATGGAATATGGAAGCCGATATTGTATTTTCCGTCTTGAACTTTTTAAAGCGCCTTATCACCTTACCTCTTAACTCCTATTCCCTAGTAATAAAAAGCTCGATCATACACTTACTTATTTTAAGTGGTGCATAGGTCTTAATCTTTTTGTGTCAAAAAATAATACAGTGAGATCGCGGCTAACGACGAAATCAATTAATGAAATCGAGTCCTTACAATGAGCTATTTTCAACAGCCCTGAATTTCTCTTTTGAGCAATTGGCAGTTTTTTTATGAGCATACCTACTTATCAGAAGTATTCACTTTTTCAGAGTTAGATTTTTTTTAAATCTCGTAAAAAATGTATAAAGGTGAAAATGTATCAAATTTACGATGGACAAAGATTTAACGCAGTAAATCATGGTTTTTCAAACACTTGTTTGTATTTTGCACCCGCTAACGCAAGAAGCTTTATGGCACACCTGGAATATTTCCATTCAGTAAAATATCAGCATACATAGCAACATTAAGCTCTTTTTTAAAATTGTCGTTTTGGAAGGTTTTATGGAGCATATTTTTTATAATAAATGGTGAAAGCAAAAATACATCGTCAACCATGCGAATAATACGGCCACGCATACAGACAATTTTGCCTAAAATACAAGTCTTCTTGGAGTAATGTAGGATTTTATTAAGGCATTTAATTATTTTTCATTTGATGGCATTTTCAATTAAAATTGGCAATTTTCCACAAAATAATATTATTATTTTATGAAATTCTTATTTTGTGGAAATTCTCAATTTTAATTAATCATGATATTCCACCATATCTTGCCTGAAATGTCTCTTTTTATTAGTTGATGGCATTTTGCATTTTATGTTTCTATGAATAAACAGATACCATTGATACTCGAAAAACATCTAATTGTAGGAATTAGTTGCAAGTTGTCTGAAAAAAAATTAGTTTATTTTCGGTTAACGTTTATTGCTATCTGAAACAATACTTTTTTGTTGTTGTAATTCTTTTGGACTTTTGATTAATTTTATTTCTATATCTGTTTGCTTATCTGAATTCTAAGTAAGCTTGCACATATTATGCCCTCTACCCTATCTTTTACTCTTTGAGTTACGAGTTGGCCTAGGATAGCCTAGAATAATCATCATCATAATCTCTATGTCAAAGTATTGATTAGCCTTAGTGCCTCGTTCCACCTTATTCATCAATAATTTCCTTAAAACGTACTAGTTCATCTTTATTCACTCCCGTCATATTTTGTTTTATGAAAATGTACATTGGGCTCCTGATAACCTTCCATTGGTCATCCTTTGAACAAATTTGGGGATGGTAGTGTGACCTTCATCGTTAATGCTCTTTTAACTGGAACTATTATGATGCTGATATTGGCCAAGCATATTCCACCTCATGTTTTACCGCTTCAGATTTAGGTGAAGGAGTCTCCTTGTTTTAATTTTTACCCTAAAATCGGTAATTTTGTCTTCAGATCCCCTCTTTTGCATGCCATGCTTGCTCACTTTTTCATGCTTCACTAATTATCCACTCTCATGCTTTACGTTCTTCTCATGTATTTTTCCTCGCTGACTTGACTGTCTACAGTCGTCCTCTCTTTATTCTCAGTGAATTGATTCGTGATTGATTCTCTCGCTCTCTTCTATGGAAGGCTTCATTCTACCTCGCCCCGCCTGCGTAGAGTTTCTGTGTTATAAAAGTCCGTTAATTTTAAATATTGGACAAGGATAGAGCGAATATTTCTATTTTTTTCTATGAGTTTCAAATTTTCAGTACACATTGCTCAGACATTTACATTCTCTTCTTAGTGTTCATAGATGTGTAACTCTCCTAGATTTTGCTTGCGTGTGTGTCTTTCCTCACTAAGTTGAAGATAATGTTAGAAACAGGCGGAATGATAATTATATGGAAGAGTAGGCAGTGTTGATTCAGCCATTCCAATGGTAATCAGCGGTAAATACGGTTGTTTTTTCTAGCTTGAGGCAATGTGAAATTCGGCTGTGGCCATTGATGGCTCGCCACATAATTTTGTGGTGTGACGTAGTAAGTAGAGTACCTTGTCGTGCTTGCCCTGAGCACCTTACAATGCGTGCTCAGGCACGAGTATCCGCATTACTGTTAAGCCTTGGAATCAGTCCCGGTCCCTAATCCGACCATTGACTCTTGTAACAGGGTCCGGCCCATAAACCATGAATAACTCCACTTGACCGTAATGGAGCGGAGTAGGATCATAAACGGAGAGGGAGAAAGAGAGAGAGAGTGAGAGAGAAATCGAACTCCACTAAATTCGTGCGTTTTATAAAGTCATGTTCACGCACTTCGGTTCGGTGGCGACGGTACAAACACGACCGCGTGCGTCTGCCGACCGCGCGTCCGCCGGCAGCCTTCGCCACGTCAATCATATAATGGCTTTCGCTATCCTCCTCCTCCCCGCTCCCCTTAACACTCCACCCACCAGTCCATCAAACTGTCAATATACATGATTATCTACCTCTTTTACGGCGTCGCGGGCACGTTAACCGGCATGGATAACTTTTGATGCACACTGATCAATCCACTGCGTATCCGTCGATCTATCTTCATATCCAAGCTCCCTTATCACTTCCCGGCGCAATTCTCTCGCATTATCCTTTCGTTTTTTGACTTCAGATTTTTTTAATAAACGGCGCGAATCTAACTGATGTTTTTCATGGGCATTATTGATACCCTATCAAAAAGTTTTTTTTATGTTGACAGCTCTTCTGAATCGTTACCAAGGGAGCATACGTTAAGTTATCTATAAACTTTACACGATGTACACGATTTGTCGGTACGCTCGTGTTTATAAAGGGAGAGGGGTTGAATGGACTGATCCTGTATGACGCCTTCATATATTTGTTCGTTATGTTTTTGAAAAATGTATACTGTTCTTAAAAAATGTGCCTATGCAACCCAAATGTTCTTGAAATTATGATTTACGATACTACATCAAACTACGCTGTCTTTCTCATTTGAATTGGCTGTTTTGCGTCTTCATAAGTTTATCTTCTTTTTATATCCCTCTATTACGTTTAAATCTTAGTTTATCTACTTTCCTATTTTAATGAAATTCATTCTCTACCCAAAATTAGCCCTATAAGACGCGCTAAATGTTTTAGTGTGAATAAATATTTTGAATATAAGATATACTGATTTCAATTTGTAGTAATCTCGTTTAATTTTTTATTTCAGGTGAGTTCCAAGGCATTTATGCAGAGGGCACCAAGACCTTCACACAATAGTGTGAGTGTGATATCCATATGATGTTTCCATCCATTATTCTTTACCTACTTTTCAGAATCTATTTAAGCGTTAATTTTAAGATGAATTCTTTCTTATACTTTAGGATACTGTTTGGCTAGATGATATGAAATGGACAAAGGTTTATAAAGTCATATGATCATCGATATATAATACCCATATTCAATTTTAAATTTCGATGACATTATTTGAATGTCTTCTTTCATTGAAAAAATAGAATGAATGTTTATGATTAAGTGAAGTTCTCAAAAAACAATTTTTAAGTGCGTTACTATTTTTAAGTATGAAAATTATTTTACCAAAAAATTAGGTTTATAAATTGCCAAAAATTATGCCAACAATGCACCAAATTTAACCGTTTATTAAGTAAAACAATTGCAAATAATTGTATTTATTTATTAAAGCCATAGTTTTCTCTACGCTACCAAACATCAAATACAAGACGTAAATACATGCGGCCCAGATAGACTTGCGAGGCAAACAAACGAATGATCTGGACTTTGTGAAGTTTAATTTACTTTATTGGTTAATGTCTCATAATTGCAGAGGAAGTCCAGGTCAATGCCTGGCCTCCGTTAGACAACTCCATTCCGGAAAACTGGCGTAGAAAGAGATCAATATGAGATAATTTAATGAGACCAAAGAGCAAGTTTAGAAAAATCTTCCCCACTTATTTTCTTTGTGCATTAGCAGTAATAACAATCTTCCCGTCACTCAAAGAGGTGAACACCTCACCTCTTATCACTACCGAGGAGGTCAAAGGTCGTCAAATTTGTTGTGTGGTCTGGGCATTTCCGATAGAAGTGATCTCCCTGAAGAGCCTCTTAACCCTCTCTCTACCTTTCCTCATAAAGGTCGATTAATCGTGCATCCCACGCAAACGGTAAGGTTTCTGCGACAAGGAATGCAAGCCTGTTATTAAAGCTCTAAGATCCTGAAAATAGTGTAGCACAGAGATCGTACCAGGAATCACAATTTTTTTATGTGGAGATATTTTATGGTTTACCCTGACAGAATTATAAATGGAATGGGCGCCCACACTTGAATTTCTGATGGAGAGGGTGTTTACGAAATCAAAATTTATTGCCTGAATATATTTCCACGTTCACCCATTAAATCTCATTATTTCCAAACAATGGAATATATGTATATATATATATATATATATATATATAACTCAGTTCTGTTCCTAACCCTGTTCAGTTCAGTTCTCAGTTCTGAGAGTTCTGTTCCTAACTCCTCTTGAGAAAGGTGGTTGCACCACCGAAAATTTGAGACCCAGTGAGTCCCTCTTTTATGTGTTTCTGTGTCTGTGTTTGTGTTGAATAGCCCATTTACATTATTGTGCAGGTCCGTGGGATTTTCAAAAAAGTGTATATATATATATATATATATATATATATATATATATATATATATATATATATATGCGCGTAAAATGTGGATGTTCTTCCTATTTTCTTTCCACCAACTTAGATACGTCTAAAATATTTTATTATTAGTTCTGAAATCAAATTAATCTAGTGCTAAATGTTGCTCTGGGCTTGCGTGAAAGTTAAATCAAAATCTATGCAAAATCTGGGCGGTGCTTTAAATTATATTTGATCCACAAAAATGCATTCCTGTTACTGGTGAATGTTGTAAGTTATAATTAAAGGTCGATATTATAAATTTAATACAGAATCTATGTAATGGTGAAGATGTTTCATGAATACTTGATATGTTTCATGACCTTTTACTCGAGGAAAAACGCTGTTCCTCTGAATTTTTCTCTTCTAGTTCATGTTATTACAAAAAACATCTATTTTTAATATCAAATCAACCAGTTGCTTCTTTCTCACCGGTTATTTCAGCTCGACTAAAGTAATAAAAGCCTATGATATTGAAATGAAAACTCACCTCATGGCCATAGGTACAACTTGTTTACCGATTTAAATATACCAGGAACGTAGCTACGGTCGTGAATCAATGTAAACAAAAAAATACTGAGACCATAAACTTGGGTCAAGTCAAGTTTACGGTGTCGGCATTTTTTTGTTTACATTATTTACCGATGGTGCGTGGAGGGTATGATTTAGTCCTGAGTTTTTCAGTATTTTTTAAATATGTTACTTACTTAAGCTACTCGATATTGGCGTACTGCTCTCTCAAATTTGTTTCACTATTTGAGATTAAAATGTGGCTAAAAATAATAAAATTCCGTCTTATAATTAAAAGCCCTCTATCATCGCCACAGCATAAGAACCATAGAAACCGAAGGAACCTCATTCTGTCCTTTCTTGTAGTGCAACACTTCGGAGCATGGAACCGTGGGGTATGATCGGGAAAACATAACCGTGAGCCCATTATTTTCCCCATGTTCCGTCTGATTAACCTTAAGCAAATAGCTTTCCCCGTCGCAAAAAATAACTTGCACTTCCCGATCGCCGGCGATTCTAAAAGACTCGAGTGTCCATCCTCACCCTGAAAACGGATATTTGCTTGATTTGGTCAAACGTTAAGCGTATCCCGATTATTCGACTGCTGCAGACGATTCCTCCAGATAAAGGGGAACGGTGCGTCCGCTCCTCCCCCCTCTCTCCGATCGGAGAGTGCGGCAAATGCGGCTCTCTCGTTCGCGCGATTAAGCCTTCCCTTCCAAAATATCTCCCGCACGATTTCTCAGTATCAGAATTGGAACATCCACGTAGTTATCGGAGACGAAAATATATATCCGTTCCGCCCCCTCCATCTCATCTCCTCCCTGACCCTCCCCCGGCCAGCCAGCCCGCAGCCCTTTGGCCTATAATGCGGGATAGAGAGAGAGGGAAAGTTACGGTTTTTGCGGGTGGAGGCAAGGGAGCGTGTATTGAAAGGTAAAAGGGACGAGACCGCATCCTTTCCGCCGCGGCCGCACTCGTCGCCGCATCCGCGCCCGTCCTCTCCCCCCCTCTCTGCTCGTGATCTTCTCTCTCCCGGACCGAAAGGAAGGACTCCGGTCTTCCATTCCCCCTTCCCACAACCCTCACCCCTCGCCCAATTTCACGGGTTGAGGGATCCCTCCACGCCCACTCTCCTCCTTCCCCCCGATTCCCCCAAAAGCACGTCCCGAGTTCCATAATAGAGGGCGAGCCGTGAGTGTGGGCAGAGGAAAGGATGGATTATAAGGGTGTGGAAGGGTGGGTGGGTGCGAGGAGTAAAGGGAATTATGCGCCCAAGGGGACGTGGAGGGCGGCGAGATGGGCGTCGAGAGAGGAGGGCCCTGGCGGTGGAGAAAGGGTTTGGTTCCCCTGACTTAAAATCGATCCCGCCTGCGACGACACCGACGTATCCACCCGACGCACCTCCTCCTCCCTCGTCGTCGTTTTTTTTCATTCCGCCCTCCCGCCCCACCCAATATCACACGTATCCCGCACCGCACCCCACTCGCCTCCCAAACTCCTCCCCTCTGTGCCCCTGGAACCACCGACTGATCCATCGTCGTCCGGTGGGGTTCTTAGCATCGCAGCCCTACCTCCCGAGGCATGTCCTGCGGGGTTGGTAGGAAGGAGTGAGGGAACCGGCGGAAAGAACGGAAGGCGTGCACGTACGTGTGGCCGCCTTGATCTGCGATTAACAAGGGCTCGCCCGGTCCATGCAGACAGTCTCCCGCACGCGTGAGGCGGAGGATTCCGTTCCCGAGTCCCTTACGCCCGCCGCCGCGAAGTCCCGCTTCGAAGTCCCGCTTCGAAGTCCCGCTTCGAAGTCGACTTTCGTCCATTCCGTTCACTCACGTTTCCGACCGCCCTCCCTCGCCCCCACTCCCTTTTTCCCCGTCTTTCTATCGTCGATGTATCTCTCACGGAGGCCTCTGCGTCGTCCCATCGTGTGTAAGGGGGAGGGATGAGAATCGTCCCGTGCTTTCCTGCATCTCGACGTTCTCGCTCCTTTCTGCCCCCGCACTGTTGAGCAGAGGTAGGCGCCCCGCCCAACCGGTGACGGAGTCGGTCCTGTCGGTTCCCCGCCCGCCATGTCCCCTAACTGTGAGGCATTTCTCGCCGACTGAGAGAAAAGGTCCCGTACCCAAAACCCTGTTTTCAATTTCTCTTTCCTCTGGGCAGCGAGGAGGTGGAGGAAGAGAGAGAGAGAGAGAGGAAAAAAATAAATTGTCCGAAATCTAGAGGGGTGAAATTGACATGGGTCGGTTGTAACTTTATTCGAGGGGTTCGCGTGATGAATTGGAAGAGAAAAGAGAAAGGCTCGCCGTTTTGAAATTTTTGGATAGAAAATCGAATTTTTTATTCGCTAAAATTGGGAAAAAAATCAGTGTTTCGCGTTAGCTGTCGCTTGCTAAGTTTCAAAGTCTGTGGAGAAGTTTATTTTTCTCTCTTTTTAATGGGAACGTTGGAAATATTTGGGGTGGGTCACCAACTGCTGTTAACTTCCAAATTTGTTGTAATTCGTAAAGTCTTTGGGTGCCTTGCCATTATTTTCTGGCTTTAGAGAAAAAAAAATAGAAATGAAAAGTTATCAGGGGATAGCTTTATTGCTGAAAGTAATTCTACAAGTATCTTATTTTTGGAATTGCTAAATATTCAAATTTTTGATAACTAGGAATATTCTACAGCATTTGGCTCTGTTCAACGCTTGTCACTGATTTGTCTAAAGTTAAAAAAATGAATTTTATTTAATATAAGATAATGTGTGAGCATTGAAACGTGTTTTACTTAATGTTTTCGAGAATTCCAAGCTATCATTATTTTTAACAAATTTCTGAAGCGATATCCTTTTGTTTCGTTGAAGCGATATCCGTTCGTTTCGAAGCGATTTAGTTTTGTATATATATATATATATATATATATATATATATATATATTTAGGCAAACAAAATCCTCCTTCCTCTTTTTCTTTTACCTTCACTTAGACAATATGATGCCTTAGGATTTAACAAATATTTCTTACGGAATACGGTTACTATAGCAGTATGGACTTCACTTGCATCGTACTTCAAACATCCTATTATTGTTTTATTCCTCCAAGTATAATTCATTTCAACTTAATCGAAAGCGATGCCACCAGGAGGGACCCTTTACTGCTTTTCAACCCATTATACTATATGTACGAGGTCAACAAATCACTTTTTCCTCTGGATAAATATGCCTTCTTTAGATCCTTGTGTTTTTTCTCCCTTCCCTGCATATCTATATTCCTTCCACGTTGCTATCGTTTCTAGATGTATCCAACAAATGGCAAAAGTTCCTTTACATGCTCCATATCTCTGATTAAGTGCCTTTGTCCGAAAAATACAAGCCCCGGCCTCTTTCTCTGTAATGAAGTCCTTTGTCGACTTGTGTCCTCCGAGGATTAATTCACTAAATTTAGAGAGTGTAAGGGAAAGGGGGGATGGAGTAGGCATTCGGGATCATAAATCCTTCCGACCGCCACTGCATCCCCCGGCTCGCGTCGTCTTGTGCCCTAAGCCGCAAATCAAAGAAAGGAAAACAAAACCGTCCAATCCACGGGCGGCGACGCTCCCTCCGGAGCCCCCGGCGAGCGCCGCGCGATGGCGCCCGAGGAGAAGGCGACCGACCAAGGCACCCTCCCCCATCCGTGACACGCACCCGAGTCGACGCACCCACCCCTCTTTACTCGTCCCCTCCCCCCAGAACCTACCCTTTCGCGTGGATCCTGTCTCTCGACCACATCTCCGCAACCACACACAAAAACACACGCGCACAACACACGGCCGGAGTCATACGCGATGCCCGGGACCCCCAATCCCTCCCTTCTCTCGAATGCGTCCACCCGTCCCACCCACCCTTTCCTCCACCTCCCCCACAGGCCCCTATTACGCCCTCCCTGCGCAAAACCCTTCCCTTTCGGTGTCGGGTGGGAGGAGCCAGGGGGATGTATGGGGTCCTTTTGTGACTCTCCCTCCGCTAACCCTTCCCACCCCCACTCCCATTCTCACCACTCGCCTTCTACTTCCACCACGCTCGCCACACCCAGCGCGCTCTCCCCGAAACCGGTCCCTTTGGCCCGAAGGAGCAGCAGCACCTCCATCAACGGGGGTGCCTTTATTCCCACACAACCCCATTCGCCTCTTCCCGCCCGCCCCTTTCCCCTCACACATCCCGCCGCCGTTCCGAACTCCTTCACCCCCTCTGGCTGTGTAGTCTGCGGCCACAAAAGCCGGAGGGGGAAGGGGTACGCGACGCGAGCGGGGGCGTCGAAACTTCCGCGATTTTCAAATAACTCCCCCCCTTCCCCGCGTGGGCCCCAGTGCAGGGTCCCGGCATCGATGCCCTGACTCCCTCCTACCCTCCCCGCCCCCGGCCCACTTTGTCCCTCCCCCTCACCCAAGTCTCTCGACTTTTCGTTCCTACGTACTCCTTCTTTCCCTCTCCCTTCTTCTCCCTACCTCGATCCTCAGGAGGGAAATTTGTAGGGTTGATGGTAGGCTTAAGGGAGAGGAATTGCGAGGGAGGGAGTGAAAGTTCGAAGAAAGTAGACGAGGGAGGAGGTGGTGCGAGAGGAGGAGGTGGTGCGAGAGGAGGATGCTGGCCCCGGGCGGAGGTCAGGGGCGAGAGTGAGAGAGGATGGTTGGAAGGAATCGGAGATGGTGAGAGGGGGATGTTAAAACCAAGTGGACGGAGGGGAAGAGCAAGGGAATCCTCAGACGGTCAAAGGCACCCAGAGAAAGACCACTTCTAGCAGTTCCAAGTTTGAGAATACATTTACTCTTTATTAAGCATGCCCTTTTGCCATCAACTATTTATTTATTAACCGTGGCAGTGGGGCCATCCGCTCTCTCAACTTGGCATTTCGCTAGGTCTCTTTCCTCCTTGTGCGTGCATACCAGATGCGTTCGGTGGACGGTGGCATTCCGGGAAGCGGATAAAGGCTCTCGTCACTCAATTTCAAGATGTTTCGTACCTTCCCTATTATCATTCAGAGGATTTCAGTCACGTTTCATATGGAGTTTTGATAAAAGTAAATATATACTCTCTGCGTTTTACGTAGAGACGGCTTCCTCTGCAGCAAATGAAAATTCACTTGAATGAGCGTAAATTGTTTCATGCCCCGGTAACGGGGCATGTTGTTTGAATTTAATGTGAGTTCTTGGTTTATGCTTTCTTTCGTATAACTACCTATTCTTAGAAATCCAGCTTACGAATGAATTTGTTCAACATATTGTAACGCAGAGTAATCATCCATTTGTCAATTTTCCTATCACAAGGCCTGTAACTCTGACCTTTATTTTTCGTTTCCTCATAAGAAATTATATAGCGCGTGGAAGTGCCATTTTTAACAATAATTAGTCGAAAAATATACGCTAATTTAACTCGAACTACGTAAAAGAAACCCAACTGTTCCACATAAATATATCTCATATTTGTATTGTATATTTTGGCTGTGTTTCGGAAATATCGGACTTTTGAATATAACTTTTAAACGAAACACGTTATCTCCAGATATATAAAAATACTATGACATATAGATTAATTGTAACATATCTTCTCACATGTTTTTGATCTTATTTTTCTCTGCCTATGAACTTTCAAGTTAAAAACACAGCCGTAATCGTGCATCATACAAAACACATAGTGATTGCCAAGTTTCCTTCCCAAAGCCTGGCATTATGTGCGTACATTTGTTATAATGTTCATATTACGTAAGATATGAGTTGAGGGTAACCCAAGGAAAAAGGCGAAAATCCGTAGGGACCCAAATGAAAAGCACCCAGGGGCCAACAAAGATAAGTTGCATTACTTTAAGAGAGGTTTGGAGGGAGTAGAGTATGGGAAGAGGTGAAGAGAAAGGGGAGTGGATACCAACGAGAGGACACAAAAGGGTGGAGCCTTGTCGCCTTCCCCTCCTCTCTTTTCTCTCGCTCTCTCACCTCTTACCTCTTCCGGACGATCTCTTTTTCCATAATCCTTCCTCCCTCCTCCTTCCACCACCCTTGCCTATTCAAGACCTCGCCGCCCCCTGTGGGGGTAGAGTTCACTCCTTCGAGAGACCTTTCGAATGCACTCGTGAAATACTCTCAACTCCCCTTGATTACATTGCCTGCGGAGCGATAAAAGGGTTGTGGACGGCGAACTGCATGGTATGTTGATCTTTTGTGGAGATAATGGTACGGAGATTCTATCTCTCTTTCTCTCTCTCTCTCTCTTCACCTGCGTAGCGGGAGTAGGCATAGCTTTTAACGTAATCCTAGGTTTTTCTTTTTATTTCCCCGCTTGTGTCCGAATTGGGTGTCGTTCAAAACCGCAAAAAAATTATTAATCTTTGACACTTCCTCAAACCCTTAAAAAGAGAAAAATAAAGTCCTTAGAATGGAGTAAAGTAAGGAGTAAAGATCCTTAGTTGAGAATCATAATTTTCATTATGACTGCTTTTTTTAAGTTATTACCCGGATGACGTATTGTTTGTTCATTGAGAATGAATCGAAAAGGGAGTACTCTGACTTAATCTAACTAATTCGGTCATGTAACACCGAGGATAACCTTTAGAAGAAAATGATAATTTTCTAGGTGGTTAATTCTGCAGAGTCCATTCGAGCAATTCTTATCCTTTTTGATCAAAAAGCTGGTTAAATTGGAGGAAATCAAATCTAGAAATCACATGGAAGACACTCTATTAGAAAATAAGGAAACTAGTTAAACACATTATGAGTAGGATATTTTACGAATGATCATAATTGAAAGAACTTGGTATGGTAAAAGCTTTAGAGGAGTGTTAAGAGAAGCTAGTAATGGAAGACATCAACGCAGAAGATCTATGAAGTAATGAAGAGATTGAGAGGCAAAAGCATTTCTTTAAGAGCTTCTGGAACCCGTTCCTTTGATTGCCTACCTTTGATGGCAATAGAAAATCGCGAAAATTGTGCCCGAAATATTGGAAAAAAATTAAATTAATCCTGATTCGGTTCAAATTAAATTCAAAGTTTCTATTTGAAGAGTTATCAATTCACCTTATTTAAAATTCTACTTCTAATATCTATCCATTGGTAATCTAACTAGCATATATAGTATATGTTCACAGAAATTGCAAAGAAGTTAAATGTAAATAGATGACTAATGATATTATCTTTGAGTGACCTAATGTTTACTTTTCCAATGTTTTATAATCTTTTTTTACATGACCAATAATAAAATTTCGCTTAGGATTGTGATCCTCCAAGCAAGCCTGAGCTGTTCTAAAATAATAATGTTTTTGTAACTTAATGTTTGTTAGGTGATAAAACATTATTTAATGTATCGTTCACTTATGACTTCCATACGCAGTTACGTATCACTCGTTCGCAGTAACTAACTCTCAGAAGAATACATTTGTCTAATTTAAGAGTATACGTACAGAGATTTTTATTCTGCAATCGCATGTCTACTCGTCTTATGCCTCAACGAAGTTTTCTCATATCGTATTTCATCAGTTTCTTATTGATTTCACTTACGGATAAACATGGCATAGGTTTGTTATGCTTTAGATATTTATCTTAAGATCCACCACAGGTCCATAGTGGTGAGGCAATACCAAGGACTGCGAATGGAGTATCCTAACTACGCCTAACAAAGGTTAATTTTTGGCTATTCATAAACTTTTGCTTAGGATTATCATCCTGCAAGCAACCCTAAGCTCCTCTGGAAACAATAATGAGAAAAATTACGCGCGAGCAAAATTGTGCAAAATTACCGTCACGGGTGTAGATTAATCTGCGAATTCATGGAACTATTTAAAGAAGGAAAAAAATATATGACTACGATTTGAACCCTAAGACAAAAAATGTTGATCGTAGATGAGGGGTTCATTTTACCTCAAAATGAATAATTTCTCCCGACTTGTCTCCATACATTTTTATATGGATAAAATTCTAATGCAATAATGTTTTAACGAAGTTTTTACAGTGAAAACTCCAATTATTCCCCATGGATCAAAAGTAGGTATGTTCATGTTGAGTCATTTCAGAAAATGGTTTCAATCCAAACTAAAACTTTTTACTGACATTTGATGAACTAGCGTATGACTCCTATGTTCCTATGCATTGCGCTTTATTATTCCCATGTTTCTATCGGTCATGTACTTGAAATCGAGCGCTGGTGGGTGGAAATTATGAAGGGATTGAAAGGCAAGCTTCTCAGCTTCAAGTCTTCCTCACCGATTAATAACCCTCCCTTGACCCTTTCGCCTTTTTCCGGTATGTCATATTCTTCCCGTGCATATTCCTTTTACGTTGAAATGCCACGGTTAAAAAATAAATCACTCATCTTTTAGGTGAAATTTATGGTAACATATGATCCCTTCCCCCTTTCCGGCACCCATGGTACATTTTTCTTTGAAAAAGGTAAAATTAATGAAAAGATTCATAAAAACAGACACCAGTTATGGAGCACGAAATGCGGATTTGATTGTATAAGCTCTATATGAGAAATACCTGCCAATTACAATACTTCTACCTAGACGTTATACTTTCGATCGTGTCAAATTGTCGACACGACCAATATTTCGATACAGCTCCATCTGCGCCACCGGCCTGTTGATTAGAGGAAAGATCCCTCACCCTCCCCACCCGATTTTTACGGGAATATCCACCCGATGGCAAGCGGTCGTAATTTTCCAAATACCACACTCCAAAGGAAAGTGTTCCACCGCCAAGAAAAAAAACACAACGAAAACATTCAGCGTTAATACACTTCCAAAGGGGGCAAATAAAAGACGGGTTGGCGAAATGAACGGAGAGGGAGAGAGGAGGAAAAGGAGAAGGGGTGAGTGGGGCGCCACCCGCCAACCAAAGGAGGCTGAGCTCCTGCCCTCCTCCTCCCCCCCGCGGCAGCTGAAAGAAAACGGACGCACCAGGACACGTTCGGGAGGGGGGGAGGGAGGGGAGCGGGCGACGGAACGCTATATGAACAACGGACGAGGAGAATTGAATCCGGAGAAGGCGAGGCGGCGGCGCTCGATGGCGGCAGCGTCTTGTTTATTTTTCACCCTTTCCCTCCTTTCCGCCTACCCTTTGGAGCGTGAAGAAAGATGCGGGAAAAGGGGTAAAAAGGTTGAAGAATGGGTCGGGGAGTCTATAATGGAGGCGGGGAGGAGGGCGGCGGCGGCGAAGGGAGAGGCTGGCGCGCGGGGGTGCATGTGTGTTGTGTCTGGTGCCACGGCCCGAAATAGAGTGCTCGACGACGGATGAAGTTGAGGGCGAGGGCGTGAGTTGAGAGAAGAGGGGGTGGAGAAAAGAAGTGAGCGAAAGGGTGGAGGGAAAGAGAGGGCCCGGAAAAGGAAAAATGGTGGGCAGACGTGAGCGGATTCCTGAATCTACGCTGGAGGAGAAATGGGGTGATCTATAAAGGAGGAGAGAGTGGGGGAGAGGAAGAAGAAAGAATTGGAAAGTGAAATGATGGGAGGCAAAGGGACAGATGATAGCGGTATGGTGGAATCGGACACATTTAGGTCTCCCTTGCAAGGGTTTTGGGGTTGACTACTACTAATTTATTCTGATATTTGCTCTTCCATTAAGTTAGATCTTGGAATTGTGGTACGAGAATTGCAGTTAGCTTTTAGGCATAACTAGAACTATTAATATATTTTTCGGCGATCATTTTAACCTTCTAGGTGAGAACATCGCATATTGCCTAAATATATATGTATGTGAAGTTGTGCATTTACGAGATGTCCAATGTTATCATCTGAGAACGTTTCAAGCATGCGATTATTGCCATATAAACGAAAGCAGACACCACAACAAGAGAATTGTACCAACCTCCATATACATGCATGATTGTTTCTTCAGGATATGAAATCAGTTTGGGCGTTTCCTATTTCATCTATTAAATTGTTTCCATGAAAAAGGAGTTTCAAATTATCCGGAGAAGTTTACGTTGGCCTCATCCATTACGTATAGTATGTTGCTTCTGAAGCGGTTGTGATACAAGCACAACCGATTCCATAATGGGTTCGCAGAAACCGAAGAGTTGCTGCAGGTATTTTTTGCTTGTCAGGTATCAGCAATCGAGATCCAGCCATCAAAGGATGATTGCCAGTTCGTTATGAAATATCCTCCGTGATAAATTCTATTATGAGTGGCTTCAAAATAGGTCAGAGTGTATAATTTTTCGTTAAGGATTAATATCTGAGCCCTCATCAATTCATTTATGGTCCACGTTGACAGCGCAAATTATTTCAATTATTATGGATCATCATGGAACCGTCGCTCTGTTCTTTTCATGCTTTGGAAACTGATCCCGGATTTCTCTTCAGCTTTCGTTCTTCCTGGATTTTGAAAGGTCGTTAATGAAATATTATCAAAGAGATACATATATATTTAATCGTCGTTAACCATTAATCAAAAATACTTTGATAATTTTGTAGGGGATACTGTTTTCTTGATAAATTTCGTCGGATATGTATTTCATTTAGGATTTGATTGCCCGTAGTCAGAAAATTAAATTTTTCCGCATTCACATGAAGAAATAATGAATGGTCCGTTGTATCGTTACAAAAGGTAAATAAAAAGATTAATGCGCCAAAATGATAAATGAATGATGCATGTTAAACAAGGGCAAAGTAAAACTAGGTTGAGCTCAGATAATGAATAATGCTTAGGAATGTGTGAAAGAGACCTGAGCACATAAGGAGTAGGGAAAAACCAAGATAGGGGGAAAGAAGGATTAATAGAAGGTGGCATAGTAGGGGTAGGAGCAAAATAAGGATCTAAGGGTGTGCGGGAAGTTATGGAACAAGGTGGCAGTTCTGTGGAATCGAAAGAGGAAATAAAGGAAATACGCGGAGAGAGGACACTGGGAGGTCAACGGGGCTGTGCGTCGGAGGGCAAGGCGTTGTGATATAAACATTGGTTAAATAACGATATCCTTGATGGTGGCGAAAAAGAAAAGGTCAGTAGAGGGGATTCGGAAAGGAGCGTTGAATACGGACGGAGGGACTCTCGGAAATGGTCGACGGCAAGGAGCTTTAAGGAAAGACTGTAGCGACTCAACGGTGGCTGGGTAGGGGATTATGGAAGGAAAGAAATTTCTTAATGCAGCACGGTTAGGAAACCAGGATATTTTTTCCACCCGTACAGTACATAGCATTCAATTTGTTTTTATCAATTTCAGCAGTATGGCGTTCCTATTTTAACATGCTAGCCTAAACGCTGCCATAAAAAATTTCGATACGTAGACAGCAAAAATATCGGAGAGTTAATTAAGGATAGTCATGGAATATGATTAGATAATGGTTAACCATATCATTGAAAAATCTATATCGCTTAGAATAGAGTTAATACTATGATATTTAGGAGTAATTTGTATTGTTTTTTGAGATCTTTTTATTCCAATTTCAACTTTGTTTTCAGTAAAACTTTCGGTTATATTTTGATTTTTCTAGTTGTGTAGCGACTGCGGATTAATGACTATCTAAATTCTGGCATAGTTATCCACTGGCAGTAAACAAGTAGTAAAAGCATAAGCACGAACCATAAATATATACGTTTTCACACACACTCCCACTAACTATATATATATATATATATATATATATATATATATATATATATATATATATATATATATATATAGTCACTTTTTTGGAAAACCCACGAACGTGTACAATAATGTAAATTCACTAATAGTCATAACAAACGCAGAAACCAAAACACACAAAAGAGGGACTCACTGGTTCTCGAATTTTCGGTGGTCCAACCACCTTTCTCAAGAGGAATTAGGAACAGAACTCAGTTCTCAGAACTCAGGAGTTCTGTTCCTAATTCCTCTTGAGAAAGGTGGTTGGACCACCGAGAATTTGAGAACCAGTGAGTCCCTCTTTTGTGTGTTTTGGTTTCTGTGTTTGCTATGACTATTATAGTGAATTTAAATTATATATATATATATATATTTATATAAATATAAATATATATATATACGAGTATAATGTATATCAAGTTAGCCAAGTTAGCACTAGCGAACAAAAATACGGAAACACACACAAAAGAAAAGAAACTCACACGTTTTCGAAATTTTGGTGGTCAAGTCACCTTGATATATAGACAAATAATACAAATGCAAACAAATATGTGTCACGTTGAATCGTATGCAGATATTCTGAGTACCAATTAGAGGCAGAAAATACTTCCGGAGGGAGCCATGAGTTACCATTAGTATGTGTGTAATCCTAACTTTTTAATGACTTCTTCAAGATTTTTGCCGGGTTTGATCCCTCGTTAATGACTCTGTCAATAATATCCCCGAGCAATTTTTGTTGAGTGAAATTTCAAAGCACGAGGACATTCGAGGGGTGTGGGTTGAGTCGACGAGGCGAGGGACAGGCAAGCCGAGAGCAGCGGGAGAGGTGCAAAAAAGCACTGGGTGAGAAAAAACGCTGCCTCAAGCGAGTTGCACGTAAAGAATCCTATCGGAGCCAGGCATATCGATTTTTAATCAGCATCAGTTACACGTGTATCTGAAGCAAATATCATTTCGTGGATCGCCGATAGACCAATACCAAGCGGTATCGAAAAGCCCGTTTCACGAATTGGAAAATCGTGTTCCACCGTAGCGTAGGAGAAAGAAAGAGTGAGAGGAAGGAAGTCAAAATTGTTCAGGCGGTTGTGCGAGAGCAATATGACGAGTTAGGGTGGGAGACTTCGGGAGCATCTGAAAATTGAGACATGGAAGCGAGGAGTTTCGAGAGTCACGGTGCATTGTGTGTACATATGGCAGACTTTAATAAGAGACCAACAAAGTTCCGAAGGATCCGAGTAAAACTATCGGCACATTCCGGTTAATACTAATGAAACGTCATGGCCTAATAATCAACTCTGAAATTATGTAAAATAGGGGATGTATTTAAAAAGCAGACGTTCACTAAATCTCGTTCTGTCTTCGATTAAAATGTAAGCTTTCGGTATCGCTGCTAAAATCGATTAATGCCAAGCTCAATGCCAAAGGCATAATTAAGTGCATAATTGTAATTTGAATCGATCATTAATTTTTTTTCCAAATGATCACAGTTCATGTATCCACAGATGCCTGATGTCACTCTGCATATTGAGTTATCACAAAAACCACGGTAATCAGCACGAAGGTTGATACGATTTGCTAAGCGAGCCTTGATTTCTTGCACAAAACCCTTCAAAGTGTGATATTTACACATTCAGAGTACGGAAATTCCCTACCACCTGTGTTTTTCTGTAAGATATACTTAATGCGTAAGGAAAATCTCTCAGCATAGTAGAGTTGGGATGTTCAGTAGTATTAACCCGGTTCGACCCCCTTCAGATATAAAGTTGATTGGGGTACTCAGTTGATATTTTTGTCGAAATGTTCACCAATCCTAAAATGTATTTCTCTTTGAATAGAAAAATAGTTTCCTATGTGAAAACTTATATTTGTACCTAAATAAGGAGTAATAATTTTCATAGTGCCTACTTATAGATCCAATGAATGTATATTTTAAGAGAAAATTTTAAAATTTACTTTGATTCATGTTCAATGTCAAACAAAGCACATCAATGCATTAACGACGACGTTTTATTAGTTGTATCACTTAATTGTATGAGTATATCTTGAGGCCTAACTAGAACATTTCGTATAATGTCACCTGGTAGAGTTTTCATTCATTTTAACCATGCTCCAGCCCTTCTCTCACGTAAACTGTACGTTGAAAATTAGGTATACGGAGGGATTAGAGTCTCCGAAAGTGCACGTGAAGGGTGTAATGTAAAGCTAACCTCCGACTGAGTTAGGTTTAAATGAGCATTTCTCTAAAGTTTTATCTTACTCGTAGTGGTATTTAACAGACTTTGCACCTGTTGTTGAGACTATAGTATACTTGCTTACTGAACGGAATTAAAACAGAGATAGTGAAACCCATCGTGCTGAGTTCGACACTTCGCTCACATAAACGTAACGAGGTAGGAAACGTGTAGCGCGAACGTGACTTGAAAAGGAAGAATGGCCGAGTTGTATTTTTGTCAAAGGTATGGATAAATAACTTAGGATAAGGATCGGGTGAAACGAAAAACAGCACCAAGAACGTGAGTGAAGGAAAGAAGACGAGGTCTCCGAAATACTAGTTTGTGGAATGGAAAATTAATCAACATGGACCCCACATGCATCATCCCCTTCAACAATATGCACTGCACTTTTCCTTTCTCCGCAACACCCCACGATGACGTGCTCGCCTCGGGGCCACCAACCCACCCCGGTGACCTCCCCGCTCCACACGACCACCCCGTCCCGACTGAAGTGCTGCTGCCCTCGGGGGTCGAGCTCTCCCCTCTATCCTTGCCCGCACCCGCACCTCCTCCCCCCCGCAAACACACGCTCACACACCGTGGTGACTATTTCCATCTCCCCATTCCCCTGATTCCTCCCTGAATCCACCCGCACTCTCCCTCCTCTTCTCCCACCCCACGAAAAAAAATAAAGAAGAGACATTTCACACCCCAGTCCGTTTCGACGTACTCAGAATGAAAACGTCCCTTCCCCCCCCCTTCCCTCCTTCTCTCCGGCTATAAAAACAAAAGAAAAAAGATGTGTGTACGGGCGTTGTTTCGTGTCCGCGTGGGTGTACGCACGTGCGCGCGTGGGCGCGTGGGTACGGGTACATATGCATACATCACGAAGTCACTGGACATAAACACTTGGAAGAGCGTGCGCCCGGGATAGCGTTAAGGATCGGGTCGGGAACGTAATTACTAAACACACTCAACACGCCGTTCGACTGCGGGATATAGGAGCTATCTCCTGGTTATTTTTAACCCGTTTTTCGCAGCGGAATTCGAGTGAATATGCCCCGAGGATGAAAGCGCACAACTTAAAATGGGAAGTGTCGCGTCGAGCGGAAGCGGGGGACGAGAGGGTGGCCGTGTTGATGGGTGAGTCCGTGTCCTTTTTTTTAGAAAGAGGGGGTCGGGGACGGGGTCCCCGAGGGGGAGGAGATGGTGGAGGAGTGAGAAGACGTGCCGGCTGCCGTTGGGGCTTCGCTTCGGCCCCTCGCGAGGCGCTAGGAAAAGAGGGCAGAATGGGCTCTCTCGCTTTATGTTGGGCCAAGGGATGAAAGAACGGTAAGTATGATAAAGCCCAAAAAAAGTAAAATAACATATAACAGAAAATAAAGGGGAGGCGCATTTTTCCACGGCGCACGCATTTTTGTGTAATCCTTCCATTTCCTGGATCAAGCCCGTTGGGAAGTGCGAGTAAGCTGATAAGAGTGTAATGGAGACTGACGTAGATGTAGATAGCGACTACCGAGCGCTGGCTTGGCGAAAAATTCGGCCCTGCCCGCGTATTTTAACTCTCTTGGACTTAATCCGACCGTTTTGTAGTGGCATATGAATCAGCTGTTTCAGACTGATGGTTTCTTTGAATAAACGTGACTAGACACGCGATTCGGCGTTAAGTCCGGCAGAGAATTATTATTTATTCATTTCCATAAATCCTTCAGAGGAATCGTCTAAGGTGCTTAAATACTTATGACGCCGCAAAATTGTACTGAGCTAGGCACCTATATCTTGCCTATTACTGCTAGAATTCATTTCGTCATTTTCAATTAAATGACCGCCATGGGAAAAATAAAGGCCAGACGCTCCATGTGTCTCTGCATTTTATAGTACTCTCAGATACTTATATGGTAATTATATATGTGAAATGAGAGACTGCGAACCGCTTCTTACTGGACGAGGTTTGCGTCAGAATTATCTTGCAGCTTTTTAATGAGAACTTCAGATAATTTTTGTATGGGTAAAGTTTCATCCGGGACATCGCTGTCGCATGATTTGAAAGCGGAGAAACTCCTTCATTATTACCACCAAATAGAAAAATGCAGTCGAGCTTCCTGATAATGAAACTTGTCAATCAGTCTTCATTTTTTTTTCAGATTATTTTTGCACTGGACAAAATAATTCCTGATAAAGGCGGAAAAATGATGAACATGGTTTACAAATGTAACGAACTAGAGGCATGTAATTTGACTTCAAATCAGATCATTACTCTGGATAACTAGCTCCATGCTGAAAGCCGAAACAAAAAGCGATCGCCATTGGAAAATGCTTCGTACTAGTACAGTGTGGATGTTTTACCGACCGCCATTGAGCTCCGGCGAGCTCGTTCTCCGACTTATCCATCTTTGGATTTCCGATGTTTACTTGGAATGGGAAAATACTGAGGGCACGTATCCTTTTGTTATTCGAGGTCCGGCTGGTCCGAACATCTGTGTGCGAAATCCGCTCAAATTTTGAGGCTGTGTCGGTTCTGGAAAAGGGATACTTCAATAACATGCACCGTTATCGTCCCTAGAAAAAAGAACAAATGGCATTGATGGCTTTATCTGGGGTACGAACGAAACCTAGATGTTTTCATTTCATATTCACGTGAATACAAATTAAGCCTAGGCACTTCAGCGATACTATTATGCCACTTATACCCAAAGGATTTCCTGTAGTTTTCCTGCGCATAATCAAATGTCACGGAGAATTTCAGTAATTTTTTTCTGATTTATTTAGTTATGAATTGTAATTTGAATAATTATTCAACAGAAGTTTTTTGTTCTTAATTTTCAAAAAAGTTAAATAACTCTTTGCATAAAAAGAGACGTTTCAGGCGTGATATGGTGGAATATCATGATTAATTAAAATTGGCAAGTTTCCACAAAATAAAATATTTTATTAATACGACCGGTTTTGAAAAAACTACATCCACCAGAAGATGATGTAGTTACATCGAAACCGTTCATATCAATAAAATATTTTATTTTGTGGAAAATTGCCAATTTTAATTTATCAACTCTTTGCATGATGAATTTTATTATTTCGTATTCGATTATTTAACTAGAGTTGCAGCAGAAGATAGCGGAAGTTTTAAAAATATTCGCAACATCTATATCGCACAATTACATGCTTGCAAACTTTATAACCCCGTAAACACGAGAAAATGTACCATGATTTGTTAAATGCTGACGATGATCTATTATCGAGAAATGGCATTAAAGATGAATTTTCATAAGTGTACTGATCGGGAAAATTGTAATTCTTTTGCAATGAAAGCGTCCGGAACATATGTCATGTTTTCCAATAGGTTTCATTATTTTGTTCACGGGGTGCGAAATGATATGTTTACATAAATTTTCAGGTGTCTGTGCAAATGAGCTTGAGACATTTTGCCCACTAAGCAAAAAGAAAGATGTAAGAAGGTAAGGCGCCTATTTTTTATATGGTCACCATTAAAACAACTGATTTGAATGAAATGAATGCTTGACTGAAATTGAAAATAAAATTAAATGATGCATAAATATCACTTTTCTAGATTTTCTATTGTCAGAGGGAAATATTTTTCATAATGTTGAGCAATGAAGTAAGTAACTGAGCATACGGCTTTTATTTATGAATATCTTCCTGACCTGCATCGCTGTTTTGGTAATATTGCCGAGAATGAATGTTGAAGAAGGAAGATATTCTAAAAAATCTGGCGTAGTCAGTAAAAACTGAAAGTTAAATTATTTAGCCCAACCTAGATTTTCCTACACCATTAATGATTTTTTTTCTCACGGGAATAACCTCTAATTCTATCTCCGAGTCGCCATTAGATCTGTTGTCGCCCAATGAGATAACTATTTTCTTATTGAACTCTTGGAGAATTTATCATTGGACTAGTATAAAGGAAGTTATACGAACCAATGTTTCCATCGGATTCACATGCTTTAAACTTCCCCTCCAGAGATCGACGGTGGAATGAACGGTAGATTTAAACACGGAAAGCAAAATTGTGATTCCCAAGGGGTCCAATCGCTCTCAAGACACGTACATAGGTCTTCCAACGCAGCCTTTTCCCTCCGCTATCGCTCGAGGGCGGAATGCAAGAGCAGCTCCGAGCTTTCTTTGAGGATTGACGCGCGAGTGGCGGGCACCTCTTCGGCAAGCGGACCCCTGGGAGGCTCCATCGCCAGGACCAAACTCCTCCGCGAAAATCCTTCCACTCGCGCGCTCCCCATCCCGCCAGTCACCGTTCCAGGGACACGCAATAACGCCCGGAGAGTATTATTCCCTGCGGGATGTTTAAGCGCCGTTAAGAGTGCACGTAAAGTCGCGTGGGATGTGTCTTGGAAAACAATATCTTCGCTCCCTCGTGGTAAGCGTTCCCACTTCCTATAAGGCCGATCTCTGGTTTTGTTTTTTTCTTCAGCCACCCGCCTGCGTTAACACCCTCTCCAGTCCACCCCGGTTCGTACGCCTCCTCCACGAGTTGTTTTTTTCTCTCGCTCTCCATGAGCAGCCCCCCGCAAAAGGGCACAATCGAGTTCGCTGAGGAAGGAGAAGTCCTTGGAGATGAACAGCAAGTTGGTGACATACCAGCTCTTAAACCGAACGAATGGAGGTCACTCTCCGGCGTATGAACCTTTTCTTCAAGGTTTGCTGGAAATTCTCCTACTGTACAATGATTAATCCAAACGCACGGAAAATGAAAAATATCGGTGAGAAAGTAGATGATAATTATCCAGAGAGAAGTAAATGTATTCAACGCTGTTTTTAATATTCACGTGAATGATGTACATTTATTTTTATCAAGTAGTTTAATGAATTCAGATAAAAGTACTTATGAAAATGAGAATATTGAAAAATGTGAACTCAAGTCCACGAACTGGACTTGATTAAAACATTTGAATGGTGAAAAGTGGCGCAAAATGGTGCAATTAAATGAAGTCAAAAATGCTTGTCCTTCGTGGAATAAAAATCAAATCCCAAAGAAGCTAAACCTAAATAACAACTACTATACAGAATTACTAATTTAATATATTTTGTCAATACTATTAATTTATAAATGGTATTTAAAAGTTGGTAGCTTTGAATTACATTGAAACGTGCATAGGCCTACAGGAGCGAAGTAACTATGGAGTCGTATGTTCATTTCATGTTTTAAAACTTCCATACAAATAAATGCGTGAACCTGCTATGAATAAAAAGGGAAAGCAAGAAATTTTCAAATTATATTACTCTGTGCGATTTTTTCAAAGGTCGAGTCAATTGCTGTGAACGCAAAACGAATTGGGATCTCGCAGGTTTGAGCGAAAGGCTTTTTTCCCGGGGCCATTGAATATTCAGCAAAAGTTTAATCAGGCAATCGCGGAGTGTGACTTCCTCAAACAAATGGGAATCGCTAAAATATTATCCTATCGTCACGTTCATTCATGGCATCATTATTCCAGCAAGTTTACTTCCCCAATACATGTGTGCTGCGGCAATGAACACAGTGTGAGCCAAACCCTGAGAGGAGCAAATACCTCTACCCAACCGCAGTTCATAGGGTGAACAGAACGACTCGCCGCCGCAGGCGAGAGAAACACGGCGACGGTCGTCTTTACAAATACGGACGGTCGCTTTGTCTCGTCGACTTCCCGCAGTCATGCGACTCTCTCCGCGAACGCCGGAATGCCTTCTTCCCGCGTGCCGAATGACGACCGGACCCGGCCAGCCAGTAAAACCCGTCGCCCCGGCCCCACCCCTCGCCCTCCATCACCGCCGCCGCCCTCCGCGCCACTTCAAAAGGCTTTGAGCTCAAAACTCGTCTCGAGGGTGGCAGCCGAGGGAAAGGAAGGGGCGAGGAGGTTCCGGTCACGGCGGCACATTGCCCTGCCCGGCTAATTTCTTTTTCTTTCACACACGGGGCGCAGGAACGATGTTGCTGAGGCTGCAGCGGGGTCCTTCTCTCCCACCATTGGACGACGGGGAGGTGTACGATGGCGAATAATAAGGGGTCGAGTGGAGAAGCGGCGGAATGGATGCAAGTGGGTTACCCACCCACGCGTGCAGGAGGGTGGCGAGTTACGTGAGCGACTTCCTGGGGAGGGTGTCACCGAGGATGCCCCCCTGCCGTCTCCTCCACTGTTCCGCGCCATCTCGTCTACCTCCCACTACCGAAACCCCAAGAACGTGACCAAGAGTACGGGGGAGCGGGGTAGCTAGGGGTTAGGGGAGACTGGGGAGAGAGCTTCATGTGTGTGAGTGTCGAAGGCGGATGGAAGTGCACAAAGCAGGAAGTGAAGGAAGGAGGTCGGGAAGAGAGTGAGGCGGGACCCTTTTACCTCGACGACGCACGGCTACATCAAAACCCCCTCGATGGGATCCTTTGTGCCCGAAAGGCTGCTGCACTACATACGCGCGCCACTCCCGCAGATCCCCGCACCGCAGACTTCTCCCTCTTCTCCTCCCACTCCCCGACACACTCCCGCCATCACACACACACGGGGTTTCGAACGCGCCTATACCGTTAGCTCGTGCGTGTGTGTGCGTAAGCGCGAGAACCTAGTTCTGCGCCATGGCGGAGGGGAGAGGGAATGGGTAACTTGCGACCTCCTCCTATCTTGAGCGTCCCCTCCCCGCGGCCACCTCTCCTCCGTCCCTCTCTGGCGCCCCTCGCCACCTTCCCGTTCCATCCCTCCAGCCCTCTCTCCAGATCACCCTCCTCGAACTCTCACGGTCGCCCTGGGCGCCTCTCCTTGCACCTCCCTCGCCTTTGTCTCCACTATTTCTGCCGTCTCCGCTCCACGGCTACGGAAACGCACACATAACAGAAGTACGAGGGTCGTAGGTGGAGCCAGTCGGAGGTTAAATTAATCTATTAAATTTCATTCTACGGGAATGTGTGAAGTTATTCGCTGTCATTCCGCGTTTGAACTCTAATGGCATATGTTACAGTGATCTCCCTTAGTTGATGGACGCGTGCTAATGAATTTTACCCCATGAATATTCAACGAGTTTCTCGTAACCATAATCTGTTATCTGTTTCTACAGATCACCACTCTATTCAAATTCTCGCCGATTTCTTCTTCGTTCCCCTGTGCCGTACAGCATCAAGAATCTCATACTACAGATGTTTATACCCTGAGTTATTTTTAATCGACTATTTTCCTTCTTCTTTTTTTACTTATGATTATATGTCCGATTTTCCTAAAACCTGTTTCACCCTTTCTACTGTGCTCCTTGCATTAGACTAATATTATTGCATTTTATGCTTGTTATTTGCTTTATATAATTGTAATGTTATTTCTTCATTCCCTTTAATGAATGACATTCTTGGTATTTCCAGAAAGTTTGATATATTTCTGAATCACCCAATGTAAATTCGATCCATCCGCCGCTAATACAGCTATTTACGGTATCAAAATTACTTTTGTTGTCCTATTGGGATTGAATTACATTCCGCATCTATTAACAACCGTGTAAAGCCCATGATATAGAAGATTGTAACTTGAACGGAGAGTGTATTCCCCGTCTATGCCTCTTTTTAATCAGGGAATCAACTATTTTGGAGCTGAAAAAATAAATGAGAAAATACGCGTGTAAAATCACCTACTTAGGGTCAATATGCAACATTTCTGGAAGAAATTTAAAAAATTGGCAGTAAAATTCATGAAGCATAAAATGAGAACCGTGAGAGTTGTCATCCTATTGTTACGAAGAAGTTGCAAATATTAAGGAAAATATTGAGAGATGGTAAGTAGAACCCTCACTCAAAAAGTTAAGATTCTGGAAATTAATGCTAAAGTCTTTTGGCGTAAGTGAGGTAATTTTTGCCTCAAGTAATGAAATTATACTCAGCCATGATTTTCTGTTTCAAAAAAGTTAACTTCCTGATAAACAAGAGTTATAGACGGGAAATACGTTCCTCATTCAAGTTGCAAGGTTTCTGTATCCTTAGCAGGACAGTTGCCTCCTTACTTTACTTGCTTGCGATTAGAAGGCTTCTGTCTCGGCTTTCTCAACAAAATTCCTTTCGTATTTAGCAGAATATTTTAAAGGGCGTGTATCATTTTCACTTTGTTTTTTTTCGTCACTTGTCGTCTGTAAGTAGATATTAACGTTCGAACACTGGAATAGATGACATATAGCGTACCGTGATCTACGTGGTATGTAAATTAAGTAATGAGACTAATTTATTTTATTTGTTATTTAAAATAGAATTACAATTTTATTTTGCCACCCTCACCTCTTCAACTTCTTTTTGAAGCCACACAACGCTCGAGACGGTTCTTCCACTCCTCATAGGAGTGCTGGAACTCCGATACTGGAATTACTCGTACCTTCAGCTGCTCAGTTACAGCCGTTTTAATGTTTTCGCCTCTTCAAGAATAAGTGCCCTTGAGGTGATTTTTCAACTTCGGGAAGAGAAAAAGTTACTAGGACCCAAGTTAGGCGAATAAGGAAGCTGAGGAGGCACAGGAATGTTTTTACTGGCCAAAAACTACTGGTTCTTTTGGCCTTGCGAAAGGTTTTTTGGGACCGTTTTTGCGCAGATTTTTCTCATCCTCAATTCATTGGTCAAAATCTGATCAACGGTGGTGTGAGTCAAATTTGACTCATCCTCGATCAATCTGACTGCCAACCGACGATGTGAACGCACAAGACCCCGTATTTTGTCGACTTTTCATCGGTTGATGAAGATGAAGGTTTTCCGCTTCATGGTTAATATTCAATCGACTCTTTTCCTTCTGAAAATTCCTTAAACCACTGAAAAACCTGGGTTCTTGAAAAAAACACTATCTCCGTAGACCTGCTGGAGTTTAGCCAGAGTTTCCGTTGCACTGTGCCCAAGTGCGAAGCAAAACTTGATAGCACCCTGTTGCTCGAAATTGTGGTCACTCATTTTAGACGGGGATCGGGATGGTGCGGAGGCTAACGCACAGCCTTCCCACCACGAAGGCCCGGGTTCAAATCCTGGAGACTACAAATATTTTTCAGTGGTATCCCGATCCCTACTTGAGGTGCTTTGTGGAGAGCACTTAAGAGTGAGTACGACGTCCGTCGGATGGGACGTTAAACTTCGGACACCTTGGCGCCTTTTGAAAAGAGTATGCTAATGCCGACGCCGGGTTTCTCTCCACCCTTCCTTTCCCACTCATCCCTGATGGCGCAAATGACCTTAGCTGTCGGATGCCTCCCCGACAAAACCAAAAACAAAAAACATCATTTTTAGAACACAATAGAAAAAACTGTTTCACAAAAAAAATCGCTACGGACAACCAAACGACTCGAGTAAGTTTAAACCGTACTGAAGGCGGATCATATGTTCCCCTGCCGCCCCTCCAAGCCCAATGCCTCCAGTACTGGCAGATCGAACGCTACGTTGCCAGTACCATTATTTAATTTATCGACCTTGTATCACTTTACAACTGAAAAGATGCATATCATATATGAAGGAAAAAAAGAGTACAGTTAAGGCAAATTTGTTTTCCTTCCACGTTGATCTAATGCTAGCATAGTGCATGTAAGCGTAGGCGTTCCGTTTTCCAGTGATGCATCTCCTTCTAATGTACGGTATTTATCTTTCTTTCTTCCTTTCTTATAACTTCCTTCCTCTCCCACAACTTCTTCCGATACAAATTCTCTTCCGTTTCTTGGGTAGCCACTCGTTATCGCCGGGAACATTGCACACACGTGCTCTTCCTCCTCGATTCTTGCTCTTTCTCTCCTTCACCATGGGTCGTCAAATGCCATCAGTGCGCTCGTGCCGCACTTTCCGTGGATCTCCATTTCCTAAAGCGCCCTCCTCTCCCCGCTCATCTCCTTCAACCTCCTGTCGCCAATGATCCCTCCCTCTCGTCTGGGCAAATGCGGGGTCTTTATGCCGCGACCCGTGCGCTTAGAGCGGGCGACGGGCAAACAGAGTGACAAATTGTTGGGGGATGTAGTCGTCCTTCGTGTCCGTTGTCGTTCGGGGTCACGTCGCACCTTAGTCGCCTGTTAATCACATTGGTTACAAACCGTAGTCGAGCTCCTTGTGGCAGCGGTGGAAATCAAACCGTAACCTTTCGTCACCGGAATGGGTCCGGGTCCACCGGGAGGAGGGATCGCTTACCCTCCCGGTGTCATCTTGAGCCATCATAGGATTAGCGCACGAAAATGCGGATTTCAATTCGATCGAAGAGGTGAAAACTTTTGCTAAGGAAGCTCCGCGTGCTGTGAATTTTTGGTAGCGGTTTTGTGCCCTTCAAGTGCCGTTTAGCCTCATACTTCAATCACTCAGCTGTCCTGGAAAAATGTTTAGTTATCTTTAATCTGTCATCATATTTATATTTAACTGCTATTAATTCCAATATTTGTTTCAAATTTCCCACTCAACGGAGTCTTTGCGCATTTGTCTCTTTGATATGTTCCTGAAGTTCTATAAAACAAGTAAAAAGTTGATGCATGCATAAATACAATTTAAATCGTAACCACAACTTGAAATGGTGATCCTCCGTGATGTTGTAGGGATTTAAATGAATCGTGCAATAAGGTTTATGAAGTGATGTTCGATCATACATTCGCGAAATACTCATCGTAATATTCGATAAATCCATAAAACTAGGAATAGTAATAAAATATTTATTTCATCTGCTTATTCAGCTAAGACTGTATCGATTACTATAAAATGATCCCGACCACCCAAAGAACGAATATATACGTATAAGGACGAACGAAACGCTTCATCTAGGGTGTTTTATAAAGCTCTTCTGCTGTACCCACGCACTTTGGGACCCTCATTTGATTTTAACTCTTCCCTGTACCTTTTTTTTCCTTCACTCTCTCTGTCACACTCTCGGCCTATTTCCCATTAATTTCTCTCCTTTGCCTCATTCTTCCCTGAATCCAAACTCTCTGCTTAAATGCCACCCTCTCCTCTCCTCACTTCGCCAATTCCTCTACCCCTTCCCTCTCTTTCCTCCCTCTAAGCAAAATTATCCCCCCCCCATATGCCCGGGCATATAAGGGCTTGCAAATACGTATTGGACCGTACTCCTCCTGCTATCCCCCTTATGATACACACACCCCTTCGGAGTAGCCAGCTAGCCTCCCCCACCCACACGGTTTCTATGGAGTACTTTCGCTCCCCTTCGCGTTATGCTGACTACCATGGGTTGTTATTCGCCGTCGACGGGGCACAACGGGCTACTGGGGCGTGGGGGAACAAAAGGTAGGTTTCGTGGGTGGGTCGGAGAATTTAACAAAGCAAGCCCTCTCCAATCCATGCCCCGAGCACATGCGCGCGCCTACACCTGCCCCAGCGCGGCTAAATTCCAGAGAATGGAAGCTCAACGGTTGGCAAAGGTGTTTAGCTCTCCGCTCATACGTTCAACGTGGGATGCAATAAGAGTGGATTTTAAGGTGTATCGCGTAAGCCCTTGGGCCCGAGAATCATTGGCGGAACGTTTGTTCGGTCGCCTGAACTGCCGTCGAGTGAGCGGTCCCAGTATCGGTTTCGCGTCGTACAAAATAATAACAGCCATGAATATGAGGGACATTGCCCTGGAGGGGGCTCTCATTTCATGCACAAAATTGCCAAAATTTTCCAGGGAAATCGTGATTTTGGAGCTCAAGTATGACCTCATTCGAGATCAATGGAAAAGTTCTTAGAATTTCGAGGATCCACCCTCTAACTAAGATTTGAAAAAAAGATTTGCCCGATAAAATTGCTTGTATCGGAGATCATAATCCACGATCTAATTATAAATGTGTATCTTTTCGTGTGAGACACATCAAACATTGTTGTACATTTTTATTTCAATTCATTCCTGAAATTTAATTTGAATATAATTATCCAAAACGAGTGTATATTAGCATCCAATGGGGAATACCCAATATATGAACCTATTTCATCGCAACAGTAAAATGTAAATGTACAATGAACTACGGTCGTGAGTCAATGAAAACAAGAAAGCCGAGACTTGGCTTTCTTGTTTTCATCAACATAAAATATTTTACTTCATTGCAATTTTGAAACATTTGTTCCCCTGTTAGAGCGATGCGGTACTCCAATGATTAAAATGCTTGACCTATAACCAGTGGGCTTCAAGTTCAAACCCGGGTGAAGTCCTCGGATACCGCAGCTAAATATTATCTTAGCTACGCGATCTTTTGTGTGACAAATCTTTCTGCGAAACCGCAAGATGCGAAGGAAATGAAAATGTCCAACCTACCCTCAATATGCGTATTTCACTCGCTCCACGTCATGTAAAGGCGAACTTTAAATATCAAACCGACTTTTGGGCGGAATTATGTTTTTTCGGCTTATTATTCTCTGTTTGAGGAGGACAGATATTCGCTGCTGGAAAACGAAAAAATCGTTGAGGGAATCCAAGAGACATTAAAGGGAAAATAAAAGTTCTCCATTTTATTTTCATGCCAATACATGAAGCCGAGTTCTGTTTCAAGTGAAAACTGAAACAAACGGAATATATTACGGTAGACTCCACCAAAAAAAATTATTTTGATGGAAAATAAAGAAGACTTCACTCCACGTTGTAAACACACTCGCGCTCATAATTTATTTAAAGGATATGCACATGCGAGCGCTCTTTTATAGGACCCATGGTCACCAATCATTTTTCTCCCGGACATCTAAAATATTCCGTCCATCCCTTACTGCTGGCTTTTCAACGACCGTCCATAATTACTTAACAAGCCAGTATATCGAATCGTCAATATGCAAATCAATCGTCAAGGGATGCATTGTTCCTTCTCCGGGCGCAGCACCGCATCCCATTCTCGCACCGTCCCCACCCCCTCTCTCTGCCGCCCCGCGTCCTCCTCGGCTTACGTCGCCCAACATCTCTCTCCGCCCCATCCCACTCATTCCCACGTTTTCACTAACTCTAATGGTAGTCGAGTGTTGTCGTTAGTGTAACACAATATGCACGACGTACACGGCTATAGATAATCGTGTAGTTGCATCTTCACGGATCAGCCCTGGCTTGGTATCAATGTTGAGATGAGTTTTGACGCGGAATTACCCACCTTTCACCTGAACACTGGGAGAACAGCTAGTGGCATGTTGTGGCAATATGCCCCGCGGGAAGGATACGAGCATCCCCGCTATTCAACGTCCGGGTCGTTTTCTCGTCGGGACTATCTTATTGCGGCACCGAGTTTCCTTTCCCTTCGATGGTCATTACGACGACGTTTCACGGTAACACATTTGCATGAAATTCCACGATGTTCACGGATGTTCACTCCGCCCTCAGTTTTTATTTAAAATGTCTATCAAAACCTCTAATTATTAATTTGAAAAATCAGCATTTACGCAATTACCCTGCAAGAACTCGTAGTACCGCATGCATCAGCTTCGAAGCTTTTTACTCCATATTTTCGGAGTGCAGAGTTCCAAGGGTTGTTGCTTGTTTTCTCCTCTAATAATTTAGATACATATTCTATGAACTCTGCAAGCCACCGCTAGGGTGTGTGGCAGTGGGTTAATTCACAGCAGAATTATTTTGACCCAAATATGGCCATACTTCGATCAGACAATGTTATTTTGATCTCTTATTGTTCGTGGAAAAAATGACATCTTAAATCTGTCTCTTCTACACTTAATCTCTCTTATTTTATTTACATGATCTCTCCTACCGTAGTAAGATGGGGGTTATGATACATTTTCGGCATCACTGCTAATGAGATACCCTTCCAATTCTTGCAAGAGAATTAATCAGTAATTTAACCTTTGCTCCTTGAGTGATTCCCAGTTTAAACCAGGTAAACTATAATATGTATCATTTTTCATGGCAAATATCTGTAAAATAATCATATTGCAGAAAAATGCTGTAAAAAGCGTAAATATTAAAACTTTTAAACGTTTATTATTGTTAAATAATGTACATCCATATATAACTGTATATAGGAAATGATATTCCAAAGGATAATAGTTTGCATATTTGTGTAATGGCCTATGGGACTTATGATCTAAGACCAATTAAGTCAGTTTCTTTTTTCTTTTTTTCTTGAAACATTACTCAATAAGTTCCAGTTGGTTCATTAAAAACTGTTTTGGATCAGGAGGGAAACGTTTTCGGACATAATTTAATCTATAAAATTTCATGAGAGTGGTTTACGAACTCCAAAACATTCCAATTTTGTTCTTTAGTGCTTCAAATAATCAATAAATCCTATTACCAATTAATTTAATCCGACTATATTTTTTGCGATATATCGCCAAAAAAAACTTTGATGTTGCCGTAAGTGTCCTCAAAAACGGATGGAATATTTTCTCCGGGCACGAAACCTCAAATCACTGTGTTAGTATTGGCATGTGAACCAGGAGCATATGGTTGATAACCATATTGTTATAATGAACATATGCACGACTGTTGCTTACTCTTAGGTCATACACATTGCATTTCAAACAAGTCTCTAAAATGAGCGAGTGAAATCCTTGCTAAAATGAAAGTATTTTAACATAACTTCACTTTGTTTCTTTTTAGTTAGAATAAAAAATATATAGTATTATAATAAATTAATATAACATTAGTTATACTTAAAAATGTTTAGGCTGGTAGTTCAAAAGAATTACACGTTCCTGCTACATCATTTTATTCCATTTACTAAAATTCAAATGATTTATCGGCTATGGCTAACTATATACATATACATATATATATATATATATATATATATATATATATATATATAAGCTGTAATAAGCATGAAAGAGGTTTGTAGTTAACTTAAAGCGGTCAAAGTCTTTTAAAAAAACTTTTTCCATCGATCGAAAGCTGAAAACTGGATACTGTTGAATTTTTCCCTCCAGGTCAAAGACCTACTGCATACAGTGTTAGAAGTTGTAATGTTCCGCGATACGAAACCCCATTATGATTCATACATGTAACTAGTCTTGTGTACAGATGCTCGACGGTTGCATTTACCTTTCAACTCTCAACATCTCAATTCATCAGCAGAACGGAATATCTGCAGCCGGTTCAGGGGAACAGAACATCTTTTTTATTCATTTGCAGGTAGGATTAAATTCTCTTATTGCTTTTGTAACAGTATGACTATGATTTTCCGAGGCATTTGATCCTTTTACACTAAGCTGCGATCTTCTGTAAAATTTGTGCGCAGCCTGCGATCTTAGTTTGAATATGACTGGTCACAGTTTATTTCAATAATTAAGTATGTAGATAGGACACGCTATTAAAAATCGGGATCCGGTGAATATTTTCTCCTCGGAGGTCACGCGTGTGGTATAGTGTAAGGAAATGAGGAAAATTTAGTGGCCAAAATATTCAACACTTAATATAATTGCAGTTACAGGGAAACTGAGAGTAAGAAAATTAATTCTTCAGTTTATAAAAGTTCAAAATTTGTCGAATGTTTCTTCAAATTATCTCTATTTCCACCAATGAAAATATATCACGCATCTTATGGTGAATCCTTTTATGCAATTTTTACGGGCTGGTCATGGGGTAACGTTTTCAACGTTTTCATGTATCCATATTTAGGTGGAAGACCAGTATAGTGGTTCAGTAGGTACTGTAAGTCAGTGTAAACATGTAGCGGAACTGGTTAAAATTATATCGGGAAATTTATTCAAACTGCTTTTTCTTTTCAAATTTCTCATACACACTCGGTAATACGTAGTAGGCATTTATGCGTTCCATTGAGGTTTTCTGAAATAACTTCTCTCTACCGGTAAATGCGGCATTCTACGCAATGAAAATGTAGACTAACTTCCTACCTTCTCTTTATGAGTCACAAATATTTCATACTATCTCCTGTAAAACAAGTATTGAAGATGTTTATGCTCATGGCCAACTTGTAAAATATTGGACAGTATTGAAAAACATAAAAAGGAATATTGACAATATTAATTTTTTCGTATTCAAGTTGATTAATATATTGTTTATATTATCCCTGTATTAATTGTGAATAATAAACATCCTCAACATTTTTAAAATGGTTTCTGAAATCACTAAAGGAAATGCGCGAAATCAAATATGGCTAACGAAATTTACATGTACAGGTATGAGGTAATTTTGGCTAGTTCCCTAAGTACTGAAATTAATAATATTATCAACATTCCTAGCTTTTTCGTAATCTATTGTTCCTTATGTTTTCTCTAACGACTGTTAAAAAGTAGTCAGATGTATAATGCTTTCTGTTGTCAGACGACGTTTTGCAGAATCGACGCATTACAAAGTTGCAGTGCAACGTGATATTCTCGCGCTCAACGTGTTCTAATCATCCAACCGAATCTTTAACCAAAAATGATTAAACGTAAATTGGTTACAGCTTGATGGCCAATATACTCTCAATAAACCAAATAAATGTTAGGAAAATTTAGCTTTTTCTTTTCTCAAATTACAGGGCATTATTCTCAAAATCGTGAGTCAGAAAGTCCGTAAACAGATCTCCGCGCTCAACTCGGAGATTTTGCTATAAAACATGAAACTTGGACAATCATTTAAAGCACCCTTTCATGAAAAGTCCCATGACATTTGTTTCCTAAATCCGAGAATGGAGTGGAATGTGGAGGAAATAATTGTTGAATGGAAACACGGACTAAAATGTATCCAACCATACTTTAAATGAGAAAATAAATGGATCTTCATGAAATGAAACATAGAATCGTAAGCGCAGAGCGTGAATTTTCGATAAAATAATGAATTATAGATAAAGAGCCAAGTGTATTAAAGCGTTTGCAAAATTATCACCCTCCCCAACCTTTTTTTTTCATTTTGAGTGCGAGTTTCGAGGCGATTGTGTACGCTCGCGCCCTTGTGTTTTGGAAAGGGTTAAACGGAGAGAGTCCGTGACAGCTGCATTTCTATTATGAGTTATCGCGCCCCGTTTACCGTTTTCCCTACTCGCCCGAGGATTCCTCCCTCATCCTTCCCTCCCTCTCTCACCCTCCCTCACGACCGCTCTGCACGCCCATCTCCCTCCGTATCCCCCCCTCTCTTTCCCCTAAACTCCCGCATTGTCCCCCACCCACCCTCCGACCCCCACTTCCTCCCCACACGCTCGCTCCTGCGTCATGCTAACGACCACACCGCACTCACTCCTTCCCCCTCTCCTGTCACGCACTCACTCACTGCGACTTCCTCTATCCCACACCGCTTCATCTTCCAATGAGACGAATTAAAATACGTAGTACATCGTCGTTTTATTATTTTTATATCCTTGCGCGCCTCCGCTATCGATTTCCCGTTGCGTAAATAGGTCTTGATTTTTGTCATCTCGACGGCCGTGATTTAAGTGACTCGATCCCGCAGAATCATTCGACCGGCGCACCATCACCGTAATTTCTCTTATATTTTTCCGTTCCTTCATCTCCTCTGACCGCTCCTGCTTCCTATTTACTGTTATTCTCATTTTTTTCCTTCTGTCATTCTACTCTGTCGAAACATGAAAGTGATGACCATTTCACATTTAAGAGTCGAGTCTCTTGTAGAAATCGCGGAATTTAGCTATTGGTAGCTTGTTACGAATGGAGTTTTTATGATAATACTTTTGTCTTCCACAGTCGGCATCGCTTCATAGAGGTATTAGTTCCTATAATAGATGCACTGTTAAGACTAGCAGCATGGAATAAGTGAAGATGAATGACTTTTTCAAAAACACGTTGTCTAAGTCATCAGTGCTGTACTTCATTATTAATAATGGATGTACCACTCTGTTGTGAGGACTGAGTCCAAGATTTAAATTCAATATTAGTTATCAATTATGTACTCTGTCGAAGGTTCATCAATTAAGCCAAGGTATGCATTATGAGCGAAATTTTCCGTTCGGGTGCTGATGAAGTCGTGCAGTCATGGCACTCACTTCCAAAATGTCGTCCCGTGCAACATGGGTTTTAGACCGATAGGGCCATCCTCATTACTTTTGCGTTGAAAATTAGGTCGACTGTTATACCGCCTTGCATTAACATATGTCACCGTTAAAATTGAGAAATTCACTTGTGTTTTTAACGCTTAGAATTTCTCAAAGAAAATTAATAAGATGTAAGGAAAGATTTCAGGATTTAGGACCATAAAGAAGAAAAAAATTTCAAGTAGTCCAACGGGAATACTCATATGTTTTTCGTCACCATTTCATCCTTCACCTATATCACCAGCTTGCATTTTTCGTGATACCCTGGCCTCAATATCCTTCATCCAGATTACGCACCTCGGTCACTAAAACTTCCTGATCCTCCCCCCGCCCCTTAAGCTAACTCTGTGGTCTCATCTATCTCGCCGTATCCTAACGAGCCATCTCTCTCAATCCCACCCCTCTCATTCTGGAACGTACACCTCCATATCCAACCCCCCCTCTTTTGCGCTAACTCCCATCCACATCTCGAAGTGATAATTTTCCTCGCAATGCTATCGTAAAAGAGGGACGCTTTAAATGGTACGTGTTAAGGCGAAAAAATGAAGGGATGGAAATAGATTTTTTTTTAATCGTCTACGGATAACTGCGATGTGTAGTGGACTCGCGGTGGGTGGCCGGCGGAGGAGGGAGACGGGGACGGGCGGGATCGGCATGATGCAAAGCTGACGTGTGTCGCGGCGGGTGGGAGGGAAAGAGGAAATGCGGCGGGAGCTCTCTCTTTTTCTCTCTGCGGGGGGGAGGTGTGGGGAATGGGTTTGGCGAGGGCGGGAGGGGAGGGGCGGAGTGGACAAGGGAAAGAGCCTGAGGAGGAGACGTGGACGGGGAGGGCGCATCGGGATGGTCCAAGGGAATGTGGCGTTTCTGAAACTATTATTGGAGCGTAGAAAGGGGGAATGGGATATGTATTATTTCCTTCACAAAATGTATTTTTTTTGTTTTAGTGAAAAGCAATTTCGTTCCTTTTATTTCATATTCTCCTATCATCTCTTTTTCCACGTGCGACGCTCCGTGGAGGCCACATTTTTTGGACCTGGCACGTGAAATTGCCTTTCGGGCGTTTATATTTTGTTTTTACTCAGCAATGCAAGGGATTTAAACTTCTAAATGTATGCTTATGGAACCTATCAATTTTAGTTATGCCAACTGTTAATGGTTGTGATTTACAATACCGTTCACATATTATTAAAAAAAATTTATTTTCAGTGTTTACGAAATTATCCATCAATTCACACGTCTACATATCAAAAATCATTTGAATCACAATCCTATCCAGTATTTTCTCGATAAATTACACCCGTATTCTTATGAATGTGAACTGATCCATCTGTGGTAGAGGCAGCATTGATATAAACGCCGGGGATTTAACGTGGAATTCAACACTTGGGGGTTGCAAGGCAGGTGCAGCTTTAACTCGACGTTTTTGTAGCAAGACCCTAGCTTCATCCCTTGAAAGTATGTGATGAGGGGAGACGCGGGAGCGAGTACGGAAACGATTCAAGCAGAGCATCGTTGGAGGTGAGAGTTCTCCCGTGGAGTTAATGGTTAGGGAAAGATCAGATTTTGGGCTTATTCCATCGCTAGGACCCGGCATTACTGTGAAAACCCCCGGGTTAAGGGGCGTTTCGGCTTCATCTACGTGTTCCCACTGAATCCTGCGGGTGCGGATTTC
The DNA here is from genome assembly GCA_037158775.1 of Hetaerina titia. Taxonomy (NCBI): domain Eukaryota; kingdom Metazoa; phylum Arthropoda; class Insecta; order Odonata; family Calopterygidae; genus Hetaerina; species Hetaerina titia. Next base: position 89,983,220 of record CM073768.1, on the reverse strand, counting down.
TCGAGTGGGCTCAGAGGAATCACCCATTGAAGTGTGGACAGTGGGCCTTCACGAGTAAACTATTGGGGGAGTTAGTTGTTTAAGTCCGCGTGTTAGGACTGCACCCAGTGCGGGATGCGGAGGGAGTTAAGCTGCATCGCTAGTAATCCTTCCTTGAAGGGTAAAGACGGTAACGATCGGGGAGGAGAGTTGAGGGAGAGGTTGGCACTTTAGAAAGGAGAAGTAAAATTGGAGAATTATGGCCAGACGGAGGTGTTAAAGAGGAGGGATGGGAAAAAATCCCAGAGAGGAGGACGAGTTGAAAGCGTAGCCAGGCTGGGTCGAGGGTAGGGGGAGCGGGAGGATGGGGTCAATTTACTGTCGGACTCCCAACACGGAAGGGTAGCCGCCGGGTTCATTTCGCATATTAATACCGGACATCTGTAAGTGATGCCCCCTCTCTCTCCATCCATAACCACCATCCCTCCACCAAACACCAGAGTAGTCTCCTTTCTCGGCCACCCTCCGCTCACGGGTATATCCCCTCCACCGGCCAGACGGGTAAGGAGGGGGAGGAAAAAGAGAGTTGTAGGGAGAGAGGTAGAAGAGAGGGAAAAGAGAGAGTAGGAGGGGTTGGGAGGCAATATCGGAGAGGGGCAAGAGAGGGTGAGGGGGCACCGACGCGAAAAGGTATCCACTTGCGGATATATGGGGAAAAATATGCGTAAAAGGGATGAGGAGGGATAAAGGGTGCAGTAGGCACGGGGAGGGGGATTGTGTATATAATTTTCAGTTGGCGAAGTGTCCCTTTTACATTTTTCAATTCCACCTCCCGCGACCGAACACTTTCTCACCCCTCTTCCATCCCTCCCTCTCCCAGCTCCCACGTACCGTTCTGATGCATTCGAGACACCCTTCCCCCACCTCTCAAACGTACATCCCAGCACCCGCTAACCCCTCTCTGTTCTCCTCTGAAATCCCCTTCCACCCACCCACCCAACCCCTCGTCCGCCCTTGGCTCCCTCTCCGACAGCCTCTCGCGAGTCGACACCACGGCCCCCCATCCCCGTTTCCCCCTCATCAACCGACTCCCTCCCGCCTCCACTTTCGTACCTACCCCGGCGAGTCTGGTCCTGGGCTCTCGCACTCTGCAAATGAAAAATCGTGTCGCTCAACAACGAAGCGGTTGTCTCCATGGGAGCCATAAGTTATGCTCGCTTAGCCGGCCGCGAAGGAATAAAAAAAAACAATTGTAGGGGGAAGGAGAGGTGGGGAGTATTTGGAGAGAGGAAAGGGAGGGGTGAAACGAGAGAGGGGCGGTGGGGTACGTGTTTAGGGGCTGGGGAAGTGAGGGTGGGAGGAGGGGCAGCCGGAATGATACGGAGAGAGCGGAAAGAGTGACGTGTTGAAACGGGGGAGGAGTGGGGGGGTAGGGTGTAGTAGGAGGTGGGTGGGGCAAATATGTTAAAGGTGTTGAGGTGGCTGTGGATGCCAAGCGAGGGTGGGAGGGGGGACGCTGACAGATGGACGTACAAGCGACTTTATTAGGGCGGAATTGAGACCCCGATGTTGAGCGCTCACCTCTCCGGTTTTTATCACCCTGCGTTATCGAGGTGCATAAGAAGGAAACGTGCTCGCGGTGTATTGCGAAATTGGATGGTCAACAAATTGGATCGACGTCCATGGTTAAGTGCGCATCCTACGTCCTGATGAAATTACTCCGTTTTAAAATTTCATCTCACCCTTTCGAGTGCTTGAATTGTGAGAGCGGAACGTAAATTCCGATAATGGTTTCCCTATTCCACAAAATAAATGACTATTGCAAACCGTGCTTTTCGGACCAGGTCGACAGAAAAACGCGACTTAAATTGCTACTGCCAAATTTTACTCTGAGAGGAGGCCGGTGCTTCATAGCCAGTATTCATGAGATTGAAACGTAGTAATAATATGGTATTATGTTTAATGAATGCAAGTACAAACCAAATTACCCATGATTTTATTATCATTCATATTCTGACGAATAAATGTGTGTTACTTTCGGTAAATTATCCAAATTTCGTGCATGATTATGTACAAAATATCTCGAAAGATTTATTCACGCAAATAAGATATTTATTATCTATCTTTAATTTAATATGATTAATTAATATCAATAAAGATTATACGAGTTGTGAATAGAAAAAACGGTGTCTCAAATTAATTTGCTTATTATTCGCGAGATTTAATATTTAGATAACGAGAACTCCCAATAGTTACTCCTAGCTGACGTGAGAAGAATTTCTTTTTTAATTTCTAATGATTTGGGCCACACGGGCTTACACAGTCACCTTAATTGGCCTTTCGGCAGTGTCCTTTTATTTCTCACATACCATTGACTTAAGTAATTCGATAGATAATTCATTGTCCATGATTTAATTAACAATTGGGTTTATTACATTTCATTAGGTAGTCTTCTATTTTCTTAATTTTAGAATAAATTTATTTCCTCTTTCAGCTTCAAGCAATCTACAGAGGTTTGCATTCATCATGATATGAAATCTTGCTGCCAGAGTAAATAATCTGAGGTGTAATTTGGATAGTGGATGAAAAATGTGGAATTTTTTAGGTATTCTGAAATTAAATATAATTTTAAACTACTGTCAGCAGATCATAGGGGACGTAGTGATATCATCAAATTGGTTGTTGTGATTTACCAGTAAAGGTATAATCAAAGAATAATATCCTAGATGACTTGATAAGATAGGAGTATTTTACCCTTGGTTTTTTGTAAAAACTCAAGCATTGCTGGCTCCTGATTCGCTTTCTAATAAATTTCTATATTCAAAAGGTGGAATGAAGTCAGAAAATCAAGAATTTATCATTCTTGTAAATAGTAGCTGTTAATTAATAAACAATAAAAGTTATCTTGTAATTTTAAGTTTCATTTGCATGTATGGTTGGTCGGTTTTTTTTATCTTTCTCCAACTTCAACTTAAGAAATGAACGTTGGCCGAAGAATAGAAAGAAATATAGAAGAAAACCTAAGGGAACATCAATTTGGATGCCTTAAAACCGAGGAGCGGGAGAAGGAATACTTAGCTTGAGGGTGCTGACCGTAAAAAAGATACAAGATACTTGTATATGTAAACAAGCCATTATGTGTGAAATTCTTATTCAACGTATAGCTAGAAAAAGCATTAAAAGAAGTACAAGTATTGGACACCAAAAGAGTCGAGATGATTGGCGATGAAATTAGCATGCTCCGGTTTGCAGATAATATCTCAGTAGTCACAGAAACGCGAGAGAAGCTGCAAGCTATTCCAAATGCTCTAGACTAAGCACTTTGAGAATATAATATGAGCATTAACGAAAAAACTAAAATCCATATTCGTGGAAGAGAGAAGTTAAAGGCAGATAGTGAAATAATAGTAAATTAAATCCTTCATCTTCCTGGGAGGCAGTAAAACTTGTGATGGAAGAGGTTCAACCGACATCAAGCGATGAATAGATTAAGCTTAGAAGATGTTCCTGAAGAAGAGGCAACTGCTGTGTTCAAAGAGCCTGAGGTTGCAATCAAGGAAGGAGTTCGTCAAAACGTCCACATGTATCATTGCACTCTAAGGATCAGGGACATGAATGAGTCATTAAAGAAGGGAAGCAGCGAAAAATGGAAGCCTTTGAAACATGATGCTAGAGAAGATTAAATGGAAAGACAAAAAAAGTGGGAAACAAGGAATTACGAGCCGCTACCCTCGTATATAGAAGTGCACAAGATGAAAAGACCATATGGAGAACTCTATGGCAAAGACGATTTGGACTCACCATAATGCATATTGAATTAGTTAGAAACATAAAACGGAAATTTAAATGGAAGATCTCCCGAGGAAGGCCATGAGACAAATACATGGAACGAATTTAGAAGGAGGTAAAACAGAGAAGCTATCAGGAAGTAAGGGCATTTATACTTAGAAGTATGAAAGGCTGTTACAAATGAATGTTAGGATAGAAATATTGATTACGACAATGATTCCTAATTAATAGTGACGAAATGATAAACATGAAACTAAATATATTTTTTAACCATAAAAACATTTCAATATGGCATCTGAAATACGGTGGAAATTAATTCTTTGAAAGGATCTTTTTACCCTAACCTTATTGATTACTAGTAGTGAAAGGCTAGGAAAATGTGTCACTGTGCTTGCTAGCAAATTCAATCTTCTTTCCAGCAGTGATGAAAGTATTTATATGACCGCTGGTGAGACGCTCTACACATTTGGAGAAAGAGAAATGCGAGACAAATGGACAGGAATGATTACGCAAATGAAACGTGTTAAAGAGCCACCCGTTAAGGCAATCGTAGGTTCCCCGAGGCGCAGCGAAGGAGGGGAGCCAAGAAGTGAGCATTGGCGTTGGAAATGGCGGAGATAACAATGGCGGTGGGACAGGAGGCAAGAACCACAAAGGAAGAGAAGGAATGGGGAATGGGGGAGTGGTCGCCCTCGGATTCCCGGGAGGTGGGGGGTGGGGTAGTAGCATGGCCGAGCCGTAACCGCGGCGGAAAGGAGGCCGAAGGGACGGCGGCGATGGCATTGATAGTGTGAATCGGGAGGTGTGTGTGATGTCGGTGATGGTGGTGGATCCACCACGCGAACGAGCGGGAGAGGAAGAGGGTGGGTGAAAATAAAAAGGGTCAAAGCGCGGGAGCAGATGAGCGCGACGACAACTCAAGCGCGCGAGTGGGCGCGTGCCCGTGCAACAGCATGCGCTTGAAATCGCCGCTTGTGCGCGTTTCTCGCGTCGACCACCGCCTTCCCGCCCCGCCTCCCAAGCCCTCTCCACCCCTAGACCCCCAAACGGGAAAGGGGTATGCGTGTGTGTGTGTTTGAAAAAGGAAGAAAATGCGGCGGCGGGCGCCCGCGACTGAGAAAGGAAAGTGCGGCGAAAAGGAGGGCACGTGACAAGGGATGGGGAGACGGGGAACAGGGAGATTTGGTTGGAAAAAAAAACAAAAAAAGAAATATCTCCGCCGCATCGATTAAGCCCGGTGACGCTTAGTTTGTTCCAGAATTATTTCCGTTTTTGCCCACCTAGCCACACACACACACACAAACACGCACACATGCTCCGTTCGCTCTGCACGAGTGCTTTCACGGCACGCCGCGCGTAATTAATTCGCGGAGAAATGTTGCGGAGAGCGCAAAGGACTAGAACGTATTTAGGAAACAAAGGAAGGACACAAAGCGTTTTACGCTCAGGAGGACCCGCCGCAAACGACGCTTATATGTCGCGCGAATCACTGAATTTGGAAAATTAATTACCTTTGGCTTAAACTCTTGTGTGAATGTCTCTCTGGCTCGCGGCTCCTCTTCCTCCCTTTCCCTCTCCTACCCACGTCCCCCCCCGTCACGACCTCCGTCCGCGGCCCATTCGTTCGTTCCGATGGATTCCGTCTCGCTCTTCGTCCGTGGCGAAATGGACAGTGAAAATGCGATCGAAGTCTGCTTTTTATTTCCCTAAATAGAGATCATAAAACTTCACGCGCGCTGATCTATTGCCGCGCTGGAAATAGCCTTGTTGGCTGCCGCGACGGAAAACAGAGGATGGAATCGTTCAGACTATTGCATCCGCTCTGTTTTGGTACGTATTTCCCGACCATTGAATTTTCTCAGTTTGTTACGCATCGGTGCAGTTTGTAACGAATAGTACTGGACCGATTCTCGCACTTACTCTGGAAATGAACGTTTCACACTGTCTTTGAATTTCATATATCTGCAAGAAATATATTTTCTTTCGCGTACTCAGTATTCAGAGGGTAAAATGTTTCATGTCCCACGATCATTCATCATTAAGTCAAGTAAAAGGCAGAATATTTCCTGACATAATTTTTAACTTATGCAGGATGGCAGCGGAAGTTAATCATTTCAACCCCATCAATCATAAGCCAGGCGTGAGTGGCATATAATTGACTGGTTAAAATGCTTAACTGAAAATATGGGGTCCTGATCACGAATTATGGGAATATTTTTTCACTCCAATTCTTTGTCATTGAATTGATTAATACCTGGGAAATATAACCGATGCTAGAGATCCAATGAATGCAGTGCTGGGCTTAAATTTAAAATAAATGTTAGGTCATTTAACCAGCTACGCTAAAAGTAAGCGTCTTCCAATGTTTGTAAAGTTAGCCTCGAATATCGTAATCCTGAAATCTCGAAATCAGTGCTTCTCACTGGACAAGAGACTATCAGCAACCTGACAGCTTTCTCGTCATATAGTATAGTGATATTTTTTCAGTTTTTTCGTCCATACATAGATTTCTCGGATTAAATCCCAGAATTGACTAGATCCGGATTCTTAGATATTTCACATTTATTCGCCAGCTTCGCTTCCAATGATATATAGATCAGTTATCAGACTACCTATGGTTTATGTAAATTTGAAATTACAGGTTAATAGTACAATTTTAGACTGCATTATATTTACATTTAGATTTTTACTGACGATGCAAGATATTCTTTGCTAGCTTTCTGGGAAACTGCATCTAGGGTGCCTAATCAGTGTCCAACAAAAGATTTTTTTTTATTTTCTTTATGAATCTGAATCTTTCATGGCTATGGTATTGGAAATGGCGAGAAATGGGCGAGCGTCGAATGGTGAGAGCAGATATAGTGCCGTGACAGTACAGATCTAGACCAATTGTATTAAATAATGAAAGATCCTAATAGCTCCCCATTGGTTCATTACGCAATACGCGAAGAAAATAAAAAAACAGCTAACTAGTTCGCAGCCAATATAATGTAATTTGCACTGCAAAAAAATCTCAAACCATTTATTTTCTGAAACGAGCATGTGACTCTGAATTCAAATTGTAGCACATTTTTCGACTCGGTTAAAAAATCTCAGCATCTTGAATTATATGTCGCTATTCATTAGTTCTTCCTTTCCATCAGAATACTTAAATTAGCGCATTTTCCTATCTGTCGCTGCGAAAATGCATTTTCCGTAGTATTTAAACAGCTGTACTATTCGTTTCATTATTTTCACCATTGAATGAATACTATCAATTAAAATGTTACCTAGATCTCTAAAAAAAAACATTTCTTCTTCCATCAACGGATTTCAAACGTTTAAATGTTATAGAAGGGAGAATAAGACGGAGAGAGAGAGAGAGAGAGAGAGAGAGAGAAAGAATCCTCATGAAAGAGGTTAAGAGAAATTATATGCAGCGTTAACAAATGCTGAGCCAATATTCGCGACCCCATTATTCATCGATGGCTTGGAAACCCGAATCAAGGACTTGAGTTGATGAGCATGGTGTTTCGGAGCCGTTAAGAAATGAAGACATTAGTAAAAAATCTAGCCCGAAATTATTCTCCTCGCAAAAAGAAAAGAAATCCGTGATTCAGGATGCCATAAGGAGGAATAAGAAGTAAAGAAAACAAATTCCGTGTCCCCAAGCGCCATTCTTAACGTATCCAGTTAATGGGAAATTGCAAAAACCCTTTTCCCGTCAGAAATCCGTGCTGCGTTTTTCAATGGCATGCAGCGGCATGCACCCTCCTCCCCGTCCTGTTTTTAGAATACTTCCTTGGGAAGTAATTACTCACGCGAGACAACGAATGACCTATTTTATAAAAAGGGCGGAGGTAAAGGAAAAAAAATTAGAAGGGGATACAAGAAAGTACAAAGCACAGCAACTGCGCTCCATTTAGAGCTAGCCAATTCTTGAAAGGACGAGGAAGGTTTCATGAATCCAATGCGAATCCTGAACAAAACCTCTGAATTATTTTGCATAATGGATTCCGAGATAAGCGGGAAATTTAGCCTAATTACTAAAGATGAATTAGCACTGAGCATCATTGCGCTGTGATCTTTTAATATAAGATACACTGTTTTAATTAGGTTAAAATACTCCAGGATATTTTAGCCTTCCTGTAAAATTCTTTCAGGAAATCATCTAAGAAAAGGTCACTTGGGGCATCTTGAATTGAACGAATAGCAGTGGACAACTGTAACGATGGTCAAAAGTACAGATGTAACATAAAACCATAAGTTGTTTGTATAAATATAATGAAGCAAATAAAAATAAGAATTAAGTAAAGATCTAATTATTTTATCTCTTCAACTCAAGGGCTTTTTCTTGACTAATGGAAAAATAGCCGCATAGAAGATGCTTGAAATATGAGTAAAATTAAATATGCCTTAAGCAGAAGTTGTTCTCAAGATCTACCCCTTCCATCTGGCCCGTCTCTGTTTCATTTTCGTTCTCTGTGCCTAACTAGATAACGCACCAAACAAAAGAAACGTGCAATACTCTTCCCGTTAAAAGTTTAGTTTCCCAGTGACAGAACAAGCTGAATAGACATGGTCATAGCCGCCCGGTGGGCAAGACAAGGTATTCACTTTTGTATTCTCGCATCTCCTAGGCTAAGCTTCTCGTTTTTATATGCTATATGCAATTCAGCGGGCATTTCATTTCTCTTGCTATTTCCCATTTTATGTTCTGCAAACAGAGTTCACGTAATTCAGTTAAAATTTCGCGGAATGTACAAATCTCCCATTGCATATGGAAAACAAGTCGTGTTTTTTCTGAATACAAGAAAGATGATAAACACGAAATAGGAAGATAGGGCTATTACTAGGCCCGGACGACTCGGTAGCTTAACTGGTTAAACACCTCGGCAAGACATAGCGGGTTTTGGGTTCGGTTACTGATCAAGGCAAATGATTTCTACACTTTGATTGATGCATTGGAGCTGGGCCTATTTCAGCGTTTTTCAATATTTCTCAAAGAGTTCATTTTGCCCCAAGTTTTATCACTGTTCAAAGGATTAATTTTTTTAATGTAATCTACCGGTTAAGGTAGGTTTTTGGATGGACACAACTATCAAATAAATATTTCGTGACTCCCCACCTAGCAAACTAATCTATATCAGGTCCCTCTTCATCTCTGTGTACTTCTTTCCTCCCTTCATCCCGTCCTACATCCCTATCCTGTTCCTGCCCTTTCCTCGCTTGCCCAGCATTCTCCCCTCTATTACCTTCTTCAACATTCCACTACCGCTCAATACGCCTTTCATCCATTTTTCTTGCCTCCATAGGATTTCTCTCAACAAACCCCTCTCCTCCCCCACCATTTCTAGTACTTCCTCATTTGTTTTCCTTTCGGTCCATTTCACCTTCTCCATTCTTCTCCACACCCACATTTCAAAAGCCTCCAATCTACGTCTATCCTCCTGCTTCAGCGACCACGTTTCCGCGCCGTACATAGCTACGCTCCATATCAGAGTTTTTACGAGTCTTGTCTTAACATCCCTACTCAACGTCCCCGTCATCAACTCCCTCCTCCTTGAGAAAGCCTCCTTGCCTAGCGCAACTCTTCTCCTTACGTCCTTTTGACCGTATTGACCACTTTGACCGTGTTGGTCCAAAACACTTCCGAGATATGTAAACTGTTCTACCTGCTCTATTTTTTCCCCGCCTATTTTAGTATTTACCTTAGCCTTTTTCTTTCTGGAAAATCGCATAACCTTTGTTTTATTAATATTGATTCTCATCCCATATTTATCGAACTGAGCCTCCAATTCACTCAGCAATGCTTGCAACCCTTTGGCTGACTGAGCAACTAATGATAAAGAATTAATTACTTATAAGCAATCTGGTTTTATCTAAGTGTAATAAATATAACTCATCCAATGAGCGAGAAACATTTTTTAACTCTCTAAAACATTTACGTCCATTTATACAGCTTTTTACATTATTTAATGTTTCCGGTCATTTCGGCTTGCTCAGGCTAAGTAGAAGTATTGGCTCTGATGATTTCATTCTACGTTCTTGACTTTGATGCCCTTGGCCTCATAAGAAGTTAAAAGTTGCATTACTTTCTTTCTTTTTGAGAGTTTTACTAGAATGTATGAAAAAATAAAAAAGTTAGATTTTACAAATAGCCAAATTACTGACTAAACTCTATCATTTTATAACATCCCTAAAGTTAACCAATTTATAGGCAATTTTCACCAGCATTTATGCATGCTATTTTCATGTACGTAATAAAATATTACGCCCACTCGATTTTTACTTACGTTACACATTCTTGCATATGAATATACAATCAAACACATACACGCACACAATCACACACACAAAAAAATAATATATATATATATATATGTATATATACATTTCAAAACATTATATAATAAAGAAAAAACTGGGTTAAAGAGAAGTTGGAAAGAAAATGCGTGCTGATGGAAGAAATGGAAGGGAAAACGCCTGATATACGGGGTAAGGAGAAACCTATTAGGGTACATGCAAAGAAAAGGAGATATTAGGCATTATGACGAAGGCAAGACATCGTTCCATCCATTATCTAGCGAAAAATCAAGAAACACAGAATGAATTGTTTATTTTCCCTTCAAACAATATTCTGTATCCAGGTGTAGAAATGACTATCCTCGATGAAGAATTTTGAGTAGGATACTTTACTAGTACCTTTGCGGATATTTGTGTCGGTTAGATAGGCACAAACTCTTCAGCCCCGAAGAACTGTGTGCCTCCACGGTCTGGAACGGTGGAAGGGCGCGTGAGAAGGGACAGATTTCTTTCCAAGAAGGCATTCTTTTCTGTTGCTCCCATCCTTCCCCCTGCCGCTTCTCCGCCACGTCCCACGCACCCACGACATCACCATTTCATGGCGCACGTTACACTGGTAGAAGAACCGATGGGGAGAAAAATAATAAAATTTCTCGAAACGGGAGCAGCGACCATCCCGACGAGAGGAGGCATGAAAAAAAGAAAGACACAACAAAAGGAAGAAATCGTCACATACCGTCCTCCCTTTTCTCCCACACCCTCCGACGTGTTTCTCCCACACGCATACGTCGGCGTTCTCGCGCGTGACCTCGGTCTCCGGCCCCACCCACGCTCGCCCCCGACCCCTCCCCCTGTCGTCGTCGCTGGCGTCTCTTCATTCCTGCGGGAAATCTGGCGAAACGCACCAGTGCCCGCCAACCCCCCTCGACGCGTAAAAACGAGACGGGGAGGGCCAAGAGGGAGCGTCGAGTTCCAGACGCCTCGACATCTCCACTCTCCGCTCACACAATCGAACTCGAACTCCCGCCCCCCCCTCCCCCAATCCGCGTCCCCTGGATCCCTGGTCCCCCACAGCCCCTTTCATATGCGGGGGATGCATTCAAACTCTCAGGGAGAGAGGAACAAGTGCCGCGCAGTTGACTCCAGGAAAAATATATCGCTGCCTGAAAACAATGGTCACGGAACCTGAGGCGGGCGACAGGCGGGCAGGTAGGCAGGCATGCGAGGGCGTAAAAGTGGGCGGTAGAAGCGGCCCGGCCGTGGGCGGGAATCCCGTCGCCGCCGAAAAACTTAACTCCTCCATTTCCCGGACGCTCGCTCCCGAGGCATGGGACTCGAGCCCGGTTGCTCGGAACGAGTCAAGTCCACTTTAGAGTCACTCTCATCCCTGCGGACCTACGTGGCGCGCGCACTCACGCACGCATTTAGAAGAACGTGCCGTGCCCGTCATAAAAAGACATCTGGCTTCGCAGGACGGGTTTGCGAGAAAATTTAACGCAAACGTGACGGAGAGATCGCATACCATAATGCTCTTGAGGTAGACGCCAAGTATTTGGGATATTTAGGGGAAAGTACAATTAAAATTTGGAAATAAAATAAGTGCAAAAACTCTTCGCTGGATTTGTAAGAAATGTTCCCTAGAGGAATGCGTGTGTGGAGAGATTGAGGACTAGTATGGAATTCCCACCTCTTATTCAGGGAGCAGGTGAGATGAAGGCTTTTAGGAAGGTACAGGCCTCGTGAGTGTATTTTCATCTCTCCCGAAATTCTGAGGATCTCGCACTATATCCGCTGGCCTTAATTATTTTATTACACCACTTAGATGAGTTAAATAAATAGACACCAGTATTGATACTTAATAATTTCGTTATTACCTCATGCAGTTCAAGATCACAGGGGAGCCAAGATCAGGACCCCAACAGTAACAAAAGAAGGCATTTTTTCGTAATATCCGTTCATTTTCTGAATAGATACTGCACATTGTTACATAAAATATAGAATAAGATCTAACGTTCTGACACCCCTCACCAAATGACCCCGCGGCGGCTTGCAGATATGGGTCTGGAAGCACTTGGCGAAGACTTCGGAGGCCCCATGAGGCGGGGAAGAGATAAGGGAAGAAAAGGCTCTGGAACTTTAGTGCTTTAGAACTCCGGAGTGCTCTCTTTCTCGGAGCATTGTTATTAAGCAGTTTGCAAATTCTCCATTAAAAATGTAATTCTGAAATACGTGGGGCTTCGAGGTTTTATCTAAGGAAGTATCAGGATCAAAACGCAGCGGTGAAATTTATTCACTGGTAATTTCCCTTGGGACAACAACTGAAATCGAAGCATCCTGTTTTCGGGACTGCATATTAGATGCAGATTGTAATTACTAAATAGCTCAGTTGTGGTTGAAATTAACCTCATGTTACCAGGGTAAATGATCAAAAAATACCTCACTAAAAATTTAGAACCACAATAATAATTACGATAAATATAAGAGATATGCTGTTTGAGAGTTCGTGATGGTTATTATCATTGATGAACTATAAATTAAATGAAAACTATAAAAACTTTGTTTATCTTTTAAATGCGAGATGGTTCCTAACTAGGTTACTCTTCACTAAAATATTTTATAGAGCATTTCCTCGTTTTTTGGTTCAACATGCGCAATGTTCATCTTTTATAATCCGGCTTAAAGTACCGAAATCTACATCTACTTTATTCTCCTCAAGCCGCCGTAAGGGTGTATGGGGGTAGGTGCTAAGGAATTAACCACCCGTAATTAAGAAAAAAAGCCGCATGCAAAAGCCACAAATTTACACATTCCACAAACAAAGCATGGTAAACATTTATACAAAAACCCTTACGCCCCACACTCATCCAAATACGCAAACTACCAACTAATATACAGGTACACATGCACCTACATTTAAACCTAATATCATTGCATTTTTAATTTTGTTCCGACTTGTAAATTAAGTGTTTTTAATATTTCTAAAGTGACTGCGATTTCTTACTATTTTAATTTCTGATTGTTCGGGGAAAGAATGAGTGTTTTTATCTATCTGTACTGGAATCCATCTCCCTTATTTTATCTTTGTGATCTGATCTACGTAGTGTGGAGCATTATAATTCCTTTAGTGTCATCGTTAAACTCGTTTGTTCTGAACCTTTCTAAAAGTCTAAGTCTCGCTTGTTCTCTTCGTACCTCAAGTGGCTCCCAGCCTAAAACCTTTAAGAGACCTGTTACACTTGTGTTCTTATTATAACAATTTTTAACGAATCTGGCGGATATTCTCTGGACTTGATCTAATTCTTTTTGCCAAATTTTTCTCCCAAGGATCCCAAATACTTGAGGCATATTCCAAATGGGGTCTAACTAGAGTAAAATAACACCTCTCTTTAACTTTCTTATTACATTTCCCCACCACCGGTTTAATGAAAAAGAGTTTCTTGGGGATCGGGATGGTGAGGAGGCTCACTCTGCACTCACGTACAGGCTTCTCACCGTGAAGACCCGGGTTCAAATCCTGGAGAAAAATATTTTTCAATGGTATTCCGATCCATACTTGAGGTACTTTGTGGAGAGCACTTTGAGTGAGTACGACGTTCGTCGGATGGGACGTTAAACTTCGGACCCCCTGGCGCCTTTCGACAAGAGTAGGCTAATGCCGACGCCGGGTTTCCCTCCACCCTTCCTTTCCCATCCATCCCTAATGGTGCAAATGACCTTAGCTGTTGGTCGCCTCCCCAACAAAACCAAAAAAACGAGTTTCTTTAAAGCACCCGCATTTTGTCCTGATACCTACTAGACCCGTTCCTTGCCATGTGCAACCGTTCAGTCTAAAAGCCTAAGAATTATTTCTCTTGCAAGTATCAAGGATATCTTACTTATTGTTTCTAATGTACTTGTTTGAATATGGTGCAATGATAATTAATAATATCGCCACTGATTTCGTAGCTGCTGCATTTTAGTGATCTGTTCTGCCATATTAATTATTTTATCGCCGGCAGAAGACACAAATGTGTTTTCACTCCCACTCACGCTTCTGCACTCACGTTTATTTAACCCATGTTTGAGGGCATAAATCGCGTTCATGACCACATTTATTGAGTGAACGGCACAAAACTTGAGTTGCAACGACTGAGTGTGGCAATTTGTATGGTTGTAAATACACACCTTCCAACTGTTTTACATCCGTGAGAGATGCTTGGAGTGGTGGAGCGGTTGTCCGTGCTCTCAGGCAAAAGACTTCCCAACATCCCGTCTGGAACGAAAGCCGGCGTTCTGTCTTCACTCCTCCAAGCCCACAACGCGCAGGCGGGAAACGGCACGATCGTGAGTCGGAATAAAAATCCCAAAGGGATGGGAGGCTCTGTATTCGGGAGCGGGAGGTGACGTGGGCGGAAGGCCGCGAACACAGCGATTCTGCCCCTCTTCCTAAGGTAAAGGGACGGGAAGGGAGGGTAGTTGGGTGGATCAGTCGTGATGGAAAGAGGGAGGGGGCAGGAGTGAAGGAGGAAGCGGTGCATAAAAGGATGGCGGGAGGAAAGAGGGAATGAGGACGAAGAAGGGAAAGGAGAGAAGAGGGAAGGAAGGGATGGATGGAGAGGAGAGAGGGAGGGAGGACGAGGGGGCGTGAAAGGAGACAATGCATGGAAGATGCTCGCAACGAGGGCAGAAATAAAAGGTGCGAAATGGGGGTTGGCGAGGGTATGGGGGTGCCAGTTAGATGGGTGAGTGGGCGGGTGGAGTCGGTCGGGAAGAGGCATTCGCAGACTGCCTTTAAGGTTTAAGCGAGCGTGCAAGTGGCACTTTTGTTCCTTGAAAAAGCCCTCGCCGTGAATAGAAAGGAGATTCCCTAGCTGCCTACTCCAAACTCCCCACCGTAATCCATATACATATAAACACTCACACACACACACATTCACGCTCTCATCCCCGTGAAAACACTCTCACAGGCCCCGCAGCGATCTCCCTTCCCTCCAGTTCTTCCCGCCAAATCCACCCCCACCTCGATCTTACTAAAGTTGCACCCCCGGTGTGTTTTCGTGCCTCTCCTCCCGCCTCCCATCTCTTTCCTCTGTTCTACCCTCTCCCTCTTCTCTTTCTCTCAATTTCGCTCTCACACCGCAGCCCATTTTCTCTCCTCTTCAGCTTTCCGTACCTTTCTTGTGATGTTCAACCACAGATTTGTAGGTTTCGTTTCCACTGTTTCAACTTTATCGCAAAAACAAGGTAGTTTTTTCATGTTTTCTCAATATTTTCATTCGCTAAATTTTTTAAATGTACTTTTCGGTACCTCTGGTGAATGTTCTTCTTTTAATTTTGATTTGGTGCTCTGAGATTAAGCTTTTGCCCCATGGTCTTAAGTCTGGGCGGACGCAGCGATACGTATTCCTGTTTTGTGTTTTTGTTAAACTGTGTTGGAGCCGTGCAAAAGTGACGAATATTTTTGGAATAGCCTAAATTGTGTGTTCTGTTTCGATTTCTCGTACTAATATTGGATTCGGATCAATATTATGTCGAAAAAACCGTGATTCGCCACGTTCGGCGTCAAATTACTTAAATTTGATCATTCTTATGCACTCTTTCTGGCACCCATCATCTTCTGCTGATTACCGAGGTAATTTTCTTGGATTTTGCTACAAAAACGCTTGCCGTCTGGAGAACGAGGTTGATCCAAATCCAGATACAATTACTACCTGTATACTCATCTACGTGTAGAACTGGTTAAAATGAGGACCAATTATGAAACCGTCCAAAATCATGGCTGTAGAGCGACAAAAAGTGGCAGGTGACGATCATATCTTCAGCATTTTTTTCAATTTCGTCTAGTGGAAATACCCGTCTTGAAAGAGTTTCAACAAAATATAAGGATGTGAACGGGGAAGATGAATGGACTAGGAAGTAACGATGGCTAAGAAAAGATTGTCATAATTGGTAAAATTAAAGTTCAAAGATTGAATACCTGGAAAGAAAGATAAAAGGTAGCGTGGGAGAGAGAAATACATGGCTGAAGGCGAGAAATATGTTAGAAGCAGAGTTTGCTTCTCGCAGAAGCGAGGAAATGCAAGCAGCGAGGGAGTGGTGTCGTCCCGCAGACGCGATCTTTCACTCGTAAGCTCTAAGGAGCTTGGCGTGCATTCGCGTGTAAAAAAAAAAGACTCCTTTCCCGCTTTCCAGCGAGGGAAAAATGTAGGAAGGTAAGAAGCTTAAAAAAATTCTCATTCGGCCTAATTAAACGCCATGCGTCCCTTTCAGCTTTTTGTTTAAGAACCAAGGACTCCTGAACAGTTCAGAATTCTCGGTAGTATTCATTTGAATTTTGGGCGTCCTAATAAGGAACGGCGTAATAGCATGTTTACCAAAAATGGGAAGCAGTAATTAATGGCTGATGCCTAGTATAAATAATACTTTTGCGGATCAGTGATCATTTCTTTGATCGAAAAAATATATTTTCTTCTTCTTTGGCAGGAGAATTCCAGGAGGCGGTATTATTGATGTATTACTGCACGTAATGATGTCAGTGTTGGGTTGTTAAGGCCTCTTTGATCATCGCGAGAAATAAATAATACATCTTACCACTGTGTTTCACTTAGTAATCTAAAACTATATTTCTATCAATGAAAACGTCAGATCACGTATGAGTTTGGTTGAATTACCGAAATGACCTGCATTCGTCGGTCGGTTGGTAAATTACTTTCATGTGATAATTTTAACTATTTGCCAAGTAGTAGTTTTATGGAGACTTTTTACTATTTAATAAAAATACATAACATTCATATTTTATTGTTGCAGCTGTAAGTAATCCATTGCCATAAAATAAAATGTATTAAATGCACATTGCCAGAAATGTTAGTATTACCTAAAGGAAGCGATTTGTTAAAACTTATATGTGGAGTCTATTTCTCTACGAATGTGCGGCGTTTTTCTGCGACAAAAAAAATGGAAAATAGGGGATGTTCAGCCTAATCGGGGCGATGGAAGAGGTATTGCTACAGAAGAATAACCAAAACATAATGAGTAAACCTATTTACAAAAAAAAGAACTACTTCGGAGAGTGTATAAAGAGAAAAACTCATGGAGAATACTTACAAGAGGATGAAGAAAATTGATTGGAGCTATGAGGGAATGAAAAGTTTTAGGGAAAGCAGGATAGTCCGGTGAGCTGCCTCCAGCCCACTCTCGGATGGATAACTGGTGATGATGATATTTTCCAAAACAGGCACAAATGATACCATGATTTTTCTTCTATTTCGTTCAGCGCGTTACATGCAAGTCGAAACAATATTTTTTTTTAGTTTGAAATTAAAATTGAAGTTTTTCCGGACGCTATGCTCTCGAAGCGTTTGTGAATTCGTGGCAAATATGGTTGCGATCCAAGAGGTGGTGAGAGTAAATAATTTGAACCCTTCGTTCGTCGAAAGAATCCTCCATCCAGGATGAAAGTCAGAGCAAACCACGGGGTAAAAAATATGGCTCGACTCCACCATCTCTGGGGTGGATAAAAGGAACACATCAGGCGCTACCGGCAGAAGTTATGAAAACCCACCGATTAGCCGCTTTTGTTCCAATGTCTCCATTCCGCCAGCGAGAGGGCAAAGTCCCTATGAATATTAATGGACTCTCTCAAAAATGTTTCACCCCGCACCCACAAATTATGCGTTCATGAATTTTCAAGTTATACATGTGGCGAGAGCGAATGGGTGATGGGCCGGCGTGGGCGTGTGTGTGCGAGGGTTGCGGGGAGGGAAAAAGCGAGAGAGCAGAGCCTGATGAGGCAGCGGGGTGTGCTACGGACCTGATAAGTTAAAATCTCGCGGGAATTATTAAGCCACGTAGGTTTTGGTGGAGGAGTGTTGGTCGTGGGAGGTGGAGTGTAAACGCTAAGCTCGGATTAGAGGGCCGCCGATGGGAAGGATGGATGGGGTTTAGGAGGAAAGGGAAATGGGTGGGTCGGAGAGAGGGAGCGCGATATGGAAGAGGAAAAAGAGGGGCAGGGCTGTCGGCTCCGGAGATGCCGTGGCGTATTAAGGATATGCGTGGGGTGTGAGACGGTAGTGTATAAGCACGGAGTTTGAGAAGTGGACTTCATTTGGATTATAAGGTACACCAAATAATATATGCCCTCCTCAGCGAACTCTGGTATCTGAATTTAAATTCCGTTCTAAATGACAGATGATTGCGTTGTTAGTGAGATGGGACTTTGATTGATCCAAAATGAAAGGGAATCTCACAATGAGCACTCGTGCGCTAGTTGACTTTACGATCTCTCATCTGCTCTCCCTCTTAGATGCTGTTTTATGCAAATGGGTAGGAATATCCGGAAGAAGAAGGAAAGCATTATTTGGATGCAAACATCTGAATCGCATGATAGGCGTTATTGGATTTCGGTTCGATCTCAGTGAAAGCTAAAAAACAAAAAAGTTTAATGGTTTTGAATTCCAATCGATTCCCCCATATGAGCTCTTCGCAAATAGGTGTGGTGGCTTTCATTTACATCATTCACTCATGAATGAAAAATATTCTGAGGAGAGGAAAATTTTTTTCTCTTGCTAGGTCCAGGATATTAAAGAAAAAAATATCACAGGGACAGCAGCCCAGTCCTTCGGAGTACCACGCATAATCCTGAAGTCCCGTTCAGTTGGGAATAACTTTACCTTTCCAATGTGAGTGACGCGTTATTGGTGGTTGAGCGTGCATTGCAATATCCACCGAATGATGAATGAACTTTGAATTTGATCCAAACACCAATCATTTTCTAGAATAAAAGATGTTTTCTGTTTTGACAAAGCCAATTATGGTATTCCTTAAGAAGTAAATTGTTTTATGCAACAGCTTTGTAATGAAAATTGAAAACTGTAGGATATAAATAAATACAAATTAGCAAACTTTGCTTAAAGCTTGAAAAAGTATGATTTTAAGTGCTCATTTCCATATTGATTGCCAGTTGATTACTATAGAATTAAATCCCTCACATTAAAGTAGATAGCAAGCTTTATTGCTATGGTATTATACATCTTATATGCTAATGCTGCAACTGGCTTGGGGCTATGGAGAAGTTTCCATATTTATCAGCGTTTTAATGTATGATCGGGCCAACCGGTTACATCGTAAAAATATACTGTCAACTGACGAAAGGAAAGTGAGCTTATTCAAGCCACTGAGCCTCAAAATTGGCCCCAACGGTCACAAACGCTCCACTCCTCTGTTGATTGGTTCCTCCGCCTCTATATCCTACACGAAATCAATATACCATCACATCCACTCTTCCCTTTGCAGTTTCCACCAAAATTTTGCCCCTCTCACTCACATCTTCCATAAAACACCTGGCAACACAGTTTATGTTTTCTATTTGCCTCCTTTAATGGCAGTATCGTTTGTTATCTCATAACTAATATTGTGTGCCTTACATTTTTTTTTATTATTTATAAATAGTTACGCTAGAGGCTATAACTGAAAGCTCAATTTCCCGTTCCATCCCGTTTACATCAATCGTTTTGGCCTGACCATGACGCAAAAGATTTCTCTGTATTCATCAGTGAATCATGTTGGTTGTAATTTAGCAACTAGAGGCAACTATTCGTTTAATAATTCTTTGGACTACGTAATTAAAAGTTTGATTAGAAAAAAGCTCATGGTTCTTATTTTCTCTTTTACGCCTTTGCATATAGAAAGACGAATTAAACATCAAACTGTTGTGCTGGATGCTTTAAAAAAGAAAAGCTCTTTCGAAATTTCCATTTCGTGAAAATTCAGATTCCCTTTCCTGCATTATTATATTTTTAATTTTGCCCGCCCTTTCACAAAAATCTCCCTCTTTCCCCGAACTATGTTTTCCGCATTTTATCCTTCCCTCATTGTCTTCTCTCGTTCGAAGGGAAATTTTCACGTCTACCGCACTCATCGTTCTGCCGCTTCCAACTTGTCCCCACCAAACATTCCCCATCCCTTTCCCCCCCCCCCCCCTATTACTTAATTCTCATCCACATCCCCCACCTTTCTTTTCCTCTTTCCGCGTGAGTTGTTTTAAGGTTCGACGGAGAAATGGTACACTCTCCTCTGAAATTCGAAAATTGTCTTGCAACTTGCTCGAACGGTTCATAAATTCTTATCCAACAGACATTATAATTAGTCTGTCACTTTTATGATGAACTTTTAATCCTCATTTAATTTTGGATTACTTTTGCGCATACGAAATCGGGGTATCACAAGAGGGCTCCTCTTCTCTAGCAATATGAGTTCCCATTTACCTGCTAAATAAATTAGAAATTTAATTAGCATCGAATTCCTCGCAGCTAAGTGTAAACAAAGGAGTCCATTTAGCGCGATTAATTTTTAAAATTAATTTTCATTGAGGGAATTAAAACCCAAACTTTGCAGACAAAAAATTCATTTGTTTTCATTATATTTGAATAATATGATATCTGATTTCATTCGGTTCTTCTAAGAGCATGACAGTTCTCCATGAACTCATTATGCTGCTTGCTACTTTGAGCGTCATCTAGCTTCCCTCAATTATACACGGCTCCTGAAAGTGTAATTTTGCTCTCATTGAGCCATGTCATTTCTAGACATGATCCTTGCCCCCCTTTGCTTTAGAATCATTTAGAGAAAGGATTCGTATTGCCTTATACTCGTGTACCATAAAATGGGGTGACCACTAATCAGAATCCGATTTTTGACATAATAGCAGGACCTGACCAACCACAGCCATTTGACATGCATTCCGCTCAAACCGTCTCCCAGAGTTCTCGAATTTGAGGCCAGTCACCATAAATTGGGTTAATACGTGTTTTTCATTGTTGATCGGAAACTAGTAAATCATCCAATTAACCCGGAAGGAGGTAGTAGAAAACCCATGGTCTCACTGATTATTAGAAAGTAAATGTCATTTTCACCTTGAGGGAAACTGCTTGTATAAAACCTATAGCTGGCAAATATAGAAATGAACAAGTAACTAATGCATGCTTGTTCTCGTTATTTAGAAGATATATCGAAGGAGCAAAGTAAATTTGGAAGCCATTTCATAAAAATTAACAAAATAAAATTAGAAACATTTGCCCTGACCGTGAGAAAACGTCCGAAGGGGTGCCTTTCATCAGGAAATCACTGATTAAACTGAGATGGAAACTTTTGGTGATGCTCAAGACTCAACGATAAATAAATCACGTTCAAAAATTGGGGAACGTTTTCCCCCTAGACACGCTTCTTACTTTACCTTATTATAGCCATTCTACCTCCAAAACCAGTGCCACAGTACCTGCCGCGTGTCCTAATGAGGCATTGCGGAGTATTGAGTGGATGTATTTAGAGATGATGTTGCCAATGATTCCTTGATTGGGACAGGATTTTTTTATGATGAAATGCCTAACACATATAGTACTTGATTTATGATAGCTGATGGCATTGTTTGGTTGCCCTTCGTTATCGATTTGTTTTTCCTCTTCGGTTTGACTTAGTGAGCGGTTAGGGCGGTAGTCTAATGTTCAGTTATGAAAATTAAATCTATTTTAGTTATTAGTTTTTGCCAAAAATGATGAATTGAGCTCTTGAGGTAGACTTCTTTTTTTTTGGTGCCATGCCTTGAAATAAGGGACGATAGATTGGTGCAAAGGGTTAGTCTCACGGTTTGTATGACAAAACGGACGGTAGAAAGTGCACGAAATTTCAAAAAAATGTATAACCAAAATCGTCTCTTACTTGCAGATATTTCTCATTTTTTCCACATGCTCTTCCTTATTTATTTCTGCTTTTAAGTAAATTTCAAAGTACCAGTGCTGATTTACTATATGTGCTCTCGTTCTCTATCTGAAACAAAAATGTTAGATGGGACATAAAATGTCTTTGATGATTATCTACTTAAACAAATACAACTAAGTATCTAACGCATACCTTACTTCTTTTCGCATTTTGTTATTTTTTATTCGAAACCAAAGTATTTTTTAATTCTGCTATTCATAACCAGTAATAGGATCCTATCAAGTGATATACCCCCCTGCCACACACCTTTTTGGTGGCTCGCAGGGTATTTATGTAGATGTAGATATGAATATCCTTTTCATCAAACCTGGAGCACTGAGGGAAGCTTATCATTATTATGTACGTGATGAAGTACCTAATCTCTCATAAAAAATCCCAAAACTTTTTCGCCTTTCTCTTTCTAAGTTCACACAACTGAAAGTTATTTTCTGTGGATAATTACTTTGTTCACATGAAATCACCGAAACACGATCAGTTTTATTTTTCTAAAAATATGCATTCGACGCTGGTGCAAACACATCGTTGATGTGGCTATTGTGTGGAAGTGTGTTACCCTGGTGAAAGTTGTTCCGACTCTGTTTACTTTTTTGCCCCCTGCATCTTGCAAGCGGAATGACCCTTCGATGGAGAATGTCTTAACATTTATCATTCTTTTTCTCACTCCCTTTCTTTTCCTTGGGTCCTCTAAGCAGCATATATTCATCCGACCACTCTCCCTAATTATTATTCCACCCCTCTTTTCTTTCCCCTATCAAATGATCACACCCCTCCGGCTCAATCCCCTTCTCCTCCACTCTATCCACCCCTCCCAGTCATCCCACCATCCCCCCACCCCGCCCCCTTGGCCACCCCTCCGCATTGCGCAAAATCGGGTTTCCACGGATTCGATTGCGACAATAAATCCTAGAATGGTCGTACGTGCAAGGAGAGGAGTTTTCGGGGAACGGCGATGGGGTGTGTGGGTGGATAGAGAGGAGCACGTTTAGATATCCAACGCGGTAAGATTTTCCACGAGAGGAGTGGGCTGGTAATTGGGATTCCACCCTTGATCCGTTGTTCTCTCCCTCTCCCCGCGCGTACCATCCATCTCGAGCGTGGACAACGGTGTTTTACCCTCCCCCGGCTCACAGCGGGGTGACGATTGTGAACGCAGACCGGTAATTGTTTTCCCTAGCCTTTTAAGTCGGCGAGAATGAAACGAACCGCCCGTCGCAGGGGTTAAAATATCCATGCGTGTAGCTTCGAGTACGTGGAACCGCGACGTTTATCTCGAATTTGAATCGTAGCTTTTTCACGTCCTCTAATGGTAATTAGGGTGCCCGTCTCCAACGAGTTTCCGCGTGGCTTAAAATAATAAGAATAAAATGTTCAAACCACATGAATTAACATTGAACCAGTAGTTATCAACGTACTTTCTCAATTTAAATATGCTCTCCCCGTCAGTTAAATCCAGAAACTGTGTGAAAGTAGCATTCAAGTATGGACAATAAAAGTTTACTGTGAGTGTTATTTAAATTTGTAAAATTATTTTTTCCTCCCTAAAAAAATCTTTCTGAGCATTCCTAAATAGCGTTTTTTCCATTTACATTACGTTATTTAAGTCTTCTTAGACAACTTTCAATAAAATCCGTAGACAGTACTGATCGCTGAAAAGGATTGGTTATATAACGCCTACTCTATTTTTACACACCTCACCCACCCTGTAAATATTCCTCAGCAAAATATCTCCCATAGACAGTTCCGCTCCAAACAATTCATTAACGTAGTTTTGGAAAAATGTATTAATACCTAACGAGCAGTCTTTTCATGTACTTTCCACAATTGTAAGTTATGGAAGTTTACACTCTGTTATTTTAATAGCAGAGTCTGAATTTGTCTACATTTTAATGAGCATTAATTAGTTTTACCACCGTTCAAAAGTGATGGTCATCAATTTTTTTATGGAAGTCAATATTTGCGTTCAACTCGCACTTTGGCAGTTGCATCAATTAGCGTGGATGAGATTTAATTATCTCAAGAGTATCGAAAGTTTTTGATTAGTTCCAACTCATATTGCCGGAAAAAAATTGTGCATACGATACATATATATAGGAAAAAAGGTTACCATGAATGTAAGTGTGCATTAAGGTTTCGGTCAGTATTCATTATTTTTTCTGCACTTCTGGCATGTCACGTTCCCCAGACAGCGGTAATGAGGCACAAATTTAGGTCTCATATTTCAAGAACGGTGTATTTTATTTCAGCCAGGCATTCGCGGAACCCTTATCTCACTGACCTGTATAAAATCAGTGGACCATTATTATCCGCTGGTGACCTGGCGATGAGAAATAGAGGTTAGTAATGGAAGATAGGGCAGAAATGGGGTGGTGGCTACTGAGAATGGCCCTTTGTCTCCGAGTAGGTAACAAAATAAGGTGAGAGAAAAGGGTTAATTCTGTAAAAAAAATATTGGCCTGCTGCCAGGGTCAGTCACAGAGACAGTGAGAGAATTAAAGAAAAAGGAGACATCTTATTTGGGACTTGGCTGCCCTTGGTGAATAAAACAATAAGTTTATAGAGTGAGGAAGTCATTATCACGGCAATCAGAGAATAAATCTCCGAAGATGGGAGAAGAAAGATGGTTATACGTCTCCAGCTTTGGAATAGTGATGCTCATTTTTTTTTGCTTTCCCTCAAGCATGCATCTGGTGCTGAGCGGTAAGAGGTCCGTTCTGCGAAAGAATGGCTCCAATATGCAGTCATGGCTTATCAATGGGATCAAATTTAACGGAGAACCGCAAGCTCCGCTCAAGCTTTTTTTTTTGCAAAACTGGAAGAATTCCATTCATGATATATTTTTGGCCGCGCTATTCTCATTAGTCATATTATATTATCATTTTAAGGAAGTCAAAGGAATTTTGCGCAAAATCTTTTATGCTTTTACCATCGAGTTTATAATCCTCGCGGTATTGAAACCTCCTTTCTGCAATAAAATGCCATGCTTAATTTTTAATATATCATCATTGTTTCATGATGACATAATATCTGGTGAAAGAAGCTGTAGTTCTACTGTCATTACTGAAAAGAATGAGCGCATATATTAATATTAAGTATGCACCTAAAGTAACATCAGAATTAGAATATAAAGTCGTTTTCCATGAAAACATTGATTTTCTGAAAGTATTTTGTTTAATGTTATGATTGCATTGCACCTATCCTTTATAACTGGGCTTTAAAACAAAGAATTTCACGCAATCTTGAGCCAGTTTTTACTTTTTCCTGTTAATGAAGGTAAATTTTAGGGAATCATGGGTGTGTGCTAACAAAGAGAGTCTGGAAAAAAAAATTTGACAGTGGGAACCTAAATTATAATTTTTTATCTCTTTTCCACACTGCAGTACGTATCACACTTGCAGTAAATCTTGAGCGTAATTAGACAAAATATTTTTCATATTCAATGTCATACTTCCGCGACTGGAACCCGAATCGTCGAGCGCATTGTGACTAAGTAGGTCATATTTTAACGTAATCCGGTTGGAAAATTGTGCTGCCTTGCTTCCGGATCTCAAGCTTAAGATTCTCAACACGCCCAAGATAACCAGGAGTTTGGTTCAGTAAACAACTTTTCATTCGCAGCAATTAAGGCGAATATATGGCCGCGACGATTGCTGAATATGGATCGCGTCGTCATATTTTCTCATGCCCAAAGCTCCCGCCTAATATTTTCGGTGTAACATGTGCGATTAACAACTGCACTTCGTCCTCCTAGATTTCTCTCTCTCTCTTTTCCCTACCCCTCTCCAAAAACCCATTCCCCGACCACCCCACCCCATCTTCTCCCCCATTCTGACGGTCGACCGGTTCTCCCGCGATACCTATCCCCAGTACGGTATACTACCCATTTCTCTCCCACTCCACCAACTCTTCGGGTACCCCCGTCCACAAAAAAACCCCTCCAACCCTATCCCCTCCCCCCTCACCCTCCTATATTCCCCGATTCGGTGGTCGGAGGATAGGAAATCCTGGCAGCGTCCCAGGGCCGAGAAGAAGGGAGCCAATCATATATTCCTACCCAAAATGGAAAATTTATTTCCCCCCCACGTCATTACGGTTTCTTGCGTCATGATTTATGTCATGCGAACTAAACGGCGGACCCCGACTCCGATTCCATGCGCACACACTCTCTTCTCTTTTTCTCCTCCCACCGTCACCCTCGTGCACACAATCTTATCCCGCCCTCAACACACACACACACACGCATACAAACATACCCACGGGCGGCAGACTTTCCCGCCAGTTCTCCGCACGCCGAGATTCCGTATCAAGTGTCCCATCTCGAAAGCCGCACCGTCGCGCGCTCTTAGGCCCGCGCAATTCTATTCGTCTTACCCATATGGATGTAGTCTTAACTCGGACGCTGCGATAAAAACAGTCAGCGACCCGCCGCCCCCCCCCCCACTTCCTCCTCCATGAGGGCGTCCCATCTCGCAAGTCCTGAGCTCTCTCTCAGCTCCTTTTCCATTTCCCTCCTCTGATATTCAGTTTTTCCGCCGCCTCTATCCTCCGACCGCCACGGAAATGATCCTTCGCCCGGCTCCACTTTTTCTCGCGTGATGATCGAGGGTCGTCTGGGGATGGGCGTTTGCCGGAGTTTCTCGAGAGCGTCCCCGCCGCCCGGTTCCGCAACCCAGCGCGCAATTAACGTCTCCCCGGGTTACGTCCCTAGCGCGGCATAATGCCCATGAATGGAATTGAATTTGAAAAAATACACTCATAATGTGATGGCTCAGAAATGGGGATGTGTTTAGCGAGCCGTCGTGTTTTTTTTATTCCTCTTGCAGTCTTTATTCCTGGACTGCGCGTTAAATTAAAATGTTCATTTCTGTAAAACTTCTTAGCTCTATTTCCAAAAATGGTTTTAGGAAGATGTTTAGGAAGTTGTGATAAAACAAGCATAGATTTCTCCTAAATTATGATATTTCAATGAAAATATAATCATCACTCTGCTGCTTTCAAAATAAGTCGTCAAGTATGTATATTCCATTTTCTGGTTCTTAAGCGAGTTTTACCATGCCATTCTATCCAAAATCCAGCATTTTTTCCAATTTTAAAGACCAGATGAATTGTTAAAGCATTAAATATGTTATATTTGTAGTTAACTACAAGAATAATAATTTAGACGCTATTAGGAAGTATGGGATTGAATAAAATTTGGGATTAGAAGGAGATTCACACTGTTTGATTTTAAATAAAATTCACAAATTGGAATTTAATAATTTGAAATCGAAATTTAATGAAGTGCCAACATTTTCTAAAATATTTACGTAACATGTGAGAGAATGTTTCAAAGTCCCAAAGTACATCAACTATTCACGTTTTTCACAGGTTTCAATACAGTGATCTAGTTAAATTGATAATATCATATGATGATACCAGAAAATCTTATTTTACATAAAGGTAGAAATTATAAATTTAACCAGATATATTTTGAATACATGAATAATACATTGAAAATTATTCACAGGCCTTTCTTTATTGTTTCGCCAGCTGTGGACTTAATTTGGTTAACGACGGTTTAATTCCACTATATATATATATATATATATATATATATATATATATATATATATATATATATATATATATATATATATATTTCTATATATATACATATATATATATATATATATATATATATATATATATATTTCTATATATATACATATATATATATATATATATATATATATATATATATATATATATATATATATAAACCATAAACACAGTAATCAACCCGAAGGTCGGTTTAGTAGGTGATGGTAGAGCTCACCCATGTACCAAGCCCGACGGCGTGTGAATATTCACACATCAGGGTAGGGGGGCCAGTTCCTTTCCCTGTGCCGGTTATGGCTTCCCAGGAAGACCTGGTACCCGAAAAATCAACTAGCTTGGGTGGAGCTGCAGGTGCCCAAAGTGCCTTGCCCGGGAATCGAACCCGGGACCCTCCGGTCAGTAGTCCAGCGCTCTACCCACTAGACCACCGCGACCCATATATATATATATATATATATATATATTGCCCCTCTGTCGCTTACAGACGACCAGCATATCTTAGAAACCTTCTGAGATCCACCAACCCTTTGGCACCCCGCCCTGACAAATTTCCTCATATTTCCCCAACTTACAATCACCCCCGATGTAAAACATGTCTGCTGATCAGATCCTCTCCCCTCTCCCCACACCCCCTCATTGTCCCTTCACCCCGTTCCCACGTTAATTGCCTCTCGAAAAATATTATCTATCTTTTGTCGTGCAAACAATGCACTTCATTCTACATAGGCGAATGCATTACCCCCTTATCCATTCGAATGAGCAATCACCGCTACTCCTGTAATTCTGCTTCACTCTCTTTTCTTCCTATCCCTTTAAACGCAAGTTCACACAACCTATCATTCGACGAATGCGTTTCCCTAACAGTTCTAGAATCCCTACCCGTTTCAGCCACCTACATAGAGGTGAGAACTCGCGAATCCGCATACATCCTATATTTCCGATCATTTAAAATTCCCACCCTTAGCCACCATCTTTAATTCCCTTCCCAGCAGTCTCTAAACCTTCCGCCCCCCTTCTTCCCTCTCCAGGCACTCTTCCCTCAAAACCTCTCAGTCTGACCTGAAGAAGGCCTCGGAGTAGGCTGAAAGCTCAAATAATCTACAGTGTGAGTGTCATTTTACGTGTTATCTGTTTGGAATTTCATCATAATAGTTAGAATAGTGTAAATAGTTCATGCATGGCTATATGCTGTGCACTATGTTCTTTGAAATATACTCGTATACGATGCATTGAGAACAAATTCGAAAATTCCAAAAGCACATAAGCATTGTAAATTAAAATTACCCTGAAAAAGTAATATTTTGGCGAGTTCCCGAAGAACAATGATCGTACTACATGGCCTTCAACGCGTTGCCAAGATTTTACATCATAAAAGTCACATTTTTGGCTTCTGTGCCACTTTATGTGCTTTTTGGAATACAGTTTCTATAATCACGGCCATAAAATAAAACTATTTTCTCGTACACACATCTGCGATTGGAGATGATGTTATCTTCACTCAGCGTTGCGTCAAATGATTGAAAATAATAGACCATTGCTCTTCTTACCGCAAAAGAATATGCAACCTCAAATTTAAGGTGTACCGGCCATGGAATGGAGAATATAAAGTTATCATATAAGAGTTAAATCCTTTCTCTTCGCTTCTTTCCAGAAAATTTTATTTGCCCTGATTAAAACCTACTTTTTGCTAACCACGTTTTGCATGATTATTAACTTAAACTTGCTGTTAAATTATCGGATATACATCGATTCATCTTTTCATTGGGAATAATCGTGTTACATCCCATTGTACGCGGATGAGTAAATTCTATTAGTCGACTCAAACTTTAATGTTTATTGAGAAAATCTCCAGTTGATTTGGCAGAAGCTTACATGTTAATGCCTTTTTGGGCATATTATCATTTATTTTAATTCGGATAAATTAAAAAAAAATGACAAAAGAATTCCAAGCAGAAATATGTTTAGGTAATGGTGGTGTCCTTAAAGATAGTTAGATAATTCGCCGGCCGCATTGGCTGCGGGGTATCGTCCTCAACTGCCGATCCAGAGGTCGCGGGTTCGATTTTCGCGTAGCTGGATTTTTCTCCGGTTACGGTTTGGGTGTTTTTAATTCTTTATTATGCAATATCAGAATTTATATAGATTATAGAATATTTATATCCTGATGCAAAATTATATATAAGTGATTTCATCGAAGTAACACGGAAGTGTTGAATAAAAAAACTTAAACAATATAAGAACACATGAATAGTACACTCACACTTTATTTCTTAAAAATGTCGTCCGAATTTAGCTCCGTCTTCCTCAGAAAAAACAGTAGTACTCAGTACTCTGAGTTCGGCTGAATTTCGATGGCAGCGCCACCGAAAAAGGAAGAGAACGACTCAAGTATATATATATATATATATATATATATATATATATATATATATATATATATATATAACTCCGTCTTCTTCGGAAGATAAGATATGACTCGTATGTACAAGATAGTCCGAGTCCGTCGAAATTATCAAGATATTATTGTGATTGTTCTTTTTACGTGTTCTCGTGCTGTATGTTGCTAAGTTTTTTATTCAACACTTCCGTGTTACTTCGAAGAAATCATATATATATTTAATATATATAAATATATATATATATATATATATATAAATATAAAGTTCGATGTAAAGGCTTTCGTATTAATGTGAAATAAATAAATATTATCATCCTAATACTTTTCATTAACGGCGCTTTGTTATTGAAATTCTTTAACATTAAATACGTGATTTCATAGATTATCCAGCAGGAACTCATGTTTAAAGGATCTTGGTTTTCATCTTAGGACAATTTATTCGCCTTGCTCACGTTCACTGACGGGCAATTGAACACAATTTCCATTACACGGTGGCCCATTGGAGATCTTTCCGTTGGAGACAATTACTTTCCCGCACTTTCGCGTGACCGATACATAAATATTGTATTCAGGCTACTTACGAACATTTTCATTTCTTTTTCATTTCTAAATTGCGCATCCATTCTTTCCTCCCTTTTCTCATCGATGTTATATTTTTTTTCTGCAGCGCATCCTCTCTCATATCCGACGAGCAGTTACGGCGTCGGGGATTCTAATGCACACCAGCGCCTTCCTCTACTACGCCACGGCACTTTCTCTCTCTCTCCGATCACTCCACTTGTCTCTCGATAACTATTCTCTTCCTCCCCCTTCCCTATGCTCCTACCCGCACCATAATCCTCCTTCCCGCACCATCATCCTCCTTCCCGCACCATCATCCTCCTTCCGCTCCACACCCCCCTCCATTCCCCTAAATACTAACGACCCAGTTCCTCCTCGAGTCGTGTGCAGATGTCGCTCAGGACTCAGAAACCTATTCCACCGTTAATGATTTCCGTTAATTGAGGAATCATTGCCTCGCCTTTTCCCCCTCCATTATAGTCTCGTCTCCCTTTTGCTCCACCCCTCCGTCAATTCCCTCCCACGGTTCACCACTCTCCTCCTCCTGCCCGTCGAATGTGTTCTTTATAAACAGCACTTCCTTTTGAAGCCGAACTAATTGAGTATGAGGAGACAGGCGGACGAAGGAGGAAGATCCGAGGAAGGGTTACGCTTCTGCAGAGAAGCCAAATACACTCAGTTACTTCGTTTGTTTACCCTTTACGTATTATCGCTAATATTTCGTTTCGTTCTCTTTGTTTGAAGTATGCGGGAGTGCATCCTCAAGCTATGCAGTACTCTTTCTCCTACTTCGGGGATTCACTTCCCATTGACAGCTAAGTTAATTAAAGCAGTTGTGATATTTGGGAAACCATACGTATGGAAATTTCCGAGTAATTAAGAGAATCAAGTTCACAAAGAGAAATTATATATTAGTCTAAATGAAAACTGCCGTTCTCCCGATCTCCATTCGTTTTCGGCTACGGTTTTGAAAGGAATTCCATATATTTTTTTGGTATCAGTAAAGTTCACAGTGGATAAAAATTAAAAGAAAAGGGTATTATATTTAAAATATTGGAAATATTACAATTATAAAAAATGAATCTTCAGAATCTCATTGTTTTCTTTTTAGCGAACTAGAAATCATGCGTAATTAGCCCCCTCTAATCAGACTTGATGAAAAAGTTTCTTGGAAAAAGATGAAGAAATTGAATTTTAATGAAACAATATACTTTCGACATGTGTCCCTATTTCGAGGCTAAGGTCTGTTCGATTATTTTCATTGCAAAAACGTTGTTCCTGCTTTAAATTTTTAGCAACTGAATCCTAATCATTTGGACGATAAATTCGCAAAACATAAGGTTCCTTGCAACGGGAAACATTTTAAATGGCTCCTTTATAAGGCACATATTTCTTAGAAATGCATTTATATGGTAATTGTAGAATGTTTTCGGTAGAGATATTGCATTTTACCGAATGTCTTTTGGATCGTATTTTGGACTTTATTGATCAGGATATAATAGCAGTGGTCTATCTGGTTAGGATAAATTCGAGAGACGCTGGCACCACCCGCTAGAATACTCAAAAACCCTGGCCAACATGACACAAGATGTCCTACAACCTCACACTACATATAACAGTAATTAGTCTTTACTATGCGTACTATGTCTAACTATGCATACTATGTCTAACTTTGCGTACATTCTGTCTTCCGTACTTGTATTCAAAGTACCTATTCTTTTCCCGTCTCTAACAGTTTTTATCAGCATTATTCTCTCGATTACCATTTCACCAATTCACTACAGGGGGTAATTGTAATATTTCTACTCTTTTTATCATTAATCTGTATATATTTTCGTATTTACAATTTTTATATACCTTCTTTTCAAAAAATATTTCACATAAACTGAGATATTTTGAATCGCCGATCCCGGTGGCGGCGGTGTAAAGTCCTCGTCTGCCATTCCAAAGGTCGTGGGTTCGGTTCCCACCTGGGTGGGTTTTCCTTCAACTAGGGCTCGGATGTTTGTAAATGTGACCATTTTTATCATTGATAATAGTCCGATGTAAAGGCCAAAATGTGCTTTTTTCGGAGAAATGCTAAATAAATAAATAAATAGATTAATCTAGCCGGTAAACTTAAGCTGTATTACTATTTTTCTGTAATATTTTCATTAGAAAGAGCAGTGAGCTGCGATGAACTCATCCATCACCAAACTCAAACACTGACAAGGATTTTAGGATTAGTAGTGATGAACCGTGAATCCTCATTAAATTTTATTTGCTCTTTACTCCTCTAAGAATATGTTTCATCTTACCTCATACAATATATCAATGCTATCATTCCAAACAGAATGCCTTCGGTGATAGTGATTTTGATTACATATTAAATAGTATGTTATAATGTTCATGAATACGTTTTGCGGTTTGAAATTTCATTTTTTGTAATTGTAGAATCCACTGTAAACGCCCATTTTGGGTTTTTTGGGAGATTGAAATTATTTTTTATAGTTACACCATTCATGTCAATACTTAGCGTTCAATGGAACGAAATAGAAGAATGCGAACGGCCGTAATTTCGTTCAATGCGATAGTTGTAATGAGAATCTGTCCATTGGAAAAACAATATTCGAAAAAACGGTAACGATAAAAATAGGACCATCTGCGTCACACCGCAGCCAACTCCTTTCCAAAAATCCCGTGTGTCTATATATTTACTCATAAAGGATTCCGTATGAGTTACTTTTCTCCCCTTTGTTTATTCTTCCATAACATGCCTTATAGATAGACCCTCTCTATTATTCAACTCTTTCGGAGCGATTCCGAACGGTTCTCGATCAAAGATCCCTTTCCTCGGGAAGGGAATAAATAAGCCCCTCACTCCCGCTTCCTCCAGAAAACTCTTTTCTACGACTGCCTCGTTTCCCGCCTCCTCCCCCACCTCCCCCATCCCTGGCCATATTCGTTCCAGAGGTTCATATAACCCCCTTCCCCCACCATCGTCATTCCCTCTGTTTGCCCTCCTCCTCCCCCCACCCCATCTCCCCTTTCCGCCTCCCCCTCCCTACCACCCCGAAAATAACGCGGAAAACAAACTCGTAACAATGTGAAGGGGGGCATGGGTTGAGAAGCCGGGAGAGGGGGTCGGGGTCATGTATACTGGACGAAAGATGGCGGAGAGGGAGGGAGGGAGGACGGTGGCGACGGCGGAGGCGTTGCGACTGCCCTGGCGACTCGGAGAGATCTGTGGAAACAAAAGATCGACGATACCCGCTTCCGCACCGACCCACTCGCCCAGGGTTGGATGCACAGTGGAAGAAAGGGGGGTAGATGGGGAGGCTGCAGTCTGAAAGGAAGGAAAACACACAGGGAATCGTAAAGAAGGTCTTCAAACAGGATAATTGCTAAAATCAGACTGGTTTATTCCCCCTGGCCGGGCGAATCGTGATGGAATAAATTAGGATGTTATAGCAGAATCGTATATTCTCGGAGGACCTCTTCGCGGATTTATTGACGTTAGCCTTAGCCAGATGAGAATAGGAAGTGCATTGTAAAGGTGACAGCGTTTGAAAGAAAAGGAGGGGGTCCTCATAAATCAGCTTTGGTTCTATCCCGAGGAATCGAGGAAAAGTTTTGCTCTTGGAATATTCCAAAGCTGCTCCTGCTATCATTAGGTTGTTCCGCGTGGGTATAATTAACATGTTTATTGATGTATCAATCAAATTAAAAATGTATCATTTGAATTGTATAATTCTGATGGTTACTGAATGTGACAGATTAATGAGCAATATCCCTGTTTATTGTATTCAGTATTCAATGAATCCTTTCTTTACCACACCAAATTAAATTTGAAACACGTATCCGCATATAGCAATGTTTGTATTAAAGTAGAAATGACCATAAGGTATACGGAATAACAATCTCTTTAATTACATGCAGTAAAAGCCACAGCGCGTGAACGACTCTTGTCATTGGAAAAAAATGTTCCATTCCATTTAATCATCCAATGACGTCATATCGAATGTTTAACAAATTAGTTGAATTAATTCTGTGAAATAATGGTTTGCAATTCACAGAAGTGTGATGTGATCACCATTTGGGAATATTTGAGCAATAATGTTGTCCCGGGATTCATTATGTAATCAACTTTAATCGCGAATGTTTTCGCCATTTTAATCATTGAAATTCTGAGAAACTGGTTTCGTTCGAATGGCTCCCAAAAGCCATAGGTAGATGGGTCGTTGAGATACATATATGTTCACTCATCACGCGGGTGGTTTCCTTTCACCGTTACTGTCAACAAATTAGTTAGTTGTATCTTTCGGTTCACAATAGCTGGGCAAAGAATGCCTAGTTCCTCCGCGCAAAGTGCAGGTACTTAGTAGGACGCGGGTGAAGTGGAGATTCGATTCATCAAGCTTTTAAGAAAAGTTAACGCGATTCAATTATTCAGTTAATACCTTGAGGAAGTTTGTGAGAGACTCTACGTGGCCATGTTCTAGATTTTCCCCCAGCAGTGTTTACCCGGATGGGCGTATGCTCCCTCCATTAACTTGCCACTTAAGTCCCATCTCACAGGAGCCCACCCGCAATCGGTCTATCCGAGAACCACCCCCCTCCTCCTCCTCCCTCGCTACACTCACCACCATCCCCTTCCCCCACTCTCCCCCGTCTCCCAAAACCCCACTCCGACTCTCCCACCATGCACCTCCTAACTAGGAGTCCATAAAAATTCAAACGTTTTCATTTGGGGTTTAACGGTCGGGAAGAGAAGAACAAAAGGACCCCAAAGACCGCCCGAGCCAGATGATAGACACGCGGTTTATTTTTCAATGTGCTTGTGGGTTCAGCGGGAGTGAGGGGGGGTCAATTCCTCGAACTCGCTCACCTCTCCCTGCTTCATAATTCGAGAAAATGGATGGGATTTGCTGAATTATGAGTACAGTGGCCGTCATGCTTCTCTCTCAGAGATCACGGTGAGCAAGCGGGTGGGAAGTGTGTTCCACTTCTGCTCCTGCGTTATCAGATATTAATCCAATCTTCTTAAAGGGCGACTGATTGCTAACGTCATCTCGTGAAGCATTTGCCGTCGTGATTTTCCGGTGTGATGGATATTATATTTATTTTAAATGCATGTACTTTGGTGGAATTCAGCGGACGCCTCCGTTAAGAGTATCTGTCGTAGCATTTTGCGTAGTTTTTTTAAATTTTTACAATTATTTAATTGCTCTGCCTATTGAATCAAAAGTGGCAATAATGAAAAATTACGTGAACGTCACTAAATAAGCAATTAATGCAATTTGTATTGCGTAAATAAGAGGATTTTGGAGAATATCCGAGGGGTATGCAAGTATTTATTTCTGCCTCGAACCGATTCGTCTTTCGAAAAATATTAAGGTGATTGATTCATTCTCATTTGATTAATCTTAAATAGGGACCATTTAGTCCCGCTTTAAGAACTTTCTATTTAAGTCTTAGTAGATAGGTAGGGACTATGGTGATTATTTCTGGGGGTGCTACACACGTAATTACAATGAGAACATCGAAGCTTTCGTGGGCATAGAAGTACCATTCTGAAATTTAAAATTTACCCTGGGAAAAAGAAAACTTATTGGCATTACTACACACTGCTCTAGACTATTGAGGAAAGTTTTTGAGCCATTTCTAACCTTCTTCCCAAAAAATCCTAAGTAGCAGCAGTGCATCTAGAGAGCTGGAGGGTACGTTTAATGTGACATTAGCCAAAAATGGTAGATACTCTTGCATCAGCTGGAAAAAGTATTATTATTACTAGGCGTAGGTATTGATTCTGTTTACTCCGAAAATTTAAAGTAGATGCTCGGTACAGTTGCCAAAATAACTGGAAATCATTATAGATTGTAAGAGTATATTGGAAGGATAGTTGTGTTGTTGAAACCTGTTCGTATCTAGATCTTCCATTTTCGTGCGACTCTGTATTAAGTAAAAAAGGAACTAGGTTGGGAATCACTCACGGAGGGAAAGTTAAAGTACAGTTTAAATCTCTTGCATTAATTGAAAGTAGGCCTTTGTTTGGTGATATTCAATGTACGTATTATTAGTCCCATCGTACTACGGTAGGAAAGATCATGTGAATAAAATTAGGTAGATTAAATGTAGAACTGAGAGATTTTAGATGTCATTTTTCCCGCAAACGATTAGGTAGGGCTCAAAATAACTATGAACAAGCGCCCAAGGAGAATAAAGTGTTTTTCTTTTTTAACCCTATGCTGCCATTATTTTATCTAACATTTTTCTTACTGTCCCAGTTGTTCGTAGTAGCTCGTCTTGTATGCGTAGAAAAGTATTTTAACCTTAGACATCTCAGTGAATGTACCTGTAGTTAATATTATATCCATTATTTGAATTAATTCACATATTTATTGACAACTTATCATTCAGAACAACTTAATTTTTTATGTTGCTTGCCTAGTGTTGAATCACCTTCTGCCACATATCCTAGTGGTGGCTCGCAGGGTACCATATAGATATAGATGTTAAACTTCTGTTGTAAATCAAACTGCAGGTCGGACCGGACTGGTATAAAGTTTGGCTGATGGAGAATAGAGATGGGAAGTGATAAGCTAGGGAGTAAGACTGGGTCGTCCATTATCGATCGTGGATATAAACTTTCACGCCAAGGGAGTGTTAAGGGAGAAGTGGCAATGCCCGAAGGTAGGGACGAAAGTAGACGGATTAAATTAAATATGAAGAAGTATCTTTAGTTAGTCAGTCACCATGGAGTTCCAATAATTTATTTGTAGTATTAAATTATCAGTGTGAGATGTTTGGAATTAAGACGAGTGAAATGAAAGCGTTAATAATGAGTTTATTGGGCAGCCTTGGGACAGTATCACCATAAAAATTAGTAGTTCGTTAATTAGATCAATTGTAGTAGTTTACTTTTGTGGGAAGTGTTTTGACGAAAGTGGTCGTAATTTTGAAGAATTTTTATGAGAAAAAGGCATGGATGAGGAAATGGAAACTGATGAGATGGATGGAGTAAAGAAAATATTTTGATATGGATGGTTTGCGTTTTATGGTTTAGAAATCTGGTTTATGATAAAAGGGTAGAAGCATGGATGAGAAAGAGACCTTCTGAATGTAAATAAAAAGAAAACCAAAGAAGTCAAGCCGGATAGAAAAGGAGGGCAACGTATGAATGCCACACAATGTAATTCATTAGTCCCCAACATAGTTGGGGGTGTGAAGGTATTGTTGTGTACGTGACGGAGAAAGTGACGGACGGAGATTCTGGAAGATGGCAAGAAAAATTGAAAAATCTCATAAAAAGATAATATCTGATACCCGATAAAATTTTGACCTTTTCAACGGCATGAATTGGAGCAGAAAATATGGTGAGCTGTAGAAAAAAAATGTGGATTGAAGGAATTTAGTTGGTGGGTAAGTTTTTCTTTTGGAAGAATCCAAGGTCTGTTGCAATTTTCGGAACCGTAAGAAACCTAATTTTAATGGTAGAGTGCCTATGAATGATTGATTGAAACTCAAGTCAGTTCAGCTTTGCTAGCTTGTTTTTTAATATCCGTCGCTAACAATTAAATGTGTGGTTCTTATGACTCATTTGTTCATTTCCGACTAATTATAGAGGTAGTACTCAATGGAAAAAAGGAAAGAAAACTTGTGGCTCTTATTTTGCGTAAAAAACCCGCAAGATTTGGGAGAGACACGGGACGTAAAGTTGCTCCCAATACTGAGTGAAATCCGGCATAACCTGTGCCAACGGTCACCGATCACTCATGCCTCACCTTCCCAATAAACTCAAAATTTTGAATCACTAGCATGAATTTCTTTAAAAAAGGGACAAGCATCCGATAAAATTTTCGTAAAATTTCGATTTAATTAATTTGGAATGGTATTTAAGCTTAATGATAGCTGTAAAATTAAAGTGTGTTCAATTGTAACAAATGTAAAAGTGTGATATTTGTCTCTTCATTTTTTGAGTTACGTGCGAGGCACCAATTTTCTCTCGCGGGTCAGAATTGGTCCACGAACGACCAGGTGGCAAATCTCTGACAAATCCAGTGATCTCTCTGACAAATCCAGTGGTCAGCGTAAGATTTAAAAGTAAAATAAGTCATGAAACTACTAAAGGAATGGAGAACTACTCAGACTAGTTCGAGGCTGTTAAGTGCAAATGACGTGGAATTCATTCGTATGTTCCGCCTGAGTGGAATTCTTGAATAACTCTTCATCTAGTCTCCCATTTTAAAATTGCCAGTCATGCACATGTCATATCACGGTTGGTGAAAGTACGGCAAGAAATTAAAGTTGACAAGGAATATGGGCGAATTAAATTTTGAGTTTATCTTCTTTATTTATGCATTGACTCAGGTATAAAATGTTTCGCCTTGACGTCTTCCCAAATCATTAGTATTGAGGGAAAATATTACCCTCAAATTCCCCTTGGTTGGGGTGAAAAATTAGGAAAAAGAATTTGAATTAATTGAATTTAAAACTTGAATTAATGCTGGAAAGTTGTCGAAACCAGCTTTCTATCGTAATTTAATATCGCCTTGACAATACTATTCTACCAGCAAAACCCAAGTTCCGATGGCGATTTATTTTTAAGTAGTAGTCATTTGCCTAATAAATGGAGCTCGAACTTTGGAACTCAACAGTGGTATTATCAACTTTATGTGCCCTTATCAGTCTCCATTTTGATATATGGTTCATTTGCATGATATTATGAATACTCTAGCCGCATCCAAATTCATCTCAATTCATGTTATGGTCTCTTGTCAATCCCGTCGTCGAGGTACTCTGCACCCGATTTTCAACCCATTTTCTTGAGACAGAATGAATAGACTTGTGATTATAAAAAAGCTTTCGATAAAGCTTTAGGGCAATGGAATGTATGTGACTTCTGAATAGAAAATTGTGATTTAGGTGACTTACTTATCCGAGATTAGGTCACCTCTTTGGATTCTCCTGTACAGTCCATGACCTTAAAATTTTTCTCTGTACATTAAAAAGTAATATTTACTAATGTGGTGTGAGGTAATATTTTTAGTTCTTGGATTTATCAAGAGTGCTTAGCTAAAAGCACTTATTATTTGTCATTAATTTCAACACGAAAGAATTTTATACTCTGTTGAGGGGTAGAAGTAGTAACAATTGACAATGTGAAAAGCTTCCCCAGTTTAGCTCCGGGGGACACACGAGCTACGACGATAACTAACTTATTCTCTCCCAACTATGAGCAAACAAGAACCAGAGTCGTTCACCATCCGTTTTATTAATGCAAAATTCCAAATGCTTCCTCGCCTAATTTCCAAAACTGCTGTTAACTTAGCCGATCAATGGAAGCCGACTATCTAAGTTTCCGAGACCTCTTTCCCTTTATTGTTATTCTTAATTTATCTGCATGTTTAAAAGTTAGCGCGTCATCCTAATAGGTCAAAGGTTTAACGAACTTTGGTAGACGGCTCCGTCTGGAAGGAAAATCTTTTGGAGAATTAAGTCATTGTAATCTGGGCACAGACTGTGTCTTCATTTCAGCTGATTCTTAATACGCTTTCAACTGCTACGATCCTTCAGATGATTCATCCACAACAAATTATGTAATGATGCAAATACATAGTAGGTAATACTACTTGGTATAGCATGAGAAAGCTATTTTTGTATAATTTTAACTGTATAAAATCCGTCTTGTCATTTTTTAAGCATACTATACATTTTACTTCCTGGCTTCAGTTATATTTTTGCTCCTTGATTTGAAACCGCATCAGAGGATGAGTTTTTATTTATCACCTCGATTAATAAGGAAAGTTATTCAAATATAGTATAAGAGAAATATAATACTGTAATATTTTAATGTTTGAAGGTATCAATAACATAAATATATAATTTGGTTCCAGCCAATGGTTTCTCAACAAAAATGTATTGTATTTATTTTTAAATATGATTATTAGATTTTCTTCCGAGTCATTTAATTTATTATTATGTTATGCAATGCTTAGAATAAAAGTAATAATTTACTAATAGAATGCAGTGTCGACTTAATTGCATTTCCAATATTTTAACCTGCGATATCAGATTTTTAAAAATATCCGAAAATGATTGAGTTTCAATCTTAAATTTACATCTTTGATAGCAGTTAGTGTTTTTTGCCCTTTCGCATTATTCTTGCATTTCGAATATGACTCTGTAGAGGTTCATGGTTCTGAAAATCTTATCAAACGCGTCACCGTAATCCATATCGTGGTTGTTGATGCATGCTGTCTCCAGCTAATAGGAATACCATTACGGGATATATTTCTCATCAAAAACATTGACCCTTAATTACACAGTGAAAATTATTTGTCGTTCATAAAAAGACTACACTATTCCCGAGGTAAATTAAAAATAAAAAAGTAATTTTTTCATGTTTTCTGTGGGTACCTTTCCATCATAAATAAAAAATATTTCTGCAAATTCAACATGATACATTTTTACGATAAAGAGGAATAAAGGTGATGGTTCACTGTTATGGGGCAGCAATTTGGTTCTATTCCTATGATGGGATAAAAATTGGCAATAAAAGGCTAACGTTTTACTTGTAATCATTCCCGAGAATTTCCTGGACAGTTGCATTTTACGTTACATTTTGTTTTTTATAAATTATACATTTTTAGTTGTAGTCTTGCTCTATGGATAAAGTTTTTTGGATTGAAAACTATTTATATAAAAGTATGTATTAGGTTTTTTTTAATTTTACCAAAGGTTGTTTTTGTAACTCCATAAGTTTCACGTACAGCGATTGAAAAGAGACACTTGGTGGACATTAAAAAGAAAGGTTATGGAGTCTACAGTGAAACGGGCTAGCCAAATGTGAGACTCTTCTTTGACGACCATGGAAAGCCACTCGTGTGCACCTCGGATTCACATACGAAACAGAGAGAACTGTTTTACTCTATAAGATAATTAAATAATAAAAGCATTGTTTGAATTCAAAGAGAATGCTTCTTAACATTCTTCTCTTTCTGAGCTACCCGCATTATCTGCTGAGCTCACATCTCAACTTCATCGCTCCCATGACTCTTTCGCTTCTACTTCTCAACAAAAACACCCAGTTAAGCAAATCCTGAGCGTGGGATCCTTGAAAATGAGGGTTCTAAGCGTTGAAATGTCAGGATACGGATGCAGGGAAAAAAGTGGAGATAAATTAAATAAACTGCTCATGTCAAGGCAGAAATTTATTCATTTAGTTCTCCGTTACAGAGAAGCCCAAACAACCCAATTTATGTCTTTACCATAACTATGTTTATTCCAACAAAACAGTATGTATCCTTTAGAGACTATTTGTGCCCCGACATGATTTGCTCCCTTATAATTGCAATAAAAATCCTATTTTGTGTGGCAAAGATCTCTCTTTTATTAATGTGAACACATTAACTGACAGAAGTCATAGATGGAAGATAAAAAGATAGAAGCATAAATCTCGAATGTTTTGCAATACTTGTATGCAATTAGGACTATAATTAGTATATTTTTCTTTCACGAAGACTATTTTATCCTTTCGAAAAAGTTCATTTGCATCGATTGCATTTTGAGTTATCCACAGAATTTCGCATGACTCCCGTTAGGAATGTTATATTTATTTCTTTGTTTTTCCTTTGTCGATATAACTCATATTCATACGATAGTATATATTTGATATACGAAAATTCCAACAAACTCTACCGGGTAACATAAAAAAAATATGGGTGCTACAATATCTCATGAAATTTAACGATTTTGTATCCTGGATCCTTTTGATCATTAGATATAGAGTGAGATAAGGGAGAGTCATCCATCAGAGAGATGCGGCCAATAAAAGTTATCTCTCTTCCATTAATGCACTATGAAATTTGAAAGAAAACATTTTCATATTATTCTATGCGATCACTAATTAAATTCATTTGTTCAAGGTAATTATAATTTATACTGATATCTTTGGCTGTTATAAAATGCTTTAGGAGTGAAATTTAACGATTATACCGTACTAAAATGCTAAAATTCTTTAGATGTCACTACCATAGGCTAAGATGAATTGAATTAGATGGAATTTTGTTTGAATATATGGAACTTCATGATGTATTGTGAGATATCAAACTTTGTAATTATCGCCAATTTTTATTTCAAATGAACATTTTCTTGGAACAGTCGACAACGCCAGGTGGGCCTGATCAGGATCCCATGATGTCGATTATTCGACGAATATATATTAAACAAATATCATTGGAACTTACAAAGTTTTTACTTTCCACAATTTAAAATGGACTGTTATGCGCAATAACTTTATTCATATGGCACAAATTATAACTTATTTATTAAAAATGGGTTGTAAACACTTTCTTCAAAATGCATTAGCTTCACGGTTCGTGTATTTTATCGTGACGTACATACAGTGGAATGAGAAACTAAAACCTCCTGTATTGGACATTTAATATGGACATTTAAGGCAGCAAAATTATCTGAAATTATAAATAAAAAGAAAGGTATCGAGAAAATATTTAAGAATGTCGAAGTAATCTAATGCATAACTAAGGAGATTTATATATTGCTTAAACCACGAAAAAACTAAAGCGGAAATTACGAATACAATCCTTTAACTTTTAAAAAAATACAAGAAAGTACATAATATAGTAGTCTTTCCATTCTGTATTAACAACATTACTAGAGGTTGCATCATAAAAAGTTGTAGTAAAGGTCAATGTAACAAATTGCTAAACTGAAGTATTAGCAGAATGTCACATTTTCCACGATAGCGTGTGCTGAGTAATAAGTGGAATGCTGGTGAAATGTCTGTTCCAGTTAGGGGTTAAATAGCGTGAGCTCATGAGACGCTCCTCTAAGAGGAAGCTAATGTCTGAGCTGGGTTTCTCACCTCCAACCTCTCTTTGCCAACCTCTTCTTCCCTATCCATCCTAGCCCAAAGGCGCTAATGACTTTCGCAGACCACGTGCCTCGGAACAATACAACACATAATCTAACATCCTTCGTTCCTTCCGTCCTCCTTAGCCCTCAGCTCCAATCTTTTCTCCCAGCCTCCGTTAAACCTTCGCAAACCCTTTCTTCTCCTCTTCCCATCTCCATCAATTCTTCTTGTTTGCCGACAGATCCCTCGGAACTTTCTCCTCCTCCCTTTCATCAGGTCTTCCTCTACCAAGCACCATTTTCTGTCAACCTCTTCAACTCTTGCCTTAACGGGCCTTGCCTTGTTTCTAGACCATACGGTTTTATCTTAACACCATACGGCCGCTTAGCTTGATCACCTTGAAGTTTTCTCTCTTTCATTTCACCTTATGTCCTCCATCTTTCTTATCCTCATAATTACAACCTAAGGTATAAACAACAAGGTTTCGTTGCTCTCCGACTGTCCCTCACGTGACCTTAGAAACACTATACAACCCTTATTTTAGAGCAAAATCAAAATCCAGATATTCCTTTCGGTAATCCTCGCTTCATGGATTTAATAATGTTCTTTCTTTCCCAAATCATGATGTTATTTTAATTTATTCTCACTTTCAAGTTTCTGCTTATGATAAATAGCTGTTCAAATAAATATGAACCAAGAGTTGAAGGGAGGAAGGGTTCGCCCCCAAATTAGTAAAGGAAAAACCCCCTATTGTTATTCCGCCTGCGCAATCTACATTGTGTGCAAGCATACTTCCATTTTATGTTTCTATTTATTTCTTTTGCCAGCTTCCCATACCATTACTTCCGACTCCGTTTTATCCCCGCTCTCTTTTTTATTCCCTTGTTACCCTCTCCCTCTTTGTCTTCTCTTTCCTGCTCCTCTCGCATCCCTACCCGCGTTTTGAGTTATACCCTCCCACTTGCTCACTCCCCATCCTCCTTCCGACACCCGTTCGCTCTTTCCTCTTTATTCTGGCTCTTTCCCCCACCCACGTTATCTTTCCTCTTTCTTACGCCCTCCCCCTTCCACCTGCCTCTCCTCCCTCCTCGTATCCCTCCACTCCCTCTCTTCTTTACATCCCTTTCTCTTTCCTTCTCGCTCTCCTGCCCTTACCCTCTCGAAGTCCTTTGAACAAACTTCCAGA
Source organism: Hetaerina titia (assembly GCA_037158775.1). NCBI lineage: Eukaryota > Metazoa > Arthropoda > Insecta > Odonata > Calopterygidae > Hetaerina > Hetaerina titia. The sequence goes on along the minus strand of CM073768.1, from coordinate 89,938,820 downwards.
TAAACCGCCAACTTTCTCGCTGAGCTTAGCGAATGGGACGTTCCCAAGTTTCGGCCCTCCAGCTCGTCCCCCTGTGCTTCATTCTGCCCCTCTCCCACTTCCTTTCGGCTCCCTCTCGCCCCAAACCCTCCACGGGAGCCTCCTTTCCCCTCCTCTCATCCCTCATGGAGTTACCCTCCCCCCACGTACTCCGCCTTCTTCCTCCCGGCCTCTCCGCGCCCTCATCCTCCCACGTACCCCTTCCCACTCTTTCTCGCACTGTTCTCGACCTTCCCCCTCTGTCTAATCCCTCGTCCATACCACTTTCCGACAACCCCCCCCCCCACCCACGCATCCCTCGTAGTCCGCGGTAAGTGCACGTTCAATCCCCCATTTCGGAACTATTCCGACGATATTAGGAATGATCCTCCGCCGCAGCATCCTCGAAAGACTCCCTCCAAAGGGAAGATACATATATTCCTTCCTCTCCCGTCCTCCTTCATCCAACTCAAACAAAAGAAGTGCGGAGGAGGAATGGAGAAATAGGGGGTAAAAGATTGGCTCCGGGAGAGATCGGCTCTGGGAGGGAAAAGAAACGTTATAGGAAGGAGGCAAAAAGTATTATTCGAGAGGGAGGCGAGGGCAGGACATCACGCTCACATAGATATGTGGTCGTAAATATAGCATGCACATCCCAAGCCTTTGATTCGTCCGCTCTCTCTTTCTCTTCTTCTGTTCTCTCGCCTTTCTCTCCGGGAGGCACAATTATTTCTAGAGATAAGGATTCCTTTGAAGGCTCTGAATCCATATATTTAAGAGAAGTTTCTGCTTCAAAAAGATGAGGATTTAGTATGAAGGGAAGTGTGAAAGGAGATGGAACTGTCGATCGTGAATATGAGAATTGTGGGGAAAAGTATCAAAGAACTTAGCGAAATCCGATGAGGATATCTCCATCTCCCATAATTTTATTAATTCCTTTGATCCCTTATCCCGCGCTAACTTAATTGATTCTAGCAGCTGTGAATATTCATTCGTGTCACAACATTCTTTGGAGCAGCGGTTGATGGAAGGAAAATCTCTTCTCCGTCTGAAAATCAATTAATTTCTCAGCATTCTTACGAAGCATACCTGTGCAAATATTTTATTTGCATTATCCTTATAGGATGGTAGACAGGAGAGTTTTTGGGAAAGGTCCGATTTTGAGAAAACTACGGGATTTTAGCTCGAATTTAATGGTAGACTGTCGTACTAGATGTTATTAATTTAGTGTTTATAGGTTTATTGTCAACATAGATCATGAGCCTCTCAATTAATGATAATTTTTATTTATTGCCTTAATATTAACTTTGAGAATTGAGTGATGTGTTTATTCGTGGCGAAATATTAGCGATAACGGTGATAAGCTAGTAAAGTGCCACCGAGAATAATGGAGCCTGTGCGCAGCGGCACAGATAAATACACTAATGTGTGGAAATTTTCTCTTAAAAGAATCAAGTGACAACAACAGAATTCGAATCCAGACCTTCAATCCTCCCTTCGAGAGTGTCAGCCAGTTATGTCATTAAGCCACTCGCCTTCTCTAAGAACTGTTTTCAGTTGGTTTTGTACGACCTGTCCCCACACAAGAAGTCACTCTCTGGAACTGAAAGCAATTGGTGCTGGAAAAGTGTCTGCTGTGAATGAGATAAGAGCAAAACATTCCAAGTCGAATTATTTGTTAGATTTGCGATGGACTGGTTACTATTGTAAACATTTTTGTTAAAAATATGAACGCGTTAGAATGTAGCACCAAATAATTTTCCCACGGCATGCTAGTTGCACATGGTTTGTACAAATAACTAATATATCTATCGCATTTGAATTGTTGTGATGTGGTAGACTCGTCAGCATTTGGTAAAAATTAGTATCGCACTGATCAAATTGTGGGTTATAAACCTGCATATTGATAGTTGTGACGTTTTCAAGTGTGATTTCAACAATTATATTCCGACCGCTTATAACTTCCAGGGTGGAAACTTACCGTCATTTGTACTCTGAAATTTTCTGGGATATTCAGGATGTAAAGCTCAACAGGGTTTTACAGAACCGAAGTTGTCAGCTGAAACCCGAGTTCCGTTTGCGTGAGAAAATTCCTTTGCAAATTATCACCTTGGTAAATATATTGCCATTTTTAGTAAAATATACTTAACGCAAAGTAGAAAGATGCTTACATTTTTCATCCCATCCCTGCGAAATGCAATATTGTAATGTCACGAGAAAAATTTTCTCAGTGTTCTGTAGTAGACTAGCGAAAGAAAGGCCGGCGGCTTCCAATGTTGAGAATCCATGCTTCAGGAGGCCCTTTTAAATATACATGGATGGATTTTTTTTCAAACGTGACGTTGGGTAATTCGTTTTTAAATTGATTGGAAACTTATATTCAGGCGGTCTCGTCACTTATCTACATAAGCCCAACCGAAACAGCAAGATTTCATCGTCTTCGATCGATGTCTCGCCGTTCGTCTCGCGTCGCCCACCACCAGCTCCACCATCTCACCTTCCGTCAATCAAGGAACTTACCCTTGAATCTCTCCACTCTCCCTTTCTCCTCCCGGACACGAAAATCAATTCCGCGAAGCGGCGAAGGGAGCGAGTGAGGAGGGGTAAGGGGAGACCTAAGGAGCGGGGGAGTGAGAGTAGCATGCAGATGACCAACATTTCAGAGAACCGTCGATAGCGGTCACTGAACGAATCGGCTCGTTTATGCCCTCTTGACGACGAGACGTTGATGAGATTGATTGCGAGACCCCAACGACGGCGGGAAGCTATCGACCTTGGGAGGTTGTTAAAACATGTTTTATTGAGCGATACGCTCCAGAGTGAGGAAAATGGTGATGGTGGCAAATACACTTAGTCTAGAGATATCGTCACCATTGCTACGCTTTTTTGTAATCATTTTCCGCCCCGCGCGACCCGTATAAAACGGTCCACCCCAGTGATGATAGCTAACTACGAAGCATAATGCTATCAGGAAAACGTGTGGGGCATTTCAGGCCTCTAGAATGCTGTGTTGGGAGAATAAAAAAAAGACTCCTAAACTTGCGTGAGCCGATTTTTGGAAGAATGTGGTGGAGAATATTTCTTGGCGATACAATGGAAATTAATCCCCGATAAAGTTCGCTTTAATACCCCTCCACGCTATCTCTGCGCAGGAAGGAATAAAGCTATAACTTAGTATAGAGATTAGAGAAGCGTTCCTATAAATAGAGAGGTTGTTGTTAAGCTCCTTTCGGATTATTAGAGGAAATAAAACTCCTTGGCATAGTGAGGATGAGCGTGCAAAGCATGAGAACGATTACGCAAGAATACCTAATCCATGAAAGTAGAACAAAGGAATGATTCTGTGGTTTTGTCCTCTATCGAGTTGAAAATAAAAGTTTGTAACACTGAAATAATGAACGAATAAATAAATTTGTATGCGCAACTACCGATGAATTATATCATAGCATTGTTTTTGACATCTGAAGTATTATTTTAGTAAATTAAATATTAAAATGGGGATGCCAAGAATGCACGTTAAAATGAATACTCGAAAAAATGCACTCAATCAATATATTATTATTATAAGGTAATCTGCCGGTTAAGGTAGGTTTTTGGATGGACACAACTATCAAACAAACACTTTGCAATTCCAAACAAAACCCAATCCAGCAACCTAATCTTCAATCAATATAGTTCATGGGCAAATGTATCAATTAGTATAAAATAAATAAAAACGGAAATGTTCAGTTCTATGCGTGGCGTATGTCACAGAAGACTATTGAGAAGTGGCAACAAACATATCACCTCCTAAAATGATTTTATGACAGACAAATTACTGGCGGTGAAGTTAAATAGGTATAGGGATTAAAAAATTTCTAGAGGCATCCTTCCAAACTCAGACCAGGGTAAGGTAACTCGTTTGAACGAGAAGATTTTCGGAAAATTTCGCGCTCAGTTTAATGCGAGGGTCATCATCGTTGAACGTGAGACGTTTCGTATTTTAAAAAAATAAATATCGCCGAGGATATTTCTCTCTCCCTCCATCACCCTCCGAAGTCTCTATCTAACGATCCCTCGGTGGCCTGCGCGACTGCGTGGCGGGTCAGGTGAAATCTTATCATCATCCAGGGGAGCCATTGGGGGAGAATGGCCGGGGGGAGTGTGAGGGAGATTGGGGAGGGGGGGGGCACAAGGAATCGATCGTCGAGGCTTTTATGTCTCCTTCCTCTCCTCCACATTTACGTACAGCCATCAGGGGTTAACTTTCACCTTAATTCGTACTTAATGGCGAGAGGGACGGACGGGCCAAGAGAGTCCTTCGACCCTTTTACGACCTTTAAAAGACCCATCGTGGAGCTTTTTATAGGAGGTCACGACCTCCTGAGCTCATTCCGACCGGCTCGCCGCTATCTCGCAGTCATTTGACAGGGAAAAAGACCGTTGGAAGGGCACCAGAATAGGCAGATTTTATCCCAGCAAGGTTTGTTTTTTGGCACTAAGTGATGATGAGTGCATTTGTCCACTGGTGGCAATAAAAAAATCCAATCTCTCCCTCTCCTCCCCCACCCCCTAATCTCGCTGTTTCTCTGCTGTTCTCCTGCCTCCCCTCTTCCCCGACGGCTCACTCTCCGGGGGTTTTCGAAATTTTTGACTGCCCCTCCACCTATCAGATCTCAGATGGATGTTGCTCATATAACCTTCCTTTTGATTCAGATAGAGCATCTGTGGCCCCGAGTGGGTGAGTGGTGTTGTGCTATCAAGGGATTACCTGGAACAGGGTCAAATGCTCTCACGCGGCCATCGGATATATTTCAAATTTCTTTGCGCTTGAATGGGCATTCATTCATTGCCATAGTATAAATCAAACTTTGGCAAAATTACTTCGTATGTATCATACAACAATGCAAAGAAGCATTCAAACAAGATTTAACTTTAGGGATATTATTTTTAATGCTCATGTTTTCATTATATATTTGCGAACTTCGAAGAATTATCAAGAATGATTGAGAATAGAGAGAGAGAGAGGGTTGCATAGAATTTTTATAGTTTCGTAGTGTATACCGGAAAATTCTAAACTGTAGGAGGGAGATATGAAAAGTTCGCGAAAAAATGAAAATTAAGCGTTTCGCCCGACGCTGCTACACTTCTTGATCATTTTAAAAAGTTTTTCCTATTGCAGTCGAAATAGGCATTTGTTTCCGATATCACCTCCACGTTTGACTTTTTTTTCTTATTACCGATCATTGTTTTATGTTGGATAACTGATAGATAACAGGGGAGACATATGTTGACAATAGGGAGAATGGGAAACGAGTTGTAATCGGCTAAAGCGTGAGCTAGTGCGTTTTTCGTGATGAAAAGGACGTCTTTGTGAGCCAACTTGGACGTTTGTCTTTATGTCCAGCTTTCAAACGGTCTAGTAATGCATAATAGGTTTAAAGTGGCTGTCATCAACTCCCGTCATAGTATGGACTTTTGAAATTTTGAATAATTTGATCCTTTTTCAAATATTCAATGAGGTTTATTCCTAAAATTCCAAAAAACATTTGCCGCAAGCTTCCCAGCCGAAGGAACGGTCTTCGCTTTGTTTGATGCAGACAACCAGCTGGTAAACTATTTTTTGGTCTGTAACTTGGTTTCAGGTGTGTATTGATGCATTCATTTTTCGTTCACGGTGACAAAATGACGACAGCGGATTTATTTCAAACAACTGCAAACCGGCCTTGGAACATGTGGCGCGTTTTTCTTTCGGGGCAAAACTAAGGATCCATCTTGCGGATAATTTTCTCATGACCAAATGTTTTGCAAAACATTTTGTAACCGTTAACTCAACATTCGTACAGCATCATAAATCTCACACCCTCTTCTCACTACTCTTCTATCCACCATATCTACGTAGCTGTAGTCTAATGATTATGATAGATCTCTGAATGAATCTGGCACTACGCAGCCATTTGAAGTCCTAACTAACATATCACAAAATATCCCTATATTATATTTTACATTAATTCATTCTTAAGTTCTTGATCTTTTTTTTCACATTAATTTTATCCATAATCCCTAATACTTTCCTCCTTCTGCCTCTCTTTCCCAGCATTCTACCCTCTATCACCGTTTTCAGAAATATATTGCCTTCAAGTATCTCTCTAGTTACTTGCTCTGATTTCCTCGCAATATCCGTCTCTCTCCCCCTACTATGCCTAGAATTGTATTGTTTTTTTCCTTTTCCGTCCATTTTATTTCTTTCATTCTTCTCCATATCAAAGTCCTTCATTCTACGCTTATTCTCTTGCTTCCCCTCCAATTTTCTGAATCATACAAAACTACTTTCCTTATTAATGTTTTCCCTATTCTTTTCTTAGCAACGTGGCTAATGGTGGCTGTCATCAACTCCTGCCTCTATTTTGGCGCTTTTTTACGCCTCTACCTTAAATCTTCAATTCTTCTTTCAATTTCACCACTTATATGCTTATTTTATGAACCAAAATTCTCATCTTAGCCTTCTTTTCTTGATAATTACACTGAGTCTGCATTGCGCTAAAGCACTTTTCTATCTGGATAACTAAAGCTTGATCATTTGCAAATCTATCTGATTTGAAGAGTTGTCCACCTGCTTTCACTTCTGCCTGCCTCTAGCCCTTTCCATGCCTCTCAGGCAATTATCTCCGAATATATATATACACATATATATCGTCCTTTATGTGTGTCCCTTTACCATTTTCCTTATTTCTATTTCAATATGAATGAATATATATATATATATATATTGAAAAGGACATGACACTCTCTTGCTACCCTGCCCACAGACCATTTCGACCGCCTGTTCGTTATCCTCACTGGTACAATTTGAGATATCTAGGTTGTAGATGAGTTGTCCATCGCTTCATTATAGTCACATTTTCTGCAAAAGTTTAGTTAATTGTGCCCAGTTTACTACGTCAAGCGTCTTCCTAAAATCTACGAAGTACACAAATACATCCTGGTAATATGCTTAGGTTCCTTTCCACTAGTAACTACATTAGTACTAATGCATAATGAGTATCAATCCTCTTTCTTAACCCAACCTTATCTTTCCTAAGTTCATATTTCCTCTCTTATCCGCCCTAATGTTAATGATCCTAAGTAATTACTTTGCTGCGCGTAATATTGAAGTTATACTCCAATAATTTTCCCTTTTTTAAAATGGACCTGATCAAACGATACTCGAGAAAATTTATCCCCCAATATTTCGCGAATGAGATCATAAAAACTCTTTCTTCCTTGTTTCCCTGAATTCCTTAGGATTTCTGCGAGATTATTACCTATTCTCACGTCCTTCTTGATTTTTTCCTAAATGCCTTTTCTATCTCGCAGTCAAGTATTTCAAGTCTCAAACAATCCATATCCATATCATATTCTCTTTCTTAAACCTAACATATGGTCTATTATCTTTATCATAAAGTTCCTCCATATATTCTCTCCATCTAGTCAGTACCGCACCTTCGCGCATATTTTAGCCATACCCGTTCAACCCTTCCAAAATCCTCCCATCCACGTGTAAAATCGTAAGGAAGTTGAAATTTAAAATAATTTATAATCACGAGAGGAAATTTCAGCAAGTTTGTTGCCTTTATTCCAGGGAATCGTGAAAATGGAACACTTTATGGAGGCTTATACGAAGCCAAATAATCAGTGTGCGCAGAGGTTGTTACTTAGCGTTGACAAAAATACGGGGTACATATATATGGAACTACGTTTTTGGTCCATTAAGCTTTATTTATCAAGGTTTCGTTAATTGCTATCATTGATTTACTTTGAAACAGTGACAAAACGCATGTACATTTAAATAGAGATACAAAATGGGGTGGAGAAAGTGATGCGGCGGCCACCTTAAATTTTCCAATGTATAGAGACGCCATTGTTCCATAACATTCCTCCCTGTTCATACGTCACTGACTGATCCTCTCGACTGCTCTTCTAAAATATTCTTCAAGCCTCATGTGGCTCGTGGCACATGATATTCACGTAATTCGCAAACACATTAACAAAAACTTTACTGAATGCGTATTATTTCCACCTTCGCTCACACAATCCTGAACTTCCGCATTTTCAAGTTTCATTGAAAATGTGCTAGTAACCGTGACTCGGGGTTAGTCGGATCTCATGTATTTTTCATTCTGCAACTCTTCACTTCCGTTGTGAAGCGCCTGCGGGGACACGCGGGATAACCCATTTCATTTTTATTTTAATGCGCGAGGCACGCCAGCTAGCTAATATGTATGCGCCTCGGGTTCCAGAATTTAGCTTTTGACAGCGAAATCTGATTTCGCATCGCTAAGGAGTTTTTCGCGTGAGTTGAAATTGAGTCGGTGACACGTGTGCCGACTTCCCTTGGGGGCGTAATTCGATTTCTCCCGTTGACCAAATATTTCAGCCGCGCAGGATGGCGCCGCCAGTGAAAATGACCTCGGCAGTCGGAGCTCCTCTCCCGTGATAACTACTGCAGCGGGTCGGTTATTAAGAGCCCGGACATTAAAAGGGGACCAACTCCACCGCCCCCGACTTAAAACCGTGGCGACCTGACGAGGGCCGACAATGCTCGTAAAAAAAGGCGCCACCTCCCTCCTCCGCGGAGGGGTGGCAGGGGGGTGAGAGAAGCCCACCCGCACAAGGGAGGAGTCTCCCTCGACCACCTCACAAAAGCCTCGCATGAAGCGAAATCGGACGCATCGCAAACTTCGTCACAGATGTCGCCGTCCGCGCGTGGGCGAATTACAGAGGGCGAGAGGGGGTGGGAGTTGGAGGAATGAGGCGAATAGGGGTCGGCTGGTAAAATTGCGGTTGGGGGTAGAGGGGATGGGATCCGCTAAAATGGTGACATTTCCCCCCGAGAGAGAATACTCCAGGAGAGGTCCAGCGGTGACAGGGCAATCTCTCTCCCTGCCCTCTCTCTCTCTGGCCGTGAGCTATCCTCCGCCCGGGGGAGAGGGAAGAGGGAGAGGGAGTGGATGGACGTGAGGAGAAGAGACAGTAGTCCTGCATATGTAACACACTGACCCGGGAGACTTGAGGGGGTGGGGCCGTGCGTTGCTGCGAGGAAGGAGGGGGAGGGAGGGAGTGAGAGTCCTGCGCATACGACCGCACGATGAAACGAGAGACCGTGAGGCGAAGGGAAATGGAGGAAGGGGTTCGGTTACGCTGGGATACAAACCGCGATCTTCTCCGGCATTATCCAACAATGCAGTGGGCGCGAGGGGTAGAGGGGAAAGAAGACGTGTGGGAAATGTTGGAAGAAAAGCGGTGGAGTCAATAAGAATTCCCCTCCATACTAACTCTCCACCCTCCTCCTCGTAGATGAAGGTTTGCCCCTTTCTCCGTCCCCTTATTTCTTAAAAAGCTACCTCCCGTCCTCGTCCCACACCTTGCTACGCTCTGCGCTTTCTCCCTCTCTCTCGTTCTCTCCCTCAACTCCACTACCAGCTCATTCCTCTCCAGACCCGGAGACGCAATTTCATCTCCACACGGTCCATTCACGCACGCGTATGCGTAAAGTGGGTGTCTCCCACCTCGCCTCCCCAAAACTCTCTGTCCCTCCGGTCCTCCTCGTTTCCGCCACCCCTCCCCACTATCCTCCCCTAATTTTACTCTCCTGCATTCTTCCCACAACTTCTTTCATAGCCCCCCCTCCCCTTATTAATCTCCCACTCACTCTTTCCTCCGTTTGACTTACCTTTCATATCGCCTAACCCTAGAGTGACGAACCAAAAAAAATCTAGTCAAACTCTCCAATGGTTATTTTTCGTCTCTCTTTCTCCATCTTTTTCTCTAGAGTAACCCTTTTTTACCGTACGCACTCATTTTTTCCCTCTTTCCCTATCCTTCTCTTCCTTTGAAAGATGCCCTGTCCGTCCCTTTCCAAACGAGGAATTGAATAGGGAAGAAAAGGCCCGACTGTCGCGCGTATCTCAGGATCGCGAATATTTTTTCCCGGCACTAGGAGGAAGGGGGTATACTGGGAGAAGGAGGCAGATGGGGCAGGGTAAAGAAAACAAGGCGTCCTATTCTTGCATACAATGGCAGACGAGGGTACGTTTAAATAGTTTCTACCCGACGCACACAAGCGCGCACGCCGACACGAGTGACAGAGCTCCTTTATATCTGACCTAATCCCTTTCGGCCTTCCAGCTTTCTGTTTGTTCACCGCCGTTCTTTCTGCTTACCGCAGCTAATCCGTCCTCGAGAGGAAGGATTCGCGCCTTCCTTCCTTCTCAAACCACCATCCCCCGCCGCTCCTTCCCCCGTCCCCTTCCCGCCAACCTTTCCTCTTCGGTCCCTTTCAATCGTGTCCCACTCTCCCTCGGGCTTTCCCAAACTTTAGCGTCGACATCGTTCTACACCCGGGAACGATGCTGTTGCCACTTTCCACCGTGAATAATTTGTGATTATAAAAGCCGCCTGTATTTTTCCTCTCTTTTACGAGTTACGAGAATTGTGTTTCTTTTTCGCTTAATTTGCTAAATTGCGTTTCCTTTTCGCTTACTAAAAATTAAATCAGATTTCAATGTGTACACCTCGTCTAAATTATTTTTTAGAGGTTATAATGTACCCTTAGTCGACTTTTAACCACCAGTCTAAGGTTTATTTCATTAAAATTTTAAAAATTCCATGCCTATCTCACTGCTTTCCAATAAAATGAAGATTGAGATATTCTTATTTTTGTTTGACCGCATTTCTGTAAAGAGTTCCTAAAAATCAGTAATAGCTCTTTTACAAAAAGCAGGACATTCAACTGTAGGTGATTTAAATTTGATAAACTAGAAGTAAACAATTTTCTGAAGGTAGTAAGTAATATCTATTTATGGTAGTAATTAAAATATCTTGCAGTACTGCGAAACTATGTATGTGTAGTAAACAATGTCTGACTTGCATTACTGCGAAATTGTGTTGAACTCAAGAAAAAAGACTTTAAAGAAACTTTGCTCGAAGTTATTGCCTGGAACTATTTTTTGGAGTAGTACTAATTTTCTGGAATGGGCGTTAGCATGTGATAAGTGCTATTCAAAAGTAAAGCGGAGCGATATCCGTCCAATCTTCTGAAAATACGCTGATGTTTGTTTCCTACTGGTTTTATAAAGAAAAATACCACTTCCAATTTTTCCGTGAAAATACTAGTATGGGTTGTTTTAGCCTAACCTCTCAGCACCAACTCGTTACAAATGCGCTACATCGGCATTCTGTGAGGCCCGTGTTTCCAAAATTCGTGTTTTCACTTGAAAAATTTACAAATGCAAAATGTGTTCAAACAAGAAAGTATGAGATCAAGAAATCCATTGCAACATTTCCTCTACTAAGAACCACTGTTTGTTATTCAGAGTGTCATTAGATGCGTTCGAAGGTGTTTCAAAAGTCTTGCTATGAAGGCCTTGCTTTTAGTTCTGAAACATGGGACTGAAGTCACAGGATCCTCTAGAAGCACCTCTCAAGTATTCATTGCTGGTCGTTGTCTAATATTTGATTAGTTATGCCCCAAGTTGCTCTCACAAAGGTTAAATTATTTTTAACTGATCTTGATGATAGTAAGTCAAATTTTTTGAACGATTTTAAAATTTTTATAGGATTTCCAGATGTTTAATGCTAGGATACAAGTATCAATTTTATATAATGCGAATCCAAGTGATAAATTCTGGTAGTTAAACAGCATCGGCCCTATACCTATATAGTTCTACGACGTGCTTTAAGCATTACTTATAGCTAAAGTCAAAATGCTATTTCCCATTTAAGTGTACAGCATTCTCGAAGAGACCGAAAAGTGTTGATTTGGAGTTGAATTTTTATTCGTAATATGGATATGCAATGTATGATAACATTCGTCATTACTATAATTTTAATATAAAATGTATATAAATATATGTATATATTTATATACATATGTATATATAAATATTTATACTTACTATCATACTATTCCCTCTACGCTGCTCCATACACGGCCGCAATTCAAGCTGGAATTTTATCATTTCAACGAAATGCGGTTTACTTATCGCCAAGAAAAAAAGCATATCTACCATGTAAACTACATTAGCAATGGTTTAATGCCCTTTTTCTTGCTTATCAACTATAAAAAAACCAAACTTATATTGTATGAACCGTACCATTGATTTTCTTACCCCGAAAAAAAAATTCTCATATTTGTACGATCTTAGGTGAAACAAAATGGAATCAAATCGATGGTGAAGTGTTATAATGGAAAGGTGTAAGATAGTCGCCAAATGAAATATTTTTCAAGCAAAAATTAACCTTTCAAATGTTAGCTGTAATTATGTAGCTGCATTTTAAATACTGATCAAGTGTTCGTGTTGCTGACCTATTTAAACAAACCCAAGTTATGCTTCTGGAAACACTCAATGAAAGTCAGGCAGTGGTATTATGAGTAGGAAATATATATACGGAAGCATAGGTCACTGGAAAACGGACTACCTCATAACCTATAAGCGTCATTTCCACATGCGCCTTTGGGAGAAAGGAGATCCACATAAACACATTGACCTATCTTAACCAGTTGGAAACTTTGGATCGAATGATCTGCATATTTATATTATTTGTCTAATTATATATATATCGGAAAATATTTTAGTTATCATTTTATAAATAATTTTGGAAATCACATGATACGCATCCTGATAATTTTTAGTTCTATAAACTAAAAATTTTAACATGGCTGGCGATTCTGACTTTTAAAAACTTGAGTTTTCTTTGAATAAGGTGTTATGTCAATGATATGTTTACGATACTAACAGCTGCTCTTGTCTCCGACACATAAATGCATTTGATTACAAGTAATAAGCTTTGGTAAATTAAAATGATAAGAACTGAAGGGTTTCTGAATTATCATTCACAGGAAACAAGAACATCACCAATCGTTTACCGTATTTTTAGAGTACTAGTTAATTTCAGTGAAATATTCGCTCAATCATATCTCAAATCATTAATAAGTATCAGGAAAAATGAAAAAAATTCACGGGGTCAACTGCTGATTAAAATCGGTTTATGATGGCGGATACATCATCATTCATGTTGAAAATCTACATGAATAAATATCGAAATATGCCGTGATAAATAATTCTATATCGAAATAAATTTCTAGTAGAATGAAGGAATTACTTACAAAGTGCAAAGTAAAATCATTAAAAACCTTACAAATTTTCTCTCGCATATGATATTTCAATTTATTTCATCAAACCCCAGGCAATATAAAAGGTTCTCGTTAGAGTTTGTACGTTACCGAATTTCTCATATGAAAACGATTTATTTAACGCAGGTTTTTTTTTTAATGCAAATGGTGAATTATTTGACCCCAAACTCCGAATGAAAATCCTCCCCGAGTGCTAAATCAGTGGAAATTGAAGTATCATTCTCCACACTTAATTCTGGCTCTAAGATGAAGTAGAAGGTCATAAAAATGACAAATTTGATGCAAAAAATTTCCCTTCCCTCTATTCTTAATCGTGGTGACGGAAAGAAAGGCCTAACGGAAATAAGTGGGAGCGGATAGACTTATATGCCCGCCCCTTTTATCAGTCTCCGCCATATGCGAATGAATTATTTTCCTTTTTGTCGAACGGCTTTCGTTAAAGCAATGCGATACGCTAATTTTATCACGCAATTCTCGCGTCAAGCAGTGACCTAAAAGATGTCCCCTACCTCGGCAAAAGCAAAACCTGTAAAAATAGTACTTGGGGGAAGTCTCGGTGGAACAGTGTGGTGGCACCAGAATGTAAACAGATTATTTTCGTGATTGATGAGGGATATGATGAATGAAATACGTACTTAAAACGATAACTCCCACCATTTCTGGAATTCTCCATGCCATCAGAATGGATTGAAACTCGACACGCTTCTGGTTCAAATGCACGCTCACGAGATTGAAAGTAATGAAGAGCATTTTAAAATGGCCAAATTTCAAAAAATATTTTCAACCCGAAAATGTCATCATTTTGTAACAAAATATAAATATGATAAAAAAATTAACTTTAATATTCTCACGTTCTACATATACTTACACGCAAAAAACGCAAAATTTTTCTTTGTGTATTGTATTAATACAAGTATGTGTATAATATTTGTATTAATTCAATGTTGCATTTAGCTTTTCAAGTACAATTTTGGTCTTTTAGGTGATAAATATAACGCCCAAGACATCACTGAAATTTTCATTGAACTTATCTCAGAAGGTTTGATCAATTTTTGTTTCATCGACCGTAATTCGTTGATTTTCAATGTGAATTTCCCGAAAGGTTAAAATTATTTCCTCGGTGTATGGATTTTCATTCAGGTCATTACCATTCGCCGATCATGGGAATTGAGTCACAAAGTTACTCTCATCACTAGGGAAATTATGTAAAGGCATGATCAATGGAAATCGAATGGTCGAACACGGAGGAGTCCGAGAAACACCGTGAACGTCAGTTAAGAGGGACTTCCTCTTCAGCCAGGATCCCTCTCGGGCAAAATTTTGTCGAGCGAAACAAATAAAAGCAACATGAACGGGTGTGAGAATGGTGAGTGCGCATGAGAAGGATATGAACTGGGAGCAAAAGTGAGAGGCTCCTTGTGATTGTGTGACTAAGGACGAGTCCCAAGACACTTGTGTGTGAATCCGACAATACTTATGGTCCACGGGACCGAGAGGCGAGAAAGTTCCCCGGAGAGACGGTTTTTAGTCCTAGCAGTTATAATATTTCATCGGAAGACGTGGCCCACTAATATTTGGGAAGGGTTTATAGAAGGTGTGTGAGGTTCTAGAGTCCAGAAAGTCCAGTCTAACGGCGCCGCCGTGAGTAATTTAGCCTTGAAAGTGATTGCGAAAGAGATATTACGTCCTGAGATTGCGCCATATTTAATTTATCCCCAGGATTTATACCGAATCCCTACCAGGACTATTGAAGTACGTGTGATAGATAAGTGAAAGAAATTGATTGCAAATTGGAATGGAGTGTCGAATTTTTTACAAGTAAATAATGCTCTTATTTAAGTATGTTAAAACGAATTTCGTGAATAACTGTAAAATATTGTTTCCATATATTTTCAATAAATTCATTTGAAGTGGGTAAAACGTGTATTAACAGTTGTTTCAGCCTTGTGATGAACCTTATGGATTGGTATTGAAACTTAAATAATGGACCAATACATTAGATTTCAATTATTTTTCCACAGCTTTCTATGAAAATTTTTCATCAATATTTTATGAATAATTCATGGAAGAATAAACGATTACATTAAATTGTATTTACTTCAATCGTAAGGTAAATTATTCAATTATATTACTTTTAGGCTATATTTCGAAATTCCTCCATTCTTTAATACAGTATTTGCTAAATAATCTGGATGAAAAGCGTCTTGTGCTATGCAAGTATATTAATCTAAAATTAATAAAATAAAATTAATACTACTCACTTTAATTGCCGGAGTCCTTAACCTGCAGTTTTAGAAGCCATAGTTGAAGTGAAAGGTTTATTCGAGGTGTTGGCAGTTAACTGCGATTTCTGCGACAAATGGTCGACATTTTAAACTATTAGATGAAATAAATCGTTTAAATAATCATCACCAGTAAAAATCAGGTATTTTATTTTCTAATCGGTGAAAAAGTTACCCATTTAAATAAATCTGTATTCTAAGAATTTATTTCAGTTGGTATCAGGAATGTACAATCGAATATATTTGAGATACGTTATATTCTGATAAAGCCTTTCATCAAGAGAGAGTGAGAGAGAAAGAGAATAAAAAGAACAACAGATTAACCCCGAATGAAATACACACACACACAGAACAATTAATGACAGACATGAAAGGGGAGAGATATTGGAACACGATGAGGTTAGCCAGTAGAAGGACTGGGTGGAGACCTGCGCCAAACCAATCATAGAATTGATGAACGGAGATGTTTTCGATGAGCTCTTTACGGAATTATTTAATTATGAAAGGACTTTTCATGAGTAAATTACACAATTATTCGATATCTCATTTGATCCTGGATATAAAATTTCGAGAAACATTGGCTTTATTAGTATCTGATATACAACGTTTGTTTTCCCAATTTTCATTCTCTCCTTTCCCAATAATACACAGATAACATCTGTCAGCGGAGAATATCTTAGGTTTTTATGAATTCGTTGAAGTTAACTTAGTATACATGTACATTGAGCCATTAATATGTACTGCCGATAATTTTCATTCGGGATCATACATATTTTATCTAAGGCCGTCATGCCATGAAAATGTTTTGTCTGCGCTATATTATTAAGTGAATATAAAACGTTAGGGTGACATATTCACCCCTTCATTCGCATTTACCTATTTTAAACTTACTCGCGAGAGCCACTTACAGTTTGCCTCGACTGCGATTGCCTTTATCGGCAATAAATTGTATCCATTCTGGAATTTTATCAGCCCAATTTTAACCCATATTATGCTATCCTTTGAAAATAGTATATCTAAGATTCAAATGACATTAGGTTACACGGGCATATATTTGAGGTTATCTAGCGAAAATTGGGCACGGTGCTTCGAGTCATAAAGAACCACTTTCATAGAGATATGTTAACACGGAGGTGTATAATGTTAATTTAAACCCCTCCCACGGGCGCTCAAACGTTATTACCACAGTCAAAATTTCATAAATTTACCCTTGGCTTCTATGGTCTTAATTAGATGTTTTGTGAAATTTTATTTGGCCTATGCGCATCTGCTCTTGTGGGGGCAAATTTAGTTTATGAACTAGCAAATTTCAAGTTTACCTCTTTTTGCATTGGCCTAGTTATGCATTGGAAGTATTGGGGTAAGTAAACTTAACCTCAATTTTACCTCTTTTGTGTTCGAACCCAAATGAAGTTCTTTCGCAATTTTTTTAATCTTGTCTACTTTATATATCTATTTAAAAGGTATTCCTCTCTCTGTTTAAAATGCATTTCTGAAGTTACACTTTTCGTTTTGATTTTCCTGGTCGTTAAACAAGCTATAGGATCTCTATTTTCATAAAAAGCTTGAAAATTAATTTTAGACCACGTTCCCCTCTGGTGAAATCGGGAGAGAGAAATAAGTTAATCCTTAATTAAAAATAAATGAAGGATGACAGGGGGCGTTGAATTTAACAAAAGACTAGCAAATAAAAGTTATTAAAATCCGTCTGTTTGGCATTCCATGTTATACACCAAGGGCGTATGTAACTTAAATTGTCTGGAATAATATCGGGCCTATTGGTGACCAGTCATTTCTTTTTAAATACATAGGTAAGATATATATATTAAATTATTTAATCCCAACATCATGTAACATCTCATTTCTCATAAAATAATGTTAATATAAAATTTTCAAAAAAAACATTTAATTAACCCATAAATCGCACATCATTGTTAATACTAAGTTCAATAAGACAGCATTTACGTAGTATTGTTTGCCTTGAAATTAAAATATGTGGAACAAAAATTATAAAAGAAGGATATTTGAAAAATTAAATAATTAATTTTATTAACAATAAATTTCTCCATAATTTTGGATCAGAAGATGAAAAAGGTAGAATTGATTCATTTAAAATTAAAAATATTTTAATCTGATTGAGATTATCTCTTGTATATTAGTTTTTCTGATTAACGGAATCTGTAGCATTGACTTTTTTATCGTCCTCTCTAATATTTTACTCAGTAGATAAATTAAATACACTTTTGCACAAATATTAAAAGGAATTTGTTGATGGATGGTGGACCGTATGCGGAAGGAATAATTGCTTGATAAAGTCATAAGTTAAATCCAAGCATTTAAGTTAAAAAGTATTTTTTACTGTTGATTTGGTCACACTATACGCTTGGGGCAAAATATTGTAAAGTGATGGTTTTTATAAAATATTCTGGAATAAATATTATTTCACGTTATGAAATTATGAACGTATCACTCCAAATATATTATCATACTTATGGTTGCGAATAAGTTTATGCATATACCTCATACGTTAATTTTATACCTGTGCTGACGTTATTTTCCGGTGAATTTTAAATTTTTTAAATATGCTTTCTCTACAGGTATGTATCTGCACCTGTTCTACCTACTGTCGTGATTCCCAGAATGTTTTTCGTGAGTACTTTTATGGATTTATTTTAAGTACCCATATTTTAAATGAATATCTGATATAATCAACAAGAATTAAATGATATTCTGATATTCGAAGAAAATGATAATTGTACTTTTAGATAACATTCCACTTCTTCATAATGGAGGTTATTTTCCTTCAATTAAATTTGCTATAAAGCTTCCTTTTAAAAACGTTTTGATTGCTTTTAGATTTTTCGTAAAAAATACAATGATATTATTTAAATTATTAAATCTCAATTAGGAATAATCTCTCTACAGACCCCTACTGATGTTTTCAAACTCTCATATCCTCCGTACAAATTCTAAGAAAATTGTGGAATTAAAATATTTGGCGAAGAAATAACTTTGAGAAGTTGTTGTGATTTTGAAGTAATTTTACATTTTATTTTAAAACTTTAATGATAAAGTAGATATGGAAAAGTTGTGTTTGCCACTTGGCTTCCCACTTAGCAAGACCAAGGTCGAATTTTGGTGGATGCATTTTAATGGGAGTTTAGATTAACAGTTGCCAATCATGTGATGAGGACTTGGCGTGCAATGTCTCCATCGGATAGACTTTTAAACTGTGGACCCATGTTCTCCTTTCTGAAAGGGCATGTAAATATCGGCGCTGAATTTCTCTCAACTCTATATTCCCTGTATCTTGTATAGTATCCCTGGAGATGCGTCACAATTTTACATCAGTTCGTTGGTCGTTAACACAATAAATGTTACTATAATCGTACAATAGGGTCATACATGATTAGTAAAATTTGCTTGAATAAACGATAGCCGAGAAAATCATTTTGCTAATGGTTTCTCTCTGTGCTGTTATTTTAATTACCTCCCAGTTTTCGGCATGGTGTATTGAAGCTATTATCTATTTTCCCGCTGCACTGGTCTGCCAGGACTTAATTCAAAGATGTAATTGGATTACGTTTATGCGCTACAAAGTAATATTTCATACCCGTGTGTGAATGTAATATTTTATATGATCCTCTCGTTAAACTGTATGAAATAAATCCGGCACATCCTCTTCTTAATGAAAGCAGCTGCTCTTGGGTGGGTTTTTTAAGATGGGTGCATAATGATAAGCAGCTGCTACCTTGCAGTTAAAAAAATTCGTTAGCGTTTCACGGAGGAAAATAAATTCTCGGGAATTAATTAATTTATTCATTTCAGTCGACCCGATCGAACTCTCCTTGCGTGTACTTACCCGAGGAATTCCGCCGAGACGGGTTGGTAGTACGTAAACTAACATCTCTCGAAATTGGTCCGCCGCATTAGCAAGCACTTGTCGAGCTCCCCGCCCGCCCGCACGGCAGTGCATCAGCTCCGCATATCGGCCTCCACCAGGTCCGCATATTCGCGAATTCGGAGCCGTCCGTGCGAGATGGTACGTGTTCCTCGGCTTCCCCGACGACGCACGACAACGACGAATGCGATTCCACCCCCACCTTCGCCGAAACTGAATAAAAAAGAATATGGAGACACGGGGTTCTATTTGGGGGTGGAGGTGGCGGGAGTTTGAGAACGGCCCGAATCATTTCATTCCACGAAAACAAATCTTCCGCTCGGCTCCATGGAGCCTGACTCTCAGTCCGGGCACCCTCCCGTCCCCCCGCCCTCCGTCTTTCCGCCTGTCTCCCCCATCCCCGAGGATGAATGACATCTGGTATCCGCGAACAAGGGAGAAGCAGGAGAAAAACAGCCTTCACCTTAATGATATCAGCTTGCCGGTCGGCTTTATGTGCGGGCGGGAGGTTTTAGCGGGAGGGAGGGGGTAGTGGTGGCCGACTCCTCGGTAGTTTTCGGGAAGGGGGGCGTTTCCTGAGGAAAGACGGAGAGAGAGAGGTGGGAGGCGTACTGCGTGCGAAGGAATATGAGAGGGGAGTGCGGAGAGGAGACGGCGAAGGGTTTCGGCGGTCAGGGGGGCCAGGGAGAAGAAGGCCCGGGGAGGAGGAAGGCGGAGTCAAGGAGAGAGAGGGGGAGTTTCATGGAATGGCGTGAGTTACATCCGACAACAGAGCAATAAATTAGTCCCTGGACGAGTGAACGCAACAAATGTCTCCCTATTTAAAGGATTGAAGGTCATTTGGCGGGAGGCGGCGGAAGAGGAGGGGGTGAGTGGGTCGGATGGGGCTGGAGAGGGAGTGGCGGCGACGACGGCGACGGTGGTAGTGGTGTCGGTGGTGTTAGTAGTGGTGTGAAGGGAAAAAAATAGGGAGAAGGAGAGACGGGAAAATGCCGTAGAGTGGTCCAACAGTTTCAAAACCACCCGGTGCCCTTCTCTCTTCCGACCCCCCCCCCTCTGCTCCTCTACCGATAGCCGCAGACCCCTTTTCCTTTAAATCCTCCGTCCATTTACTCAGTTTCTTATTTGGTCCCAATAGAATTGTTCACGTCCTTCCGACACCAGGCATCCTCTACGGGCGCTCGGTCCTCTCCCCGGTCTCCTCTCCTCCTACCGTCCCCACGGGTCTCCGGTCCCCCTTTGCGGTCTCGAACCCTCATCCCCGGCTCCTCCCTTTCCCTACCCTTCCCCCTCACCATTTCCTCCCCCCTTGCCCCGCCCACGACGATCCGTCGTTCCCACGGCAATATCACTCATCGCCGGAGAAATGGCGGGCGGTTCTCTCTCTCTCTTACACACACACACACACACACACACACACTACCTCTCTGTCTTTCTCTCACTTCTGCTCCCCTTCCTCTCTCTCCATCTCCCATGTCGATCGACTCTAGGACCCCCATTTCCATTCCAATGGCGAGTTCGTTTTCTTTTAATTTTTTTTCAAACTTAACATTTTTCATTTTCCGAAGACTAATGCCGCATCGACGGTCGTAATGGTTTTGCTCTCGTCCTATAATTTTCGTGAATGTTTTTTTTTCCTTTGCGCTGCACCTGACAAGGATTGCGTAAGAGTTATCCTCACGGTGTTCATTTCTATCGGATTCAGTCCGTTGTAAAAACTTTTCCAAGGAGATTTCGACGCTCAGCGAAGAGGCGAGTTGTCAACGAGTGGATTTTTATGCCGGTGATTAACGTTTAAAGTTGTATTTCCTTTATATTTTTCCAGGTCAGATTTCATGTTGGGCAGTCCCGCAGTGCGTCACTCTTATCAAATAGACGTAAATACCTTGTTTAAATTTAACTCTTCACGCTACGACGAGTTTCCAATTAAATTTGGTCTTTACAGGAAGAAATCGTTCAGGCACCATCACGGCTATACTATAATTCACCTGACAAATAATTTGCCCGTAGTACTTCTACTGCCTGTAAATTGGGACAATCAATGTATTTGCAACAGAAACGCAAAAGTGATTCTCAAATCTACAACTAATTGGGCTCCCAATTTTACAATTGTACTATTTTAGCTCTCTACTCACGTATCAAAACCAGCCATCGCATTGCGTGAACTAGTACAAACATATCTGCCACCATAATCTTCAGCGTAGTACCAATTGATAAACCACTGACTTTGAGTCAGTTTATTGCAACTTCATCATGTCACCTTGCATAATTTATTTTTTAGCCAAAGCATTGGCAATTCCGCGATCGGGAATCATGGCCACAATTATGAAAATGGCTGCATCTTCAGCGAACTTTTGAGTGCTTCATAATTTTTTTTAGTTTTTCCATGCGCGCCATGATATGATCTTGGCTTTTATTCTTTTAGCCATCTATCTTGATATGTGGTAGCTCGTAAGTTTAGTCCGTCATATGTTTCAGTAACATTGCATTTCACATTGCTTCCAATTAATTTCTTTCGGAATGTTTTCAAACATGTGTGCAAATGCGAGGAAACAACTCTCGGCCTTCAAGACTTCCCTACCGAAATGGCCGAAAGAGAGCATCGTGACTGTGGGGTTGCGAAAGTTCCTCGCAGCTGCGTTTTTTGCTCTTCACACTAGTTTTCGGAGTTTTTTTACGGGGTGCTCTACCAACTCGACAAAGATTGATGCTTCTCAGCATCGCAAAATAGCAAATTTTCGTGCTTAGCCACAAAAGCGCATATTCGAATCAACGGAAGCAGAAACTCTCTTTGAATTAGGGGCATAAGACCCTCGGCTCCGTCCTTTGAGCGGTTTAACTGGCGTACATGTTATTTCAATGGATTTTTTGTGAAGCGGCTACGAGGGGAGCAATATAATACGTTCATCAAACTGTCATAAACACTTAGAGTGTTATATTAGAAACTCCATCAGAACTGTATGTACGCGGTACCTAGGCTGATCAGTATTGTAGGAAGTCACTCTATGTACTGCGATAATTATAAACACATAAATGTTAAGTCAACTGAAGAAAATTTCATCAAAATCAAAGCTCATATTAGGATCACAGAAACTTTTAAGCAACCGAATTCCCACCCTTTTAGTCCGCAGGTCTATAATATCCATTATGTTATTCTATTTCGGTCGGTTATGGTTGTCATTCAACATTCCTACGTCAAATCAAGATAAATTTTAAGCAATTAAATTTGTTGGAGTGAGAAATTTCTTCACGATGCATGAAATGCTTGTTGATAATGGACGATTTGCCGGGAAATATTTGAAGTGCATAAGATTGATCTAAATGTATGCAGATCCAATTTACCTCCTTGGCAATACTCTCTCACTCTATCCTTAAATTTTATCCTGTAGATTGTAATTCCCCAAAATTGACATCCCACGGTTCGCTTGTGTTTTGCCTCTCGGGTAATTTACGAGAGCACGGATCCCGTAATGGTCTTCCCTTTTATTCAGTCCCCGAGCTTGTTGACAGCAAAAATAGCGGTACGATCGCTGCAATTACGTCCACAGTTTCCCCATTATTTTTTAAATATCCCCCGGTGCATTAGCCTCGCAGAAAGGAATCCGTCGTCTTCCCCGGGTGGGAAACACGCGTTCCTTCGGTCGCCCGTTCCCCTCTTCTCCCCCTCCCCCGCCACCCCCCTTCGTCCCACACCCTTGCTTCCCGGTCGTTTTCTCCGAAAACTAATTCTTTTCGCTTCCCATCTCTGCCTCACTCCGCTTGGTCACTCTTGTAAGACTTCTTATCGTCCATCCCTTCTCTATCCCCCTTGGCCCCTTCTCCTCACTCCCTTCTCCTCAATCCCTACTCCTCCCCTCTTCTTTTCCCCCTCTCTATCCCTCTCTCCTTTCCCATCGCTTCAATTCACTTTCCCCTCGCACTCATTCACTCACCCACTCACTCACGCTCTCCCTCTCTCTCTCTCTTCCCTCTCCCTCTCTCTCATTCTCCCTTTTCGGTCTTCTAAATCACTCGGCCCGACCAACCCTTTTCCACCCGACGTCCAGGTCCCACTTCTCCTTCCCCCGTTTCTTCTTTCCGCTCCCTCGCTCTCCATCCTTCTTCCTCTTCTCCTCCCCCCTCTCCTCTTACCCCTTCAAACCCTCGACCCCGTGTCACCGTTCCTATCCGCAGAGAAATAACTTTCATCAATCCCTCCGCCTTGTTCTTAGAAAACCCACTTCCCGTGCAATCAAATATTTACGCACCCTCTCCGACCGAAAGCGAACAGAGTCGATAGGAAGATGAGGGTGGGAAGAGGAGAGGATCTCGGAGGGAGGGAGTTTGTGGGAGAGAATAAAATGGGGGAAGTATGAGGGAAGGGGTTTTGCGTGGGAAGGGGTGTGTGGCATGTTTTTATGGAAGCCCGGCTCAATCCGGTTGAAATAATTGATCGGCAAATAAGAGGATAATTTTCGGGGATAATGCTGGGAATTATAAGTCACTCTAAAATTGAGCGAGGGGATATGATTCTCTTCGAACCCGCTCGGACCCCGTAAACAGTTGAATTTAGTGAAAGCTTCTGACGTTCTGCAATTTAAAGGGGCATGGCAATTTATTAATTCTATAATAGGCGGAGAGAATGACGTGGATGAACTGAGTAGCAGAAATAAATGTCGTAAACGGCGGTAATCGCTCTCCAATTTTAGTTCGTTCATTCCCTTAGAGAAGGAAGTAGAAATGAGGGGGAAAAAGGTAACCTCGTCATTAACGTTAGCCAAAAAAAACGTGGAGGTAATGATCCAAGGGGGTCGGTCACTCCGTTAAGCACCTCACGCGAGGGATCACAAGAAGGTCTGGATGTGTTCTACAGATTTTAGATTGGAAGAGATGGAGGCAAGCATTCATGCCGAGAGCCATAAAATTCACTTTGAAAGCCTGGCCTGCCACTGAGAAACTTAAATCTTATTTTCTATCACGAAGGTGTCTTTATTTTATCGCATAATTCCGGTTGGCAACCGCCGATCAAATCATGTAGTCCATAACTCGTCTCCCAAACAACTGAAGTCGCGGGATCAACTCCCACCTGGAATTTGGTATTATTTAGATTGGTAATTTCGTTCCCATAAACCTGACGGTATAGTAAAGGGGTTTTTATCAAAATCCCTTCGGGAAGACAGGAAAAAACAGATGGGATTTGCGTAACTTACTTTACTCCTGTAAAACAAAAAAAATACCCAAGTGTCACGAAGCTTGAGCAAATGCGTATTTTATTACCAATGCATAATACAAAGTAGAGCCAGGTGAGAGCTTTATTATTATAGAGACTATATATTTTCATCTAAGACCGTACTGATTTGGCATGGCGGGAGCAGGGCGAAGGGATGGCAAAAGAAAGGGTATTGGTGGGTGAGTGGGTCGGGAGAGCGGTCGGTCGGAGAGTCGGTGCCATCGGAGGAGTAAAGATTTATTCGACGTTTCGAGGGAGCGGGGTAGTAGGGAGGTGGGTGGTGTGGGGGGGTCAGGCGGAGTGGCCAAGAGAGAGAGTGTGCGGAGGAAGGGTGGGCGAGGGGGCAGAGGCGAAGGCGCGGAAGGGTTGGCCGGGGAATGAGGGAGAGGAGGGCGGGAAGAGTCCGTAGATTTGAGAAGACGGGGGGTAATGAATAAGAAGGGCCCGTCTCGCACTCACTCCCTTTCTCTCTTCTCCCCGTGCTGTTTCTCTTCGTGCGAATCAATGACTGAGTTCATTCAGAGCGCCCGAGTTGGGAGGGGAGGGCGAGGAAAGGTTTTTATCCCCAATCCCGAGGAGAGATGGTAAAACTTCCTTCCGGGATCAAACCTTTAAGGGGCCCCCTCCCGGAATGGAACTCCGATCACCTTTATGGGGTCCTGTCAGTGCCCCTGTGTTTGGTGAGGGCGATGGAAACACGATGATTATGTGGGGGAGGCCGGCGAGGGTTGGGGGCACAGGACGGAGGATGGATGAGGGTGAAAAGTACGTGGGGTCCCGGAATAAGGAAGGAGAATGATCGAATGGAAAGGTTGAAATTAGAAGCTTTAATAGAGCGGATTCGCTAACATTGATTCGTACCCTCCCCCTTCCCAACGGCCGGTCCAGAGGGAATGAAAGAAAGTTGGGGAAAATAATAAGGGTAACTGTGAATCAGAGTGAATGGGATGGCTAATACCTTTTACGTTGCCTGTGGTAACGAATATTTACAACGTCGTATGGTTCTCGTGCTTTATGGTTATTCGACACTTTAAAATATGACCTTACCCTTGAATTTTATTTATCGGCCGTTTCGATCTATTCTTCATTCGCGAGTAATGACTGCGATCCCGTGCATCACCCAGTATATTTAACACGTGTGCCCTACCGGACAGGATGTGTAACTGATTACCCTGGAGAGAAATCTGTAGCAATCGGCTAAAATACTGAAATCCTATTATATGCTATAGCCATTATTGAGCTCTCTTCATTTTACATATAGAAGCATTTCGCCCTCAAGGTAGGTCCAAATCAAATTGAATCAAAGAGAGACACTAAAATAATTAGGAAAATTAGGAAAATGCTGCACCAAAACTCGCGGACGGTAGACGTTTCGAGGCCAGGCGACAGATCTGTCGTCAGCAGGTATATATATAATTATATAAATTAATACATAAATTTATATGTATACTAAATTTTCGGTGGCCAAACCAGCTTCCTTTGGGGAAAGATGAAAGAAAACAAGAGGAAGAAGGAAATAAGAAAAAGGAAACAAAAATCCTTCTTTCCCCAGAGAAAGGTGGTTAGGCTACCAAAAATTTTGAGTACGTGTGAGTGTCCCTTTTTTGAACGTTTTTCTCTGTTTTTTTTGGCTAGCGCTATCCCGCTCCTTCATTTAAATTATTATTCATTCATGATTTTGTTTTTTTTTTATATTTCGCTGGCACAACGACCTTTTTTAACGGAAGGAAAAAGACCAAGAGCACGGGTGTTGGGAAAGAGGGAAAGGCTGGAGTAGGGGAGAGGGAGAAGAGAAGTGAAGACGAGGTTTCGAGGGGCCAATGTTCAGAGGGAGGCTGTGGGGAAGTGGGATGGTACTACCCAGTGGGCAAGGTTCAAGCCCGGGTCGTAGCATGCTCCTAGGAGCCATATGCTTACCGCCTCCAGGGTTTAGATCTTTGATGGTGTGTTTGAAGGGGGAAAATAAGTGATAATTGATATGTTAAAAGTCATTAAAGGAAACATTGTGGCGGGCGGCATGCTTGGGAACTGGTGGAGAGGTTGATCCAGAAGAAAGGTTGCAGGAGGTATATATATTGCGGGGAACGCGACGAATATCAGTGTGCCGAAAGGGAGTAGCAAAGGATACAGGGTTAAGAGTAAGCCGAGAGCTTTGGAAGGACCAAGGTTTGGCTCTTAGGTCGTGAAGGCGTGTGGAGGGAGCGATTCTGCAGTGTGTGGGTGGCCATTTTCTGAAGCTGAGCTTCCATCCCCTATCGCCACTTAAACGGCAAAGTCGCTCCTCTCGGCGAAGGGAGTTTTGAAGCCCGCCGCCGCCACCGGGGTGATAACGGCGTCTGCTTTGTTTCCGTCAGGCGCTCCCGCCCACGAGAAAGTAAGGAGGAGAAAAAAAAATAAAGCCTCGCTCCTCTCTCACTCTCACCCCTTCCTTCGTGTCACACCACTTCTCCGGACGCCGTCCCTCCTCCAAGTTACTCCGGCAAGTCTCTTCGCCCCTTCCTCCTTTCCTCCTTTAATAATCCAATTGGACGCCATTTAAGGAGGTCCGCCTCGTCCCCACCTCGCAAGTTCAAAGCCGCCACGCCGGAGCTCTTCAGATGTCGCCCCCTTCTCTCCCTTCGCCTCCTCCCACTTCGACCCCCCGGTGGGCGGGGGATGCACGAGCAGCTTTGAGCCGGTTTTATGGAGGAAGGGGAAGGAGGGGGTTGCCGCGCACCTCCTCTTGCTCGATCTTAATTATTACGCGACCCCAAAGAAGGAATCGGCGCGGTGAATGAGGCAGCGTGGGAGGGAGCGACCGAGACGGCTCGGGGGTGATAAATAATTTTCCGAATTTTACGCGCCGAATTTTGTCAGGCCAAAGTATATGTTAACATGTATTTGCTACAATTGATGCCCGTCTTTCCTGAGTTCCCCTGCGTAGCACAAACTTCCTGAATAAAATATGACCTTACGTCCTGTGAGGTAGCGATACTAAAATGACATTCAATGTATCCAAAAGTAGGGGAAAAGAGGCAAAAGAAAATACACGATAGGCACGACGTACGAACGATTCAGGGATCGATTAGCATTGCTTCGCCTTCAGCTGGGTATAGAAATCCTAGTTCCCTTTTTACAAAGTGTTCCAGCGAAATAATTTTGATAAGCACGTTTTTAACGATAAAGGTGATGTATTTTTTTCAGTTGGCCCCACGGATTAGGTTTTGCTAAAACCTAACCGTCTTGAGAGCATGTAAGGGTTCTCTAAGGATCCATTGCAAAAATATCTCAATGTTATTCCCGAAAACGTATTCGAACCTGCGGCCTTCTGGTTAATTGAAAAGTGTTTTACCACCGCTATATTATGATCCGTATTCAAAATATTCAGCAAATACTACCAAAACAAAGAATAAGTATTATTTTTTCGGCTAAATGTCATCTTAGTATCATGATAAATGGTTCCGTCATCTCTATTAAAATTATTTTGGTATTTTCAGTAAATATTTCTAATCAGGGCTTCTACTATTCTGAGTTTCCAATATGCATTTTACATATCTACATCTGCATAATACCCCGCAAGCCGCCGCAAGGGCGTGTGGCGGGGGGTGTCAGGTCACCCCCCAAAAAATGAAAAAAGAAATACCGCATTCAAAACCAACACACACATGCAAACCCCAATCCACAGCAGTGCACACATTCATAGAAACATCCCATCATTCCACGCGCATACAAACACACATCTACCTCCCTTCACTCCACAACCATGCAAGTACATACGCTTAACTGCAACAAATAATTTTACCCCAGGATGCAGCAAGATATCATCAGGAGCGTACAAGCTAGATTTTACATATGAGTAAAGGAACCAAATTAAATGCATGTAATTCACCATAGTTATTCATATTATGCAATAAATTAATAAGAACCTGATTTCGTAGTTTCGGACGAGATATGGTAGGATCGGAACAAATAAATGACCTAATAGTATCGTTTTCCCACTAGTTAAAATATTTTATTATATTACAGACCAGGTTTTTTTACTAAATCTTCTTCAATCTTCCGATTTAATTCATCTTCAGCACCTTAACAAGGTATTTGTCTTAACGTGGTCGGTAATAGAATAATTTAAATATTGCAAAACTGCTAATATTGGGTCATTAACAGCAAGATGGTCCGTGGTTTTCAGTCACTCAAACATTCTGACTTCCATTTTGTAAACAATATTATATTCCTCTATGCGCTGCACATCAAAAAGTAATTATGCATTTGATGAGGGATTGTTATGGTCGTTTTAGGATATCCGAATAGGTTCCCGGGAAATATTAGGCATATGTAGGCAACCATTGATTTTTAGTGTATCTTAATCCCTTACATCAGATGGGGCTGGCGATTTTGAATTTTGCGTATCCTTTAGCGATGAAGATTACACACACGCCCACGATGAAAGCAGTGTTTCCACCCATGGGAATTTTCTTGCTCTTTCATTCGTGATTAAATTTACGTTGGAAGCAACAAAAACGGGGATGGTTCTGAAGTCAAGGGGTGAGTAGGAGGAAAACACCATTATTCAACGGCCAATTTTCTGCGTGATAAAAATTAAATTGAAAGCCGGAATATCATTAACCTGAAAGCAATCGAATGAAATTCTCTAAGCGAGCTGGATCTACGTTTTGATTCGTCTCATTTTTTTATGGCCGCTGGATAATATTTCTTCTTCAATGGGCTGGGAAAATCCCGAAAAAGCGTTTATCTCTCAGCACTGCATTTAGAGTTGGGATGACGGCGGAGGGCGAAAAAAAATATCCTACCTAATGTTTAATAAGCTCCTCAGAGAGCTCTTTCCGTCCAGAATACGGCCGCGCAAACGAAATTTATCGACACGTACATCTTCCCTCCAGTGTTCCAGCGGATCTCTCCCTCGAGAGAGATATATTAAAGCCTCGGACGCGGGATTCCCCTGCATAATCGAATAACGGCAATTTTCCATTCCGAATAAAAATGGAGAATTTTTAGTTAAGCAATGACCAAGGACATTCGAAGGCGCAGCAGCATCTCCTGTTTCACGGAATAGGTTTATTATTCCGCCTGGCGGGCACTTAAAAGGAGTGTGCCCGGCCTTCCCCACCACACTCTCTCTCATTGCGCTAAACCCTCTGCTCCTCTGCTGTCCTCCTCCCTACCCCGTTTTTCTCCCCCCCCCTCACGTCCTCTTTCCTGTCCCTCCCATGTCCACCGACTCTCCTTCCCCACCGCCGAAGTACTGGTTTGCCCTTATCGAGCGGAGTGCAGCCTCCACACACGTCTTCCGCATCCTCCAAATGGAATTCATTCCCTACATCACCCCTCGCGCGTCCTCTCTTCCTCCAGTCGTCCGTCCCCCCTCCTCCACGGCCTGCACACACACACACACGCCAGCTTTATGTCCGTACCCCGGCGAAGCGGAGTCCACTCCAGCCCGCCCCGCCCGATCGTCGCCCGACGGGTATAACCGAGCGGACGGAAGGGACGACGAGACAAGGGGGACAGGGTTTACGTAGCCCCGCTCTGTGCCCCCCCCCCTATTCCCATCTCCCCTCCTCCATTTTCCTCCAATCAATCAGCCAATGGAGATTGGAGGGGGGAGGGGGAAACGCGCGTCCCCTCTCTTTCTATCTCTGCATTCGAAAGGGGACGTGAATAGAAATGAGCGCGTTATTCTTTTTTTGCTCATTTTCCATACGGATTTCTTTGTTCCGTGAATCATCACCGCGGCCCAAGTTTCTTTTGAAGAACTGGGGAAAGTTCGGGCCCTGCGGGCTCGAGTAATAATGGCGGGAAAAAGGAGCAAAGGCAGTGATTGGCATAAAAGGAAGAGTGCAAGTTGTGTGTGCATCGCTCGCCGAAGAGTGTGACGTGTTTGTGGATTTTTTTTTAACGCTCGACTGAAAGCTATGCTGTCAGCATTCAAATCCACCCGAATTCGACCCGCTCGTGGATAACGCTCGTCAGTCACTACCTCGCGTGGAGTCATGAATTTTCGCATTCGACATGAATCATTCACTCCCCCAACTCACTTGTTCATTTACGAGTGTGATTTGGTTCATAACTCCGTCTAAGTGTCCATAAAATTGAGGATATTTAAAAAAAATATTTTGAATGAATATGTGAATTGCATTTTTACGGTGCGATAAAAATTTTCATTTCGGAGATTTGAGTATTGCTGACAAAATTCTGGTTTCGGTGCATTGTTTGCGTGACAAACACAAGGCTTGTCCTTTTACTCTATATCCAATGAATTTGGGTAGGTACTCGCAATGTCCTGATAAAAAATTACTACTTCGGGTTTTCAGCTGATATACTATATTCGTTCTAATAATTTCTAAACGCATTTTGGCCATTTTATATACGACTCAATATGTGGGTATGTATACGTCAGTACATACATACCCACATGTGGATAATATGGATAATATCATATTTTATCACAATGGTTCCTTTCCTAATTAGAACTTTCTGAGATGCCATCAGTGCCAGTGACGCAAATTGTAATCGTTTTATACGCGTATTTATCCCGATTTTGCTCTGGCAAGGCAATAATTCTTATGAACATTCTATGAAAAGCGATATATTTGAGCCATTTTGGATGATCTAAGTGAAAAGTCTCTCCTCGTGGACTAAAACCTTGACGTGGTGGAAGGACTTGTGCGTTCTGATGACACCTAGAGCTGAGTTGACAAGAGCAATCATAATTGATAATAGTAGGGTCACCAGTGCCATATAAGTCGAAGGGTAGGAGCAAGATGAAAGGTAGTCCTTTTTTCTGTCATCTGTTCTTCTGGCTCCAAAGACGCTTGTCGCTAGTTGCGTGGCCATTTGCGTAATGGTGACACCTAAAAAACTATTAGGTCCCCATTTATTATCTCACGGGATAATGATCCACATAAGTTTGGAGATGAGTCCTGACAACTAAGGACTCGGCACACTGGGCCATATATCGGTTCGATGTTGAAAGAGAAGAAAGTTTCCGAGCAGGGGAATGATAGAAAATTTTTAGTAAAAGTATAACCAACGAACTCTTTGCTCTATTTAATATGGCAATAAGTAATCATATGGAGGGAGAATTAGACAGGGTATATGATTAATTAGAGGAATCTATTGCGGTTGACCCTGGATGTAAAGATTTCATTGCGATGAGGAATTGGAACATATTGGTGGGTAAAGAGAGAGTTGGAAGTGAGGTTGGGGCCTGCAGTTTAGTAACAAGGGATGACTGCAGTAAGTTCTACAGGAGACATGATGAAATCATTAGAAACGTTTGGTTTAGACGACAAAATAGGCGTAGGTATTCACGAAAAAGTCCCAGAGATTTAGGAAGACATCAGTTAAACTACATCATGGTTAGGCAAAGAATTAGGATTTACTTAGGATTAATTCGTAAAGTTTCCCGAGAACGGATGCGGATTCAGGTCATCATTTATTACTAACGATGTATAGCGTCAAATTCAAGAGAATAAAACAGGGAAGACGTTTGAGGAAATTGAATGCAGAGTAATTGACCCGGACGAAAAGAAAAGAGTGCCAAATGCCCCAGAGAAAATTATTAGTGATGACAGGGAAACGGGTAAAATAGAAGAAAAATGGAAAAATGACAAAAAAGATATATGAAAAGCCGAAAATGGCACTAGAGGAACAGTAAATTGTAAAGGACAGAAAAAACGTTTATAACAGACAACGCGATCATAAATGTAGAGGAGAGAAGTAAATGGAAGAATTTAAGCTCTGAGCTAATTAGAACTAGTACAAAAAGATAAATGAAGTGAGGTAGGAAACTAATAGAGCAAAATAAGCGTGTTGGAAGACGATGTGCAAGGATAGTTGACAAAGGACGGGTGAAATTGGTGTCTTGTGCAGGAAACTAAAGGCACTCTCAGGAAGTAAGAAAGATAAAGTCACGTACACTATCAAAAATACGTCTGAAATATTATTAATTGAGCTAAAAAAGATTCATGAGAGATGGGAAAAATGCATAGAGGATCTGCATGGTGAAAATATTAGGCCATAAAACTTAACCATAGAAAATATGTCATATGTGGGGATAGCTAAGGTCAATTCATTCTTGATTGTGGGGGAAAATTAAAGAAATTGAAATAAAAGAAGCTAATGGGAGCAGATTACATTCCCACGAAACTATTTCTGGAAAGAAGACATTGTGGACTAATTTGTAAAATTTATAAGGAAGGAATTTGGCCCAAGTATTTCGTGAGGTGTGTTAGTTCCATTCAAAAAGTGGAAAAGCAGCATTATGTTGGGACTTTGAAACAATAAGTTTGAAGGTGCTGCTTAGGGTAATTAAGAAGTGGATGGAGAGGAGGGCAAATGACATATTGCGGAATCATTTGTTTGGGTTCAGGAAGAGGAAAGGAATGAGCGATGGCAAAAGCACAAATGAGCTCACTGATGCAGAGGAGGGAATAGAGCAAAACCATGACGCATCGGTCCTTTTCATAGATTTCGAGAAGGCGTTCAAGAGAGTTAGTTGGATAGAGCTCATGAATTTTTTGCTGAACATTACGTACGTGAATTAGAAGGATAGACTTAGCGGCAATTTCACACTGCTCTGGTGGGATTGATTCAGGATTGGCAGAGGGGTAAGACAGGAGAGTACATTATCACTGGTGCCATTCAAAGTTTAATTAGAGGGAATGGTCAAAGAGACATGGTAAGAGCTGGAGATAGGAATGAAAGTCGTTGGGGAATTCATAAAATTAGTTTGGTCTGCCGATGGTCAGAATGTAAATCTGTGTGAAAGGTACGGGGCAAGAATCAATGTTAGCAAAGAAATGGTTATGGGATTTTCGAGAAATGGGAAATCGAAATTGATTGTTAAAATAGGAGGATAAAAACAAGAGAAGGTGGAACTGTGAACGTGTTTTGGAAGTGTCACAGTAGTAAGAATAACAACAAGAATTTCTTTAGGCCACTTTAGGTCCATTGGGATGCCTTCATGATGGCCTCCGAGTCGTGCTTCATCTTTTAATAAAAACTAACGTATGGGAAATTAGGGCCCAATCTTCACGTTTTAGCCATTGAGATGTGTGATGGCTCTTCTTCTGGATCCTAACTCAGTACTGAAATTCATTAAAAAATACTGAAATACTTAATCCTTTAAATGAAAAAAGCGAGCTATCTTTTCCTGGCAAATAGATTCCATGATATGATCACGAGTGCCTTAATATGTAGCACCCGAGGATAAAAGTTTCATCGATGGAGTGTCTCTCGAAATCATTAACCTAAGTCTTGAAGATATTTCTTATCCCATAAAGTTAATATCATATACCAAATTACATTTTATAATTTGACTTTTAGAAAAACATTCTAACAAAGGTCAGGGTGTTAAAAAAGGATTTCATCAAACATGAAATCAAGTTACAACTTGAAATCATGATTGATCAAAACATTTGTTAGAAGATTTGATCTTTTTGATTGAGTCTATCAATAATAAAGCTTTTGATCCTTTTGATGTCCTCTCAAATTTCCTATTAGTTTTATCATATGAAGAGCATGCCTGACAATAATTCACGCAAGGACTGGGAAAAACACTTTGTATTACTAATCAATGTTTCATTTTATTCAGCGCGGTGTACTTCTGCTGATGCAATTTTTTTTATGCCGTTTTGTTTGAATCGAATTGATTGTCTTTAGGCATGGATGGAGTTTTCTTTAACCTCGCAGGGTTCCGTAAGACAGTACAGACACGATTTAAATTTAGATGACGTAATGGAATGATAAACTCTCTGGGCGATGTTTTTAAAAGAAGCTTCCGGCCAAACTCTAAAAAACTGTTTTAAAAGAATTTGGTTTCCAAAAATCGGATCACACCCTTTAACTGAAAAAAAATGTATTTAAGATACGTGAGCTCTGGAATCTACTGCGTCATTCAAAATTAAAAGTCAATGTCTTTCGAATGAATTCCATACTTGGTTTGAAAAAAACCGTTAGTTTTCCTCTCTTAATGAAATTGATAAACGACTCCTGACTCGATCGCTGTAGCAGTAAGTAATCTGATTTAAATTTTCCTCCGTTCTTGGACCGGCACTGTAATCAACCACGCCAGGCGATTAAGAATGCATGAATATTTTTAAGCCCGCGAATATAAAAAAAAATTAATCACATTAAATTCACGGGAGCGTATTTGAAGTCTAATAAACGTACCTCGAGATAATTCCCAAAAGCTTTTCTCCAAGCGAATAAAAGCAATATGAGAGAATGCAGATTTTTTAATACCGGCGGAAACACTCCCTCTCACACACACACACCCCCCCCCTTTATGAAAACACTTCGAAACTTCTCCGAGAGAGCCAAACTCAATATAAACCCGTCCTCCCTCGTTTTTCATTTCTCTTAATACGTCTCGAAAATTCCATAGGGACAGGGAGGCCCGAAGGAGTTGGGTTGGAAGTAGGAGGTAGCGGCGGCGTCGGGGAAGAGGGGTTTGGAGAGAGGATTTAGGTGAGGGAGCCCGGGGGCAAGACGGAAAGCGTAAACTCCTCGAAAATGTTTGACAGATTGGAAAAGGAAACTGCTCCTGAAGGGAAGTGTTCGGATATTATTTAAAAACAAAAATATATAGAAAATCGTGGGAGGCGGAAAGTTAAAAAAAAAATAATAAGCAGAGAGGTGTGTGCTATTTCCAGCGACGAGGGAAAAATATGCGAGAAAACCGTTGATCGCCATAAAAATATTGTCCTCGTGCCCAAGAATGACGTCGGTCCTGCTGGAGTGAATCCAGTGGTGGTGGTTTCAAAAATAAAAAAAGTTATAAATAAGTTTACAATTATCGATATTTATTGCGTATGAAACCTTCCTGGAGAATTGCTAAAATGTCTAGGGTGTTTGGGATTAATACTAGGATCCTTATAAATCGTGTAGTATTTTTATATTTTCTTCTCTTCTTTGCATTAATACTGCTCTCACGTGATGATGCTTTTATGTATCTCTTCTGCCTCCTCATCTTCTCAACCCTTCGGATATATGCTATGAGCGCACTATGGTCTCTGCGGTCGTAGTTGCCTACTAACTTATCCATCACAATCTGTTCTATGTACCAGAGGAAGCTGCTCTTCACTCGCATCCGGTACTCTTCCGGAGTATTATCCTCTCTGCTGCATTTTCGTTCACAGATCTAGCGAGTGTGAGAGCCGGTGGTTGCTGCTCCAAGGGTCCCCCATCTTCAAGCGTGAATGGCCCTTCGGGGATTTAAACCTATGATGTCTAAGACCGTTCACGGAATTTCCTATTCCGCATCCACCGGTACTCCGTAGTTGAAAAGCGATTTAGCGCTTCAGTATTTAATCCTAAATTGTTCTTTTACACTTCAGTGATATTGCAAGTCGATGGGGAGTTAAACCCAGCAGGACCAAATTGGAGATTAGATTACATTTGAGTATTTTCTCAAGAAGGGTATTTATGACATTTTCTAATGGAAATTCATGAAAAAAGTGGTGATGTGCTGTTACATCACGGGGGAATATTTTATTGTTTTACTTTTACTTTCTGTCGATAATTTATCATCTCGCCAGAAAGAAATATAAAGGAAATAAATCTTCCTCCCTTCTCACCCCTTTCTTCTCCTCGTCTAATAAATTACCTATTTTCCCCGTTTACATTATGTAAACCCCTACGTAGCCTCAGGTAGTTCCTTTTTAATGACGTCCTTAAGGAAAAATTTACCTGATTACTAAAAATCGACTCCAGGAATTATTGAGTATCATGAATACAATACTGTTTTATAATTTTATTGATTCGCTCGTGTCTGTTTGTTTTATTCTTGTTTTATTATTGCTATAATTCCATTCCAATAATGATTGAAAGGCAATTTTTATGTAGTGCAATTTACATGTACAACAAATCTGATTAAAATTATAAGCTCCGCCAATTATTCGAGGATAAGATAAATATAATGCTTCATTATGTTATACATGCTGCCAGAATTGGTTTTGGGAAAATATTTTAAATTAGTACCGTTATTAGAGGATAAGATTATTTTGTTTAAGTCAAACTGTGGTTCGGTCTAAGAAAGTGGACAATTTTTGACTGGCAAATATACGACTCGTAATATAATTCTGGATTGGGTTTTGTTTGGAGTTACAAAATATTTATTTGATAGTTGTGTCCATCCAAAAACCTACCCTAACCGGTAGATTACCTAATAATAATAAATAATATAATTCTGGAAAACGTATAGAGGGAATCGTCATTCAAATTATTGGGAATATCTCTCACGGGCCAAGCAGTAGCCAGAGTCATTATTTGCACCCAAATTCGGGGTGGAAACAATAATTTTCTTTATTAAATGTTTTCCTTTTGAAAGGCCATAATTTAGTGAAATACTTTTGAAACTTTTTTTAATATCTTCTATCAGTTGGAGATAATAAATAGAGACCATTAAATAATAGATATTTGAATTAACTATTGCCTCATATAAACCTATTTTTATCTTATTGTTATTGATAAATTTAGCGTAACATTCCGATATACGTAATATTGCTTGTTTATTGTTTTACGCTGAATTTTGATGATTCCATTAATTGGAAACTGAAACTTATCGTTTATACGTTCATATGATCATGAAGTTAGCTGTCCTAAGTGGCCGAGATAGTTCATCCTGGTCTTATTTGTCACCTTGTAGTCAAAATCATTCGTTGTCCAAATGGATTTGCCAGTATCCTTCTTTCTTAGTTAATTTCTTTTCGTATCAAAAGCACTGTTATCAAACGATTTGCCTGCTATGGCTGCTTCGAGTTATAGCCTCGCCTTAAATGCAGGTACAACAATAGGATGAAGCTTGCGTGCGAATTATTTTTAATGAGCGATCGCTGAATAACTGTAAATGTTCGGTTTATGTGATGCTGTAAAGATTTTATCCTCTGTAAAAGTGGCTTTGAGGCAGGATAAGGAGAATTTAACGGCGTCCTCATGCAGTACTGGAGCAGTTACTGCAGCAAAATGATAAAATTCATCAACTTATCTAATAGAGGTTGAGCTGAAGAGTTCGAGTTTCTAGTTAATGTGAATTACAGAAAATTATGAATAAATGTATATCATTACGATTGGTGTGATTTGTGAGAGATAAATGGTTTTAACCCCTTATGTTTGAAATAACTTCTGTGACGTTAGTATGTATAACATCCGTAGCAGACTGTTCCATAAAGCTATCACGAAACGGAAATATAAAGAGCTATCACGAGTTTACGACGGTTTGGGAGTGCTTGTGCCAAATACATAATGGTAGATGCGTATATGTTAGTATGCTTAGCTATTTAATAGCTTTGTCAAAGGTAATAATTCGGTTTTTAAAAAAGGGAGTCAGAAAAGTATTTCAATGTGGATTTGCAGTCAATAACAGCATGTATTGGTAAATACATGTTGCGATAGATTAGTTTTATTTACACGTAGAAAGAAAATTTTCCCACAAACTCTCTCCTGCTGATATTTTGAATGCACAGATATTTTATATACAACATTGGGAAGTCAAAAACAATTTATATTTGCCCACACTTCACTGATATGAATCTTTGCCAACTGATGTACTCGTAAAGAGTATTCTTTGATTGAGTGTACCCTCTGATGCTTTATAATTAGGTGAGCTTGAAGAAAAGAAGACTTGTTTAATAAGTTTTTATGTTCTTAATATACATATTGTGGAATGTTCAAGGTATTTTTAGTGCTAACCGAGTCGGTGTCATTTCTAAATAACCTCAAGTGTCTCAAACTAAATTTTCATCGTGATAACTTGAAATATTGGCACGTGAATGCTTTATGCATCGCAAAATAAAGATATTAAATCTTCTTTTCCCTCGTGGGAATTGCCCAAACTGTTGCATGCGTGACTCAACTTTCCGTGCACTCTCACATTGAAATGTTAATGTCAGCATCTCCTTTCATTTCAAATTTAAACTCTCAAGTTTACGACTTTCCTCGACCTCTCGCACGGGCCCTATTCATCAAGATAACCCTTCAGTTTAGAGCGCGTAACGAGAGCATAAAAAAAATCTCAATCTCGTCCCATAGGAAATCGAGAGCGCTATTTTTCCTTCTGCATTCCCTCGGCCCTCTCGTTCGTCCACCATCCCCGCCGCCGCCGACGTCGTCGTCGTCCCGGGAATGAATCCTCGTTCCTTTACCCGTATCCTTGCCCACGACCCTCCACCTTCGCCTTTTCCTTCGTTCATCCCCATCGGCCAACTTCGATCTCGCCCGCCCCCTTTCCTCCCTCCTCTCCTCCCCTAGTCTCGCATTCACCCGTCTCCATGATCTCTCACACTTTTTCACCTAATTCGGTATGATCAGCAAACTTTCGTGGGTACGCGCCTAGTTTTATGAGATTTCTGAGCTGCCGCTGACGGGAGAGAGAAAAAAATGCTGACGTGGTTGAGGGAAGGCGGGTTTCTCCTCTCGTTCGCAGTAAAAGGATATGCGTTTCTAAAATTTTACGTATTTCCAGGCCACTCGCGTGAGTCCCATGTTGTACAGTTTGCCTGCTTCATAAAGTAGTAAATTATCCTTTTATGGAAATGGCGACCTATATTGAGGGGAAGTGGGTGGATAAGTGGAAATACTACTAGCCGGTAGAGTAAAATCAAAATTTCATCCCTGTTCTGATCGAGTAAAATCCTAATGCAAAAAAAATAGCGATCAAGCCTCGTGGGCGTTTCTTGGTAGAAGGAAGGGAGAATAAAATTGTTTGTCGATGTTTCCGGCAATACGTAAAAATGTTGATGAGGCAGGCCCGGCGGTTAGGTAACGCTGACGTTTTAGTGAATTGCAAATCGGAAGTCCGGTATTGTCGTTTATTCATGCATTGCGTATCACTGAATATTATTTTTTTTTTGAAAATGACGTAAAAATCAATCGCACGTCTTGTGTAGTTTTCGCATTATTTCTTGCTTGGTCCTTGCATTTTTGTCCCCGCAGTAATACTGCTCCGTTAAATGTCTTCCTAATTCCTCAAGTTCATGCTTAAGGAGTGAGGATTCGCAATTTAAGAACGCTTTCGAGTGACTCCATTCTTTTTATGTTTGGAATCTCGCACACTTGCACCTTCATACCATTTGGCCACTGTAGTCATTACTACTAGGGGCATAAAAGAGTAGAGAAAAATGCCTGATTTCTCCCCATTTGCTCCCCACCTATAACCTACTTTGCCTCAGTGCCTGCTTCACCTCTTATATCCGAACCTTTCGATTGCTTTCTACGATCCTTCCTTCCGGGCCAGCATCCCACCATGAGTCCCAAGTCGCCTCCTGAGATTCCTCCGACAACTCTCCCCCTTCCTTCCACTTCAAGTGCTTTTTTCTCACCTCCCCCCGCAACTGCCTCTTCCTTGACCTTTTTTTTTCACTCTGCCTCGCGCAGGATTTTATGCTTTTAACGACTCCCGTGAAGTCCACTTCATGAAAGGTTTATGCGCCTGCGGCCTGGCAGGCGGAGCATGACGAGAGAGATGGCGTGCGATGGGTAACACGGGAGAACGAAATCGGTGTCTTAAACGTATCCCTAACACGAGGTGAGAAGGAAGGTTGCATGTGCCGTATCAATGCATGTTCACGTGCATGTGTTTGGGCTGGAGAAGGTTCAGCGTCGACATTTTTTTTCCGTCGAGGTTCAAGATTTTTACCGTGATGCCTGCGCCACTTCACGTTTGCTTCCGTAAAGTACAGGTTTTTCGCCAGCCCTTGAGTAAATTTATCCCTCATTGCATGCCACTCGTTTCACATGGACGTATATCGGTGTTGGTGAGCCCGCTGGATGCAGCGGTGTGTTCTCAGTTCCCATATGAGGTACTCCGCGTTCTTCTTTATTTTTTTTTACGATCGATTACAAGGGCGACGGAAAATGTTCACCCCGCGGTTGAGAGTCAACGAAACCTTATTTCGTCCCTGGGAAATACGCAGCCCATGCCTCCCAAACCAAAAATCTCGACCCAAAAAATTTCCTCTCATCGTTATTTCCTCTTATCACAAAAGACTGAAGGAATAATTTAATTGAGGCAGCGAGCCATTCATAGTTTTAAATGTGCTTCATCGAAAATTTGACTGTTTCCCATATTCCCACTATGCATCCCATGTTCTACCAAAGGAGAGAGCAAACATTCCATGCTTATAAACGTTTGAAGGTGCGAGTATGGGAATCCTTAGGAGTCCCTTCCTGTTTAAATTCTTCCCCCATCCCCAGTTATGTTTGTGTGCTTGCTGTTTTCCCTTCTTCGTGAGCGACTCAGCAACATTTTCCCCCGCCCACGAAACCGTTTTTCGGTAACAGAAGCCAACCAAGTGTTGCTTCTTCACTTCAAACTGTTTCCTTCCATTGTCTCTGCAGTGCTTTCCGAGTGTTTCGCGACGGCTCATTGAACTCGGCAGCTAATCGCATGGGAATTCCTAGAAACGATGAGGTGGTCAAGATTCCGGGAAGCACTCTAGCTTGCTGTGAAAAGGCTTTTTTTTCGTTGCCAAAGCTTTTAAAATTCAGCGGAAAAGGAAAATAAAAAGGATCCTGTCTCGCTTGACTTGATTTGAATACGGAAACGTAAGGCTGTTTCCATTTTTTTTCCAGAAATCCTTTACGCTGCACTAAAATTCACATTATATTTTGATGTATCGATATATTTCGTGCGCGCAAAATATTTAAATGAAATCATCTTCAATTTCAGCGTAGAGTATACAGTATGATAAATCAAATTAAAACTGTGTCTATGAGCACGAGAAATTCTCATCCCTATCATCAAATATTGTGCCTTTTATTTCTTAAAACATGATTATAATTGTTTCAGACTTATTTTCAGAGTAGGTGTATAATGAATGTACCTAAGTAGAAATTGGTAAATATATTGCGTTAAACTTATTTCCATATATGAATAATGGAGAAATCGAATGGACGGAAAGGAAAACAAGCGATGAAGTTCTAGGCATGGTAGGGGAAGAGGCACAGCTGTTGAGAGAAATTCGAGGAAGGAAGAACAAGTGGATATAGGAGATACATAGAGGCAATGGTATGCTGAAAGTGGTAATAGAGGGGAGTATGCTGGAAAACTAAGACGTGTGGTGGAAAAGAATGGACATTTTGGATAGAAGTAAGGAAGATGCAATGTGTGTGGGGCTAAATAATGTGTATGTGTTTGTGTGTGCGTGTATTATTATATCTAGTATGCGGTTAAAGAAAATTTTGAGCCATG
Organism: Hetaerina titia; assembly: GCA_037158775.1. Taxonomy (NCBI): domain Eukaryota; kingdom Metazoa; phylum Arthropoda; class Insecta; order Odonata; family Calopterygidae; genus Hetaerina; species Hetaerina titia. The sequence goes on along the minus strand of CM073768.1, from coordinate 89,897,069 downwards.
GTAGTAAAAGCTAATGGCAGTAGTTTTTAGTGTCAAGGATCATCTTTGTCTAAAATCATTTCCTGATTTGTGTATTAAATGACTTTGCTACACTTATTCCATTTAAACTTATGCAGCAGAGAAATATTTCGTAGTATTTAGTAGAAATATAATAATATTATTGATTTCAATGCATATTAGGCGCAGAAATATATTGGCGGATTATATTTAGGACATATTTTTAGATATATTTCAAATGAATATAAGAGTTAAAAATACATTTTAATTAAGTTACTTGTATGCGAGTCATTTTGTATTGAGAGAACTTCTTCAAGGAAGTTTTTCTATCCTTTGAACGGACTTATTTTTATATTGATATGGCTTAAATCATAGCTATGTACGGCGCGGAAACGTGGTCACTGAAGCAGGAGGATAGACGTAGATTGGAGGCTTTTGAAATGTGGGTGTGGAGAAGAATGGAGAAGGTTAAATGGACCGAAAGGAAAACAAATGAGGAAGTACTAGAAATGGTGGGTGAGGAGAGAGGTTTGTTGAGAGAAATCCTATGGAGGCAGGAAAAATGGATGAAAGGCGTATTGAGCGCTAGAGAAATGTTGAAGAGGGTAATAGAGGGGAGAATGTTGGGCAAGCGAGGTAAGGGCAGGAACAGGATAGGGATGTTGGACGGGATGAAGGGAGGAAGGAAGTACACAGAGATGAAGAGGGACCTGATATAGATTAGTTTTCTAGGTGGGGAGTCACAAAATGCTTATTTGATAGTTGTGTCCATCCAAAAAACCTACCTTAAACGGTAGATTACCTAATAATATGGCTTAAATTGTATGAACGCTTAAATTATTTTATATTTATATATATTTTCAAAATAAACCAGGCAGATGAATATTGTAAACACGTTGCCCTAAAAAATAAAAAATATTTCAAACACACTAATTATTACCTGCCGGTTGTCATAATTATTTTAACCATTTTTCAAAACTTAGCACCTCCCTTTGCTTGTATTTTTAAATTTAAGGTTAACATATTTATAAAAGTAATAATTAACTAGAATTTCTGTATGTTTAGAATTTAAAAACACAATTGATTATTCAACTATATGTGGTAGTCATTTTGGAAATGCTTTGTTTGCTGGGGAAATATTGAAGTATATCATTAAAAAATTTACACCGTAGTAGGAAAGTAGGTATCCTTTTTCATTCTCACAAAACATACATCATTGGCGGCAAGTGGGTCATATTGAACACTTATACGTCCAGCGTCTCATTTTCGGACTAACGCGCTATATCCCCGGGACTTAAATTGCTGGAGCGTTCGAGATAAGTTTTCACTAATTCCGTCGCAGAATAGAGATTTTCCCGAAATATACTTGTAAGGCTTGTAAGGTTCTTCGACGGTCGCGTGCTTATCGCGCCGTAAACTCAGCTTAGGAAATTGCGTTAAATCACTGCATGGCACTCAAACCCGAGGCGGAATTCGAACCCGCGACTACTGGGTTATCTGTTAAGACGTTACCTACCATACGAGCGGGACTCCGGTTGGAAAAGGTTAGAATTATTGGATTCAAAAGTAACATCAAACTTGGCTCGAGGCTATCGATAATTAAGTGATAGCGGGTAGGAGTCTAGGAAGATTATTTTTAGGTATCTCATGACACCGGGGTCCATTCTGGAATATAGCGTTTATTTTTTAAATAGTAAAAATCATCAAACATTATCCGTTTAGAGCTTATTACATAATACTTACTCTGTCCCGCTCTTTTGGCATACGCATTGCAGGTGTATTCACTATCTGACCAATGCTAAATTTATATAAATAAATTGAAAAATCAGTATAAAAGTTGAATATTTAACAGAATACCTATTTACGTTTAACCTAAATCGTTCAGATGTTGTTCTAGTTAAAAAAAATTATCTAGCTCTTGCATGTGATTCTTTTTATTAATGAATGTATCGCCCACAAACACCACTACATATATTTAAAGGAAACGGATGGAGGAAAGGGTGTCTTGCAATAAACAATATATTGCTCGTTTTAGACAGTGAGCTACATAATGCAGTTTAGAGTGTGGAAGTTTCCCTAATAAACGCCGTGGATTCTAAGGGAATGCTTGGGATAACGCATGAAATTACCAACTAGCGAGAAGGGTGTTATCTCCCTACATGAAACGTGGGGGTGGGGTCATCGGGATAGGCCCAAGGAAAGGATTTTCGTGCCGTAAAGGCATGCTTGAATCCGGAAAGTATTAGTTTGAAAATGCTTTGAACTCCTCAGGTCACTTCCGGACAAATAATCGTGGTACGCCACAGAATTTTTCGCATTCGGTGGAGGCTTCATCCTTACAAAGAGACTGGAGGATGCAGCAGTGTGGATCAAGTGAGGTGGAATCAGGATTAGCATTAATTTATTTAAGAAAGAGATGACATCACGTAGTCCAACGTGGAAGCGGAATTCGGATGCGTGAATTTCTGTTCACTTGCGGCTCTCAGCGTAATGGCCCGACTATCGCAAGGCTAATTTCGTCCTTGGCGCGTTCAAAATTCCACTTTTCGCGGTCGAAATTCGCATTTTCAGTCGGTAGAGACTAAGGGTTCCACCGTGAATACATTAATAATTATAACAAGGTAGAAATTGAGGTCGGTGATAAAAGGGAGGGGTGTAGAATTCGGTTCAAGGGGTTAGCTCGTTTTAACGAGAGTCGATTGGGAGTTCCCTATCACGAAGTTATTTTAGATGAGCAGAGAGCACTCTTTAAGTTTTATTCCCAAGTTAGAATGGGGAAAAAATAGAGGATCGCGCCAGCACCGGGTGTCGCAACGGAGGCACCACCTCCCTAAACCAGCAGTCGGCGGTCACCACACCATTCTGATTTCCATTTTTCACGCAAGGTCGATGCAGTCATTTTTTCCCTCTTCTACATTTCCGTCCCTCACACTTCTACTTCCCATTTCCTCCCTCCCCCTCTCCTCATCCCTCTCTCTATCTCTTACTCGTTCTCCGCCCCCCATCCTGTCACGTTTCGAGCCCTCTTTCCATTTCCACATCACTCCTGACTCCCTCTCCCTCCCTCGCAACCAATTCCCCGCCACTTCTCCCACGGCCATCGTAATCTTTTCCTTCTTATCCTCTTTCCTCCCACGACTCGCCTTCATTAAAGCTAATCCGCTCTCCTCATACCCGCACCCACTCCCTTCCGAATTTTCCATTCCGCATCTCATGGTGGAGTGGCATCTTATTCTCCCGGCCCTCTTCCTTCCTTCCCTCCCCCCTCCCTCTCTCTCCAATCTTCTCTATCCTCTCCTCTTTCCATCTCCTCGTTCTGTCTATCCCACTAGTTCTCTCTCCAAAACCTAATTCCACCCCGCACTCCCCGTCTTTCTCTCTCCACCCCCGTCCCATCGCCTGCTCGGGTCTCGTAAGGAAGGAACCTCATAACATCCTCAACCCCCCTCTACCGTCATTTCGTTATAAGGATCCTCTTCTGACGCAGGTCAACCATTCCCGGGCCCGGTCTCTCGTTCCGCTTGGTCCGGGAGATCATCTGTCTCGTGCGAGATGCAGTGCTACCACAAGGTTGTCACCCTTAACACTGTGGACAGCAGTTTCCGCTCTAAGCGATGGGAACAGTGCGAATCTCTTCATGTGCCCCGTAATGTGGGTCCGGAAAAAGTGTACACCCTCCCTCTTTCCTGTTTTCCCTCGAATTGCATGGTTACCGAACGATAATATATTTCCATACATCTCAACGCTGACTCATTTTGAGTCGACTAAATGGGAGCGATGTAGACGCTGAGAACCTGACCCAGTAACTGTCAGCTGAGCCACGCTAATACCACGCTAATAATTTTCTCACTGGACAAGTCACGCCGGGTCCACTCAATGCTTTTATTCTCTAGCTCCCATTCGCTTGTCTGTGGGGTACAATGTCGCATTAACTTGACTCGTAGTGCAACGAACGGACAAATTTTAGAGTGATTCATTTTGTAGTCCTGTGCTTCGCAAACTTAATGGTCTGCGGATCATCTAATGCGTTTCAAAAGGATGGTTGACCTGGATCAAGACAAGCGTGACTTTGGGTAAAAAAAATATATTTCCCATTTTCGAGTTGCCAAGCATAAAATGTTATGAAATTGTCCTACATGTCCTTTTTATCGTAGGATATAATTTATTGTGAGTAATACTAAACATCGTAGGAACTTTTAGAAATAAAATGCTACGAATAATTATGTATCATTCATAAACTTTCATGAGCCAATTTAGAGAACATATCGGGTTGGATCAGGTACTCAGCTCGTTGGTTGAAAAGCACTTAATTGCATGCAGTAAACAGATAATCTTTCATGATGAGAATTCAGCGAGACTGTTATTCGAACGGTCATATTGCCATTGCTTTGGGCTGTAGCCATTTAATTAACGTATATCATTTCGCAGCTAGGTTTTCCACTTCCGTTAATGGTCTACTGAGTTCGTATACTTTAATGAGCCAAGTCAAATGATTTAAAGTTTTGCGAGGGAAGTGGGGATTATAAAACTCTTTCATAAAATGCCACGTCTCCTTTGCTTCCGCAAGCGTGTCGACTTCTTTTTCGGGGCCTTTGTCAAGGATTATTTCATTGCCAGTGCTTCTGTCAACCGTTTTTCGAACGCCAACAAAAACCAATAAAACGCAGGATTTCTTAAAAAATCTTTTAACAGCTTAAAAAGTTATCTCGAGTTGTTAAAAGTTAGTTGTGTAACTTAGAAATAAGTGTCCCGCTGGCGGTATACTTATTTTCAAGAAGAAAGTGGAAATTATGAATCACACTGTCAACGGTTGACTCACACGGAACTTACCCGGAAGTCTCTTCTTGGGCCAAAGGGGGAAGGGAAAGAATGTGCCATACCTTATTTCTCAAGAAGGACGCACATTCCATGAACAAAATAATGCTAAAAGTTTCGTCTCCATCTTTAGAACCATGTTGATTATGATTACGCAGGCTTTCGTCAAGGGAAATGAGTCGAGTATCCGAGCCTCTGGTTGCTCTCCTCTTACGCACTACTGCTACTAAAATCTCCCACTAACATATTGGTTGTGCTCTAATGAATCACCCAGAGCAAACATTCAAACAGGCACTCTTTTCAGAATAGTCTTGCGAGTTAAAGAGGTAAATTACCGAGTTATTTGATTGCTCACTGTATACATTCCAATTTTCTCATTTTCTTTCCACATCCCTTTCAACTCGCCCTCTCTCCCTGTTTGAAAATTTCGTATTCTTCCTCTGTTTTCGAAATTTCTCCTAGCGCTTATTCCCCTCTAAAAGTCTGCTCACGCTTAAGGAACCGCGGGGGAGAACAAATAGAATTTCGCCTCAGAGTGCAGCGGCAATTCCCTCGGCGAAGACCGAACATTAACTAATATCCATTTGTGCTCCGGTGAAGAAAAAGGATTCCCCGTTCATAGTTTTCGGAGACCGATTTAACCTACAGAAGATTGTCGCCTTAAAATGCTCAAGGCAAAATTCAATTCTCTCCCTTTCTTCCCTGCGTGCCTTCGTCTTTTACACAATTCACCTTATGCAGCTCGCCTTAACCACCAAAATGACCTATTCACCTTCCATGGGAGGGTGACCACCATTCTGAATATTTCATGAGCTTAATTGCATTTGACCAAGTGCTGAAATTCGGAAAATTGAGGCAGGTCTTCTCTGTATGAAATAATAGATGGCACGAAAAGCTTTAATAATCGTCTCGCGGGCGGATGACAGTGCTAAATTATGGCATCATTAAATTTCTTTTGACATTTTAAAATTACAGGATTAGAAATACACTTGAGTGGGAAAAGCTCTTGCTTCAGATCTTGGACAAGAAAGGAGAGGAAAGGTAATATCTGAAGCCTATGTCTTTTTTTAACGTGTATCTTTTCCCGGTCTTGCAATGGCCGTTTGCCTACTGATGGAAAAATACAATTTCTTCCGCATGATTTTCATTCTAACTTTCATCCATCTAACTACAGCGTCCGTCAGCACTCTTGGACGCAATAGAGCTCCACCATCACTTCTGTAAAAGGGGCAATGGGGGATTACCTCAAGGTCTTGAAAACTTCATTTTTCGTTTGAAATAGCATTTGCACTCGTAAGTTATGATAATAATGCCATTATCCTAAATTCTAATAAGTTTTCTTTTCCACGCTTAAAAGTTTTGGCAAACTACCTCCGCAGCATCATCGGTCGTCCCTTGATCACCGTTCTCTCTTCTGCCCCTCTCTCGTTTTCCAAACAGCTTTCGCTCCCCTCGTCATTTCGCGCCAGGCTACGCCTTTCCCATTTTCCTCCTTCCCGGTACACCCAAACATGTCTCCCTTACCTCGCCATACTTTTACTCAACATCAAGCAGAAATATTCTCGTCTCCCACTTTATTGTTGGTAACGGCATCTCCATTAAACCTCTTACCGTTCTTCATTCGTATCTCCGTGGGCCCTAACCAAAAGTCCTACCTCGCTCCTTTTCCCTCACGCTCTCTTAAGGGAAAAAAATAAAATCATTCTCTCGTCTCAGGCCATCCTCTCTTGCGTCCATCCACCATCCATTCTTTCTTCTCCCACTTCCTCCCTCCCGCTCCCCCTCCGACACCCTCTTCCATCATCGCAGCACCACCTCCTGCCCTTGTCCAGATCATCAAGGTTTAAGTCGAGAGAGCGCATTCTTCTTCACTCGAGTCCTTCATTCCCCCAGTCATCTGCCAAATCCATCTCTCATCTCTCCTTCCCACCTCATTTCTTCCCCTTAATCCGACTCTTCCCCTCCTTCTCATCCTTGCAGGCGGTTGAAATATGGTTTGCTTGAATTTCGCCCGGGTGAGACTCGTATTAGGCGTTCGGGTAGTGAAGGAGGGCTGGCCAAGAGTTAGAGGGGTTTTGAGATGTACGTCAATGCTAGCCAGCTGGATAAGAAGCATTGAGAACCCTGCCGTCGGGCTGACATGATGAATTACATGCATTCATGCAGAGTTCCTGCAGTACGAAACGACTATTCTTGAAGGGAGGTGCGTCCTACTGTAATCCAAGTTTCTAGTCTTAAATAATCCGTCCGAATATCGAGAAGGCCAACATGCTTATACTTAAAATTCGCTTCCTTTCGTCTTGCTCGATGAGACTTGTCTATGTGGTTTCCTGTAGGTAGCTCTTCCCTTAATGACTATTCGTATGACTGAATGCCAATTCTATACATATTTTCACATTTTAAGCCATATAGGCTTCGACGCATAGCCGGCCGGCATTATCAGACACTATGAAACGAAATTCATTGTGTCTGAGAATGATTCATCGATTTCAATGGGGTACCAGAAATGAATTACCTTAGTAAATTACTGGAATAGATGGTCTGCGACTCGTAGTTTAATTATTCAGTCAACATTAATTTTCATCGTCAAGATGAAATTTAGAACATAAAATTCAAATTTCCTATTATTATTGTATTCCAATTGTAATGCAAAATGTATTGTAAACAATAAATGAAGGAGAACACAGTATCTCAGATTGAAGTTAATGGTAACAATAATATGTACCTAACAATTAATTAATATTAATATGAATCTACTGATAATAATAATAAGTATTAAATTTAGATAATATTATTTTAATAGTAATTAAACCGAGATATTGATGTAGATGATTAGTTTTGATAAGTTGATCTCTGTGCGTGAATTGTTAAATTCTTCTTCGCTACGTGACCGATTGGCCCTCAGAGGCTGAATGGATCTCAGTTTTTTTCCCCACCAGAGGTATTGGAATTAACATAAGCAAGGATTGTTTTTCAGCCTCTTAAATGTTCTATGTATCTGTCAGTTTAATACGAAGCTTGAAATTGAAAAGGGAATTAGCGCGGTATCAGGTGGGCGAGGTGATTTGTATTGATATCAGAATGGCGTTCTGGTAAACTGAGCACCAAAGTGACTTTTCGAGAAATTCGAAACGTTAATTTATAAGTCCCTCACGATTCAATCATGAGAGAGGGACTGGAGAGAGGCAATCTCTCGGGTTGCTGTGAATCCATCAACGCATTATTCGCAAATGTGCATGGAGCCATCAAGACCGACGGAAAAACTGCAAAAGCACCCTACATTGATTCTCCATCCAAGAATATACAAATAACGCAAAGCTGCAGTGATAGGGTCTTTTTGAGATTTTAATTAAATTATTATAACTTATTTTCATCCATTGGCATATACTCGTACCAAAGTAGCTGAAGAGGATGTCGAATTATCTAAATGCGAAATTATGTCTGATGAACAGAAATGTGGCGCAAATAAAACGACGAAGTAACAGTTTTACGCTAATTTGTAACAAATTTAATTATGATGAAATAGTATTGCTTCAATAATTCAGTGAAGTAGAAAATATGTAGCATCAGTAGAGTATCTTATGGTAACTGATAAGCCTCGTTTTTTCAATGCCCTTCCCAATAATTCCATAACTAAGTCAGCGCTGAAAGTTGAACGTAATTCGAGTGTTTCATTGGCACAAAAATTAATACCCTACCTACCCATGTTCTCCTTTGTTACTATAACGTAAGTAGTGAAAAGATTTTCCCACAACTCGTTTATTAGGATACCGGAAATTTACGGAAAGTTGATTGCGAGACTCCTCCGTTTCTTCTTGAAGGTTGAGCTTCATAGGTATTAGTGGCAAACCAAGCGTGTGTTACTCATCCTTTCGGTTGTATCCCTTGTCGAAATGAAGTCGTAAGGGAGGGAAAGAAAGGGCAGGAGCTAAGAAGACGCTCCACCTGTTACTCCATTTTGGCCCCAAATCTGGAGGAAGGCCAGAATGCTGTCTTAATCCGAAGACAAATCTCAGAGAGAAAAAAATACCCTTCGAATTACCCTTCTATGGAAGCAAAAGCACAGCGGGGACCGACTCATTTTCTTGTTCTTTCACTAAACGAGAAAAATGCTCTTGGAATTAAGTTTCCCTTTGTGGGAAGAGAAAGAAATACGTAGGGATTTTGTTTTCCTTAACCCCTTGGACTTCTCAAGAGTAAATTCTCGTAGGATATTGCGGTACCAAGCGTGATTATCAAGCTTTTAGCTCTTAAGGTGAAGTAATTTATAACATACCTATGTATGCATATGAATGTGTTCGTTCATGTTTGTAAATTCATACATTTTCACCTAGTAATCATGTATTCGCAAACGTTCGTGCACAGAAACCATCTCAGCGGCGAAATCATATTCTCGTGAATATAGGATAAGAGACATGATACGCTAAATGTAAAAAACAAACGCAAGAATAATTGAGTGGTCCATCCGGAAAAACGTAGGTTCGTGAAAACTGGTTAAATAATTTTTTTCTGTATGGAATATTCTTCCTTCCAAAGGCAAGAGATTCATTTAATCTTATTTTTGTGCATTTATTCATGATTGTAGATTATATCCATATTAGAACATATAAGCATACACGTCTTTCCACGTGAAACGTCTGGGTCCAAGGTCACCCACTGAATAGTAATTGTCGCTGGTCCTCCCCTTTCTCGTCCTCCACATACCACAGTTCTCCCCTCCTCTGTCTCCTTCGTACTTTCCCTCTTCCCCGTCTCGAGGATAGCGCTTTACTTCTCCACCACTGACGAATGTGGTAGGACCACCGAAGCGTATTATTATTTATTTATTTTTCGTCTCTTCCTTCTCACTAAAACTCGGAAAAGCATCAAAGAAATGAAATGATAAAAAGTGTTCCATATCTAAGATACCATTTAGTTCGTTAATTTTTGCAGTCTGCAATACAAGAAATCTCGGTTAATACGTCACGGAGCCAGCGAATCAACATGAGAGGAGGCCATTTTTAACTATAACTTTATCATGAAACTCGTCGCATAAATTAATTTCTCGTTCACATTTTTCTCAGGAACATTGCATTTGCATAAATAAAAAATACTTTTGCGTTTTAGGTTCTTTAATTTGACTTTACCCTGGAAATTCTGTGAAGCTGGTAGAAACATTGGATACTATTCCTTACGTATTTAATTATAGAAATATTCTTTTGAACTCACAGTGTGCTTGATGGCAAATTCAAAATTAGAAGTTCATAAATTAAACTCTACGTATCCCATGATTAAAAGTTACTGCTCGGGTTTCGCAAACTCTCCCATGATGCGAAAATTTATGACATCATGGGAATAGACTACTTTAAAACTTTATATCGCATGAAGATCGCTTATCGAGATATCGCTTGAGTGTGATCAATTACATAATTTAAATATTTTGAACAAGGTTATAATAATATACGTATCACCTAATTCGCGGAATGATTCACTGAAGTTTTCGTTTTTGCATTGCATTGTCCAATTTTGTGGTTTCGTGGTCGTTGTTATAATTGACATGACAATGGGCAAAGTGATACATCATGTGAAACGGATATCAGAGACTCATCTATTTAGAAAATATCGCACATTTCAAAGTAATCCTGGATGACACCATTTAGAAATGTCTTGTAAAAAATTATCTAGTTCTGACACCAAGTATTTTTATTGCTCACGAAGCACTGGAACACACTCGAAATTTTGTCGACCAAGAGAGTACACCCGACTGGGCTGACCATTATTCTTTTCTCCCAAGTAGACGGCTACAAAAATTCCGACATGTCTTTAAAAATTCTGCATGCATTTTCCTCAAGTGGGGCAAACGTGCATAGCATCAGTGCTCCTAAGTTCCCGTGTCACGGAATGAGCTTTAAAGTTTCCGTGAAAATAAAACGAAGAGAGAGGATGAAGTCGTAAGTCGGTAGTATGAACTAAGCGAAAATTTTGTGTGGATATCACGGTCTCTTCGTTAGGAAGATTCAAATGCTCAGTTCGCACGGAAATTTCGTCGTTAGTTGACGGATGCGCTGCCATTTACTCATTACGACATAAGAGAAGTTGAAATGCTGATAACGCATTCAAATTTTACCAGGTAGATCTGCTCTTACTTTGTGCATGGTTCACTACTCGTAACCTTTGCATTGAAGTAAAACTAATATCTCAGTACGAAATAACGGTTACTGTTCATTTTAAATTTATAGTTTTAAAAAATTTTAATTTCAAAAATAAGTGAAGTACAATAAATGCGCATAAACAGTGTGAGGCACAGTACAAAACAGCATGGTAATACATATACAACACGATATATAATGGAGTACAGCACAATAAATTCATATGAATACACTGACACACCCGTGTAAAACAAAGTAAAATAAGATATAATATGTTTTAAAGCAAGGTGAAGTTGATGGTTAGAAATAGTTCAGGTAAAGAGGAATTGAGAATATATATGTTTGTATAAGAGTAAATTTTCAGAGAAGTGTTTTTTTTCATGTAGAATCATTTTATTTTATGTTTTTTGAATGAAGTAAGTGACTGAGAACTTTCAACGTCATTAGGAAAAGTGATCTAGAGTCTACAGGCTGTTACATGAAAAGATTTGCTGTAAGTTATTTTGTCGTGTCGAGGAATCAGTACATATTATTTCCCCTGGTGTTGGCACAGTACATACTGTTAATGAGGATCAGTTTATCAGATAAATGCTTAGATAGATAATTATTTTTGTCATAAAAGAGAAGTGAGAGTATATGCAGATTTTGCCTTCCATCAGGGTTAAGTCATTTAAGTTTACAATACTTTTCACAGGCATTATAGAGGGGAGGGAGATAAAAACATATGACACGAAAAAAAATTTAATTTGATCAGTGAATATTTCGGGCTTCGGGGGCATTTGAAGAAAATTTGATCCCTATTTTTGGTAACAATTGACTTGCATACCTTTTTCTTTAAAAATAAATCGTTAATTTTATTAGATTCCGTTGACGTTTCCCGTAATTTCTCAATTTCTGTCGCATGATACGAATTTGGCAAAGATTCAGTTGCGATCAGCTTTTCTTCTAGATCCGGTTTTAAGAAAATGTGTCATATTAGTTTCTGCTGAGCATCCCCTTCCAGTTATATATGTGATTCCTTTACTGCTCATTTCCTTTGTTTTTCTGAATTCAATTTCCTCCAATTCTTTAAGCCCAAATAAAAACCCCATTAAGTGAACTGAAGTCGAGAATTCGCCTTCTTTCCAAGGTTTTTTTTCAAATCCCCCAAAAATTGTCGGAAAGTAAATTAAACGAGAGCCATTTACTTAGCTACGAATAAAATTCGTCCCAAAGTGGCGAAATGAATTACCCATATTCGACAGATAAATAGTGTAATAAATCGTAAAAAAAACCATAACCTAATAAAAAATGAAGGATCAAAAGCTTTACGTGTCTTAAGTATTGCATAATATATTCGAGGGATATAAATGTTTAGGTTATCTCAAACCCCTTTGAGGGCTAAAAGACAACTTAGTAATCAGGCTTTGTGATCAAATTTATTCAATCACAAAGATTCAATCAACCTGAAATCAATAAAAAATATTGAGATTGGCCCAAGCGTTGATGCCAGCTGAGTACTATATATATATATATATATATATATATATATATATATATATATATATATATATATATATATATATATGATTACTTAATTACATGACTTGAAAAACTTTCTCAGACTCTGATTACCAAATTAGTAACTTCATCATGGTAATAATAAAAGTAAATCCTTAAACTCCTTGTTATTTGATTTAGCCATCTGTGTTGACCTATAATATCCCCACCCTCTTGTCACTTATCTACTTATAGAATTCCCTTCTTTCGTCTTGCCTAAAGCTTCTAGATACGTACCCTTACGCCGTTCTCTTTTCCGATAGTCACGGTCTAGAATTGCCAGGTACTAAGTTCCGAAAGAAAACTCTCACACATGTTCGTCTTCTGTTCCAGAGATATCTAATACTCCTAGCCTTGATGGTCTCGTCACTTGTATTCACCTTTGGCGTTCTTGTTGTACTACTTCCTCAAAATCGTTTCTTCCATGTATCTCTTTGGTGATTCGACCCTCATTCATTATCCCAACATGACCAAGTTAGCATACGACGGCTCAATTGTACATCAATATTCGCCGCATTGAATCTTCATCTATCATTTTCCTAGCTAAAGTTTCTGAATTCGTATTCTTAACTCGTATTAATACAATTATCTTGAATACTTATTTGTCCGAAGTTTTTCTCCAAACAAATTAGAGGCCTAGGTACATTAAAAGATATTTATTCTGTCCTAATTTTTGTGCTCAAAAGAATAAAATACAATAGATTACATCAACCGCTCAAAAATCAACAAACACTTAATTTGTATCTCATCCAATTCATCACACTTTTAAGTTATCGGCTAGCTCAGCGTTATAACACATTTTTAAGCTCGAAGGTTAAAAGTTAGATTTTTCTTGTACTCCCTGTGTAACGTTAAACGGAAACGAGGGAGAGAAACTGAGACAACGGAATGATACAGACGAAGAGTGGTATTTCTGGGAACAATTTACAGAATGAGAGAAAAGTACGCGAAATGTACACATGGAGGAAGTGGCCATGGGAGGGGGTAAGGGAGGCAGGAACAAGTGGCACTGAAAGCCACGAAAAACATCTTTCCGTCTGCATTACGTAGTCGTGGTGCGTCGCAGTTAATTGGCCAAAAGGGAGCATGTAGAGTGCTCGGCGCAAGGAGCCATAAAGATGGCACCGCTCCACCGGTAAAGGACTTATGACTCATGAAATTATTCCACCCGTCCCTCCATGACGCCTCCTCCTCCATCTCTCACACCCCACCTACCTTCTTACCCACCCTTACCCTCCCGCTTTCTCGCACTCTCCTTTTCGCTTCCACCGTCGACTACCCCAGCCCCGCCCGCAATCATTTGACACCCCTACACCACGATTAACACAACCCTCACCCCCTACCCTTAGTTATCACGGACGTCTCTTACCACGCTGCACTCCCTTAGACATCTTCCCTTACCTTCCCCAATTGCTCGTCCGCCTCCTTACTGCCGCATTCAGCTGCTTCATATCTTGCAGTGAATTAGTGAAGTGCGCATTCCTCAATATTCGGAGAAATGGTTGGGGAAAGCGCGAGGAATGAAAAACATGCCTGTATGCAAATGTGTGTTATCATGTTAAGGATTATATATTTGTATATTTTTATATACATTTACATTCAAACACGAAATCCCGGTTGAGGAAAATATTTTTACATTTGTGATCTTCTCAAATCCGCCTTCCCCACCTCTCTTGTGTTCGTCCTTTATGTATGTTCCTTTCCCAATTCCTTATCTCTATTTCTATGTGTGTGTGTATATATATATATATATATATATATATATACACACACATATTATATACATACTCGTATATAAAATGACATCCACGCGCGCACGCAAACTTAATATTTCTCTTACCCTCTGAAGGACAGAGAACTAGGTGATAAATACAGGAAGGGTAGGGAAAAGGGGAAGTGAAGGCGTGGGTGGTGGTGGCAGTAGAATGAGGGAGATTTTTTTTTTAGAATAATGGCTATTTTGGGGCATGGAAACCTACTTCGAACGGTAGCTTCCCTCCGCGGGAAGTGAGAGGGATGCATTCCGAAGAAGAAGAGTGAACGTGTGGCAGGGATTTGAGGCAGGAGGCATAAAGAGACGTGTGTGAGAGTAGCATTTTGTGAAGGGGGCGGGAAAAGCGATCAAATGGCGGCTCCATGCTGTGTTGCTTTAGGATGGAGAAATTTGTGAGCTACGCGGAAGGAATTTTACGCCAGTGCTTGAGAGATGGGAAGGTTTCAAATGAGAGAATATTTATGGAGACGCTCTGCAATACATACCGCGATGCAGGCTTTAAAGGGGTCGGTTTGATGCGGCAATTATAAAATCTGGTTCATTTCATGAAGTAACTTAGCTTCATCCGAAGGATTTCGGATTTCTTTTTCCATAAATTACAACTCAACGCGACTCATTCCATCCTTGGCTGTTAAGTACCTACGTTCCAGAGGAATCCTTATTTGAAAAAAATATCTCTGCAGAAATTAACTAATCTTACTAATATCTGGTATGATTAAATCTTGAATAGAGTAAAACATACATTGAGAGGTCACCAGTAAATTGCTGGTGACCTCTCAATAATATTTAACGTTCGTAACGCGAACACTGTTTTTTAATATGAAAATCTCCGACATAATTTGTACGTTGCAGTTTTTTCACTAGCTAGAGGTAATGAATTTCCTCCCAATTATGCCAGTAACAGAACTTTTCCAAGAGTTGGAGTGAGAAGAATTTTTTTTTATTTTCCGGGTCGACGCGTTTTCTAGAATATTTAAATAAATCGTAAAAAATCTGCGTCTATTTTAATATATAGTACTCAGTATATAGTTTAAACATCATATTTCTTCATCATTGCGAAAACTTAAAAATAGGAATGATATATTATGTGTGTGTATCATCTTTGCCAATGTTTATCACAAGTTCACATTTAAGCGTCACGTTTTTCCAGATTGTCTCCTCTCACAAGTGTGCTTTCAGTTTACAGATGTCAATAGAAGTGGTTTAAATTAGGTAGATTTTTTGCGCACTGTGTTCCACGCGCCACGGAGCAATTTCTATTACCCATAATTTTTGTTGAAACTGTTAGCCAAATCTCCCGGATGGTGAAGCAGCCATCCGGAGATCTAAAGAAAAACCAGCTGAAGCGTAAAATCTAGTGGATAAGATGATGAAAGTTTCCCAGTTGATGTTATTACATTTATAGCCGTATCTAGAAAGAGAAAACATTGACTTTGACATCGTAACGCTGTAATCCAAGTTTATTCGCCATTTTTTCCCGCTCATTTCACAGCTGCGATAAAAATAAATCAACCGAAGAAGACCTTGTCTCGTATTTCCGGCGCACAGGATGGGGAGAGGTGGAATTTAAGCAAGATTTTTACGGAGCATAATCGTTAGTGCGCGTTGTTTCGGCTCCTTTCCGTACACTTATTCCCCCCTCCCGCTCTCTTCACCCTTCCCTAGCCTCCCATCACTCTCCTCAATATCCTCCAGGTAATAAAAAGCAGGCCTGCCGCCCACGCACACTCCCCCAGTGCACTCGAGAGCACCCACGAGGAATTGGGGAGTGGTGGAGGGTTTGTTGTATGGGGGGAGGGGGTTAGTCCCCCCGCCTGCCTCTCTCCTTCCGGAGCATCACCTGCTCCGTCGTTCGTCTTCCGAGCGCCCTACCCCGCCTAATCTTCCCGCGCCCCTGCCGGGAGAGCAGCCCGGCGAGCACGGTCGTCATCTCGCGCCCATTCTCCCTCCACCCCCTCGCCGATGCCTACCGAGGCTTCCGCCACTCAATTCAGCGTTTCCGGGCAACCTTCCTCTCCATCGTTGAAGTGCGGACCCACCCAATCCCACCCACTGCACGCGCACCTCCCCCCCCATATTTTCCTCTCTCTGTTCCTTTCCCCACGGGACAGGAAGAGTGGTTATGTCCGTGGTATCTCGACCGGGTTGATCACCAGTGAAGTAGAGGTGGATAATTGAAAAATTAGTGGTAGAAACAAATGATGAGATGGAGGGAGAAATGTGGAGAGAAAGTTGGGATTACTTGTTTTATGCTTACCCTCTTTTTTATCGAATGGACGATTTACTGGATTGAATATGCCTACTGATATAATTAGAGACCTAAAAGCCCATAGAGAAGCCAGCCACATAATTAATCGATTTATGTCGTTATGTCGCTTTCTTATCCCTCCAGCTTCGGTTCAGGTGTGTTCTTAGTCAATCAGTTTAGACTATACCTTATTTTTTTCATTTTAAAGAAAATATCCTGTTTCACGTATTTTGTATTTTAACATTCACCCGTTTATATCGCTAAGTTACAGCACGAAGGTAATTCTGGAATCCAGCTGATAATATTTTGGATGGGTAGTAAGTCCTCGTACTTGGTCAATCTGTTCGGTGAAAACGGATGGCGAGGAACCATTCTCGAAAAATTCCCACCTCGCATTAGACGCCGTCGCTAATAGGTATCTTAGGTAATAGGTTTCCTTGGTGATTCATGCTTCGATGAGTTAACTCTCCTTTAA
Source organism: Hetaerina titia (assembly GCA_037158775.1). Lineage (NCBI taxonomy): Eukaryota > Metazoa > Arthropoda > Insecta > Odonata > Calopterygidae > Hetaerina > Hetaerina titia. Next base: position 89,880,093 of record CM073768.1, on the reverse strand, counting down.
TGATCTATCGCTAGACAAAAGAGTTTTAGACCATGAGGAAACAAGGAGTGATATAGGGACGGATAGGCTCCACTGAAATATAGATAATACGTAGAATAATTCCACTGAAATGATTTATTCTGTTGATTTGGAGTTCAAAGTATGAATATAAAGTTTCAGCGTGTTTTAAAATATGACCGCATGTTTTGTACTTCGGGATCTTCTGGAAAACTCTAATGACGCAAACCTTTTAAAGACTTTGGATTTAAGTGTGTGCTACTAGAATCAGCATACGTTTTAATCGTTTGTCTTACTTCTAAGAAATCAGCAAGGGTTATCAGGAACAAGATATCAGGGACAACAAGTGACAGTAAAAACAGACATTATCTTCATGTGAACACTTCTTAAGCACCTTAAAATCTATAAAGAAATAATTTTTTGGTGAAACTTTGATGAAATCTGTATCCGACCCTTATTTTGTGTCAAATGAAGTGCTTCCTTAGTGCTGTAACAAGATAGCTATCGAATGAGAGAGAAAATATAACTGTCACGATTTGACACTATAAAACGCTCTTAAGCATGATGCAGAATTGCGTGATATCGAACGCCATTGTTGTGCTGGATGATGATAGTGTAATTACATAAAACCGGGCAGATATGCATCAAATATCCTAGTCGCTGGAGCACAAAATGAAGCGCACGATTGTGTGGAGGAGGGAGAAAGCCCCAAGAATAAAATAAAATTATACCCTATTCATTTAAGGGGATTGACGCTAAATTTAAAGGGCCCAAGCGTATACCGTAAGTTCTCGGAATATTTTTAAGTGTGGGGTCACGTCGGTTGGAAGATAAAATTTTGTCACCCGGGGGAATTAGTGGCGGGAAACGCTCTCTTGCGTACAAAGATTCCACCCATTAATTACTTCCATCCCTTTGCACCCAAGGAGGATAGAAACAAGAGCGTGAACGTCTGAGCCTCTGAAGATATTATTTTCATTTCTTCATTCTTAGCCTACCCAATGAGGTAATGGGATAAGTAAGCACATGAAACGGACGATGAGAATTATTTTCAAATGTTCTATTCGATAGAAACGAACGCCACCTCGAGGTAAGAAGCACCTTGAGACAAGAATGAAATAAATTAATCATTAAGTTTTAGTTTCTCTTCGTTATATTTCACGCTGTAATAGTGTGATAATAAAATATCTCATCAAAATATTTCAAATGAAGAGGCAAGTGGTAAATTAATATTGTAGTGTTTAATGTCCCTGCTTCTTATTCCAATGTGGAAAAGTGAAGAACCTATGTTCATGTTTGATCAACTAGTGCAATTTCTGTTTCAACTAATCGATAAATATTGTCTTTCAAGCATAAAAATGTAAATTATTTAGAAAAAATACAAATACCTCAGATGAGACGCTCACCATATTAAATCATGGAGCAACGTAAAGTTTCTGAATTTAACTTATCTCTCACGTGTCGAGTAAACGAAGAATATCGGCGAAGGGTGCGTAGTTAGTCAATGAAAAAACTTGTGCATTTTTGCATGTACTCGTACTCACTTTATTAATGGATCGTATTACACTAAACAAAGGTGTTGTTTCTTCGAGGGGGTTAATGGAAATATCATGGACGATGTAGAGGTCATAAAGGATAGTAAATGCTTGCGTTACAGAAATTGGGGAAAAATGCTGCCGGAAGTGTAGCTGCCGAAATTTGTGGAACAACCCGAAATGTTCCCCAGCCGGGGAAGAATGGAAAAGGCGAGAAGAAAGCTGGGTGAGGAAAAAAATTAGGGGGGCCTATGAAGGAAAATGAATAAAAATGAATAAAAATGCGAAACTTGGGAGATAGGAAAACGGGGTAGAGAAGGTAATGGCGCATGAAGATGAAGGGGAGGAAGGAAGGGAGGGGATGAATACTGGGAAAATAAGACATCCAAAAATTGCCAACTTGAGAGGTGGGGAGGGAATGAAACTTGTGGCTATTAAAAGAAGGCGGAGAGTATCTGAAAGCTGAAGATGAAAAGAATAAAATGGCCCTATAAAATTCAAAACTTGGTAACATTGAAGCGCGGCTTATTCCTTATAAGGGAGGACTTAATCATAAGAGGAAAAAGATATTAATACAGGAAGAGGAAACACAAACAAGCAAGAGAGGTAGCAAGTAAAATGATGATAGCAAAAGACGTGCTCAGCAAGAATGCTAAATGAAAAAACTTTCGATAAATTTAGCAACCAAAGTCGACACAAAAAGTATGACTAAAAATAATGATGGCAGTGAACAAGGCGTATAAAAAGATAGTATTAGCTAACATCATACGTCATTGGATACAACGAATTCCCAAAGCTTCACGTACGCTTCGCCCGCAGTGACATCAAAAGATATTATGTGGTATTTCCCGAGTTCCGAGTGGGTAATACTTTTTCTCTGGGCTTATTTGACGGGATCTTCGCCCCGTTTTTTTAAAGTGAGGAAAGGACGGAATAAAAAGGACGTTAGGAGCCTAGGCACGAAACCTTCAGGGAAAAAGACCCATTTGCCACGCATCGGATAATGGAGGTAAAAGTGAAGCCTTGTCCGACCAGGGGACTTCGGTGAAACAGAAGGAGACGGTGGAGATAGGCGGAGGGGATGAGAGATGGTGGGGAGGAGAGGAAAAGAGCAAGGGTGAAAGAGCGAGCGGGGCGATTACGAGCACGGAGGGTGGGCGCGGGTCGGAGGTGGGGCGGGCACCCGAGAAAGAGACCAAGGATTAGAAAGGCCAAATACGCACTTCCGGACTCCCCACTCCCGTGAAACTTTCCCGTAGTACCACTCTCGTCCTCCCACTAGTCCTCGCCCTTCCGCTACATCCCCCTCCTTACTTACCGATTCCCTCCCCCAAGAAGGCGTCCTCACATACCCGCCCCCCCCCCTCTACCACCCGGCCAGGAACCCCAAACCCTCTTTCATCTCCCGCTCATCATTTTGGCCCCACTCCCCTTTGCTCAATCACCTACCCCCCACTACCCGCTTGTTTTTGGCCTCTTTTTAACCATCGGCATCCTGCTATTCGATTTAGTTCTTTATTAGTCGCAATTCCCACAACAAAGAGGGTCATTTGTTACATCCTTTGGCGGCATTCTCCCGCCCAGCCCTCTCCCCGGTCCGGTCCCATGCAAGGGGCCTCCCTCACCATCGTCCCCCACAACTCCGCCCCTCCGATTGCCCGGAGAGATACCGAATTTTGTTTTTGACTATCTCTTAATAATGAAAGTTTGAACGGTTCGCATCAAGTGTTTAGATAGCATCTAAAGAGTGGCATGGTGGAAGGTCAAAGTAATTTTAATTGCCGTTAAAAACCGCAATTTGGTTTTAACGTAGAGGAAAAGGGAGGGGGACAATGGATCCCCGGGCGCCGTTTAAAGTTCCTTAAGTTAAGGAGGTATCCGGTTGTGACGAAAGTCTAAAGGTCTTCGCGGGATGCCTCAAGTTCTGTTAATTGTTAATGCGCCGAAGCGCCTCGCCGAAGGATTCTTTATAAGTTCTTGAGGGTTGGGAGAGTTTGATTAAACTTCCCATAATTGGACCTGTCTTCTTTATTTTGCCTAACGAGATTGCCATATTTCAGAAGAACTCATTATCAATGAGTCCATTTTCGCCTATTTCCTTAAGGGAATATTTCGAAACGCTTTTGGTAGCAATCTCCTTTGTCCCATCCAATCCACACCCCCATCCATTCCCAAGAAACCGTTGTTTAGATAACGGTATTTTTTTTTTAATTTGTCGAATGCATTCTGTCGTGGTAAACTTGTATAGGATATCTAAACTTGTGTTTGATAATATTTGCCTTGATAAACTTTTGAGCAGTTGAAAAACTTTGTACGTAAAAGTTCCTCGTCCGCGGCTGTCCTCGACCACTTAAATTTTTTGTTAGCTAGTTATTTATTATAGATTTAGAACGAGTTCGTAGCTCTCTAGACGACCCTGCTCATTGTAAACTGCATATCAATCATTTTAGCTCTGGTAATTGTTGCCGAGTGAAGCTTGCTATAACTGTGTGATAGCAAATTGTTACCCCTTCTAAGGCTATTATAATACCCCATGTTTTCTTTTTTATTTCCTACTTCTTCCAAAATTTGTCGCAAACATTTTAATACGACTTCACTAATATGATTCTGTGATGATCCATGCATTGCTGATAATTTACCTAAGAATTCTACTATATTTTTGCCACAAAGTTCAGTTTTCGCGAGGTATTCATAAAAACAATCTATTTTTAAGTCCAAATTTTAAATAAAAATTTTTCTGGCCATAATGTTTCCAAGGCCCACATTCACTCGCCAATCCACATTGCGAGGTTTCTTATCAGAAACTAGACTAATCGAAGTAAATTGCGTATACTTTAACCAATTCGATCCGTAGTTTCACGCTATACTATAACATTAATGCAAATCCATTTTATCGGTCGTTCAAAATACTTGACTTCACAACCTGTTCTAACACCTCTATTATTGAGCCTTTCGACCTTCCCTTTCTGTATCGCCTCATGAAGGACAGAGTAATTGGATGGAGAAATCGTGTTGAGATAAGCATTTGCTGAAATTTGAATTCAAATTTAACTACGCAATATAAGTTGTTTGAATTTCCTCCGTCTGGAAAATAACTATTCTAGCTTTTCATCGTGCTGAGTATCATGCAATAGGCTGGAAATACACGTAATTCGTTGCATTGCCAGTGAAAGACGAACCGGTTGGAAAGAAATAAATACCAATTTTTCGAAGTAAATATTCGGGCATCGTTTTCTTTTGCACTTCCCTGCAGTAGTAACGTTTGGATCCCTATTTTAAATCCCATTTTTCCAAATGAAATGTTCATGTCCATATTTATTTTAAAACTAATTGTTTTTGTTTTCCTTTTGAAATGAGGTAATTATATAAGTATATTATAATAAAATGTTTTAAATTAAGCAGAAAAACATGTTTCAATTACGCCTCAAATGTAAAGAACAATTTCTATTTAAAAAATTAACGTAATAAATTTTCGATTGGTTTTTAACAACATACGTACAGCCGCTACTGTCGATCTGATTATAAATTCAATGTGTCTATTAGAGAGCTATGGAAAACACTTTTGTCCACGGAAAAACGCCTTGAATTTTCTTTTTTTAATTTGAGTATCTTGTTTATATTCTCTATATGATTAATCCCAAAAGTGGAACTTTGATGAGCAAAGAATTTTTTCCGTAAAAATTATATATGACATCTGTGATCGTCACTAAACTCCTGGAATGTTTTAAACTACGAACATTGTCATTCCTGTGAGTCATTTTTGGAACTAAGTATTTTCTCGTCATCTTATCGGCTAGATCTTTATTAATTTGAGGATAATTTTCCATGAAGAGAATGAATGACCCCATTCACAGAACATCTGATTCGAAATGGCGTATTTTTGTTGAAAGAGTCTGATTTTCTTTATATGACCCAAAAAGTAGTATCACATTAGTGCTTTTCTGTAATTCATAATTTTCAAACGAAAAAATACAGCTCATGCTTAAGAACCTACAGAATACTCCCAACTCTATTTCCTTAAAAAAAAAGTTCTGTCGCTACTTGGCGCAGGGGTTCCCCTCAACCGCACACTCCCGCGACACAGCGCTGCATAACTCTCCAGGCATTCGGAGTGATGCCCAAACGAAATACGCGAAGGACAAAAATGCGGCGGTTCTCCTCAGCATAGGCACTGAATTCAGGCGATTGGGTAGGGTGAGGTGTAAGGGGTAAAGGATGGAGGAGGCGGGTGGGGGAGGGAGGGGAAAAACCTCATTTTTTTTGCATCCCGCGTCACGTGCAGGAACAGAAAACATTCTCGCGTCATGGGAATACAACATTCAAACGAGTGCGGAACGCTCTCCGTCATCTCCCTCCCTCCTTCCCCCTCCCCGAAGGCTCCGCCCCTACCCGACCTCACCGCCGGAGTTAGCTGCACGAGGTGTGTGGAGAGTAGGGGGCGGGCGAGGAAGAGGAGTGAATTGGATGAAGAGGGAGGTGCGTGGTAAGAGTGGCAGAGGGCGGTGGTGGCTGCGGTAGCAGTATGGGGATGGCAATGGCGGGGGAGGGAACGGGGTGGAGGAGGGGGGCACAAAGACTTCCTCGCTCACCTTTGGGCGTGATCCAAGGCGGTGGAGAAGGAGGGTTGGAGGGTGGCGAGGAGAAGATGGATGCGGAGGATCGTATAAGGAAGGCGGAGGAACAGGTGAAGAGTAGAGAGAGAGGATGCGACCGTAATCGGCAGGAAATGCAAGGGAGAGAGTTTGCACGATGCCGGATTGGGGAGTGAGAGAGAGGCGAAAGTAGTTGCTTATGTCGGAGGCGGCAAGGGGAGGGGGTTTGAAAGAAGAGGCGTGTTTTTCTCGGAAACCCAAGAGAGAAAAGATGGGTTAACACAATGTGTGAGCTGAAAAAGGAAATGGTTTCGTGGTGACGGAGGGAAGTGGGGAAGGAGGAGAAGTTTTTCGCGGCAAAAAGTGAAGTAACTCAAGCTTCGGGGGCACTTCCTTTTCCAGAATTAGGGGCGTCTATGAACTTTGATGAAGTCGAATAGTTTTGCGGAGTGTTCGTTCCCGAAATCATCCCCTCATTCTGTCGTTATTTCCGCAGATTTTCCATGTTCAAACTGATTCCATCGTTCGCCAGGATCAGAAATATCGAGCAGTTGATTAAAATCCATTGCATTATAAAATATGTGAAAACCACAGTAATCAACCCAATGGATGATCTAATAGGTGTCGTTTGGTAAAATGACATGTGCATCATTCATCAATTCTTCGATCTTTCATAAAGATGTACGAGTACATCAAAGTGATATAAAACGCTTATACATACAGATCCGCATATCATATTTGCTGCATGGATATTTCGACAATTAAACAAGAAGAAGCTCTTCTTGTTGTCAATTCTAAAATCCTCTTTTTGTGTTTGAACTTTCACTCCAAAGTGGAGAGACGCATTATTTAGCGCGAAAGGAGTAAAATCTCCCTCCAGATATCTTAAGGTTCCATTTTGAATGTAAATCACATAAAGTGTAGAATGAAAACGTTGAATACCTCAGCATTTAAAATTCATTTATATCCGTGCAACTTGCAAATTTTCACCACAAACCGTAGGGGAATAAAAGTTACATCGCGTAGCTGGAAGAATACTAGAAATGTTAATAAGTATAATTACCTATTCACTGTATTTACATCTTGTGTGTCCGTTACGGTGACTCACACGCATGCATAAAATGGTAATGGTGTCGTTCGAGGCCATCGACCGCGTACAGTCGCACATTTGGACGACTCCATACAAGTCGATGACGCAGTAGTGAATTTATCGCCTACCGCCATAAATCCTCTTTGGAGGGGAAAATTTATAACCTTCACAAATGGTTAAAACTATCCCCAGAACTGAGCTCCTTACATGGGAAGACGAGATTTCTCTTCTCTTGGCACTAAATCCGTTGTCAAAGCATACGGTGTTACCCGTTTGGGAAAAAATGGATATTCTATACCACCGCAGAGGTGTATTTTTAAAATAATAAATCGTTTTACTGCAAAAACATTTGGTTGAAATTGCAATGAGTTTTCATGACCTCGATAAATGGTGGCAGGAAATTTCTGCAGTGAAGTAAAAAGCTGGTGCCGGCGAGGCGGATCGTTCAATGACTATATCAATCAATACACTCTAAATCCTACAGATCTATATTTGGAAATTCTTTCAGAATCATCGCTATTTTATTATCCTAGTATCTGGGATACGCAAGCTACCAATTGTAAATTGTGAGCTAAAAATAGAATTTTATCGAGTCCATTATGGCTTTTTAAAAACATTATAGTTAAAGCATTCAGTTATTGGCACTTAAATGTATAAATTATTACAAAACAGAGTTGAATTCGATATAATGCAAATATAGATCCGCTTACATCAACTTCTCGTGCGTTTTGAATTTAATTGAAGGTTTCACATTAAGCCTGCACGGTATCAATAAAACCCTTTCAGCTTATTAAAGTTAGGGCTTCCTTTTTCACTACGGAAATTAGTGAGAGACGCCGCGTCGGCCGGTTAAAAAAAGGAAATAGTGTGTATCGTTTGATATCTAAATTTTACTAAAAATATCACAAATATTTATACTACCATTTTTGTTTCGGATTGAACAATTTAATATCAAATATCACCGACCTGATATATTTACGAATCCATACAACGCTCTCCATAGAACTGAAGTTGCCAATGAATGGCGTTTTATATTTTTCTCTTGAATTCGCCGTGGATTTCGTGCATTTTCTGTTTATGTGTAAACGTTCAATTTTATTAAAGTGTCTCACAATTAACTGATTCCATTTCGTATTCCTACTTTTATGCAGAATGCTTTCACTGACCAAAAGAACCTGACTCATAATTTAATTCATTTAAGGGTATTGTGGAACGTAATTCATCGTTTTATACACGAATTATATTTGAGTTCTGTGATTGCTTACTCGCGGATTCAACACAATTCAGCAAATAAAAGAAGGCTAAACGAGTACTCACACGTTGGCTCTATTAGGTCGTTGAATTGGGAGTTGCCGGCTAACAAAAGGTTCTACGTGCGGTGGTTAGTTTGGTGGCGCATAAAGCCAAGGCTCTATTACAAGGGATGACTGAGATTTCTCATAGAAATTTCCACCCTGACTAAATAACTACAAATAACTCTCCATCATAGTCCTGGGGATTATCCTGGACGTATCCTCATAACGTGCTAACGGTAGCGTCGGAATCCCTGGAGATGAGCCACAAGATACGTGATCTGAGAATGCACCACCAAGTAACGTCGCCTTATGGATAGAGATAGCTATCAAAAAAGCGTATAACGATCGCTTCCCTGGGTGGTGAAAACAGGATATTAAAATATAACCGCTCTAATTCAAGAGTAATCCAATTACGGCATTTGATTTCCCTCCCTTCTCTCTTCTTCGCTTCCCTGATTACGTCTTACTCCTAATTGTCATTATACCTGCAAACTCATACATTTTCTATCTTCACGTGCTCTACAATATAACATTTAGGCGTTACCTACCTATGGCACCAAGTGCGTAAAATTGTAACAGTCAATAAATCAAAAGAAGAGCGGGTACACTTTTACATGTTCTTGTAAATCTGAAACATTTGAATTGATACAAGTCGGTCGGACTCTTTTCAACCAAAGTAACAGTCCCAGGTGCCACTTCGTGAAATTTATACGTTATGACAAAAGGAGCGCCCTTTATTTATTCAAGAGTATTTTGAAAGGGTATGACGACTTCTTTCGGTCTTAAGATTATAGAAGGAAAAGTGTAGTTGTAAGGAGACGTATCGTAACTAGGCAAAAGGAAGTATCACGCTTCACATACCTACCCTCCCAGGGTCAAGTAAGGGAAGTCTTATGGCGGTGTGAGAGAGGACAAAGATGGAAGGTGGTGTTGTACTATGGACTAGATGATGCCATGTGATGTTGGATTTGGTAGTTGGAAATGGCAGATGGCAGAAAGGCAGAGATCTTCTTTATTTAAGAGAGGCAAATTGCTTGGGAAGATATTCATTCGTGAGTCAAAAAATGTTTTAGAGGCAGAGGATCTTCAGTCATCGCAGTGTGTTCAATTTAATTACCTTTCATTTCCCATTGGTAATACGGAAATCACTCAACGTGTCCCAAAGCCGCTAAATGTTTTGCAAAATATTACTTCTCATTATGGTGATTTGAAAACGAGTGGCGATGCTATCCTTAATTATAAAATATTATATTGTGAACTGTTTTAAAGGGGACAATCGCGCACAGGATTAACATCGGGAAACTGCTGGCAATAAGTGGACATTTTTTTAAATTTTAAACCGGAATTTGAAAATTTGCCATCATTTTCCGATAATTGTTGCGCGTGATACCGCGTTTCACTCATTCTCCTTTTCCGGCATAAAAATATGGAATGGCTCAACATTAACTTAATGTATTTAAAATATTTGGTCCTCGGCATTTTCAAAAATATTTAAGGTTATAATGGAAGAGAGTTTGCTCGATGGATTTTGAAGTAAAAAATTATGAACTCACACAATTGCTGTTAGCTTTGAAATTCTTTCTTTTTCAACTATTACTTTATATTATCCGTACTTTATCTATAATAATTACTGCACGCTGCATTTAAATATATTTTGCTCAAATTAGATAACTGTATTGATATGAAAGGCTTGACATTGAGCGAATCATATCATGATGTTCTCGGAAGCCTCCAGAAAGGAAATCTGAAAAGAAAAGTTGTGACCGTTTCGACGCCGGAAATTAAATAGATTTTTCGCAGTTCAGTTCCACGCACTGGCAACGAAGAGAACTCGGTGACGATTTCGGTTTAGTGATGTGGTATGGGCCCGGAAACTTCGAAAGAGTGATATTCAAGGGATATACATTTAAACGGTCCTCCAAGATGAGTTAAGTTAGTAAGTCATTTAGTATCGATAGGCTTATAATAATCTGCTGGGTAAACAAGTATAAATTTACCGGGAAATGTGATAATCGTTTGCTACAATGCAAATACTAGTATTTTACGTATTGATTTAGCATGGGAAAGTCATTTTTAGCTTCACTTCGTACCCATAGCACATACGTTCGCAGGGTGACACTATGTCCCCTAAAAACACCACTTCAAATAACTACCATCCCTAATATTCCGTATATCTCGACCTGTCTAATATTTTTCCTTAGAAATCATGGGAATCCCTCAATCTCACCGCAGGAGGAGGTACTGGAGTCCACGGATGGTAGGAAGGACGAAAAACCTTTCACGTTTATAAATAATATTTTCAATAAGTTCATAAAATGTAGTGAGTAAACCTAACGACCCATTTTATACTTTTGCATCAGATGTCTTTCTTTCAACTTTAGTCTTACACTATTTCCCTCATCGGGTTCTCATTTTTGCTATCGTCAACGCCATTGATGATACCTATTCTTCTCTATGGTACCCTCATCTCCGCTTAACCAGAGTTCTCCCTTCTATTTCAACCCTCCATTCTGATGTTTTCGCTATTTTCTCGGTCCCCATTTTTTTGCCTTTTATGACGAACTCCCAGTGAATTATTTTCTTCTACCTTCCATTTATAACCTAATATATCTTCCTTTGGAAAAATTTCGTGGCGTTTTTTTCTGGTAATTCAAGTTTTTCCACGATATTTCGCTGCGTTGGGTCTTAATTCCCATTTCGACGTTTCAGAAGCACTGCAGCTACCGTTTTCAGGTCAGAGGTGGCTTAGATCTAAATTCTTCGGTGGAAGAATGTTTCGGGTCTGTTGTGATCTAAATCACTTTTTCGATTTAACCCACATCTTGTGGAAGACATCTTCCGAAGGACGAATCTTCAGTGCCATCAAAACGTCGCCATGAGAATGAAAAACCAACGCAGAAAAACATTGCGGAAAATAATACTTTCTTTTCCATATCCTTCTCTAGCTACTTCATTTTCTCTCTTCGTTGCCAAACCCAACCCCAGAAAGTCTCAAACGTTTTCTGTTGTAAGAACAGGTTTAAAAATTATGCAACGAAAAAGCATTCGCAAAACTCTTCTTTGCTTCCTCTTTCTCGAGCACCCTGTGTCCATTCCCTCCTCGGTCAAGTTGCTTCTTTTGCCCACGAAATCATTTTACAATACTCTTACCGCATCACCAATATTAGATGACAATGACTAATTACTTTCTATTTTCGCATAAAGAAATAAGATTTTCACTCCCTAGTTTGGTTCTGGGGTGCCGTAACATTGTCAGCTTGCCCTTATGTCAGCTGGAATGGAAGAAAGGGAAGCCAAGAGAGGGTTTTTGGTAAACGGGTAATATTGGTTGGCCAGGGCGATGAGTGGGAACTTGTGCCTGCGAGGTGGGTTGGTAAGCCGAAGTTACCCAAAAGATGATCGTATGGAATAACCATTTAATACCGTACACAATGCAGCGAGTGCATATAACTTGTCATTTGGCGCAAATGAACTTAGATATCGGTCGCATCCACTTATAACTAACTAATATGGCATTTTGCCCTTTCAAAAATCAATCCCGATGAATTTACCTTAACGCCGGAAAGTGGTCAACCCTGTCGGATTCGTCGTTTCCGGTGAGTACGTGGACCGATCAAACGAGCCTCAACTTTCACCTATCGCCCATTCACTCAAGACATCACTCTTCCCTTCCCATCACCAACCCCTCCGACTCCCATTGCGACTACGTTCTTTCCATTCCCTGCCACCCGTGCCGAACTCGAGATCCCCGAGAGGAAAGGAGTGGTGATCCGGGAAAAGAAATTCCTCCTTCCCTTCGGGCACGAATACAGGGCTAGGTCCAATTGGCAACGTCAGCAGAGGTCAATGCAGTTAGCCAAGGTTTCTCGTCTTCCCTCCATCTCTATGCACCAGTCACCACCTTCTCTTTCCCCACCCTAACCTTTCGTGCAGGAGTCCACACACCCCCGAAATGCACACAGAGTCACCCAAAGAGGGAAGTCGGATCAGGAATTCGATATGTTCTCCCCGAGAACTTCCCTATCGCCTTGCCTTATACTTATTGTCCCTGCGTTCGCGAGGGCTACCTCTTCCTCCCGTTATTGAACGAGTGTGCTGAGAGTGTGTGTATGGAGGGGGGGGGGACGGGGGAATGGCCGGAGGACATCAAATGGCCACGACTTTTCCGTCGGAATGCATCGCCCAGAGAGTGGGAAAGTGGGTATTTTATTGCATTTCCATAAATTCTGCATGGGATAGTGGGAGTGGGAGGGTTTTCCTTCTCAGCCGTAGCGTTCATTTTTTTCTGTTTTTTTTGGGGTCACGAAGAAATATGTCTCCATCGAGGGAGAGATATATGGGAGAGAGTGAGGTGAGATTGGTGGAGATGTGTTTGCCAGCCTGGCGAGGCAACTTCCCTTTTCTCCTTATCTCTGCCCTCCTCCTATGGCTTCCTACAGCCCCCATTCCTGGTTCGGTACTTCTGCAGAGAGTACATATTTCTTTATCAGAGCGCCCAATGAGAGACAGTTTTTTTCCACGGTGGCGAACATATATAAATAATATAATGCATTTTTACTTCAAATCGCTCACTTTTTGTCTGTGTACATATTCTACTGATCCAGTGTTCCCTCGAACGTATATTATACGTCATATATTTTTACGCTGTGAAATATGTCTTATGTGATACAAAGTAATTCTATAACATTGGGGTTATCCTTTCCCAATAGATGGTGAAGTGAATGCGCAGCGTAAATTAGATGTGTCGTTCCACCGCGCAGTTGGACATAGAGCTGATTTTAGGACGCTAAAAGTCAATTTTTCAAAGCATAAAATCCAGATTTGAAGCGAATGCAAATTTAAACGACCATACGGCAACATCAAATACGATTTTGAGCCACGGAGACTGTATTACCATAGAGTTGGGACGGATTTAGGCCAAATTTCCATTGTGAAATGCTAATGAATTGACACCAACTCTAACATTTCCTCATCGTGCGCCCAAAAAAAATTAATTAGTTAAAATGGATCTCACCGACTTTGTTGATTTACACTGATCATGTTGCGACGAAATTCTCTTTTTTGATCATTCAATAGAATGGTTATGACATCATATTTACGTTCACATCATAATTTACGGAATAAGCCATTTCTAATGGTGAAAGAAAATAAACCACTCCGCGTCGCCGATTCCAGTTTGATTGGAATCAATGCCCCATGACCTCATGATTTTGACCCAAAAGAGGGTAGGCGTGAATGGCCACGAAATTCCATTTTACATGGAGATTAGAGCGTGAAAACACGGAATTGGTGTATTAATACACCGAGGTTGGTAGCTTACTATCCACCAGATTGCAGTTAGCAGTTTTGAGAGGTAATCTTTTCACAGATATTGTGGATTGGTGAAATGCTACTTGGTTTTCTGCAGGTCACCAGTTCTCACGAGAAGGAGCTGACAAAAATATAACTCAATTCGATCATTCACTCTTTCGACGTACTCTTTTAGTTTATAAACAATTATAGTTATAAAAAAGATGCTTGAAACAAAATGGAGACCATAATTATTCTTCTCGCGTGGCAAAACAATTGACTGAAAGCCGAAAAATAAGTTCGAGCACTTTTTATAAGGATTACGAGGCAAGGTGTCGGATTGGACCCCTACAACCACCCTCCAAACATTCTTGCAACTTCCAAGTTCCCTTTCGCGTAGTGAATAGTGCACCTGATTTCAGATCACCAAAGGTATCTAAAACGATGAAAGATGTATTAATAGTGAGTGTTCCTATTTGACTAAAAAGTGAAAGGAATTACTCAATTCTCAAAAACTCAACGTTCTCTTTTGAGCAGATGCCCCGGGTAGTGAATAGCCTATCGCATATCAAAAACAATTTTTGTACCGACGTTTTTTTTTAAATTAAACTACATTGCTTTTCCACATAAATGTTTTTATTCTCACTACCCAGGTTTCGTTATAGTATAACATCATCAGGTCTAAAAGTGGTTTATTTTTTAAAAAAACGTCAGTATGAAGATTTTTCACCAAGTTACTCCAGAAACTGTTTTATTAATTTTTGTACCTGTGAATTTGTTAAACAGTTAAAAACTGTTATCTTTCTACTACATATTTCAGTAATTTTGTATTTGCAATCAATTGAGGAGATAACTGAATAAGTAAACTTTGCATTGTTTTTACAATACATTTTATTTAACTATTGCCGGTTTCGACGAATAGGCGATATCATCAGATATATAGGTACCCGGTGATTTCGTCAATGCCTGAAATTGAGACATAAATTTTACTGTGAAAAAATACAGTTTCCTTATTCAGTGATCATGAATTTTCACAAATTAGCGCCTGAAACCATTGGATTAAACTAAAGAGAATGCCAGTCGTTCACTTTTTACCTAAAATAGGGGATTCGAACCGTAATTTTGAACACCACTAAAAAGGCTCTGTAGTCTTCCAAGAATGTGTCACCAGCCTTCTCTTCTTCTTCCATAAATTATATTAAAGCGGTGGCTAACACACGCTCATCCTGTTGGCCGATGGCAATTCAGATGACAGTTATATCTGAGATAACGAAGACAAGATTGTCTGAACGAAAGACGTAGATGCAATTCAAGAGCAATGTAAAATTTTGGCTTTGAATTATGGAATACGTATACCTGAAAAATCGTGTAGTATTTAATTTATAGAGGGAATGGGATACAGTAGGGGTACGCAGTGTATAGAGTGGAAGGAAAGTTAATAATACTTTGTAAGGACATACAAGAAAACTGTTTAGTTGCAGGAAAAAGATCAGTAGGAGAGGAAACTAAATATTTGGAATATTGAAAAGGTATGAACAGTATGTTGAATAATGACAAAATTACTTTGTAATTGGCTAAAATTATTGGTGAATTACGTTTAAAACGTTTTTCCTATCTAATTTAAAAATTTTCTGTGTAGCTGTGCTCTGTGGCGATAGAATTCTGGTACGAACTCAGCGGATGCTGGTTTCTTCTTTTCCTTTGGCTGTTCTTATTCTCTGGTTACCTGCACCACAAAACCATGATGATATATAACCAGCATTGATCACCTCCTGGAGTGCCCCTTTCCGCATTCGTATCCAGCGAAACATTCGATGACTGCTAGCGGGTCTCAGAAAGTGCTTATTTCAGATTTAACTGAATAAAACGTCGATGCACGAAAGTGATAAAACGATAGTTATTTTTGAAGAATACGATCGGCTTTTCTAGCAGCTTTGTAGTAAAAGCGGTAATTTCTTTCGGTAAACGAAATGTGAAAGATGACCTTATTATATTTTTATAAAATGCAAGGATCACTTTTTGGGGAACTTTCGTGAAAGACAAGTTTGAAGATGTGGCACGCACACTCCATAGTGAAATCGGCGTGGAAATAATGGAAATTTTCACTCAAAATAATTCGGGTAAGCAAACAAAAGACGAGATCAGGCACTAGGCAATCTGGAGGCTGCTTATACTGGGACAGTCTATATTAAAAAACAACATGGATTTCTCAGAATCACCCGCGACTTGAGCTGTTAAAATCCAGGGTTCGCTTTTCGTGCTGTAATTGAAGTGCGTCTAAGGCTTTTCAACTAAAATTATATACCATAAACAGGCTCTAACGGTATCTTTTATTTTATTAACATTTGAAAAAATGGATGTTTGTGATGTTAAGTATACTTCTAAGTTATACTATTTCTTGAAGTTATTGTTCCGCAAGTACGTATCCATATTAATAGAACCTACTAAACCTACCGAATTACTTATTAGTTAATACAAACTGTAAAACTTAAACTACTTGACAAATATTTAGTTCAACGATCGAACCCCCTACCCCCCTAAACCACCCCCTACTCCGGCATAACTTTTAAGCTATGCGATTGGATTGGGAGTTAGTGACAGTACAAGTATTGGCCGTAGATGTGAGGAATAAAGTCTGGTTGATTGTGTGGGAACTCAAATATGATGGAAGGGAGAAAGTAATTTTGTTTGCAGAATACCGGTAAGGATACCAGCTTATATCGGAGTGCAAGAAAGGATATTATTGTATATGAAGTAGGAATACCAGGTTAATGCAATAATTATAAGCTTCAAAAACTCAAAAAGCAGAGTTTGTTCAACTTTAGTAGGGATTTTGTGGCACTTGATATTCCATTTATCATGTTCTTTGTCTTACCGTATAACACTCCACCTTTTATATTAAATCCTCGTCAATTTTAACTGCGAAAAAATCCCTCCCCGTTTTACGCTCCACCACACTCGCCAATATTTCTTTCGTTCCACTTTGTTTATAATACCTTTTTCTCCTTCCCCATTTCCATCGAGCATCCTCCCCTTCCATCCACACGCAATCAGATGGGAAATGCCTTTCGCTCCCACCCTCGGTTTCTTCCACTTTCCCCGTCCTAACCTCCCACACCCATTCCGCCAGCACTCCCCAAACTCACTGCTCGCTCAGCATTCCTCCAGCCTTTTTCCCCGCGCGCGGATAGTGGGGCCTCCTTCGCCATTCATCTCCACTCCGCGTTGTTTCAAAATACAAAGGCAATTTGGCTGCGTGGGCCCTCCTGTGCCGTGTATGTGTGTATAATATATAGATACATATACATAGATCTTTCTAGCACCGGTGCAACCGCTCTGGTTCGACCGGCGGTGGAATCGTTTGGCCTTCCCGGGAGAAATTTCTTTCGCGTAGGTAGAGCGAAGGGATGGCGAAGTGCTGTACGAGGAGGAGGATGGCGTCGAAGGATATAATGGGGCGTGCAGAGACGGAGGGAGAGAGATGGAGAGGGAAAGAGAGGGGTGGGGTAAGAGTGATGGGCGGAGTCCGGGGAGTGGGGCAGAGAGGAAAGGGGGGGTACCACGGGCGAGAGCCCAGCGGCGGGTCGGGGCGGGGAAGGGGAGGTTTGTGGGTAGGAAGTCCGGTAGTAAATGGGGCGACGGTAGAGTGACGGCTTCCCTTCCTGTGGTTCCTGGTTAGATACACCCAGGGGGGGGGGCTTATTTCAACGGAGAATCACCTCTCTCCCACCCGCCATCACATTCGCCCGGTTGAGCGAGAGAAAAGAACAGGTGGAACTTGACAAATGCCGACCTATTCAGCCCTCAACAAACGTTAACTGTGTGAGTGGAATTCATTGGGGGAGTTGGGAAGGGAGGCTGCTGCATTCTTTCAACTTTTCTTCTCAGGAAAAAATCACAATTCACCATTTCCCATGCATTCGCATCGAAATTGCTTCGCGGTCCGTGCGTACATGAAATATTAGATAATAGGAATGCAGCAAAACCTCGTTAGTAACAGGCTGCATTTTACGCCAATGTCAAGGGGTTGTTTCTGTTATGATGAGAAATAAAGATGGAGTTTTTTTGCGTTTGGAAAATTGACTCCTCCGGACGCTCTCCGAAGGTATTAATCCCTATAATTTGAAGAGGAGCGTTGGATGCCTTGTATCCATGGCCATGTTCTATTACCATTGAAATAATGGGTACATTTTATTCCTGTCTTTTTCGTACAGAAACTGTAATATTTATTAAGTTGTTTGGTTTTGAATGTTTTGGAAATACATCACTGGAATATCAATGAATTAATTAGCTATTTAAATACTTTTTATCATTCCTCTTTGATCCTTATTTATAACTTTTTACCATCTCTTTGAGACTGAACTTACTGCCACTTAACTGAAATGTACGGTAAATTGAAATGCAAATGCATATTTTAGGATAACCGGGAATTGAGTTTTTAAATGGTAGATTTGACCTAATCTTTAAGCAATACCTTCCAGAACAACCAGGATGTTTATTTTAATTGAAGTACTTACTTGCTGTGCATGTGCATTTGAGTAGGTCAAATCGAGGGTTTATACCGACTCCCGAATTCAGGCTGGATTCTCAGAAGTTCATTATGTATTCATTACAGTGTTTTCGAAATTTCTCGTTCTGTCTCATTCCACGTGACCATTCGGCCCGGCACATGGTGCTTAGTCGGTCAATCAGCTTACCTCTTTAGCCACCACAGCCCATTCTTCAAGTCTGCCGGGTCTAGAGGGAAGGTAGTTAATATTAGGTACTCGACCAGTTAAGGTAGGTTTTGGACGGACACAACTACCAAATAAGTACTTTGTTTCTCCTAACAAAACACAACCTAACATCCTATTCTACTACAAGTCCCTCTTCTTCCGGTGTACTTCCTTCCTCCCTTTATCCCGTTCAACATCCCTATCCTATTCCTTCACTTTCCTCCCTTGCCTAACATCCACCCCTCTATAACACTCTTCAACATCCCAGTGTGCGATCGATATACTTTTTATCCATTTTTCCTTCCTCCTTATGACTTCTCTCAACAAACCCCTCTCCTCCACCACCATACCTAGTACCTCCTCATTTGTTTTCCTTTCAGTCCATTTCACTATCTCCATTCTTCTCCACACCCACATTTCAAAAGCCTCCAATCTACATCTGTCCTCCTTCTTCAGTGACCACGTTTCCGCGCAGTACATAACGGCATTCCATATCAAAGTTTTGACGAGTCTTTTTTTAACATCCCTATTCAACGTCCCTGCTATCATCTCCCTCCTTGTGTAAGCCTCTTTGCCTACCGCAATTCTTCTCCTTACGTCCCTACTACTTTGACCATGTTGGTCCAAAACACTTCCGAGTTACGTAAATTGTGCCTCCTATTCTAGTTACTTCCTACTTTAGTTACTCCTCCTACTCTGTTGCGGCATCTCCCGCAGTTTCTTGAAATTCCTCCTACTCTAGTTTATTCCCTACTATTTTTAAGTTTAATTAAACCTTTCTCATTCTGGATAACCGCCATACCACAACCTTTAATTATTTACATTTATTTTCATCCCATATTTATCTTACTGAATTTGCAATTCACTCAGAAATGATTGCAACTGGCTGGCTGGCCACCTGAAGTTTGGTCATTAATAAACTTATTTGATTTTATGAATTCCTCGCCGACTTTCATTCCTATCTTCAGTTTTTCCCATGCCTCTTCAATAATTTTCGCCACACGTATAGTAAGATAGTAAGAGACATTTCAAATAGAAAATCTACCCATATTCGAGGGCAAGCGTCCGCTAGCAATGCAGCCATCATTTCATAAAAGAAAACCGAAATAATATTTCGGTTTTATATAAAATATGATTTCAATAATATTTTTGGACTATATTCAGGTCGCTGTTCGCAACATCACTCTCACAGTTGGAAACGGTCTATTTCATTATAAAGCAAATGATGAACTAATCAAAAAGATGAGACGTGTTACATGGGCTAAAACATAATAATACTATAATTTTGAAGATTTTGGTCAGGGGTAACATTACCTTAACCTTAGACAATTTATTTATTTATTTTATCTATTTCGGCGTATATAAATGGGTAGTGTATCACTATTTATAGCCGGTCTATATTTATTCCAACGTTCTAGCTTATTTGCTCATGTGATTTCGTCAAAACAGCGCAAGGAGCATATTTATTACGCGGCTCATTTATCCCGGTGTACGATTAAGGTTTAAAAATGAAAAATACATGATATTTGTATTTATGATTTTATTACACGTCTATTATTACCCAGCGCAGCTCAAAATACTTGCCTCATTGATATGAAAACGGGTCACACTACACAAGTATTATCACTCACGAGAATAATGTCATTCTGATATGGAAGCGAAGTTTCTTGCAATTTTGGCGAAGTTATTTAATTTTGCTTAGATCTCCGTATCACATAACCTTAAGAAACATCCATGCACAAAGAAATACCTCTGTTTTATCTTAGTTTAGTACAGTTTATGAATTTGCAAATGTGGATTCCATGAAAACATTTTCGCCTACTAGTGCTTTTTATAAACAAAGTTCATTTGTGTTACAGGTATACCGCTATTTCGATATATTTATATCGAAATCGTTATCGTTATATGCCTTAACCACCATTTCGAAGTTTCCAGAGTACGAACCTTTTTGTTTTGCTGATGCAGAACGCTATTTGTGGTAGGGGATTAGACTAATTTTGACCCGAATATTTTTACCTCTACCGTGGTTAGACAATGTTATTTTGATACAATATCGTTTGAGGAGAAAATGGCATCTTAAAATCTATTTGTTCTACACCTGATCTCTCATACCTGAATTTCATAAACAGAATCTCTCCTATCGTAATACGATGGGGCTAATAATATATTTTTAACATAGTTGCTAAGGAGATATCTTTCCAATTTGTGCAAGAAAATTATTTCATAATTTAACCATCGCTCCATGAGTGATTCCCAGCCTAGCTGCTCTAATAATTTTGATACGCTACTCAGTTTATCATTACAGTTTTACAAACCTAGCTCCTCTCCGTTGCACGCGATCCAATTCGGCAATCAATTCAACTTCACAAGGATCCTATATACTAACAGTATATTCCAAATGAGGCCTGACCAACGACAGATAACATTTCTCTTTGACTTTTTCATCACTTTTACCTAGTAGTCTTGAAATAAATCCTAATTTTTTGCCAGCTTTTCCTACTTTTTGTTGGCTTCTTTTCTTATTGCTTATCCTTGGGTTTTATACTTTCTCCTGGTTATACAGTACTTAATATGTATGAGGTTTTTCTGAGGTCACCGATGACTAACCAGAAGGTTTCCAGGACCATGAATTGAAATAATCCGCATGGCCCTTAACTGTATACCGGGGACGATTACTTTTCCCTTTCCCTCTTCAAACATTGCGATTCCTTTCCTTTTTCAACCTTCAATCAATCTTTTGTCAACCATTTTCTCTTCCGTCGCCCTTACTAATACGGATTTTTCGCCTAATATTAATTATCTCTATTTTTATGTGTCTCTATAGGCCATTCCGATAAGTCTGTCCATTTTTTCTACACCTCTGAGAGGGAACGTGGAAGTTTTTCTTAGTTTTTCGTGACATTAAATCAAGGTATATTAAACATATCTAAATAGTCCAATTTTCATATTATTCCTAAATAGTCCAAGTATTTTGTACAGAAAGAGACGTGAAAATATTCTAGAGATCTTTTCACAATCACTACTCCAACCCAGAGGCATGGGATTACCGTATGCAATTCTGTTAACCGTTGATCCACAACACTCATCCCTAATCCCGTTGGAGGGGAAGGGCTATTACTGGATGGCGGAAATTGTTTTAGAGAACTTTTGAATCCACGTTATAACCAATTTTTTTTTAATTGCCACCGTCAATTTTCTGCTCGATTACGTACCCATAGTCCTCCCTAAAGCTTTATCGTCATAAAACACTCGAGCAAGAAGAGAAGATAAGATTTTCTATATCCCGTATCATAGATAAATGGTTTACATGTATGATACCTAAGAGTAATTTGCACCCTTACTTCAAACATTTTTAAGAGATAATTTAAACCGAATTTATTTATTCACATTGATACGCATCATATGGAAAAAGAAATCAGGAAAATTAAAAATTCATTTTATATTTACATTCAAGCCACAAGGTCTTCTAAAGTCAAGTCATATGAACGTTTTTTGTTTTTTCAAACGAACCCAAGTCTTCTGTGGCTGAACTAGGATTAATGCACCTCACCTATGCGTCGACCATAGGCTCCATCGTTGCATCCTGCTTTCAACGTCTTCCAGAATTTTCTCTCTCCTCCTTTTTTCCATCGGTCTAACCTCATTCACTGCAGGATTCATTAAATTGGAGAGAAAGGCGAGCGTGATGGACAAATATTCCTAAGTCCAGGTGTGCTAGCCTGCGTTTGTATTTTGGAATGCGGGGATGAGGGTGAGTGCTAAGTGGTGGGTTGCCTCAGCGGTGGAAAGGCCACGGCGGGGGGTGGTGGCTTGGGACTAGGCGTATCCCGAGCACCAAGCGCCGTTCTACTTTTATGGCTCGTAGGTTCCCTCGCGACCCAAGAACGACGCTCTGGAGAAATGGGAATAAGTCGTCGATACCTGTCCTGCGGCGAAACGAAATAAAATCGCTTATGAATAAATGGCGCATCTGGGAAACGGGAGTTCTCGGCATGCCTCCCTGTGCGTCATTTCATGCATTGTGTTCGCCCGAACAACTTTGGAGACCCCGCGGTCGTATTCTTTCCAGGACACCCGATTTCTTGATCCTTGTCCAACACGATCGTGATTGAATTGAAATTTATGGACATTGTAGTGCCCGAGAAAGGTCCCAGGAAATGTATTCCATTGGTAATGAACTCGGTAGCACCATCTGATTTATTATTGCCCTGTGTAGATGATCGGTGGTGATAAAATGTTGGTAGGTTCTTATATTGCAAAGAGTTCTTTCAATAGAATATGTCACTTCACGAGAATATTTTTGGCCCGTGATGTTTTTGTTATTCTCGGTGTTCTTTGAAAGACAGGGTAGCTCATATGTTAAAGTCATGGCAGTTTTAGTTTTATTTAATGATTTGAAATCCTAAGCGTTCCCTTCGAGGAATGTTAAATATTTAAAATGACAACATTTACCCTTGAACGTGATATTTTTTCGCCAGATAATATTAGTTTGGCAAAGATTTCGTCTAGTATATCATGATCTAAAGTATTATAATATCAACGTCGTGAGGGTAATAGTGTATGATAAAATCTATGTTACCAATGTGGATAGTCTTACAAAATAGTCGTAAAATTAGTGCGTTTACAAATAATTTTATTTTGAAATGAACTAATCCTAGCGCCACATGAGTGAGTTCATTCTGAAGCAATATGAGGCCAATTTATTTTCTGAGGTATCATTTTTCACATGTTCGCAACGATCAAAAAGCAGTGACTCATTTCTGTTCAAATGAAGAGGTCCGCGACAAGGAGGTGTAACAGATCTTATTTAATTTCTGAATTAAATTAACCAAATAAAGAGTAATATAGAGTTTTAGGCACGCAGTCATTAATGTGGAGATAACGAGTCCAGTTAACCACGGGTTAATGTCTCTCGTTTTAGGCCTATTTTAGGAGGTAAATTGCTAATTATAGTCTTCACACGTACGTGATGCCTTTGAATATGTATTAGAAGACACAAAATTAGGTAACTCGGAGAAAGACGAATAGTAAGAAATCACCAAAACCTTCCGGCCGCTCTTACTCCCTTCGTTTTAGCCGCCATGGCATGTTCTAAATATGATTAATTATTGGCCCCCCCATCAAAATTTTAAGTACTCTCACAAGGAATTTTGAAAGCAATTTTAAATATTTTTACGTAGATATTAATTTCTCACCTATTTTAGAATTATTATTTTGTAACAGTTGTTGATTAGAATTTCTCCTTGTTTTCTGGTCACTATTGTCTTTATTAATTCATACCCAGGGGAACAATTTCAGTTTAGTTATTTGTTATTCCGTATGTTTTAATTCTATCACCTTGATAAAATTTTTCAGACTTGCCTGTATTTACTTTACGAATTTTTATATTTTTTTATTGCCCCGTGGAAACAAGCATTACTCTTTAAAAAAGATATTAATATCACTTCTTGCCCGTCGAATTCTCCGACCGTTGGAAAAACATGAACGGAAGTTCTTTCCAATTCAGTCACCAATTTCATGTTAAAAATCCAGTTCGCCGCCTCCTACCGGCGTGAAAAATCATTCGCTCCAGTTCTTCTCCGTTTAACCACCCCTTAACTTTCAAACTTTGATCTTTTTCCCCCCCGAGTCGATCCGCCTCCTCCCCTGCACCAATCCCTCACTTCACGCCGACGAATTTCCTCCTCCCTCCCACAGTTCAATCTTGTCGTAGTGGCACCATTTCCCTCCCCTCGCTCTCCCATCCCATCCCCCCCTCTCGCTCCCACTGCCTTTCCGCCAATTCCCCATCGTGCTATCTCCTCCGCCTTTCCCCCGTCGCCCACGCCCAAAACAGCACGAATGCTCGCGGAGGGATCGCCTCGGAGAAAAATAATTCTTCCAGCAACTATTCCTTCGTTCAAATACGCAGTCTCACACCATCCGTGCCTCTTCCCACCCTCAATCCTAGCCCCCCTTCACCCTCTGCACCGAACCGTCACGGTCCCGGCCAATTTTAACTGCCTCAAATTCGATCCTCGTTCCAACCTTTACTCCCCGTTCCCAATCTCCCAACGCGAGCCCCCAACTCCAGAAATGCTTCCGTCCTTCAACCCGCGTCCCCCTTCCTCTCCAGTCCTCCTCTCACGCCCCTTAACAAAGGGTGATGCTTGGTGGTCCGTTTCTCTTCCGCTTTCCTCTCCATGCCCGATTCCTCCCCTTTGCCTCCGTCGCATCCTCTCTCTCTCTCTCTCCTCTCATCCCCACCGCTCTGCGCCACGCCTGCTTCTTTCCCTATTCCGCTCCCAACTCCTCTTGCTCTCCCTCCATCCCTCCTCCCCCTCCCTGCGTAATCTACCAATTTCCGGGCTGGCGGATCTGCTCAAGATTCCGGGCCCTACCCCTTACTTTACCCCGACCCTCCCCTCTCCTTCCCTCCGACTTTACCTCCCGCCCCCTCCATGCATGGGTCCCCCCAGTTCGAGATCCTCCCTCAGCCGCTCCTGCCTCTTCTCCGGCCGCCGGCTCTCCCGCCTGGTCCATATCGCACCACGAGCCTGATTCCACGCTGCCCACGGAATGTCTCTCCGGCCGATGGGGTCGCCGGAGCCAAGCGGTGGGGTCGCCCATCTGGCCGGAAACGATTCTCTCTTTGTCGCCCTGGGGTCGCGATTGCACCGCGACGATGTCAGGATGCGTGCAGAAAATAGGTGACGGAATATAGAAATGAGGACGATGAAAAGAGAAGTGCTGTGGGTGGACGTAATCAGTGGCTTCTTTCATGTTGAATGAATCAATTAATGAGGGTTCAATGGTTCAGGCAGAAATAAAAGCCGATGGGATAGTTTTCCTGTGAAATCATCAGTCACGCTGTTTCATTATTCTGGTCACTTTTCCTCTGCTGCTATCACCTGCATGATAAGTGCATTTCCTTTAAATTTCTTGAGCAGAGTTACGGTTTAACATTTTTATGTAAATATACCATGCGGAATACATACTTGTACATATAAACTTGTATTTTGCCAATTCAGTAATAGAACTCTTGGGAATCATAGCGTATTTTATGAAATGTTTTCATTCTCCCGTGAAGCACTTTGACATATCCATTTTCCATTAGTTACGCTTTTTAAACAGTTTATGATGCTCTAATTAGAACCAATAATTCGTGCTTGGACATAAAATATATATTGTTCATTATTAAGGATGAGGTTGCATTATACCAATCTTAAGATTGAAATACCAATGAGGATGATTAAGAATAGTACTGTATTCAAATATGAATTTTCATATTGGCCAGGTAAACCATAATACAATGACGCATTCCTCTTAAGATACGTAATCTACTATTCCAGGATCTATTAAATTTAGATTAAATACCCTGAGTGTTTAAATTAAAATTAATGATTCTTCAAACGTATACGCCTTCTACCTTCCTTTGCGTCGCCAAGAATTCTCTTACTCCGGTTACCTACCTAGCCTATCGAGCATTCCCACGCTGTCTGTGACTATCCTGGTGCCGGTTAATAGCTTCTCCATATTTTTTTCTCTTCTTTGAACTTCTTTTGGCAACTATCTCTTCTTCTAGCTATCTTTAATATTTGCTTGCCTTATCTTCCGTCCATTTTACTTTTTTCCATTCCCCTCCAAACCAGTATCTGAAAATTGTACAGTTTGCATTTATCTATTATCCACAATGACGAAGCTTGGGAATCTTTACGTTTAACGCTTACCCAAACTTGGGATACAATTAGTATGTTTTCATTCCTTAGCTCGTCTTATTATCTTATCTCAACAATAGTTTTCTGTCGAATTCACGGCAAAAATTAATTTGCCGTGAATTCAACAGAAAACTACATAAAATTAACTTGCATGCAAAATTTCTTGTGATAACGGTCATCTTAAAGATTGCGATAGTGAATCTTAATTCGTCGTGATGAATTCGAAGTATTCATGTTCCCCTCTCGTGAGAATGTAACCCTCTTCATGATAGTGTGACTTAATGGCAGTCTTTTTCTTCTCATGCCTTTCTGATTAAGCAAAGAATTGCGCTCTGTCGTCTAATACATTTCGAGAGAGGTGCGGCAAGAAATTATATTCATGTTTCATCCAAGGCGTCCCGAAATAAATTAATGTGCAATCCGAAGGCGACGTTTATTATCTCCCGCGGAGAGCTTTCAGTGCGAAGTCATCAATTTCTCTCTCCCGCCTCCTCTCCTTCACTCTCTCGTCTGTTATTCGGCCAATTTCCCCGCGAGAGCATAACGAGGGCAATGAAAAGTGCTCCGGCAAAACGAATTTTTACCAGAATAGAATATGGTGCTCGCCGTGGAAGGGGCCGAAGAGACCGATGGTGGGGGAAGAACAGGGGGGAGTGGGAGGTGGCCGAGCGGCAGCGACGGGTGGACGTTAAGGCGGCGGCCGCGCTCTCTGGGAGGGACCAAGGGGTCAGATTAGCCACGTCATATACTCCCCCGTATCAATTTTAGATAATCCTCTTTCAGGACGAGAGAGTTGTGCGTCATAAATATTCAAGCGGGACCCATCTCCCCTCTTAACCTCCTCCTTCCCCCCTCTTCCCGTCGCACCTTACATCCCCGAGCACCCACCCACCCTGCCCCTTCCCTTCCTGCGATCCACGAACCATCCTCTCCCCGCTCCCTCTCCCCCCCGTCGCCTCCTTCTCCTGTGTCTGCAACCCTGGACCGGTAACCACCTCCCCCTAACTCCCTCCCCTCACTTACCCGTTCGTCTCCCTTAGTTTTCTGTCCCCTCTCCCTTTCCCCTTCTCCCTTACATCATCGTTCCGTCCGTCCTTTTTCTCGTCGTCGTCTTGAGAGGGAGAGGAATAACCGCGGTGGATCACGCACGGTGGGGGAGGGTAGGGTGCGGACCATTTCGTCTCTCTTAATTCTTTTCCAGGAATTTTCAACAGTTCTTCCCCTTTTCCTCAATCGCACGCCTCACCCGCACCCTCCCTCCTTAATTTTCCGCATATTTCGATTCTTGGGTCCCCTCCATCTTGTTCTCCGGGGGAGGGGGCAGGGGAGGAATCGAGAGGGTCGCGTCCACGGGCGACCCTCCTCCACGTTCAGCTTTTGTCCTCTCTTGGGGAAGAACAGACTCCAAATCTTCCCTCAAGGGGATATCTTGCTCTCTCTCTTCTCGTTTTCGATTGTTTCACAGGAGATTTCTCTTAACGGCTGACGAGTAATTGAAGCACCGATTGGTGCCTTGCACTCCTTGCATTTACTTCCGATTTCTGTCATAAAATATAGACAGTTCGGTGAAAATTATTTACGGTACTCTTTTGCAAAATTAATGGAGCACTTCCGTTTCTGCCTCGCCCAGCTGACATTTTAGCGATCGGAAATTCCTCGGACGGAAAAAATTGGGTTTATGTCCGTGCATTGCAAAATTTATTTTCCTTTTACCGTCGAAAAAATTATTTTTTGGTATGGAAACTGGAATATATACTTACATCTATCGCTCAATAAGGTGAAAGTTAAAACATTATGGTTTCTCAGAATGAACATTTTAAAAGTAATGATGAAAGAAACGGTGAATGAGAGACATGCACGTAAGTTGCGAATATAATGATGCATAGAATGTTTTCAACCGGTCAGAGTGTGGGACGGTGATATTAAATCCTAAGTAACACAGGAATACGCGGTGCGTGATTTTTTGTAAAGCCTTATGAAGTTTACTAGTTATAACATTTTTAACTTCTTTTAGATTATTTTAGTATTTCACTTTTAATTTTATTTTTTCTTATGTCAGTTTTTGGGGCACATCTAATCATTAATTTGTAATTTCACTTGAAAACGATGTACTGGCATCAATATAAGTTGAACAATTCTTGCATATTGTAACAACATTCCGTCCAATATAATATTATGACTTTAACCAATTATTTTCGTCATTATGGTGTGAATTAACTCTGATGCAGTTGCATGTTCGATTTTTGTTTGATTCGAGGTTGATTTGTTCTCCAAATTACGTAGTCAAAGCGGAGGATTTGATTCGTGGGTGTTATTAGTAGTAGGTAATATTTTGTGTCTACTTTTTTCCGTACTTGTGCGTACAGTTAATTCCTGGACGTTTCAACAGTGAGAATCAATTTCTTCTACTTCTTGATGATACTGGGGTCATCTTAGAATGATGGCCCCAATACCGTAAATTCACACCCTTCAGACCTCACACGACTACAAATGTGACAGCATAGAGAATATGTTCTACTAAAAATAGAAAAAAACTAAGGGAAAGAGCGTAAAATTTCTATTCAGATGCATACCTGTCGAGAGTTTGCTGCATACCCGTACCTAGAGGCGTAGAGTGGTTGTTTCATTACTCTATAAATGAAGGAGTGTTGGCAAAACAATCCATTAAACCTTTTGAGGCTGATGAATGACTAGGACGTGCCCCTCGTTCCTGCATTACTGAGCCCACTTCCCGTTTATAATGATTCTATGCGAGATGCAACAATGCAAGCATTCCATTTATTCCCACACACGTCAGCACGCAATTATGAGAGGAAGGAACGCACGTGTCTAAACCACTGAGTGTCCTTCTGTCTGCGTGATCCATATCATATCATTTGTTCAGCGAAGCATATAAGGCTTCAGATTTTGCGTTGTTGAGCATTTCAAATTATTATTTCAAACAAGTAGTACTGAATTATTGATTTTTTGATTACTCGTATTTTATAAATCTAATTAATTTTATTAGATATTCATATAAAAAATTCTGGAAATTGATTGAATTTTTTATATGAAGACATATTTTGAATTGTCATCGAATTACTCACAAAATGGAATGCTGTCACTTTCAGCATCATTGTGGGTTTTCTTTACGGCTATAATGATTCAGTGCATTTATCAACCCAATATTATAATTTTTTATTTGTTTCGGTCAGATTTTTAACTTTTATTATTTGTTTTTTTTATATTCTGTTGACACTCCTTTGGTTTTACATTATGATACCGAGCAAATAATATGCCTCTGCACCAGAGTGCTATATTTTAGTAACTGTTTTATATTACTTGTATAAAAGTTCTCCTGAAACTCTCAATGCAATGGACCGTTAACGTTTCACCTGCATGACTGCTTTTCAAGCCGCGGTTACCAGAATGACTCACTACTACCACACATGGAAACCTAATGACCACCAAATGAAAATTTAAATTCTTCGTTTAATTTTGGATCGGAATGTAGCTTACTCAACGGCTAAATCAAAAGGTCAGGAACTCAGGTTCCGTTCACAATATCTGCTGGGGTAACCCTTCAGGCATAATAGGCATTATAATAGACATATTTAGCGATTGGATTACTTTGTTCGTGTGTATAGTTTTGCGCACTAGTACATGACTAAATCTCTACACAGCACCCATATCAGATCGAAATCGTAAACCTATATTATACACAGACTCCTCGAATAGCGATTTTAGGTTCAGGTCTCAGCAAATAAAATAGAAGCAAACATAAATTTTTGGTTGGGTGTTTCCTTTGCATATGAGAAACCTGAATAAAGGCCTGGTTGTAGGTTATTTCATGGAACTATAACTTCTCTCCTTACCTACCTCTTTTATTTCAGCCATATTTATGCTACTTTTCGTACATATTCTTGTTTTTGAGACATCTAATATTCTTTATCTTGAGAGTGCCTTCGACCACGTTAGCTTATAACTTTCTCGATCTTCCCTTTCCTCTCTTAAATAATTTACGATCCTCTTAGTTACTCTGTTTTTTGATACGACTCTCATTAGATCTTGGCATCACCAAACCAGCCTAGAGCGCTGTGACTCCTGGCCAGATACAATTTGTAAAACAAAATAATTTGTGGATATCTGCTCAGGTGTGGCAGAGAATTATTATTGTTATGTAACCATGTTTCTAAATATCTGTGTATTGCTTAAAACAAATTTTGTCCGTATCATGCAAGTCTTATCTTTTTGTTGGTGAGGTAAAATGAAAAACCGTTCAATAATGATTTTGCGCTATGAATACCAGTATCAAGTAAAGGCTAAACAATATTCCCTTCGTGGCGCGCAGTCAAGTTCTTAGCCATTGACTTCAAACTGTATCTGGAATATTACCAAAATTGCATTATTCATGAGATCCTGTTATGCAACTCCTGGATTCTTTCCCACTTGAATGTCCCAACAGGTATTTATGTGGAAAATGCTAAATTGCGCCTCATCTCCATGACGTTCCCCATCAACCGGTACATGCTTACACAAAATTGAATGGGATAAATCTTTTTTTTGCGCTTTGAAGCCGTGTTTGTAGCTTCGTCAACTAACGCTACGTTATTCAATTTAAAGGTAAGAATGGAAGAGGTACCCTTAGCTGAGCCACATCTAACAGGAATCGAGAACTCTTCTGCGGAGCATTGATGTACGAGTTTGTACGATTTCTCTGTTGTGAGGTCCTAACTGCTTGTAAAAATAAATATAAGTGGGAGCCTTATATAAATCTTGATTCATTAATCAAATGGAAAATCATTTTTTTAAATTTAATGATGAAATTGCTTTTTCTTTAACTTTCCAAAACGTTAGGTTTGTTGGTGAATCTAATAGTACAACACCGCATGGGAACACTTTATCTTTACAGTGTTTTGTTAAAAACACTTTGTTATCCTAAAGTTTTGCTGTTGTCTCAGAAGAGATATCATTTTTCAAAAGAATGCATATTGTGCCGTGATAGAAGCTCCAGGTTGGGAACTCTTACCAACGTAGTGACTTGACAAATGTATCGTATTTAACCTGTATCAAAGTCGATGAAGATTATTATTTACATGCTAGCGTTTAAAGTATGCCCAATATGTTTTAATAGCATCATTTTTATTGCTAACCTTTTTCTCTAGCTTCGTACCTCTCGAGTTAATATTATAAATATTATCATACAAAATAGTGGATTAATTTTACGTTAATATGGTAAATTAAATTTTTCATTACTTTTTACTTAGGTTTGACGTTAAAAAGAAATGTTTCGAAATACCATCGCTGAGTTGGCGATGATCAATTTGAAAATATAATTATTTATCTACCAATTAAAATTTTAACTAAATTTGAAATTTTGTTGATAACCTTACCTCTAATTCGGCGTATTTTTGGTTAAATACCTTTGCCCGATTATATGAGCTCATTATCCACTCTACTCTATGCGCTGTGAATACCTTTTGATCAAGTTTTTTTAACATGAATTAAGTGGAAAGTTTTCTGCAGCAAATGAATTTCATCCAAAAACAATATGCTTTCCATTATTCCAAAATTTATATATTCCATAGTTTTTGTAAGGGTTACTTTGACCGTTGTTGAATTTTTGAAAAGTGATTATAAATGTTTGCATTATAAATGAATTCAAACTACCGAACAAATGTTCTCATACAATATTTCACTGACATTTCTGTTTTTCTGCGGAGAAAATATGCAAAAAATGCCTTTCTCGCCTCATTCATTTGTTCTTTGTGAACTGAGCATTATAATTTAGATTTCTAACCAAGAGCGA